>BSBK01004733.1:2390584-3076168 GCA_027943335.1 Chamaecyparis obtusa
GAACATGCCAAGGCATTAGGTTGGTTGCCTGACATGATTCATTAGTTAAAAATAGGACAATGTCCTATAGGCCTAGATTCAGCAAAGAGAAGATATTATAGGTTACAATCTATTCCTTTTGTGTTGATAGATAAAGTTCTTTTCAGAAAGGATCACAATGGTGTCCTTCTAAGATGTATTGATTTAGAAAAGATAGCTGATGTCCTATTTGAATTTCATGATGGACCTTCTGGAGGTCACTTTTCTCCTAGGACTACTACTTTTAAGATCATGAAGGCTGGATACTATTGGCTATCTATCTTCAAGGATAGTCATGATTATGTGAGAAGATGTATCAAATGTGCTATGTTTGCAGGAAAAGAAAGGTTTGTAGCTCTGCCCCTTCAACCAATCAGAGCAAAGAAACAATTCATGAGGTGGGGTATAGACTTCATTGGCATGATCAATCCTCCATCTAGTGCAGGCCACAAGTGGGAAATCACTGCTACAAATTATTTCACTAGATGGACAAACGCAGTTGCCTTAAAGGAATCAAATGAGAGTGTTGTCTTAAGTTTTTATGATGATATAATTCATAGATTTGGCACTCCAAACTCCATAATATCAGATAATGCATTAGCATTCACAGGCCTTAAAGTCTCAGAATGGGCAATCAGAAATGGCATCTATTTGAATACAAGTTCAAATTACTACCCTCAAGGCAATGGTTTGGCATAATCAACTAATAAGAACTTGATTAGGATAATCAAGAAGACCCTGCAGGATAACCAAAGAGATTGGCATACCAAGTTGAGGTCTGCCTTGTGGTTAGACAGAATTACCCCAAAGAAGATCATTGGGAACTCTCCTTATGTATTAGTGTATGGCAGAGAGGCTAAGTTGTCCATCTCAACTGAGTTACCAGCTTTGGACTTGGCTACTCAGTATATCCTATTTGAAGAAGGAGATCACTTACGGATCAAGTATGCTCAGCTCATAGAGTTAGAAGAATTAAGAGATAAATCCATGAAAGACATGGAATTTCACCAGATACAAACAAAGAAAAGTTTTGATAAAAGAGCCAAGGCCAGAAATTTCAAAGTTGGAGATGTGGTTCTCAAATGGGAACAATTCAGATCAAGGCCTGACAGACATACAAAATTTGACTCTTTTTGGAGTGGACCATTTGTTGTTACAGAATGCAGGGGGCCTAATGCTTTTTGGCTATCAAATCTTGAAGGAGATGCCTTGCCCCTTTTAGTTAATGGTTTCCACTTGAAGCCTTATTCTGAGGTTAATCCCTCTTTGTAAATCCCTGTAAATATGTTTCCTATTTTTTGTCCCTGCTTTCTAGGATAGTTTTATTCTAGTTTTCCAAGAAGTGCCTATGCACAGTTTTGTCCCTCTGGTCCCAGTTTGTCTCTCTGTCAAGGATTTTTGTGCTTAGGAAGATGACCCCATGCCCAATGAATATGTCAAGGCCACTGATCTAATTTCTAGCAGGCTGACATCCAGCAGAAATTGCCAAAATGGTGCCCAAAGATTTCATACCTATTCATTTTGGTCATAGGCTAATTTAATCCCTAGTCTACATTTTAACCCTGTTGAGCACCTCAAAAAATTTCATGGCTTTATGTCCTCTCCTCTGGCCTCTCCAATTCTTTAAACTCCCTAGTCTGCTGGTCCAAATTTTGAAAATCTAGTCGTTATACCCAAAAAACCCTAAAAACCCTAGGCCTGTTCTATTTCGCAGTTACTTTTTGGCCACTTAAGTCTCTTATTTCTTCATGTACACTTTAAGGCTCTTACTTTAGTCATGAGATCTCTTAATCCCCAGCAAAATATTCTTTTCATTCCTTGACTACACAAATACCTATGTTCACAAGATCTCCCAGTCATAAAGCTTATTTCATTTTTATTCCGCAACTTGGTGATGGTCTTTCCAGTCGGGTAATCACTCAATGTTACCTACGGTTACCTTTTCTCTCAGTGACTATGTCACTGCTTTGGTCTCAAGATCTCAGATTTTTGGCGGTTAAGTCCTTGGCATCCAACGACCTGGCGGGTGGTCATCTTTCCTTCAGTTGCGTAATCTCCAGTTTGGTTGGCGATCTCAGCTCAGCGGTTAAAGTAAGGAATCTAGATCTACGGCTGGTCACATGATCACATAGGCCAAGAATATTCCTTGTGATCATGTGATGGCCATCGATCTTCACTATCTACAGAGTTCGGTTGTCAGGTGGGTCCTAAGCCAGATGGTCTGAGCTATACACTTCTGATTAGTTGGAGGCTGGTGATGTGGTGCTATGTCAGAGCAGGCCCAATGTGCTATCTCAACCTTTGATCTAATGGCTTTCATATGATCACATGGAATATTCCAAGCCCATGTGATCATATGTCAACCATTGATCTTACTTTATCTCTGGGCTCTGTCAGGTGGGTCCTTTCCTGGTGACATGCTCATTCTTTATTGGTTGGCCAGACGATGAGTGGGATCTATCAGTGGGACCGTGTAAGAGGATCTACAAGGGGCATCAGTAAAATAAAAATCTACAGCTGGTGCATGATCTTAAGGAATCTTCTGAGGGCATGCGATCATGTGATAGCCATCGGATGGGTCCAAGATTGTAAGTGTAGTCGCGTAATCTCTAGAAAATCTTTCAGTGACTTAGCAACTGTTAAGATGGAATAAGGCTTGTCATGTGAACACTAGAATATGTCAGGGTTAATATAAAGGTTAAGCAATTCAGCGGCTGAGAGAAAAAAGGAGAACCTGAGGTTAAGGCCGGGTTAAGGTTAAGAGATGTAAGTGGTACCCAGTAAAAATAGAAGATCTAACGGCTACATTTTAAAGATGAGTCAGATTTGAATATCAACCATAGATATAAAGGATTTAGCACCACCTGTGACTATTTTATCATTTTTTAAATTCAAATATCTATAGTACCAAATTTGAATAGTTATGGCAAGTCAAATTGTAGAGAGGGTAGATGGATCAAGGCGGCTTGTCCGCAGGTAGATGCAGTACAGAGATGGACACGCAAACATGATATCTGATCGGTTGAGATATTTCCATGACATTTATGATCAAAGTTGATAGAATTAGTGTTTTTATCATAAAAATTTGTAACCCTAATTAGGTTTTTCTCCTGCTTGCGTGCAAAAGGAGATGTATATATTATTTTTTTAGAGCTTTTTAGAGCTTAAGAGTTGACAATTGTAAAAGAAGGATTTTTTTTCTTTCTCAAAATTTATCTATGGCATTCTTTCTACCCTCTAATTTCTATAGTTTGAAGCTTTCATTGATTATTTAGACATTGCAGAGGTATTTTGTGACATCCTCTCTATCCCTATGCTTCCTTGTCTAAATTATCTCTTATTGAATTGAAGTATATGTATGTTTTCAGTGATATCTTAGGGTTCCTGATCCCTCTTTCTTTCTGTAACTCATGTGTATTACTGTGTCTGATTTGATTTGAATGCTCTTGTGGGTATACTTCAACCCCATGACAATCTGTCTCATTCCTATACCTAGTTGCAGAGGTGAATGTCTATTTGTAGGTCATAGTCCGTGTCTTTGGTTCAGACCTCTCTATGAAATACTTATGCAAACCTATTTAGTGAGTTGTGATCTCCTAGACCTGAGTTTGTTTACTGATTGCATTCTCTATACTGTAATTAAAGCCATATTTTTGATGTATCACCTAGTAGGTAGTTTGCATTTCAAGTCATTTCCCTTTCAAGCATTCCTTCTATCCCTTTTCCCCTCAAAGAATTAAGTTTTTCTATCAAGAAGCAAACTAAGGTGATTATCCAAGAGGAACCATCCTAGAACCTAGAGGTCTCATCTTAGTTAGCATAGGTCCCACAACCTGGAGATGATTCCCATGTTATACTAGGTTATCAAGACCAAGAGAGCTTGAAACAAGGGTGCAAACTTAGTGTATAACAGTACCCTTCACCACTTGAGCAGTGAGCTCTAGGACAATGTGTCCTCACCCCTAACATGGTTTATTGTAAAAGACTCCTAACAGGGTTCGACCCTTGACCAGGTCATTGTACTTAATACATTGTAAAGAAAAAATCCTAACAGGGTTGCAGGATCTTCTAACAGGGATCATAATACACTAGTATAATTATTAGTGGGTGTCAATTCCCACCGAGGTTTTTACCTACTTGGGTTTCCCCATAATCATATCTTGTGTTATGTGTTGATTACTTTACATGCTTTATTATTCAGTTCTGCAATTCAGTTATTAAGTTAAGTTTCAAGTATAAGAAAGAAATTATATAGAACATTGATTCACCCCCCCCCCCCCCTCTTAATGTTCCCATTCCTAACAATCAAGACAACATTGACAACATTTGACAACTTTTACAATTTTGAACCAATTGATTCCAAACTCTCACAAATGGGTCCAAATGGACAAAAATGGCCCAAAATGACCTTATTAACATGAAACAAAACAAAAAGAAGAAAATACACAACTTTGACCATTTTTACCAGAAAGGTTCTCCTACACCATTAATTTATGCATTTCTTTGATTCTTTTCATAGGAATAGTGTTAATCACCACTTCAAGCATTTTCAATCCTACAAAACAAATGAAACAACTCATATCAAAACCCTAACTATTACTGTTTCCCCCTTTTTTCCTACTATAAAAAATGATATCCCATGAGCTCGTGTCTTGTCTCAATGTTTCTTGTGATCCCCAACAAAAGTGTACCCTTTTATCGCATGGTGGGGGTGAGAACAAATTAAACTTTGTTAAAATTTTACATGCCAAGGTGCAACAATCACATGGTTATTGTGAATATATGAATACTCCTTGTGTTGTTACACTTATGCAATGTGTTTCCCAATAATTATTTTAAAATTTCTTTGCTAACCTTTCTGCAGTTGGGCCCACCATTATTTAAGTGGTAAACTTTAGATTTTAAACATTGTTTATTAATTTCCTACCTTGGGGTGCACCATCACAAGGCTTAAAAGAATCTGCTCGGATGCCTTGTGTTGGTGCAAGGAAATGACACATATGAAGCTTTAAAATAAAATATTTTTCCTTCTCTGCCCTCTCCAAATTGCATGGGCCCACAACATTTAAATCTACTCTTTTACAATTAAAGCATCCTAGCCTATTTTAAATCATTTAAAAATTGTTAAAATAATATTCCTTTACCCCTTTCTTTGTAAATTTAAATTGATTTAAATTATTTCACCTTCCCATTATACTCTAAAATGATGTTGTGAATGTGCCTATGTTTATGAGAAATTATTTAAATAAGTAAAGAATTAAATAATATTATATTTTAAAACCTATTAAATTTGGACCTACAATTCTATGGTGAATGTTGAGTCCCAAGTGGACCCAACTAGAAAATAAATTTGAGCTGAAATAATTTTTCACCTCAACTACTTAAATGTGGTCCCTTATGTGTTTAGAAAAAAAAATTGTTGAGTGAGAAGCCATTAAAACTAACATCTGATACCTCTAGACTTTGACCCAAAATATGTCAAGTAGCCTTAAAATTTGTCTCTCAAAAATTATCAAATGACCACATGGGGCCATGAAAACACACAATTCTATAGATTCCTAATACGTGAATACGACTCAAAGATGACATTGCAAAATATTGCCTAAGATTTGAGATTTTAATACACAAAGCTAACCATTTCATTCTTTTCGTAATTACACATGTAAACCCTACCAGTAATGCACTCTAAAAAAATATTAAATCTAACCCTAAGAACCCACCATTTGGCATGTTGACTTATTCAAGTATGAAGAGTATGTGCGCAAAGTGGTTTTTCCTGATTCAACTATATGCCAAATATTAATGGTTAAAGTTGATCATTTTGAAACATTCTAAAACTATAGATGTCAAAATGCAATAAATTATTTTTCATTTTGACCTTTTAGAAAATAGCAAGTCAAATCTTAAAGCTTTGAAATTGTTCATGCTAGTACATTTACATGCATAAAATCCAATGAATCAACTACCTTGACATGAAAGTCATCTAGCATCAAAATATTAATGTGCAAAGTTAACCTTTTGGTTAGCTTGTCATTATGCACACAGAAAAACAAAATAAACTCCATTTTCTTTGAGCTTGGAAAAAGCATCAAACAAGGTCGTTGGGCTCTCAAAATGGATGTGGGGATAGGCTAATACACTGACAATATAGGGGAACATTCATTTTGACATAAAAATGAACTTTATGCAAAATATAAGCCTCCAAAGTGGGCTACTTGGATTAATTTTAAAATGTGCATTATGTAGACCCTTGTAAGACCCTCAAACTAGGTGCTTGAAAAACTCATCAAAATTGACTACGGGGGGTTGTATCTTGGCAATAATTCTTAATTATAATAAATGAACATGACCCAAAGGTATTTTTCATAACAATCAATAGAAATAAAGTTAGTATCTCTTAAACTAGGTCACTTACAAAAGTTTTCACATGGGAGCGCCTAAGTGTCAATCAATGTTCGCATTAAAAAAAATTAAAATTCCTTCAAAATTTGAAGGTTCCAAAAGTGGCTCTAATTAGGGATGTATTCCCCTTGTGGGCATAGCAAGAATCTAGATCTCTTAGATATGCAAACCAAGTTTCTTATCCCATTGGGTTCCTCATTCACTAAATTGAAAATCAGACGTACCCTTTAATAGGCATCCTTGGGCCACCAAAATAGTAAAAAAAAAATCTACCTCTATAATATATCTAATTCTCATCACTCAATAGTATGATCAACATGAAGATGTCATCAATACTTGTCTAGAAACATACATCACGGTTGGTACTTGTTGAGCATCATTTTTACACAAGACAATGGCTAGGAATTTGTGTGGGAAAATTCCCCTCTTGGAAGAATGATGTAAATCAATCTCAAGATTCCTTCTGGGTTGGGTCTCAACCACTTAGATATATCAATTGAAGATAAATGTGAATATGTTCATGGGGAGGCCTTTGTTGGTTCGATCTTCGAGGGACTCCAAAAAAAATCTTAAAACACAAACAATCTTTCTTTCTTTTTGTATTTTTTGGATCTTTAAATGTAAGCAATGTAAATTAGATCTAATCTATTGTAACTAATTTTGTTGAACAAATGAGAAAAGTAACGAGAATAGGGTAATGAGGATTTGAAATTAAATTGCAGACAGTAAACTAATGGAAATAAATCGATGTTACATTGCTTTACAAATTAAAGTACCAAGAAGATGGAGGAAACCCACAAAACAGAGATCTAAACGAATCACAATCCCATCTTAGCAGATGCAATCATCAAGGAAATAAATGTGGATGTAAGATGTATCAAAATTCATTAGATCACAAAGCCACCGCAAATGTGCACACATGTGAGACAAATTTATCTTAAAGCACCAGAGAATAATCTTCCCAATAATTCATCACAGCAAAGCAATGCAGCAAAGATGAACAACAGACTGATATATTCACAGGTCAAAATCACCATACAATCAATCGACTCTTTGAAATAAAAGAATGAGCAAACACACATTCATCAATTTCACAAAGATAGCAAAAAGAATCACACCATGATCGAAGCACCAATTGCATGTATTGTATTACAATAATAACCAACTTAATTACATTGTTCTCATACAATTTATAGAGTTGTGCTCTCAATTTTGTAGCTAGGGTTTTAGCTGCCCATAAAACTTGAAAATAAATCTAAACTAGAATTTACATCAAAGAAACTATCCCTAAAACAAGTTTAAACTATTTTAGCACGGAATTAAACCTCGTGCATTACAATTTGGGAGAAAAATATGCATAAAACAACTCAAAATGGAACTCATGCATGTTCTTCTTGGAAACTTGTAGTTCTTCCCTTTATTCCTTGTTGCAACTCTTATCCATAGGTCCAACTAAAAGACATTCTCAAATCATGTAGAAATGACCCAAGACATGTGATCAATCTAACTAAAAAAGAAACTAAAGAAGACTATTTTTCATTGGCAGTGATGGCCCAGAAATTTCAGACGCCAACCCTTGCTCTGAAAAAATGAAGTTCAAAAAATGGTTAAGTGTTGAAGATACTCTTTACAAATCTCGGACTTTCAGAGGCCGAAAATATTGGAAGGCTGAAAGGTCGAAAATCTAGGAGCTCAAAATTGGCTCTCCACAAAATGTTTTCTTCACATACAAAATTGGCTAAGTCCCAAAACTGGACACTTAGCAACTTGGGAGGATTTTTAGGTGTGCCTTCCAAAGCCTATCCACAATCTCTTTTATCTCTTCGAAGTCTTTCATCTTAATGCCTTTGAGGAGTTCTTGTTGCTTTTATTAGAAGGTGACCTTTCCATTTGCAAATCCCCTTATATCCTCCTCTCGAGCCAACATTTTCTATATCCCCTCCTTCTGATGGAACATTTCTTGGAGGTCATCATTTTTCTTAACCCCATTAAAGATATCAAGGTATTGAGTTATAATATATTTAATAGGATGCATTATCTACTCATCATCCTCATCATAGAGATCTAGGTCCAAGCCTTCAAAAAACTTATGCATCTCTTTGACCTAGCACATGGCTTCATCCCTTTTCTTATCAACCTTATTCAGGGATCTCTCATACACCTTCAAGGCTTCTGTGATATCCCTGATCCATTCTTCAAAATTGTCAACCTCTGACCCCTCATATATTTTGACCAAGACTTGGAAGTGTTTCTTCCTTATTATTACAAGATCATTAAGGGCTTTTTCCACTTAAGGATCTTCTCCTCAAGACCATCTTCTTCACACATCAAATCCACCAATTTGGTTATCTCCTTTAGAATTCCCCTAAAGGGACTCAAAATTTCCCTAAGATCAATTTTGACAAACTCCTCATAATCATTTTTCCAATCTGTACAAGCATGAATGAAACAATGTGGAATATCCACCAAAAACTCTGAAGCACCTTTCCTTTCCAAAATAGCCTGTAATGAGGCCTTAGGGTTACTTGGGTCAATGGGACCCACTATTTTAAGAATAAACTTCTTCATAGCCTCATTTTTATCCATCAAGGCTTTTATTTTCTCCTCATCCTTATCCATGAAGCCTAGGGCATGCTTCAATCCTAGTGTAGCCAGAGTTTTTCTTCCCTCTCTCATTGGCTCTCTTAAGTCTACCTCCTTGAGCACATAATCTTCAAGAGTGATTTTAGCCATACTAACGTTCATCATGGGTATGGCTACCTGTACATTCCACCTACCCACCTAATCTTGTGTTACATAGGATAGGGTCCTTGCCCGAGCACTAGATTTTTCTTGATGGAATGCATGCCCAAGCACTACCATATCTATGTCATCTTCATATGTATATACCCTCACCCTTGGTTGTATTTCTTTTGTAAACTAGGTGGGTTTAGAGAAGGCATTTATTGGATCATATGGCGCAACTAAGATGCAGGCAACATCTATGTATTCCAACTTGATTTCCACCTATCTTTCCTCCTCTTTTCCCATCATTACCTCTTCTTCTCTTGTACTATGTTCCTCTCCCATTGTCATTTTATTCTCTCCTTTGGCTTGTCCTTCCGATCCAGCCTGTTCTTCATATAAAACCTCCTTCATTACCTATGTCTCATTTTTTGGCTCTTGAGGTTTTTTCACAACTGTCTCAATTTGAGGAGGTGGAGGAGTTGGTGCTGATGGAAGAGGGTTCTGTGCATGGGATGTGGGAGTAGGAGGACAAGTAGGTGAATGTATTGGTATTTGTGGAGGAGGCAGAGTAGGCATTGGAATATGAGTAGGTGGAGATTGTGGTGGAGGCTAACTGGTTTGGACTTATGGTGGAAGTGAAGTGGCAGATGGTGGATTGGTTGGAATCTACAACAGAAGAGAAGTGGTGGATGGTGTCGGGACTAGTGCTTGTTATGGAGGTATTGGGACTCTGATATCCTCCTCTAAAGTGACCCCTATAAAAGAGTCACTTTTTTATTCAGTGGTCTCCTTTTCAACTATATATGTAGCTTCCCCGACTGATTCTTGAGACTTTGGCAAAATCACCTCCCCTACATTGTCCAAAGGATTTGTGAATTGTGTCAGGAGGGATGTGAACAAGAAGGGTTTCTCTATGGAAGGCCCTTATGTCAAAGTTATTTGTTCAGTCTCTTTGAAACCTCAAAGGCTCTTGAAGTCACAAATATCAAACTCATCATCACCCAGAGCATCCATTGGTTTTACTTTCTCTCCTTGAGCTCCCTCTTCAACATCTATATGTACATCTTCTTCGTGCAGCTTTCTCTTCTTCAAGAATCTCATTGATTAGGTTCTCCTATTGAGGGGTACTTGATCCTCCTCATATTCTTCATTTTCTTCATCCTCCTTTAGAAGGGTCTCCATGTGAGTGGGTGTCAAGGATCTCTTTCTCTTATACACATGCCCTTCAATTACCCTGACAGGCCTAGGTCTGGTTATCTTTACCCTTGGTGCCTTCTTAGGTGCACCTCATGGTTCTAGACTACTAGAAGATGGAGCATTTTCTAGTGCTATACTCCCAATCATCCTAGTCTTTGGATGTTTATATCGAGTAGTCAATCCATATGCAGTTGTGCATTCATGTCAATACACCATCTTTGGCCTTAGCGGTGCAGCCTCTTTGAATGTTGGCATCAACACTTTCTTTCCTTTCTTCTTCTTCTCTTTCAAAGGTTGAGCTGGTTATTTCTTCATAGGAATGGAGTCCATTTGAAATGGATGGGTGATTCATTCCTTTTTCACCTTGATGACATGTTGGGCCTTGAAGTTTATATCATGATTTTCATCCATGTCCACTTCTTCACTGAGGATTACCCTAGTGTATATCTTGTCTTGGTTATAGATTGGATCCAAGATATCCTCTAAGTCAGCCTCTTTGACCTTTTGTAGTACATGCAGGAGTAGGGCAATCTGTGCCAACTCCAAACTCATTTAGTAGTAGTCACAAATTCTAACTTCATAGTCATTTGTGTAATTCATCCAATGGTCCTCGATGTGAGGCTCATGCACATAATACCTTCCCATTATATGGTTGTAGGTGCCAATGGGATCAAATCTAGTTCTGATGAAATTAAATTTTTGTAATGGGTACTCATCCCATTCAAAGGATAGTGACTTGTAAATCTTCATGTCTTGTAGACAATGATGGCCTATCGAGATATGGAATTCACAATAGTATTTCTTCTTATGCAAGATATGTTCATGGGCATCTGATAGTTATCTGGCCATTTCTAATAAGACTATCTTATCTGAAGGATATCTTGGTAGCTTCTTTAGAGTGAGGGTGCTCCCTACCACCCTGATATATGTAAAAGTTTTGAATTGGATATAAAATGCCCCAAGGGCCTTTACTTTAGCAGCTACTTCCTCCAACATCCTTTCAACATAATCACCCTCAATTGAGTGAATGATAGTGAAAAAAAAGAATCATTGATGATGCGGTACTCTCGGTTATCTTGGGTGAAGTATTCTTTTCAAACCAATTGGGGATAAACCATGAACGGCCATGCATTTGGGTCACCCATGGTGCCAACATTTACTAACCCTGGGTACACTACTCTTGCTACTAGTAGCTATACAATTTAGGAAGTCATGTAGAATTGAGGATCACTCTTTATTGTGATTAGTTGTTGGTCTAGGTTGTCGCTAAGAATAGAAGCCTAGTCAAACCTTTCATGTCTCTCCTTTATCCTCTTAATGAGAAGAATCATCCATAGCTCTAGTTGGATTGATTTTTGTAGTCCATACACCCAATGATCATAGTGATGGCTTCCTGGATGTCCTCCTTCATGTAACCTCTCCTCATCTCTATTTTGTCAAGCTTGTTCTTTGGTAGAGGCTGCATGAGATAATCTATGTTCACGATTTCATGGGATAATTGGATATCTTTTTTTTAGAAAGTCATCCCTTTCCCTATTGAGAACCCGTAGAATTTTTCTATCCCTTTTGGCAAATGGAAGATGTCCTCAATATTATCTAGATGGAGGTCCAACACCACTTCTCCCATATTGTTCTTAACCAAGCTTACATCTGGTATGTAGTGGTTTGCTAATGTGACTATCAGGTCTAAAGAGAGGATAGACATAGGGTGTGCCGCTACATTTACTAGTGAACAGTATACTAATGAAGTGCATTCCTTAAATCTTCCTATTGGTTGGGCATATTTCACCAGGTAGTCTTTCCAGCTGACATTCCCAATGTCAGTGTCCATGATCTCAAAATGCAAGTTCTCCACCTTGGAAGGTGTATGGTAACCCTTGAACTGGTACTTCATAGCGGGGGATTTCACCCTTTTCAACATTTTGCAAAAATAATGGGATATTAATCAGTAACCAATACATGATATTTAGGAAGAAGTTTTGATGAAAAGCATGAAAAAATAAAGATACCCTATAAAAACCAAGCCTGAATGCTTCAGAAGGGTAGTTTCAACATTTTGGACCTTCAGGGGTTTCGGACCTCCAAAAGGCTGAAATGCCAAAAAAGGGTCATCATTTAGTCCAGGCTTCGGCCTTTTAGGGTGGTGAAAAGTTGAGGAAAATTTGGTGTCCGAAACGCGTGAAAGGTGAAATTGACTGGAGTTGGTTTTGGGTGACACATTAGCTTTCAGAACTTCAGAGTGCTATATTTTTTGGTGTGCAAAAGTCTGATACGCCAAAAAGTGGACTTAGTAAAAAATGGAGGGTTGGGTTGTTGGGAACTTTCAAAGTGCAAAAGTCTTAAACATTTAGGTTTGACTGACAAAAATGCAAAAGAGGGTTAGAGCTTGAAAATGAGCTCAAATCAAGTTCAACCACAAGCTCAATGCTAAGGGGTCCAAGGGGACAACCTTGTGACCTCGAAGTGACACAAAAAGACCTAAAACCTAAACCCTAGTGTGACAACCCTAAAAACTAGATAAGACACACAAAAACCATGAAAAAAAAAAAGGGAACATGAATAAACCAACCTCAAAACAAGCAGAGGGCAAGAAAGATGAAGACATGAGCAAGCCAAAGAGTGAGAAGCTAACTAGTCACCAAATGCACACAAAGGAGCTCCAAAAATTGACAGTAAAAAAAATGCATAAGTGACAAAAATGGTTGCTCTTTGTCTTAAATAGGTCTCTGGTGGGGGTGATGTTAGCCATCCCCACTTATTGGCCTTTCAAATATTCAGGGGTCTCAGACCTCCGAAAGGCCAAAACGCTGAAAGGCCAATTCCCAACTCAGGAAATCAGACTTTCGGTGTTTCAAACCTCTAAAATTCTAATCATTCAAAGATGTGAAAAAGGGGTTTATCATCAGGTAGTAGGTAGACTCTTTCATCATTTTGGCCTTTTGCATCTAAGGAATGTCGAAAGTGCAAAAGGATGAAACTAGACAAAAACTCAAGGGATAGTCCTGGATGGGACCTAACTAATAGGAAGAACTCAAAAATAAGCCAAAAGAATGGGGGCCCCTTGGACAAGTGGCCAAAAAAGGGGAGTGTGGTTGTGGAACCACAACAAATAGCCCTGACAAAAGAAAGGGAAATAACCCAGGTATCCCCCAGTCATTTCACTATGAAAAGATCCTATCTTGTGATGAGTTGGACATAGAAAACCTTCAGTGATAGTAACTCTCCTATCATCATATCAAGATCAAAAAAATCTTTGTATCCACATCTATTGTGTGTGTGTGTGTGTGTGTGTGTTCATATTCTTGAATATATTCATCAAAGATCTCTCAGATTCTTAACCAGTCAATCTAATCTCTGCCCACAAGTCTAGATTTAGCTAAAAGTCATTTTAACCTTTCTCTACTACCAGTCAAGTATTTATAGCCCTAGTAGAGGTTGCTAAAGTCACCCCTCTCCCTCCTTAGATGAGCTTTCTTGAAGTTTTAAACTTCTGTGGAGGGATCTTAGACTCAACACTTATCATATAAAAAGAAACTTTCTTGAGTTAATGTATTCAGGGTACTTCGCTTCTTTTATTCCAACTTCAGTATTCTTTAATGAACTTGAGGCAGCATTTAGGTTGTGCCACCTCTTTATTTGTATTTCTAATGTTTTGTTTTGTTTTTAAACCTAGGCAGTGATTAGACTGTGCCGCCCAAGAATTTTTACTTTTCTCTTTTCTCGTTGACTTTATCTTTATGCATTCCTCCCTTTTTTCTTTCTTTCTCTTTTCTTTTAGTATGTATTTTAGGTGGGAAAGGGTTTTGAATTCTGACTTCCTTCATGACCATGGGCATTACTTGGTTATGACTAGAATCCTATCCAAGAATCCTCCAATTTAGAATCCTTTAAGATGTGTGTTAGTGTCAAGGAAGGTCAGCTCCAATGAATCCACTCTAGAAATTTGAGAGAAAAACACTTCATTTTCAACCTCTGTATCTGGATCCTTGCAAGATAGAATCTAATCAAAGTGTTTGACAAAGAAAGACCTTTATCCTTTTGCCCAAACTACCCAATGCAAAATACTTAGTTAAAATAAATCTACCCCCTGACAGACACAAATGGACTAACCCAAAGAAAAGGACACATGACAAGACACTAAACTAGGGGAATGTACAAGAAAAGATCAGAGTCCTTCAAGACCCGAAATAGTGTTTGAGATAATAGTCATTGATAGGCAATGGGACCAGCTCCCTATCGAGACAACTAATTATGAAAGTGTTCTCTCTTAAGATCTCTGCTATCTAGAAAGGTCCTATCCACAAACATTGGAATTCAATGTGGCTTCCCAATTTTTCTTCCACTTTATCCCACACCAATACTAAATCAAAAGTCCTAAAAGCCTTTATTGTTTCTCTTTTGTCAAACCAATGCTTGATGATAGCCTGATGTTTGGCCACATGCTCTAAGGCCATGGTTCTCTTTTCTTCTAGATCCAAAAGGTTCATGAGGTGAAAGTGCACCCTATCCTCACTTTCAACATATTGATCCATGAATCTCAAGATTGGTATTTTTAGGTTCATAGGAAAAATGGGTTGCGGGCCATAAACTAACTGGTAAGGGGAAGTCCCCAAAGAATTTTTTATTCTCACTTGGTCAGTCCATAAGGTGTACTTCAACTGTGTGTGCCAATCTCGAGGATTATCATCAAAGAGGCATTTAATTATTGTTGTCAAGTTTTTATTCATCGATTTAGCAACCCCATTCCCTTGTGGATAATAGTTAGATGAGAATTTGAGGATTACTTGATTTTCAAAGGCCCATTGGATGATAAATTTAGATGATAAATAGGGTGCATTGTCACATACTAGAAAGAAAGGTATACCAAACTATGTGATAATCAACTCCTCCAAGAACTTGGTTACTACTTTTGTGGTGCAATTTTTGAGAACTTGTTCCTTTATCCACCATGTGCAGTAGTCTATTGTAGTCAAGATGTATTTGTGTCCTACCAAGGAAGGAGGGTTAATCATTCCTACAAAATTTAGCCCCCATTGGGTGAATGGACGTACCTCATAAATTGGTTGCAAGGGCATTGCCAGATGTTTCTTACGAAAGGCACTAGTTTGGAAAACATGACATGAACGCACGTATTCATGTGTATCTTTCAAAAAGGTAGGCCAATAATAACTAGACCTCAATATCTGATGTATCATGGCTTTAGCTGACCCATGGCCCGTGCCATACTTTTTATGAAAATCCATGAGAAATTTCTCAACTTTTGTCCTATCCAAACAACATAGGTAGAGATCATCTTAATTGTGCTTTTAGAGATTTCCATTTTTTAGCATATATGAGCTTCTCTTATTCTTTAGGTCTCTTTTCTAGGAACCATTCAATCCTTCAGGGAAATAGTTTTGGATCAAGTAATAAACTATATCTTGGTACCATACGTCAGTTACTATCCCTTCATTAGTGTATACTTGGCACACTAAACCCTATTCTATCTCTGATATCATTTTGGTTAGGCCTTGGCCTCTTCCTAGCATCATCAATTGGATTTCAACATAAAATTCTTGTAATATAGCCATCCACTTTCCCCTCCATTATCCCAACTCATTTTGCATCAATAGGAATTGACAGCAGGATCAAGAACAATAGCGACAACTTTTCTCCTGACGATGTAATGTCTGAACTTCTTGATGGCTTTAACTAGTGCGAAAGACTATTTATCAAAATTAGGGTATCTAAGTTCATCATTTTTTAGAGGGTAGCTCATGAAGGCTAATAGTCTTTCATCTTCTCCCTCTTTCTTTTGGGTGAGAATTCCTGCACATGAATGCTCTAATGCAAAAGAGTAGACCTTGAATGGTAGAGTGTAATCTGGACTGACCAAAACCAAAGTAGTAGTGATAGATATCTTAATCTCTTCGAATTCTTCTTTAGCAGGAGCATTCCATTCTATCTTTGCATCCTTTTTCAACATGTCATTCAAGGGATGCACTATCTCAGAGAACCCACAAATAAACTTTCTAACAAAGTTGATCTTTCCAAAGAAAGATTTCAATTATTTTTGACTATTTGGGGGAACAAAATTAAGAATAGCCTCGACCCTTTTAGGATCTATTGAAATTCTTATCTCTAAGATGATATGTCCCAACAACTTTCCTTGGGTCACCCCAAAAACACACTTCTTAGGATTTGGTGAAATTCCATAGCTCCTGTATCTTTTCAATACTCTATGCAAATCCTCAATGTGATCTGCATGGTTTCTGGAGAATACCGTAAGGTCATCCATATATATGACAATGTACTTGTTGACAAGGCCCTTAAAAGCTTCATCCATGGCTCATTGGAAAGTTCCTCTGGTGTTGATTAAACTAAAAGGCATGTGGTGGTAGGAAAATGTTCCCACTTAATAGTGAATGATGTCTTCAAATGGTCTTCCTCCTTCACCATTACTTGATTGTATCCAAAATAACCATCGAGGAAAGGAATCATCTGGGACCCATTTACAATTTGCAGTACTTCATCAAGAGAGGGAATTAGGTAGTTATCCTTTTCAGAAGATCTATTTAGATTCCATAAATCTACATAGAGTCAAACTTCTCCACTCTTCTTTCTCACGGGAATGAGATTCATGACCTAGGTCAAATGTCAGATAGGAAAGATGATCTTCATGTCAAGTACCTTTTGTACCTCCTTTTGAATCACTGGCTTGATCATAGGGTTCATAGGGCTCTATCTTTGATGGAAAGGTTTGGTGTCTGGGTTTAGAGGTATGTTGTGTACAATGATGGTGGGGTCATAGGTTTTTAGATTGTTGTAGCTCCATGCTATAATGTCTTTGTATTCAGTGAGTAACTCCACCAATCACCTCTTTTCCTCATTTGTATGAATTTACCAATACAAATCTCCTTGGGTTCAAGTTATGTGCCCAGATTTTAGATTTCACAATCATCACCTCCCACAACTAGTGCCTTCCTCTTTTCATGAGAATAGTCATCTTTGTCAAAGATCCTTTCTAAGGCTACTATTCCTTTTGGGATGGAGTTAGTCTTTAGGTTTAGGATTCCCAAATTGTCTGACTCTTTGATTTCATCAACCTCTTCATCTCTATTTTGTTTTTCAAAGACCTCGGCACTCATGATGAATTCAAGTATATTTTGGTCATCTTGGAATAGCTAGCACTACCACCAACTCAACGGAGAAATTTTTCAGCTTTGATTTCTCCAACGGATGTAGGGAACTTGCTGACACTCCCAAGGCATCAGCGATAGTGTTTCTTCTTCTTGGGACACTCTTGATGTTAAACACTTCAAAGTCTTTAATTAAATCCCATACATGATTCCAGTACGAGGCCAGTCACTTATCAGTGCATGAATACTGGCTATGAATTTTCCTGACCACTAGCTAGGAGTCTCCTTCTACGATCAAGACTTTTACCTTCTTTTTATGTGCCATGACTAGACCTTGCCAATGCCTCATATTCAGCGATGTTGTTGGTATAGTAAAACTATAGCCTATATGCTTCATAGTATGAACCATTCCTGGGGTTGATTAATTTGATCCCGACCCGTGCTCCTTGCTTACACTTGGAGCCATCAAACATGAGTTTCCATACAGGATGGTTCTTGTGAGAATAAGGTTTGGGTTATGATTTTGGCACAATCCTGGGTGGATGTATGTTGATCTGGGGTTCAGTAGGAGTCTCTGGTGGTGGTGAGTCTTCATTGGTTCAAATCTTCACACTCGATTCCTAAATTCTCCCTTGCAGATAGAGGCTTGCATTTCATTTTCTATTTTTCCTTCATCTCATGCCATACTTCATGACATGGTGGGAGACAACAATCATCAGAGGAACTCCACTCTTCTTGTATAGGGATTTCTCCTAAGAAGACCAAAGGTTGGTCATGATGAGAACGGTTTTCATCATCTCATTGTGCAGTCACCCCTTTGGTAATTTCAAGTACTTGGGAAATTTGGTTCATCACTTGAGCTACAACATTTTGACAATCCTAGCATTCAAACTCTAAGTGACTTACTTGGTACAAACTACAGTACCCTGGCAACATTAATATGTTTGGATCAGCATCTTGCCTAAGATGTTTCATATTTTTCATCATATTACCCATGAACTCTATGAGGATTTCCTTAGGGACTTGGGCATGTATCAAACCTTGCATAGGGCTATCGTCAAAATTTTCTTCTTCCTTAATGTGAAATGTTAGGATTCTATCAAATTGATATACTCCTAGATTAGCTTGCAAGAACAAGACTTCATTTGGGGCGTTGTATTTGGTTATCATTTACTTGAGTTTTGGTTCAGCATCAATTTTGATTTGGATATTCAATCCTTTCCAAGGTAACCAAAGTTGGGTAAAGTCTGTGGAGAACCAGCCCCTTAAGGACCTAGTCCACTCCCTACTGAGCAGCATGCCATATGTCTCCACAATATCTGCTATATGTATATCTATGAAATCTTGGATCCTGGGGTTTGTGGTCAACTATATATGGGTATTTTTCAAGACTTCAATGACTTTGACTTCTATTTTGTCAAGTTGAATCATGACCCTGTTAGTTGGTTGGGGATTCATTCCCAATTTTTGGCATATGGATAGAGGCATGATGTTGCATGAATCACCTGAATCAATTAGACAATTTTGTAGATTATTTCGGAAGATCTTGAGGCTAAGCAAAAATAGGGGCACTTCTACCCAATCTTTGAACATGGTCGGCATCACCTCAGTAGTATTGACATTTGATGAATTCCTACCATTTTTGTTTGATGGAACCAACTTAGAATGGTCTAGAGACTTTAGGAGTGCTTCTCTTTGTGATGGGAAACTTTGAAGCATGTCATATATTGACATATTAGCTTTAAATTGTTTTAGCTCCTCTAGTGCGCTATAGCTTTCACTGGCCCAACCCAGTTTCTTTAGTACAGTGGGTTGGTGTTGTGCAGTTGGAGCTATGATGGCACTAGGGCCTCTGGGAGGTGAAGGGTTGTTGTTAGCCCATGGGTCTAGTGGAGTGGGCTGAATTCTAGGGGGAATACCATCAGTCAAGGGCTCTCTCCTTCTCCTCAAATTATAATTATTTTAGTTGTTGTTCTAAAAAGCATGGACCTTAGAGTATTCAAGTTGAATCTTCTATTTAAATGGGAAAACAAATTATTCTTTAGTTGTGTTATCAGCAGGACCTCCCTCAGTAATTGGTTCATAAGAATCAAAGACCATGGCATTGAAATGAGTCTGGGAGTTGTCAAAATTCTTACCTTGCTACTTGTCAAACTCTCCCCTATATTCATTGTTTAGTTGATGTGTGTTGGAAGCTTGTGTGAAGTTAGCCTCAGATGAACTAATGGAATTGGCATTGTCAGCGGGTATACTACCATTGTTAGGACGTGTGTTTCGGGGCCTATTAGTTTGTTTTTGTCCAAACTATTTATCTTGAGTGTTATTCCCATAACTTCCATTATTTTTGTTGTTATAATTTCCATAATTACAATTCTGATTTTGGGGATAGGTGTTTGGGGCAACAGCCGGTCATTGGTAATTCCCTTGGTTTTGAGGTGGATTCAACTTCATCCTGGTGATCTCACTTATCAAATGGGACAAAGTCTTCTTCATGGCATCCAACTCATTCACCAAGGTATTATCAGGTTCACTTGGGATACCAAAATTTTTCTCACATAGGCCTTCCTTATGCACATCATATCCTGAATACGTAATGGCGAGTGGTGGGGAAGTAGTGTGTGAAGTTGGCACTAGGTTAAGCTTTGGGGTGTGATGCACCAAGGGTTGATTATGTGCTGCAAATGGACCAATCATGGAAGTGCTCCTTAATTTGGGTGAAACACCATAGTTTCCACCTACTTGTGGGTCCATCTATTGTGTGAAAGTGATGGCTTCATTGCACACTTTTTCCAACATATCTATGTCACCTGGAGGTAGCCTTTTCAATAATATGGGTGTTAAAGGGTCCAAAGCTCATAGGTACACTTTTATGGAAGCCTCAAAAGGTATGGTGTAAGGAGCCTCTAATATCTGGTACATCTTATGGAAATGGTGATTAAATATTGCAATTGGTTCGTTATGGTCTTTTCTCACCAAGATGAATTGATGATGGAGATTGGCTGGATCGACGTATAACTTGAACTAATTGAGGAATTTTGTTTCAAATTCACCCCAATCTGAGATGGATACCTGTGGCAAGTTCAAGTACCAATTGTATGCAAACTCCCCCAATTTTTAAGGGAAAAGGTGACATACAAAATCCTAATGTGCAATCTCCTTGCGATTGTATAATTCTTTGAAGGCACTGATGTGTTCTTCTATTGTCCTAGATTCACCATAAATAAAGCGTGGATAGAATTTTTCAAGATTTTTGGGCAGCTCATGGAGCTATCCTTGTAGAGCTAATGGGGAACTTTGTGCATTTTTGAAAAAGACCATTGGAGGTGGTTGTAGAACAACAGCAAGTGGGGTAGTGATATGCAGAAATGGGGGAAGATGATGTCGATCTAGTTAATGTGAAATGTCTTCCCTTTATTTCCCCTTACTTCTATGAGGTTTGTGAACTGCTCTAAGTTCTAGAAATTACCCTTTGTTTGGTGATGATCTAAGGACCCTTTCAAATCTTTTGGGAGAGAACGATCCAATATTCTAGGGTTTCCCTCTCGAGGGCCCTCCTTCTAGCACCACTTCTGTTGAGCATCATTTTACACAAGACAACGGCTAGGACTCTGTGTGAGAAAATTCTCCTCTTGGAAGAATGATGTAAATCAATCTCAAGATTCCTTCTGGGTTGGGTCTCAACCGCTTAGATAGCTCAATTGAAGATAAATGTGAATTTGTTCACAAGGAGGCCTTTGGTGGTTTGATCTTCGAGGGACTGCAAAACAAATCTTAAAACACAAACAATCTTTCTTTCTTTTTGTATTTTTTGGATCTTTAAATGTAAGCAATGTAAATTAGATCTAGTTTATTGTAACTTATTTTGTTGAACAAATGAGAAAAGTAATGAGAATAGGGTAACACAGATTCAAAATGAAATTGCAGAAAGTAAACTAATGGACATACACTGATGTTACGTTGCTTTGCAAATTAAAGTACCAAGAAGATGGAAGAAACACACAAAATAGAGATCTGAACAAATCACAATCCCAATTTAGTAGATCCAATCATCAAGGAAATAAATGCAGATGTAAGATGTATCAAATTTCATCAGATAACGAAGACACCACAGATGTGCGCAAACATGAGACAAATTTATCTTAAAGCACCAGAGAACAATCTTCCCAATAATTCATCATGGCAAAGCAATGCAGCAAAGATGAACACCAAACTAATATATTCGCAGGTCAAAATCACCATACAATCAATTGGATCTTTGAAATAAAAGAATGAGCAAACACACATTCATCAATTTTGCAAAGATAGCAGAAAGAATCACACCATGATTGAAGCACCAATTGTATGTATTTTATTACAATAATAACCGACCTTAATTATATTGTTCTCATACAATTTATAGAGTTGTGCTTTCAATTTTGTAGCTAGGGTTTCAGCTGCCCATAAAACTTGAAAATAAATCTAAACTAGAGTTTACATGAAAGCAACTATCCCTAAAACAAGTTTAAACTATTTTAGTACAGAATTAAACCTCATGCATTACAATTTGGGATAAAAATATGCATAAAACAACTCAAAATGGAACTCATGCATGTTCTTCTTGGAAACTTGTAGTTCTTCCCTTTATTCCTTGTTGCAACTCTTATCCATGGATCCAACTAAAAGACATCCTCAAATCATGTAGAAATGACCCAAGACATGTGATCAATCTGACTGAAGAAGACTATTTTTCATTGGCAGTGATGGCCCAAAAATTTTAGACCCTAACCCTTGCTCTGAAAAAATGAAGTTCAAAAAATGGTTAAGTGTTGAAGATACTCTTTACAAATTTTGGACTTTTGGAGGCTGAAAGGCCAAAAATCTAGGAACTCAAAATTGGCAAAGTCCACAAAATATTTTCTTCACATTAAAAATTAGCCAAGTCCCAAAACTAGACACTTAGCGACTTGGGAGGATTTCTAGGTGTGCCTTCTAGAGCCTATCCATAATCTCTTGTATCTCTTTGAAGTCTGCCATCTTAATGCCTTTGAGGCGCTCTTATTGTTTTTCCCATAAGGCAACCATTCCATTTGCAAAGCCCCTTATATCCTCCTCTCGAGCCAATATTTTTTGTATCCCCTCATTCTGATGGAACATTTCTTGGAGGTCCTCCTTTGTCTTAACCCCATTAAAGATATCAAGGTATTGAGTTATAATATCTTTAATAGGATGATTGTCTTCTCATCATCCTCATCATAGAGATCTAGGTCCAAGCCTTCAAAAAACTTATGCATCTCTTTGACCCAGTGCATCGCTTCATCCCTTTTCTTATCAACCTTATTTATGGATTTCTCATACACCTTCAGGAGTTTTGTGATATCTCTGATCCATTCTTCAAAAATTTTGAGCTCTGACCCCTCATAAATTTTCACCAAGACTTGGAAATGTTGTTTCCTTATTATTACAAGATCATTAAGAGCCTTTTTCCATTTAAGGATCTTCTCCTCAATACCATCTTCTTCACACATCAAATCCACCAATTTGGTGATCTCCTTTAGAATTCCTCTAAAGGGACTCAAAATTTCCCTAAGAGCGGTTTTGACAAACTCCTCAAAATCATTTTTCCAATCTGTACAAGAATGAATGAAAGAATGTGGAATATTCATCAACAACTCTGAAGCACCCTTCCTTTCCAAAATATCCTATAATGAGGCCCCAAGGTTAATTAGGTCAATGGGAACCCTTGTTTTAAGAATAAACTCCTTCATAGCCTCATTCTGCTCCATCAAGGCTTTTATTATCTCCTCATCCTTATCCATGAATCCTAGGGAATGCTTCAATCCTAGTGTAGCTAGAGTTTTTCTTCCCTCTCTCATTGGCTCTCCTAAGTCTACCTCCTTGAGAACATAATCTTCTAGAGTGATTCTAGACATACTAACATTCATTGTGGGTATAGCTACCTATGCCTTCCACCTGCCTACCTAATCTTGCATTACATAAGATAGGGTCTTTTCCCGAGCACAAGATTTTTCATCATGAAATGCATGCCCAAGCACCGCCATATATGTGTTCTCTTCATCTATATATATCTCTTTCCTTGATTGTATTTCTTTTGTAAACTAGGTGGGTTTAGAGAAGGTATTTATTGGCTCATATGGCGTGACTGAGCTGGAGGCAGCAGCTCTGTATTTTGGCTCAATTTCCACCCTTCTTTCCTTCTCTTCTCTCATTATTACCTATTCTTCTATTGTACTCTATTCATCTCCCATTTTTTTTTTCTTCTCTCCTTTAGCTTGCCCTTCTGATCTAGCCTGTTCTTCAGATGGAACCTCCTTCATTACCTCTATCTCCTTTTCTAGCTCTGGAGGTTTTTGCACAACTGTCTCAGTTTGAAGAGGTGGGGGAGTCGGTGCTGATAGAAGAGGATTGTGTGTAGGGGGCATGGGAGAAGGAGGAGTAGGTGAAGGCATTGGTATTTGTAGAGGAGGAAGAGTAGGCATGGGAATATGAGTAGGTAGAGGTTGTGGTGGAGGCTGAATGGTTTGGACTTGTGGTGGAAGTGAAGTGGCAAATGTTGGATTGGTTGGAATTTGTGGGGGAAGAGAAGTGGTGCATTGTGGAGGGACTGGTGCTTGTTGTGGAGGTATTGGGAGTCTGATATCCTCCTCTCAAGTGACCCCTATAGAAGAGTCTCTTTTTGATTTAGTGGTCTCCTTTTGAACTTTATCTATAGCTTCCCCAGCTGATTCTTTAGACTCTAGCTAAATCTCCTCCCCGACATTGTCCAAACTATTTGTGAATTGTGTCAGGAGGGATGTGAATGAGAAGGGGTTCTCTAAGGAAGGCCCTTCTACTGGATTTTTTTGTTCAATCTCTTTGAAACCTCGATGGCTCTTGAAGTCAGAAATATCAAACTCATCATTTCCCAGAGCATCCATTGGATTTACTTGCTCTCCTTGAGCTCCCTCTTCAACATCTATCTATACATCTTCTTCTTGTAGCTTTCTCTTCTTCAAGAATCCCATTGATCAGGTTCTCCTGTTGAGGGGTACTTGACCCTCCTCATCTTATTCATCTTCTTTATCCTCCTCGAGATGGGTCTCAATGTGAGTGGGTGTTGAGGATCTCTTTCTCTTATAGACATGCCCTTTAATTACCCCGACAGGCCTAGGTCTGGTTATCTTTACCCTTGGTGCCTTCTTAGGTGCACCTCATGGTTCTAGACTGCTAGAAGATGGAGCATCTGGTGGCCCTATCCTCCCGTTCATCCTAGTTATTGGATGGTTAGACCAATATCTAACCCATATGTAGTTGAGCATTCATTTAGATACACCATCTTTGGCCTTAGCGGTGCAGCCTCTTTGAATTTTGGCATCAACACTTTCTCTTCTTTCTTCTTATTCTCTTTCGAAGGTTGAGTTGGTTGTTGCTTCATAGGAATATATTCCATTTAAAATGGATGGGTGATGCACACCTTTGTCACCTTGATGACATATCGGGCCTTGAAGTTTATATCATCATTTTTATCCCTATCCAATTTTGCGTTGAGGATTTCCCTGGTGTATATCTTATCTTGGTTATAGATTGGATCCAAGACATCATCTGAGTCATAATCTTTAACCTTCTATGGTACATGCAGTAGTAGGGAAGTCTGTGCCAACTCCAGACTCATCTAGTAGTAGTCACAAATTTTGACTTCATAGTCATCTATGCAGTTCATCTAATGGTCCTCAATGTGAGGCTCATGCACATAATGCCTTCCCATTATATGGCTATAGGTGCCAATGGGATCAAATCTAGTTCTGATGAGATTAATTTTTTTTATTGGATACTCATCCCATTAGAAGGACAGTGACTTGAAAATCTTCATGTCTTGTATAAAATGACGGCCTATCGAGATAGGGAAGTCCCAGTAGTTCTTCTTCTTATGTCGAATATGTTCATGGGAATCTGATATTTTTCTAGCCATTTCTAATAAGACTATCTTGTTTGAAGGATATTTTGGTAGCTTCTTTGGAGTGAGGATGCTCCCTACCACCCTAATATATGTAAAAGTTTTGAATTGGATGTAAAATTACCCAAGCTCCTTTACTTTAGCAGTTTCTTCCTCTGACATCCTTTTGGCATAATCATCCTCAATTGAGTGGATGATAGAAAAAATAAAAGCATCATTGATGATGTCATACTCTGGATTATCTTTGGTGAAGTATTCTTTTTGGACCAATTGGGGATAAATTGTGAATGGCCATGCATTTGGGTCACCCATGGCGCCAACTTTTACTAACCCTAGGTACACTTCTCTTGCTGCTAGCAGGTATACAATGTAGGAAGTCATGTAGAAATGAGGATCACTCTTTACTATGATCAGTTGTTGGTCTAGGTTGTCGCTGAGAATAGAATCCTAGTCAAACCTTACATGTCTCTCCTTTATCCTGTCGATGAGAAGAATCATCCATGGCTTCATTTGGATTGATTTTTGCAATCCATACACCTGACTGATCATAGTGATGGCTGCCTAGATATCCTCCTTCATGTAACCTATCCTCATGTCTATTTTTTCAAGATTTCTCTTTGATAGAGGTTGCATGAGATAATCTCTATTCACAATTTTGTGGGATCATTGGATATCTTTGTTGTAGAAAGACATCTCTTTCCCTATTGAGAACCCATAGAATTTGTCTATCCCTTTTGACAAATTGAAGACATCCTCAATGTTATCTAGTTGGAGGTCCAACACCACTTCTCCCATATTGTTCTTAACCAGTCTTTCATCAGGTATGTAGTGGTTTTCCAGTTTGACTATCAAGTTCGAAGAGAGGATAGACATAGGGTGTGTCACTGCATTCACTAGTGAACAATATACTAATGAAGTGAAAACCTCAGATCTTCCTACTGGTTGGGCACATTTCACTAAGTAGTCATTCTACCTGACATTCCCAATGTCAGTGTTCGTGATCTTAGAATGCAAGTTCCCCACCTTGGAAGGTGTGTGGTAACCCTTGAACTGGTACTTCATAGTGGGGGAGTTCACCTTTTTTGACATTCTACAAAAATAATGGGACATGAATCAGTAACCAATACATGATATTTAGGAAGAAGTTATGATGAAAAGCATAAAAAATCCAAGATACCCTATAAAAACCAATCATGAATCCTTCAGAAGGGTAGTTTCAGCATTTTGGACCTTCGGGGGTTTTGGAGCTCCGAAAGGCTGAAATGTCAAAACACCAAAAAAGGGTCATCATTTAGTCCAAGCTTCAACCTTTCGAGGTGGAAAAAATTCAAGGAAACTTTGGTGTCCGAAACATCAAAAAGGAGAAATTTACTGGAGTTGGTTTTGGGTGACATGTTAGCTTTCAAAACTTAAGAGTGCTAGATTTTTTGGTGTGTGAAAGTCTGAAATACTAAAAAGTGGACTTGTAAAAAAATGAAGGGTTGGGTTGTTGGGAAATTTTAGAGTGTGAAAGTCTAAAACATTTAGGGCTGACTAAAAAAAATGCAAAAGATGAGGGTTAGAGCTTGAAAATGATCTCAAATTGAGTTTGACCACAAGCTCGACACTAAGGGGTCCAAGGGGACAATCCTACGACCCCTAAGTGACACAAAAAGACCTAAAACCTAAACCCTAGCATGACAACCCTAAAAAATAGCTAAGACACACAAAAACCACAAAAAAACAAAAGGGAACACGAAGAAACCAACCTCGAAACAAGCAGAGGGAAAGAAAGAAGAAGACATGAACAAGCTGAAGAGTTAGAAGCTAACTGGTCACCAGGTGTGCACAAAGGAGATCTGAAAATTGATAGCACACAAAATGCATAAGTGATGAAAATGGTCTTCTCTCTTCCTTAAATAGGCCTCTAGTGGGGGTGATGCTAGCCATCCCCATTTATCGGCCTTTCAGATATTCAAGGGTCTCAGACCTCCGAAAGGCCGAAACATTGAAAGGTTGATTCCAAACTTGGTAATTAGACTTTCGATGTTTTAGACCTTTGAAATTATGATCATCTAAAGATGTTAAAAATGGGTTTCTCATCAGGTGGCAGGAAAACTCTTTCAGCCTTTCGCATCTAAGGAACACTGAAAGTGCAAAAGGGCAAAACTAGACAAAAACTCAAGGGACAGTCCTAGACAGGGACCTAACTAACAGGAAAAACTCAAAAAAAATTCAAAATAAGGGGGGGTCCTTGGCTAAGTGGCCAAAAAAGGGGAGCGTGGTTGAGGAGCCACAACAGTACCAATCACCCATTTACCATACTTTGCATTGCAAGCATATCTAGAATCCATTTGCAACAAACAAGCATGCTCATACTGAAACATATCATAATCTAAAATTTGTTTTCCTTACTCATAGAATGACACACGCCCCTACACAATGTGGCATTCCTCATTTTCAACATCATCATGTTTCAAAAAACTTCATCCAATTGAATTGAAAAACAAAATCAATCATACATCATGACACAACTACGATCATTAATCCTTACCTCAACATCATCCTACACATTAAAGAAAAAAAACTCGCATTCACCTTTGTGCATTCCATGCATACCTTCAATAGATTCTTCATACATAGATACATCTAATTTCATAGTTTGTTCATCTTCCCAACCATCATGCATGTCTATGTAGAAAGTTTCAAAAGAAGACTCATAGAGACTCAAGAATACTCCATCACTAAATTCATCATAGAAAACTTCTTGATTCTACATCTGAACTTTGACTAATCACTGTATTTTCAGATTTGGAATAGTCTTCACCATGATTTTCAAGTGGCCTTATCTTACCAAATTCATATTTATTCATCTTCACTTCATGAACATGCTCAATTTTGATGAATAAACAATAGCAATCAGCATCATTTTTTACTTCATCATCTTGGAAAATAGGCATGGGTTTACATGAACTATGTCTTTCTTTATCAGATTCAGTTTCACAACTGCATGCAAGATCATCAAATATTGATAAATCAAAAAGGTCAGTTTCATCAACAAATTTATCATATTCATAAGATGATAAAGTATCTCCATCATCTAAAAAAGCCTCATCTCCCTTCTATAATTGATTTTAAAAATGATGAAAACCATACTCAAAAGTGTCATGGCAGAACAATGTCTAGTTATCCTCTAATTGCTTCATCATATAAGGTGTTTGAAAAAATTTGAAAGACATTTTTAACTTCACTGTCATAATCTACAATCTGATATTCTTCTATCATTTTCTCATATAATGGGTTTGAAAAATGAGAAAAAACCATACTCAGTTATATATATCATCCCTATATGTTGACCACAAATAATATCTTCATTGCATTCAAAAGAAACATCTTCTTGAAACACATCTATAGCTACCACTATATCATCCTTTGAATGTTAGGATTATAATCAGAATAATTAGCTTCACAAGTAGAGACAACATAAGGGGATTTCACACTTCCACATTCATCATTAGCATCTTGAGAGGAATCCTCAGATTCATACATTATAAATGATTTAGAATCTGATTTATTTAAGTCACTTTGAATACTAGGACAATGACGCATCTTACAACAACCATAAAAATTTCAAAGGTTTTATTGACCCAAAATAATTAAAGAGGTTTAACCTGATCAAAATGGATTAATTTTCTCTTTTCTTCTTCAAAATACATAATCTAATCACTAGGTATTGACAACCCAATTACAACTCATCCACATTTCAAAGGCAATAATGTAATCTTAACATAATGCTCAGTAAAAACACCCAATTCCACTCCTATTATTTCATTCATAATAACTATAAATAAGGACTTAAAAACACCTTAGAATTGTCCAAAATATCATTCTTTCATTTTTGATAATCAAAACAATCAAGGATCTCAACAAGCTTTCTATCTCTGCAGCAACAGGAACTCATATAGGAAAATACTAGTTTTTAGAAATGGGCTTGTTTGACCCCTCAAAAGACCTTAATAGTTTTCCTGGTAGAAAGAAATTTTTCTTAAAAAATTATCATATTTTCATCCATCTATATTTTAGGTCTGTACTATCCCAATAAATAATTAAAATAACATGTTTTATGACTACAAATTCTGGAAAACAATTTTTGAATATGTTGTCTTTACAAAAATGGCCATAACTCAATCAATTCTTGATAAAAACCAATGAGACTTGAATAAAATGAAAGATAATTCATGTGTGTATCAAATAAAAGATATATCATAACATTAATAGGTTGTACATGGCCGTAAAAATCTCTACAAGACTATTTGTATTTTTTTTATAGTCATTAACATAGAAATCATACCTAGGGCATCATAGAAACCATAAAAATAAAAACTTATTAACCTGCCACTTTAAGGGATTAAAATAAATGTCAAAACCAATATTTCCACTAATTCTTAGGCCCTATCATGAATTTATTAAGGAGATATAAATTTTCAAATTCTTTGGTTGCCCTCATTGAGGGTTTTTGACTATTTTCACAAAACCCAACATAACTTGCATAAAACTCCACCAAAATGCACACAAATGGATTTACTTGAAATATATTTCATTATTCTATCCTCCCAAATCAAATAAATATTAAAAATAAAATATATATGAGCATAAAATGCTCTGCAATTATCACATATCCTACAGAACGTGTGACAGGTAGGGGTTTCATGAGTATTTATTTGCAAATGTTCCTCCAAACCTGTCCACCACATGAATTTTGACCATGCATGGGTTTATAAACTTGTTTCAACTTCTCTAACTATTCAAATAACTCCTATAACTAATGGACTTCTCTTTGCATCCTTCTTTTGATTTTTGGCAATGTTGCAACTTTTACATTTTATGACAAACTGATATCAGACCTTGCCAAATATACTAGGAACATTCTAAACATGGTAAAATAGATCAAAAATTATCATTAAAAACATTTCAAACCTTTTTTTGGACACCTTTCTTAATTTGACCATGTCATGACCTATTAGGCCTCTTTTCTCAAAATGGCTCTTAGAGCCTTAAAAGTGGATTATTTTGATGCTAATAAACTTTGGGACCTTACAAACTATCAATGAAACATTAAAACCAATTTAAAAATAAATTTTGTCTCATAGAACATATCCATGTTTGGGTACGCCTACACAATACAACAAGTAGTATTACTCACATCATAAGGTGAGAGCATACATAATGAATCAAGAGAACCACAATCATTGTTAGCAATATCTTAAACATTTGTACACACATAATAAATCATTCTTATCTTCTTTTTCAACTAAGAATGAATGCATTATCTCAATTACATTAGTATCCTTTCATTCTTCAATTAAAATAATACCATCACAAGGTTTCCCTTGACTTTCACTATTGTAACTTCATTATTTGCAAGCTTCATTTCTTCCTTGTCAATCAAAGCTTAGGTATGTGCTATGGAGAGAGACTACTTGCATAATGCTAATTAAAAATTTGAGACTCATTATGATCTTCATAAATGAAAGGCATTTTATTAGGGATAGAAAACTCATGTCCATTTGAAATGACTCTTTTAGGTGTATATATAGTAGATAGCTACCCATATGCATAACTCTAACTAGGTACATGAGGTATCATTTTTGGTTGAGACATATTCATTATATTCATGCACATTCCACCACTATATGGCTCTAACATCACATTACAAGAAACATTACTAGCACCTTGAAATGAAGTAAAGCTTGGTCTAGCAGGCTGATAACAATTCTGAAAATTACTTACAACTTGTGATTGGCTTTGATCAACTGCAAATACAACTCCGTGACAATTTACCTTTTTAGACCTATGTATCCTTATCATTCCAAGCTCAAATACCCTTTTTATTTCTCATGTCTCTTAAAAGGCCTAATGAAAATTTTATACATCTACATTCCTCAACTAGTAGATCATCTTGTCGTTAAATACACCCAAGAAAATGAGTAAAGGTAACTTGTCATTAAGTCTCATTTTCTTAGGAATTATCTTCAATTCCATCATGAATCTATGGTTGAATATAGGAACCAATTTTTCACTCTTAATATGAATGTTCATAAAATCATTAACAATCACATTCTTAGGGAATCTTTCACCAAATTTCTCATCAAATACTGACTAAAACTCATGCCAAGACCTGATTGAATGAGGAAACAAATTGGAGAAACACTCTCTTGCATTGTCTTTTATAAATATTATAGAAAGTCTCATGATCACACCCTTTTGACCAATCTCATAGTTCTCTATAAAGTCCTTGAATCTATGAACATGTATAAATGCATATTCAAACCTACCACCCCCAAACTTTGGTACTTGATTTATGATCTTTGGTGGTATGTCAATTGAAAAATCATTCAATCCAATAAAATGTATGGTCTTGTACCATTTAATATTGAAATGATTTTTCATATCACATGACAAGTGTTGATTACATATTATGGTAGGACTTGGAACTATTGGCATTGTTAGGAATAACAGTCCACAATACAACTGAGAGGGGGGGTGAATCAGTTGTATAATAGAATATTAAACTTTAAACTTTAAGCTCATCAATATCAAATCCAATGAACACAATGAATGCCAACTCAATAACATAATATTTTGGTTTTGAGGAAACCCTGTTAAAGGTAAAAAAACCCCAGTGGGAATTCACACCCACAAATGATGTACTGAGAGTACAGTAATCCTTGTTAGAAGATATAGCCTTGTTAGGAGCTTATTGAGACATTACAGTACATAGTCCTTGTTAGAGGATAGACCCTGTTAGGATTCAAGAACAAGAGAGGGCTCACTTCCCAAGGCTCACTGCCCAAAGAAGGTTAAATCCACCTTCAAAACTTACTAGTTTGCAATAGGTGTATATGAAGAAATACACAATCTTTTGAACTGTTTGCTAGCAACTGTCTTTGCTTGATCAGTTCCAATAAAGTCCACCAGTAATCCTCTGCTCTACAAATAGCAGACACAAGCTCGCAACTTTCACAACCTCTCTATATCATGTTCTTCACATTCATGTCTTTTCCAAAGAAAAGACCTTTCATTTATACCTTATTACAATTCTCATGAATAGGTCATCCCATAAAGCTTTCCTAATTACAACTAATTACATAAACCCTTGCTAAGATACACACGGTATCTAGGAAAAGTATAGAATGATTTTATTACAACAATTAAGGACTGACATCCTTAATTCAAGTTTGCCATCCATCATATATACTTCATCTCTATAGTCGGCTTCCAGATAGATCACCTTCTAGAGTGCACACCACAGTTGACATCATTCTACTTTCTATACCATGTGCTAACCAACAAACATCCTCCAATACACTATATATGATCCCTTGAGTTCACATACCGTGAATCCATATCCTCTGTAAGATATACCATAAACATAGAGACCAACTCTATCATTTCTCACTATCACAGTCCAGTAACTAGTCTTCACTAAAACATATGTAACTCATCCAATATACAACATAATGACATGGGATCTTAGACATAAGATCACAACACCTTCCTGAACACTCATCTAACTTCACAGCTTCTAAAACATCGGTAGTGTCTGTACACTGTAAATACCAGCCTGTTCTCCTCACAGAAACATATGTTGGCATCAGTGACAAACCACAAATGACAACAGTAGCAACTCCAACATCACTCAACATAGTGATTGAACATATTAAATGTATCAACCAAATCCTCATGCATTAGCAATATCCAACAATCTCCCCCTTTGGCATTGATGTCAACATATGGGAAAATCCATCCCAAAATACATCAACCCAAAAGTTTTGAAACTAAACAATACTACTCTCACAATACACCTTCATACAATCTCCCCAAATAGTAGGGATTTTCTCATACATATCTCTCCCCCTTTGACAAAAATGGAAAAGGGTACCAAAAATCACCAACTATCTTTATCAACCATGTGTTGAATCACCCAAATGTATTTTGTACATTTTCAATGATCACTCCCATTGAGGAGTAGATCCACACATCAAGTCCAGAACAAGATAGAGCCCTGAATGCCTCTGGACTGATGCATCCTTGCATCATTTAATTCTCACAAGAAGGGGCTGCACCCCAAGCATACCTTTGATATAATCAAAGGTATCCTTCAACATTTTCATCCAAACAATCTGAGTGCAATCAGTAGTAGTAGCAATATCCAATAATTCCAACAATTCTCCTTCATTAGTACTCTACCTGTCATCAATGTTTCCTGCACAATCATCATCAATATAATAATGAATCTAAAATTCATCATTTCTATCATACCATAAGCCATATTCCAATGTCCCTTCTAGGTATATGAATATCCTCTTCATAGCAGCCATGCTTGTTTCTTCAAGATCTGCCTCATATCTAGCCACAATTCTAATAACATTAGTAGTATCTAGTCTCAGAGTCTTAGTAATATCATCACAAATTTCATTCTCATAGTCAGTCCCAACATATTCTTCCTCTTCTTCTCTAATTTTTGTCTTCTAATTACAATCATACAATCTCTCTTGTATCTAAAACCTTTTATCTACCTTCTCATTATCACTTTCAATCAATTTTCTCAATCTCAGATTGAAGCATTTAAAATCCTTTCTTTTAGTAGAATAACCAACAAAGATTCCTTCATTACTTCTAGCATCAAATTTCCCTGATCCATCATTTCTACCAAATATTCTAAAATATCTCACAGTAGGAGCATGATTAAACCATAGTTCATAAGGAGTGTTACTTGTACCTTCTTTGATTTGAATTTTGTTTAATGTGTATACTATTGTCCCAACAGCCTCTCTACAATGCATAGGAGATACATTTCCTTCAAGCAACATTGCTCTAGCAGCATCTATCTATCTGAATACTCCATGCTCTTCACAACATGAATTGAAATTTCTACATCTATCTGATCTCATACATTTCATCTCTAAGCCTGAGTCATTCTTCACTTCTACATATCTCATCATTGTCATCATAAATAATATCATCAACAAAAGTATAAAATACCTTTCACCATAGAATAATCTTGTCTTTGTAGGTCCACATTGTTGGAAATATTCAAGACTAGCTAGGTTACTGAGAGGGGAGGGGTGAATCAGTAACTTCAAAACTTTTACAAATTTTAGATCTCAACCATTTTCTCAATAACATTAGATTGATAAGCTAATTGTATGTATGAGTAACAGAAAGAATAAAACATTCATAACACTTTGAACACAGAGATTTGGTAACCCAGAAACCTTCCAAATAGAAAGTAAAACTAGGGTGGGGATGAAACCCACTAAACTTCAATACTGTAGTATAAAGTTTTCCGGTTAAGGCTTACAATGATCACTTCTGATGATCTGCCCTACTAGGAACAATAAGGACTGCTAGGTCCACCTTGTTAGAGGATTTACAAACATACAAAGAAGTATGCACTCGGTTAAGAGATTTTTGCAAAGACTGTTAAGTCTGCCCAGTTAAAGGATTTGGGGCTGATTCACTTGTTAGGATGAAATAGTAGATCTCTTACTTGCAACTGTACTTGCTAATTGAGATTCTCTGATGTACTGATCACCTTCTTTGATAGATATGTCTCTACTGCTTCTTATACTATTGTATCCCTTTGAAATTCACTTATCTCTACCTTTCTTCTCTTTTTTGCTTCTCCTTTTTACACTTTGGATATGATACAAAACATTGTTTATATATCAATCCAAAATAATTACAAAACAATACCAAAGTCAGCTCTAAACAAGAAAACACAAATATTACTAAGTTGGCCCAAATATAGTGACTCGGTTACTGCAAATTAACTTGGTGACTTTCTGATACTCGGCATCCACTGTGTTACTCAGCATCGTCATGTACTCGGTAGAAGTGGAGGCTCGGTCCATACTAACCACTCGGTTATAGTTTCAAACTCGGTATATACTAGAGACTTGGTAGATATAGTGTCACTCGGTAGAGACTGAATTCCCTGTTTTACCGTGCTATCACTTGGTAAACACTGCTCATCTCATCACTCGGTGATGATAACTCGGTAAGCACTGCGAAGCTCGGTAAACACTGCGAAGCTTGGTAAACACTGTTCTACTCGGTAAGCATTGTTCTGCTTAGTAAACATTGTTCTTCTCGGTAAACACTATTCTTCTCGGTAAACACTCAGAGTCTGAATAAGTGTTGTCACTAATGACAATCATACTTAATGCCAAAACACATAGGTCTGTATGTACCAGATCCAACTTTCCTTTTGATGTATATGTTTTTCTCTTATAACTTCTTCTAGTCTACTTTCCCATAACACATTCTCTACTCATAGCATTAGATGAATTTACAATTTTAGGTAGATCTTCCACTGCATTAGCCAATCTTTCCTTTACACTATTATCAAAATCAATAAGACAAGACCTTGTGTGACATAAGCAACTGTCATCAACCTTTGCAATAAAATAAGAAGCTTCAGATGTATTTAACTCAAATACATTACCTCTGGATGCAATCAGATTTCCTATCTCATATTTCTCATATCCTTTGTCTATCAACTATCCAACACTAAACAAGTTATGCTCAAATACATCAACAAGCAATACATTATCAATCTTTCCATCCAAAGAAATAGATCCTATTTCAATGATAAGCTCAGGAACATTGTCTTCAAATCTCACACTATCACCATGATACTTATTCAGTTCATCAAAATTATTTCTATCTTCAATCATACTATCTATAACCCATTCAGATTTCTTAATATGTAACATTAAAGATTCTTCCTCATGTACTGGTTTTTCATCTCTAATATCAATAAATCCAATCTCCTCATAATCACAATCATCATCATCAAAAATAACTTCACTAGCATAATAACATGTTAGAAATAGGAAATACTGAGAGGGGGGGGTGAATCAGTATTTCACAAACTTTTTCTTTTGCCCACTTATGGATATAACAGATTACTTTAGTGCATACAAAGATTATTAAGCTGATTAACAAACATAGCAATAAATAGAAAGAACTCATAACACATCATATGTTCTCGAGGAAACCCTGGCCAAGGGAAAACCCCGGTGGGGATGGTACCCACAAATATCACTAATCAAAAGTATCTTGTTAGGGATATTGGACCCTGTTAGGAGTCAATTTATAATATATAGTAGATCTGTCCTGGTTAAAGGACTTTAGGCCTTGTTAGAAGCCTTAACCTTGTTAGGAGTTAGATTACAAAACCTGATCACTAGCTAAGCTCACTGCCCAAATAGGTAATACAAAATGTTTCTGACTGTAATATGGTACTACTTACAACTTCGCATCAATAGCCTTTGCTGCTATCACAATATACAACTATCGCAAGTTATCTTTTCTTCCTTTTTACATATCACACTTGTATATTTCATTACATTTCAAGTATGCCTAATATATGAGTTATTAAAGCTAATAACTTTACATGGTCAGCTTCCAAAATCTTTATCCAAGATTAAACATCTATGATGTCATCCCTTCATAATGTTAAGTCATTATTTTGACAAGCAAAAATAATCCCTTAACTCTTTCGCTAATACTGTCTCCAAAACTGTTATATCTACAAAAATTGTCTTCGGTAAACTTTGAATAACTTTGTCTGTACTACTCCAAACTTTATGCACACTGAGATGGGGTATCCTCATACTCTATAGAATCTTTAGTTAACTGTGCAAACAAAAATATTTCTCCAGTGGACATTGCCAACTAAATCTTCATTGGGTGCTCTGTCAGGATCATTGTATCCATACTTAGACAATTTCTTTCTTCAACTTGCCATACTTGCATTCTAGATTCTGCGCTCTCAATAGAGATTATATGTTTCCATAATGACAACATATATGCATCCACATTAGCCAAATTTCCAACATAACATTCTTCTTCATCGAAATACTTAGATATGTACTTAGGAACTCTTGTAGGACATCTAGATGCAAAGTGACCTACCTTATTGCATAAAAACATTTCAAAGGTAACTTTCCTTCAACTTTACCCTTACCTATGATCAGTGCAACAAGTTCATCCATCTTTCTTTCTTCTACAAGTATCTATTCCCATTCATCAGCATATTCACCAAGCTCTTCACAAGTGTCAAAATTTTCAGGGTCAAATTTTAGACTATCCTTCCCATAGACTGCCATCTCCAAGATCACCTCAAGTGGTTAAGCTTTCTCTCTAAGGACCACAAGCTCTGATACCAATTGTTAGGAATAACAGTCCACAATACAACTGAGAGGGAGGGTAAATTAGTTGTATAATAGAATATTAAACTTTAAGCTCATCAATATCAGATCCAATGAACACAATAAATGCCAACTCAATAACACAATATTTTGGTTTCGGGGAAACCCTTTTAAAGGTAAAAATCCCAATGGGAATTAGCACCCACAAATGATGTACTGAGAGTATAGTAATCCTTGTTAGAAGATATAGCCCTGTTAGGAGCTTATTGAGACATTACAGTACATAGTCCTTGTTAGAGGATAGACCCTGTTAGGAGTCAAGAACAAGAGAGGGCTCACTTCCCAAGGCTCATTGCCCAAAGAAGGTTAAATCCACCTTCAGAACTCACTAGTTCGCAATAGGTGTATATGAAGAAATACACAATATTTTGAACTATTTCCAAGCAATTGTCTTTGCTTGATCAATTCCAATGAAGTCCACCAATAATCCTCTGCTCTACAAATAGCAGACACAAGCTCATAACTTTCACAACCTCTCTATATCATCTTCTTCACATTCATGTCTTTTCCAAAGAAAAGACCATTCATTTATACCTTATTACAATTCTCATAAAAAGGCCGGCCCATAAGGATTTCCTAATTACAAATAATTACATAAACCCTTGCTAAGATACACATAGTATCTAGAACAAGTATACAATGATTTTATTACAATAATTAAGGACTGACATCCTTAATTCAAGTTCACCATCCATCATATACGCTTCATCTCTATAGTAGGCTTCCAGATAGATCACCTTCTAGAGTGCACACCATAGCTGATGTCATTCTACTTTCTGTACCATGTGCTGACCAACGAACATCCTCCAATACACTATCTGTGATCCCTTAAGTTCACATACCCTGAATCCATATCCTCTATAAGATATACCATAAACATAAAGACCAACTCTATCATTTCTCACTATCATAGTCCAGTAACCAGTCTTCACTAAAACATCTGTAACTCATCCAATATGCAACATAATGACATGCAATCTTAGACATAAGATCACAACACCTTCCTGAACACTCATCTAACTTCGCAGCTTCTAAAACATCTATATAGTGTTTGTACACTGTAAATACCATCTTGTTCTCCTCATAGAAACATATGTTGACATTAGTGACAAACCACAAATGACAATAGCAGCAACTCCAGCATCACTCAACATAGTGATTGAACATATTAAATGTATCAACCAAATCTTCATGCATTAGCTATATCCAATAGGCATGACTAATGCAAAGATTGTTGAGTGTTGATTGGTATAGGATTGATGATAGGAAGATTAGTTATGTTGATTGGAAAGATTAAGTACTGAGAGGGGGTGAATCAGTACTAACAGATTTGTATCAATTTAATCTTTTAATCTTAAGCATATAGTTTCATTCCTAATTTACCAATAGTATTTTCTGTATTACTGATATGTTGTAATTGAAATAACATAAAGTAAATAACAATAACTCATCAAATGATTCACACCCCCATAACACAAATATTTTTGGTGTCACAAAAACCCTTGGTCAAAGGGAAAAACTATGGTGGGGATGATACCCACAACTCTTCACTGCAACTAAAAGAGTTTTCTGGTTAAGGCTAGAAAGTGTCAGTTTCTGAGTTTTTTGAGATACTCTCAAGGATTCCATGTTGGCTTAGGTTCCTATTTAGGAAGTCACCTTAGCTTGGGGGGTTTGATCAGTATTGTGAATTTATTGATTTTAGATATTTATGTTTTAGAGTGTGTTTTCTTTATTCTTTATGTATGTTAAAGTATTATGCTTTTCTATCTTTTAAATATATTTGGATGTATGTGGTTTAATTTATTATATATATATGTATGTATATATGGGTGCACACATATATACTTACATGTATATAAATATATTTATATAATTATGTGTTTGTTTTGTATGTGTGAATGTATTTTATAATAATAGATTAAATAATGTATTATAAAATAAAAATAAAATGATTATAAGTAATTATCTCTTTTTAGAGTAAAACTAGCTTACCTAGGGGTTTTGAACTCGAGACCTCCTAGGAATTAGGCTAGTTAGATTTCATTTGAGCTATGTGAGTTACTTGGTAATATTAATTATCTTTATTATGTTTATAGGTTTGGTAAAGTAAAATAAGTTAATTAAAATAATGAAATATTTATTAAGTCTTACGGGAGTTTATTAATACTTTAAACCAGCTATAGTAGTTGGAGAAGTTACTTCTTGTAAAGAAACTCCTCCAACCATATGGTTGGATATGAATATTTGGAGGATGGAGATTTTGGGAGAATGGGGATTTTAGTTTGAAAATGGTGTTATTCATCAAGAGTTGAGGAAAATAACAGTGTTTTATTTTTCTGAAAAAAAAAATGTACAAACAATTGTTGCAAGAAAATTACAGTCCTGATGCAGAGGTCATATCTCTCTAACCAAGTGTTGGATCTTGCTAATTTTTTAATATGTTGGTAAGAACCTAATTGCATCACTTCTTACCAGAGTGATCAAAGAAATATAATCCAATTTAAAAGTTATAGATCTATATGCATGGGTCTATCCAAGAGGACAGCATAGAGAAAATTGGAAAACAAATTAGGGTTTTTCGGAAGAAATTTTGAATTGTTTGTCTCAAAGAAGAAATGGTGGATTTGAAGTATTTAATTAGAAGATGAGAGAAATTTGAGAGATTTCTAGAGGAGGAGGAAAGATTATATTCAAAAGGATTGGGGTATTTTTTTTTACAGAGGGCATCCACTTCTTAGAGCTTGAAAGGATTGATGTGGTGTGCTCAACTCTAGAAGGGATTTCTCCGCAAGACTCTAGGTAGGATCTGGAACTAGGAAGAATCACCTTCTTTCCTATATATTTGATGTGTATGAAAATAGGATATATGTAATATTTAATATTGTTTTTAGAAGTCTGTGGTTGTATTAATTATTAAAGCAATTAATTAGCTGTAAAATTATATTGTTTATATAGGAAGTTGTAATATATGTGTTTGTAAGATTTCTTAGTCAAGTCTCTTCCTTTAAAGTTTATTATTATTTATATAATTGTATTTAATGTGCTTATGGTCTGTAAGGTTTCTATTTCTAATGATGTATTGATTTGGTTTTTGAAGTTGGAGATGTGTAGTATTTTCAGGAAGAATGTTGTATTAAATGATAATTTATCTCTTCCAAATTTCTTCCTGGGAGGGTTATGGTTATAGATATTTGGATGATATTAAGTATTTTTCTATGTATATATATGGTTGAGGGAAGTTTAAGGAAGATTCTAGGAATGTTTAGGAAGGATTAGGAAGATTTGGTTGAGGTTTTTCCTTCTTGTGTTTTATGCATATTTTTCGTTATGAATCCTTCATTTATTTTTCTCATGTTTGATTTGGTCATTTTGGGCTTGGATTTTAGCTTGTGACACCTACATTTTTTTATCATGAGTTTGGTCTACATCATTTCACCCCTGATAATGTTAAATTAATGCATGAGGTGAGTTACAATGTTGTATTTAAGGTGTCTTGTATTTGACATCCTTTTTATGATTCTTATTATGCATATGGATAAGGTTGGGACTCATCCTAGGGGCCTGAGTGCACAGGAGAGTTCCCTAAACCTATAATTTAGAATATGTGAAGTGTTTCTTTTTTCTTTGGGCTTGTGTTGGGGTAGGGAACTGTTAGGAATGGGAACACTGAGAGGGGGGGTGAATCAGTTTTCTATATATATATATATATATATTTTGTTATCTTGAAACTTAACTTAATTGCTTAAGTACTAAAATGAATATCAATGCAAGTAAGATAAAAAACCATAACACATGACACTATATATGATTATGGGGAAACCCAAATAGGTAAAAACCTCGATGGGAATTGACACCCACTAAGAACTGCACTAGTGTATTATGATCCTTGTTAGAAGATCTTACAACCCTGTTAGGAGTTGATCTTTACAATGCTTTTAGTACAGTAACTTGGTCAAGGGTTGGGCCCTATTAGGAGTCTTTTACAATAATCCTATTAGGGGTGGGGACACACTATCCTAGACCTCACTACTCAAGTGGTGAAGGCTACAACCTTTTGGATCTTAGATACACACTATATCTGCAAGGTGAACTGATGTTGTGACACTGCTTGTCAGATTAGTTCCTTTTGTGCATTGATGTTTTAGCCTCTTGTAAAGCTCTAAAACTTTCTAACTACTCTTCACATAATTCTTCTCTTTTGATATTAGCTCTATGTCACATCCATTCCTTAATTACAAGGGCGCATATCTTATTTATATGCGCTAACAAAACTATTCACTAGGTCGGCCTTCAACTTATTACATGCAACGCTTCCAAATGAATTGGCTCAAGCATGTTTACATACAATGATATTAACATGTCTATAACCTAAATATAATAGTCGCATAGCCTTTAAAAAACAATAATATAATCGCTAACTAAAATACCAATGGTCAGCTCTATAGTTTGTTATGTTCTGCCACTCAATGTTTGTGTCTCTTCAACTCATTGTATCTTCATCATACTGAATCTTCTAATCATGGACTCTAAGACTTAGCATGATTACATACTTACAAGATTATCTTCAAGGGATCATGCCATAACTTGGTCATACGCATGTGCATTGATTCTCTGTTCACCTGACGCTTCACTGACTGTCTAGTCTTCTATACTTAGCCATTTTCTAATCTTGTGACTAAGCGCACTGACTCCAAAACTCCATATGACTTTGTTACCATAATGAAAAAACTAAATCATAATAGTATAGTCAACTTTCCAAAAATATCCCCCTTTTTCATTAATGGCAACAAAGGAATATGGTGAAGTTACTAACTATATCTTACACAAAAATTGTCTAATATATACTCTAACTTATATCTCCCTTTTTATTATATACTCTACTCATTTTTACATCATATATGCTGCTCCATATACTTCCTTCTACTATATACTCTACTCCCCCTTTGACATTAAGGAAAAAGGTGCTCAAAAAAGTGTATCTACAAGTACTTACACAGTGAGTACATCTGGATATGTCATCTTTAAGTTCTGGATCTCTTCCTGCCAGAACGTTGTCAGTGCATTTATAGTCTGAAGATGGGTGCTCAAAGCATATGTCAACTTCTCCATCTTCTCCAAATATAAACTTGGACCTTGATCATAAGTCACCATAGTGGAAGCAATCTCCTTGATATTCTAATTTACTACATCTAAGGAGGGCGCAAGTGCATGTCTTAATTGTGCTTGCCTAGCCCTTATCTTGGCCATTTCTTGCTCTACCTTCTCAATTTTGTCTAACTAACCCTAATAGACTTTATTACACATGTTTACATCTAAGGAGGGATCTAGCATTGAATTCCTTACTTTTTCCATTATTGATTCATCTTCCTAAATCTTCTTTGAGAGATCTCCGGTCAATTTGTCCTTATCCATACTATCAGCTATTATTTTCCTTCCTTTAGTTGTTATCTCTTTCAACAAATCTTGACCGACTTTCAGAGAGCTAAGTTCAAGTGTGCAGTTACCTGTCAATTCACTCAATCTCTTCTTCATATATTGTTCCTCTACAACTTTAGATGATGATTCTTCAAGGCTAGAAAAATTTTCTTTGAAGCTTGTTAAAATAGTGCTTACATCATCCACTGAATGTACACTTGATACCATTTTCTCTTTAGGTAGTAGGCTATTCAAGATGTTGACTAATTCTACAAATAGATGATTTATCATTACCTATTTTTCCTTTGCCTTCTCCATTGCTAGTACATTGATCTTGATCAGGTCTTCTTCTCCCCATGAGTCTAGACTAGTTGTGTCAAGAGTCAAACTTGACAACAATGATGTTGATGGCATAGGAGTGATAGGAGTGTTGTCCATCACTTATGTCTTTATCCTTATAGGTATTTCAATAGAGGGTTCATCTGTTGGTTCATTTTCCTTTACTTTCTCCTCTTCTTCTTCTTATCCTGTTAGATACTCAATCAGGACATCTTCTTGCTCCTTAGGTGAATTATCACCGCATAGTATTTCTACCTCTTCTGTACTCACAAAGGCTTCCTCAAATTTTTTTAAGTCTTTATCAGTGGCCACAATTGATATCTCCACATTGTCAATCATTATTGTGTCATATTTTTGTGTTTCAGGCATGGATGTAGACTTTGTTTCATTTGTAGACACTATCGCAGTGGGTATTGAGTCATGTAGACCTGTTATAGGTGCATTAGTGACCTCTGCTACTATACCTTCCTTAAGTGGAGATTGGGTTGTAGGTGTAGTAGTTGGATACATGTGCCTATCCAAGAACACTTTCTCAAATGCTTTCTCAGTCTCTTTGGCTACCAACGCATAGTCTTTATTCATTATCTGTAGAGTTCTCATCTTTGTTCTTAGGTTCAGTTTCACCAATCCTAAAAACAATGTTTTCTCATCAATTGAACAAATAGGAAGGCTTTCATCTAGTATCTTCTCCCTTATCCTAAAGTCTTCATCTATAGCTTGTCCCTTCAAGGACTCAAGTATATTCCATACTTGATCAAGAATCACTATCTTAAGTTCCAAGACTCTTTTCTTGAACTTGATCATTTGTTGGATAATCATACTATGGATTTATTTTTTTATCAATCTCAGTATATTTTCCATAGAAATTAGCTACCTGATCAATTCTTCCTTCATCAACTATCCTGGTTTTTAATACTTGAGGACTCGGTCTAAAACCTACCTCAAGAGGTGTTTGAGTGTTCTTCCTTTGACTTCTAGTTTTCCTAGAGCATGGATGGCTTGTGTCGGTCTCCTTCTTCCTCTTAGGAATCTTTCTATACTCAGGAGGTGGTGTAAACTCCAAATCAGTTGTATATGTGGGTGCAGGGGTGTTTTCTTCCATTTTTACCTTCTTTGCCTTGGGGTCATCAAACTTCTCTATTTTTTCTTCAAAAGAGGGTGCACTCTCAAGTTGCATTGAAATCTTGGATTCCCTTGCCTTATCTAGGTCATCTTGTGTCACACCATGAATCTTCAATATTTCAGAGGTGATCTTGGAGGCTTTCCTCTTGGTCGCAGCATTGTTCAAGACTACATCTACTTGTCTAGTCTTCTCCTCATAGGTGCCCCATCTTGGCTCATTGGGATCCTTCAGCACTAATAGGAGGACTTTAGCATAAGCTTCCAAAACATGTTCTTCCACTTCATAACCAAGTGGATGGATCTACTTAGTTCTAGGCTCCCCTGCTTCCATGCAGGTGCTATATGTCTCCACCATGAAACAAATATTGTCCTTATACTTCTCAACTACACTTTTAGGTATCCTATACCTTCTCTACATTTTTATTCTGAATGTCTTGATCTCAAGTTCCAAGTAGTCCTTCAAGGTTCCCTCTGATGATGCCTTCAGTGAAATCTAAGGCATTATGGGCAGACTCTTGTCTAGATAGAGGTCTGACACTTTCCTAACAATATGAAAGTACATGTATATTATCAGAGACTCAAACCTTAAAATATTACTCTTTTCATGCTTTATTGCTCTTATATTGTCCATCAATTATGCGTGCAAGATCTCACACAAGTTGAATTCACCATTTTCTTTCACAATCCTAATGGCTGCTAGAATAGCGGCTGCAGACACACTATTGACCCTGTTAGCATGTTGGAACTTGTATCCAAGTATCATAGACATAAATTTTATGTCTTTCTCTTATATAGGCTCAACTATCATTTTGTGCTTATAATTGCGTGACTTGTAGGCTTGTTCCATGTGTTTCTTGACATCCTTTCCAGTAGGAAGGATGGCACCGATCTTAGGTAATCATGTTATCTCATGAATGAGATAAGTGGTTATTCTTACTGGGACTTCTCCTATCTAGAATAGGTCATTGTGAATTCTTCTCAAAAGAATCTCTATCAATTCATATTCATAAAACACATAAGAAGTCACATTATCAACAATAGGGTTGTTTTCTAGGTGCACAAACTCATCTAGGAATGTTTTGTCTGGTTTCATCATGGCTTCCATGTGCAACCTAATTCTATCCAAACCAACTGGTTCCTTTTTATAGTAGATATATGCGCGTATGTCCTCTACCTACATAACTCCCATAGGAGTCCTAGAAAATGCTCCTTCCAAATCATCTAAGGTAGACTTGAATGGATGTTTCTTAAATACATATCTTTTCTTTTTAGCAACATCAAATACAACAGAAGTGGCCATAACTTACTTGATCACACTTATATAGGTTCCCAAATGAATTATGAACTGTCGTGTCTGAACAAGGGTTTCGTAACCAAATTTCTAACTTCTTCATTGATAAACCAACTGTAATCCTTCAACTCTTAACTGTTAGATCTCATGTGCTCTCCAAAGGCTTGAATTTAAGTGTAAATGTGTGGATAAAGGAACTTTGGTGACTATAAAAACAACTTTTTTCCATTAATGATTGCTGCGTAAACACAGAATCCTACATAGAATTCCAAACTTCCTTTCTGCTATTGATTACGTAGTGCACTCTTCCACTGGTCTTCAAATGGTTATATCCAAAGGCACATACTCTGAGAGTGAGTATACCAGTCGTGCAAGGGTCTAGAGCTAATCTAGCTCCCCTTATGACCATGATGGTCATTTAACCATAAATAGGAGGTGTGTCCATTGCGAATGCATCCTCAATTTTTTCCTCAACATTATCCTTCTTCTCTTCCTTCCAAATCAATCTTGCATCTTTTGTAGCTTGCACAAACTTGACTTCTCCTACTTCATCCAATAATGATCCTTCTAACTTTTTAGGGCTTTCCTATCTTTGTGCTTTTGATCTGCAGAACCTTGAGATGTATCCATCCTTATTGCATGAGTGACAAATAACTAGAGGCCTAATATTCCTTGGCGTATTGTTGCGCGTTACCAATTTGCACTATCTAGCTGTGTGACCATTATAATTATATATCTAACGTGTAATGTTCTGAGGACTTCTGATATTCTATTGTGGATGACTTTTCTTATTTTATTGATTCTGATTTATTTAATTTGATCAACAATTCATAGCTCCATGACCAAATTTATTACATGAATAATAGTAACCATTGAAAGGTCTTACTATTAGGAATGAATGCTAAATGTTTGGCATCCATTCTATAGTATTTGTTGTTGCATTCATGACTATGATTGTCATTGATGTCAACACAGTGATTTACCGAAGACTTGCAAAGAAGCAGATAGAGTTTGGATTAGCGCACGTGGGTTATTGTAGTTGGAGCTATGTGATGTTGAGGATATACTCTTTGATATGTTATATGTCTATGGTTAAGAGAATAGGTATTAATTCATTTATTCATGGAAGTCATGAGCACTTTGGTGGAAATAGTATTCAGGCAATGTTCCTTAGTAGCGGTTTGTGGAAATCGGATGATATCTCCTAATCAGGATGGAATCTAGTTTTTCACAGTTAAAGGGAAGTTGAAGACACATTGATAGCGATGTGGATGATAGCACAAACTTTGAGGTCACATGAGTGAAGATTTATTATATTTGGAAGCTGATAGTTTTGTGTAATTTTGATGTAGCGTGTGGAAACTTTTATGTTGTAATTGTATGCCGACTCATTTGTAATTATTTGAGTGTGGTATAAAGGAAGGAATGTATTTCCTTGTTGTAATAAATTTTAGTGGTGGTTGTGTGTGATGTTGTATGCATGAAGTGAAGAAAAGAGCTAAGTATGAAAGTGAATTTGTGAAGGAAGACATGCGAGGTACAGAGATCTAAAATTGAGATCTGGTGTAACAGTGAGTGCGGTTTGGCATAGTCAGAGAAGAGGTAACATATTATTCTATTGATTAATACAAAGATTATTTGGACAGTTTGTTTAGTGATCTTACCCTGAAGTTGTTTGGGTAGTGGGTCCTTTTGTCTTCCATAATTCTTAACAGGGTTAGAATCTTTTAACAAGGATTCAAAATCTCCTAATAAGGATTCATATTTACTAAATGTATCTCATAAGACTCCTAACAAAGTCCATCCTTTCACAAGGAATATTCATATTAGTGCATCTTTTGTGGGCATCATTCCCACCGGGGTTTACTCTTTGATCAAGAGGTTCCCTAGTCAACACATCTTGTGTCATTGTGTTATTTTGTATGAATATCTTTCTATGGTTGGTAATTATATTTCTTATATGGTTTAATCTTGTTGAAGATGATAAAAGTTATAATTATCTGATAACTAATTCAACCCCCCCCCCCCCCCCCCCCTCATTTATCTTGGTGGACTTTACTTTCTAACAATTGGTATTAGACCGGCAGGTCCTTGAAAAACAAGTTTAACAGCTTAAGGAGATCCATGGTGAATTTTAGGAAAGAAAGCCCTAAGTTTGATGGAGTAAATTTTGACAGCTGGAAAGAAAACATGAAGACACACCTACTGTGTTTAGGACCAAGTTATTGGTTGATTATAAAGAATGATAAGACTATCATTGAAGAGGACAATCTTGAAACATGTACTGCTAATGAGAGAGATCTATTCATGTGTAACATACTTGCAAGAGAAGCACTTTTGACAGCCCTTCTAGAGAATGAGTACAGTTAGGTAAAATATTTGAAAAAATCTCATAAAATTTGGAATGCTTTACACTCTACTTTTGAAGGTTATGAACATGCAAAAAGAGTTAGATTACATAATTGGATATGTGCATTTGAAGATATAAGAATGTTGGAAGATGAATCTATTAGAAGCTATATTGGTAGAATGTCAAAAATTATTACAGGTATAAAATCTTGTGGAGGAACAAAGATAGAGAATGAAGTGATATGGAAAATTTTGAGGACATTGACCCCTATATTTAAGTAGACAACATAGATGATTGAACAAGTTATACCTTGTACTACAAACTTTACAAGAGAGACTCTTCTTGGAAGATTGGAAGCAACAGAAATTAACCTGAGATTATGAGGAGACTTACCTAGAATGGAGATAGCATTCAGTGCTCTTAGTGTTCACCCTACTTTGTCAAGAAGCATCATTGTGAGCGGAGATTATGCTTGCAGCAGTAGATCTAGAAATGAAGAAGACAAGAAGATTGAAGAAGGTATTGCCTTTCTTGTGAAAAGAGAACCAGACGATAAGAAAATATTTAAATGTTGGACTTGTCAAAAATATGGTCATTTTGCATCTAAATGTCCTAAGAGAGTTAAAAAGTACTAAAACAATTTCAAACCTAGAAGATCTAAGGAATTTTATTATGCTAATGATGAAGATCTCGAAGCTAGTATAGAAAGAACTTTAAGTGAAAGTGATACTGAGAATAATGATGACATAGGATTTGTAGCAATTAAAGAAGAGAATCTTGAAACTGATGTTAAGGAAGAAAAAGCCTTAGTTTCTCAATTTGAAAAGAAAGCTAATTGGATTATAGATAGTGGTTGTTCACATCATATGACTGGAGACATGAAAAAGTTTATAAATTTTAATGAATATGATGGAGGAGTTGTTAGAGTCAGAAACAATGCACCTTTGTTTATTAAAGGTATAGGATCTATTACTCTTGATGGAAAGACTAATACTGATGATGTTTATTTTGTGGATGGATTGAAACATAATCTTTTGAGTGTTGGACAGTTAGTTGATAAGGGATATCAAGTTTGGTTTACTGAAAAAACTTGTGTGATAAATGATAAAGATAGAAATCTGATTGGAACTGGATCTACAACCATAGGTAATGTATTTCAATTGAATCCTACTAAGATGACATGCTTTATTACCAAGATTGATGATAGTTGGTTATGGCATAGAAGGTTTTGTCATATAAACTTTGATAACATTGTGAAAGTAAGTACTACACTTGCAGTAAGAGATTTGCCTAAAATTATGAAGCCCACTAACATGATTTGCAAAGAATGTGTAATGGCTAAATAGAAGAGAAGTTTTTTTCCCAGTAAGAAGTTTACATCTATAGAAAAGCTAGAGATTGTTCATACAGATTTGAGCGGTCCTACCAGGACTAGAGGATTCTGTGGAGAAAGGTATTTTATGATTCTTGTTGATGATTTTACAAGAATGATGTGGATTTCATTTCTTAAAGAAAAATCTAAAGCATTTGATAAGTTTAAGATTTTTAAAAACAAAGTTGAGAATGAATCTAGAATGAAGATTAAATGTTTGAGATCTGATAGAGGTGGAGAATTTACTTCTAGAGATTTTAACACCTTTTGTGAATAAAATGGCATTAAGAGACAATATTCATCCTCTAGAGCACCTGAACAAAATGCAATTGCAGAAAGAAGAAACATATCAGTGACTAAAGCAATAAGAGCTATGTTATTTGAGAATGATTTGGTGAAGATATTCTAGAGAGAAGTAGTGAACACAGTAGTGTATACAATGAACAGAGTACAAATCAGAGCAGACACAGAAAAGACACCTTATGAATTATGGATTGGACATGCACCCTCAATTAAGTATTTTAGAATTTTTGGAAGAAAATGTTATATAAAGAGAGATGATGATATTGGAAAGTTTGATCCTAGAAGTGATGAAGGTATATTTCTTGGATATTCTTTGAAAAGCAAAGCCTATAGATGTTACAATAAAAGAACTAAGACTATTGTTGAAAGCGCAAATGTTAAAGTTGATGAAAAGTTCAAAATTCAAGAAAGAATGCTTGATTATGAATCAGATGAAGAAGCTCATCCTAAACCTAACACTAGATCTACTGAACTATTTTATGAAACTAATAGTGATTTGTTGAATGAAAGCCACAGTGAAGTCATTGAAGAACCTACATCTAAAGTGAGATCTGAGACAGTGACACCTAGCAAGAGTTTGTTAAGAAATAATCCTATTGGACAAATTATTGGAAGCATCAAAAGAGGAGTTCTAACTTGAAATAAGGTACACGAATAGTTATGTTTGATTTCTCAAATTGAACCTAAGACTACTAATGAAGCTTGTGAAGATGAAAGTTGGACTAATGCTATGAAAGAAGAACTAGATTAGATTGAAAAGAACAAGACATGGGAATTGGTCCCTAGACCTAAAGACAAGAAAGTTATTGGAACTAAATGGGTATTCAGAAACAAGATGAATGAACAAGGAGAAGTAGTAAGAAACAAAGCAAGATTGGTATGTAAGGGTTACTCACAGCAAGAAGGAATTGACTATGAAGAAACCTTTGCACCTGTTGCAAGAATTGAAGCAGTAAGAATGTTTTTGGCTTATGCAACTTACAAGAAATTCAAAGTATATCAGATGGATGTGAAGTCAACATTTCTAAATAGAGAATTGGAAGAAGAAGTCTACATTGAGCAGTCTGAAGGTTTTCCTTTGACTCAAGAAGGAGACATGGTATGTAAACTAAAGAAAGCTTTATATGGACTTAAACAAGCACCTAGAATTTGGTATGCAAGACTAGATAAGTATTTGTTAAAATTGGGATTTACAAAAGGAACAACTGATAGCAATCTGTACACAAAAGAAATTGAAAATGGTTTGTTGATTATAGTTATTTTTGTTGATGACATTATCTTTGGAGGAGAAGATGAAGCTAGTGACAAATTTGTTGATGAAATGAAGATTGAATTTGAAATGAGTATGATTGGTGAAATGAAATACTTTTTGGGATTACAGATAAAACAAAACAATGATGGTATCTTTGTAAGTCAAACAAAGTACCTGAATGACTTGTTGAAAAGATTTGGAATGGAGAATTGTAAACCAATTGGAACACCCATGGTGACTGGACATAAGTTATCTAGCACAGATGAGACTCCTGCAGTGGAACAGAAGAAATACATATCTATGATTGGAGGATTGCAATATTTGACTCGTACAAGACCTGATATAGAACATTCAATTGGAATTGTAGCAAGATTTCAAGCTGAACCTAGAGAATCACATTATGCAACAGTAAAGAGGATAATGAGATATTTAAGAGGCACAATGGACTATGGACTATGGTATGAAAAATCTAATGATTTTACCCTATGTGCATATACAAATGCTGATTGGGGAGGCAGTGTTGATGATAAGAAAAGCACCAGTGGTGGAGCATTTTTCCTTGGAGGAAGATTGGTTTCTTGGCTAAGCAAGAAGTAGAATTGTATCTCACAAAGCACAACAGAAACAAAATATGTAGCAGCAGCAAACAATTGTAACCAGATAATTTGGATGAAACAAATGCTGAAGGATATTGGAATAAATTTTGTTGAACCTATTTTCATACATTGTGACAACACCAGCACAATTAGTATGTCTAAGAATCTTGTATTACATTCAAAGACAAAGCATATAGAGATTAAGTATCATGTTGTAAGAGAGAAAGTTGTTGAGAAAGAAGTCAGACTTGAGTACATAAGTACAAAGGAGCAGATAGCAAATATATTCACAAAGCCTTTGCCTAAGGATACATTTGAGTATTTGAGAGGTATGCTTGGGGTTATGCCCTAGCCTACTTTTGAAAAGTGATGTAATTGGTTTCATCCATCCAGTGGTATATGAGCCTTATCTTTCTTCTAGACTGGATGTTCGCACTTCCTCTATGGGGGAGTATGTGTATCTGAGCTGAGTCATGAGGACTCTAGTGAATGTATTTTCTGAATAGTGTCTTTTGACATTGGAGCTGTTGTTGACATAGTGATGAAATTTCTATCATTAATGTCAATGGGGGAGAAGTACATATGAAAAACCATTTGAAACATCTGTTGGAGAGAACTGAATAGGAAAATGAAGCAAGATTTGATTAATGAAGAGGATTTGAAGAAGCAGTGTTGCAGTATTGGATTTTTGGAACATTGGATGTTTTTTCATCTATGTTGCCATCAATGCCAATGGGGGAGATTTTTAGGAATGAATGCTAAATTTTTGTCATCCATTCTATAGTAGTTGTTTCATTCATGACTATGATTGTCATTGATGTCAACACAGTGATTTACCGAACACTTACAGCAAAGCAGACAGAGTTTGGATTAGTGCATGTGGTTTATTGCAGTTGGAGCTATGTGATGCTGAGGATATACTCTTTGATATGTTATATTTCTATGGTTAAGATCATAGACAATAATTCATTTATTCATGGAAGTCATGAGCACTTTGGCGGAAGCAGTATTCAAGCAGTGTTCCTGAGTAGCAGTTTGTGGAAATCGGATGATATCTCCTAATCGGGATGGAATCTGGTTTTGCACAATTAAAGGGAAGCTGAAGATACATTGATAGTGACATGGATGATAGCACAAACTTTGAGGTCACATGAATGAAGTTTTATTATATTTGGAAGCTGACAGTTTTGTGTAATTTTGATGTAGCATGTGGAAACTTTTATGTTGTAATTGTATGCCGACTCATTTGTAATTATTTGAGTGAGGTATAAAAGAAGGAATGTATTTATTTTTTGTAATAAATTATAGTGGTGGTTGTGTGTGATTTTGTATGCATGAAGTGAAGAAAATAGCTAAGTATGAAAGTGAATTTGTGAAGGAAGACATGCGAGGTATAGAGATCTGAAATTGAGATCTGGTGTAATAGTGAGTGCGGTTTGGCACAGTCAGAGAAGAGGTAACATATTATTCTATTGAGTAATAAAAATATTATTTGGATAGTGTGTTCAATGATCTTACCCTAAAGCTATTTGGGCAGTGGGTCCTTCTGTCTTCCATAATTCTTAACAGGGTTAGAATCTTTTAGCAGGGATTCAAAATCTCCTAACAGGGATTCATATGTACTAAATGTATCTCATAAGACTCCTAATAGAGTCCATCCTTTCACAAGGAATATTCATGTTAGTGCATCTTTTGTGGGCATCATTCCCACTGGGGTTTACTGTTTGATCAAGAGGTTCCCTAGTCAACATATCTTGTGTCATTGTGTTATTTTGTATGAATATCTTTCTATGGTTGGTAATTATATTGCTTATATGGTTTAATGTTATTAAAGATGATAAAATTTATAATTATCTAATAACTAATTCACCCCCCCCCCCTCTCAGTTATCTTGGTGGACTTTACTTTCTAACACTTACCTCTTTACAATCTCTTGCTATGTGAGCATGCTTGTTACAGGCATAACAAGTTTTGTTTACTGGTTTACGGTCATCTTTAGATGGTTTTGTTTTAGCTTTAGTGGGATCTTCAATCTTCTTAGCTTATGTAGGTTCTTTAGGAGATTTCATTCTATCTCGCATAGCATCAATCTAAACTTGGGCTTCATTGAATCCAATATTAGAAGTATCTCCTTTAATCTTCTATGCATATAACAGTGATTCTATTAGATCCTTTCTTGTGTGAAATTTTTCAATATGATTCTTAGCTTTAGGCAATTCAGATTCTACTTGCTTCTTGATATTCTCAAACTCCAAGATTTTCATGTTTACTTGCCTTAGTTCTTCATCCAATTGTTTGTTTTCTTTGACCTGTTCTTCATAGGCTTCTTAACTATTAAATATATTTTCATCCAACTCTTCAATTTGATCCTTCAGAGATGTGTTTTCCTCATTCATATTTTTGACCATTTTCCCTAAATCACTATTTGAGAAATCCTTCAAATCTTTTCTCAGTTTCTTGATGACTACTTGAGAACCACTAACCTTTTCTTTCAGTTCTTCAATTTCTTTTTCAGATCTATCAAGGTCTTCAAGAGATGCTTCAAGATTCTTCTTCAGATGCTTTACTTCTTCTAAACCCATGATCTCCTCAAGTGGTTAAACTTGTCTTCAGAGGACCAAAGCTATGATACCAATTGTTAGGAATGGGAACACTGAGAGGGGGGGTGAATCAGTGTTCTATATATTATTATTATTATTTGTTATCTTGAAACTTAACTTAATTGCTTAAGCACTGAAATGAATATCAATGCAAGTAAGATAAATAACCATAACACATGACACCATATATGATTACGAGGAAATGAAAATAGGTAAAAAACCTGGTGGGAATTTACACCCACTAAGAATTGCACTAGTGTATTATGATCCCTGTTAGAAGATCTTACAAGCCTGTTAGGAGTTGATCTTTACAATGCTTTTAGTACAGTGACCTAGTCAATGATCAGACCCTATTAGGATTCTTTTACAATAACCCTTTTAGGGGTGGGGACACACTATCCTAGAGCTCACTTCTCAAGTGGTGAAGGCTACAACCTTCTGGATCTCAGATACACATTATATTTGTAAGGTGAACTATTGTTGTGACACTGCTTATCAGATTAGTTCCTTTTGTGCACTAATGCTTTAGCCTCTTGTAAAGCTCTAAAACATTCTAAATTCTCTTCTCATACTTCTACTCTGCTGATATCAACTCTATGTCATATCACTTCCTTAATTACAAGGGTGCATGTCTTATTTATATGCGCTAACAAAACTATTCACTAGGTCGGCCTTCAACTTATTACATACAACACTTCCAAATGAATTGTCTCAAGCATGTTTACATACAATGATATTAACATTTCTATAACCTAAATACAATAGGCACATAGCCTTTACAAAACAATAATATAATTGCTAACCAAAATACCAACAGTCAGCTATATACTCTGTTCTATTTTTTCGCTCACTGTCTGTGTCTCTTCAACTCATTGTATCTTCATCATGTTGGCTCTTCTGATCATGCACTCTTAGACTTAGCATGATTACATACTTACAAGCTTATCTTCAAGGATGCATGCCATAACTCAATCATACGCATGTGCATTGATGCTCTATTCACTTGACACTTCACTGACTATCTAGTCTTCCATACTTAGCCATTTTTTATCTTGTGACTAAGCGCGCTGACTCCAAAACTCCATATGACTTTATTGCCATAATGACAACACTAAATCATAACAATATAGTCAACTTGCCAATAGGAACTAGGAACCTTAGGTGAGTTTGTAATCAAGTGATAACCTTAAAAATTAACCTGGAAAGGGGGGATTCAAAAGATAATGAAAGAAAATATAATAAGGCCACACAGACCTAATTGGAGTATTGGGACCTAGGATAACTGCCAAGATGGATTCCTATTCAGTAAGGGTGGGCCAGGTTACATGGTTTCCAGGAAGGATCTCAATATATAGGTTGTGTGATGACACTCACTTATGTGGTATCTTAGAACCTTGACCTTGGTGTTATAGTATGGTGATGTTTTATGTTCTTTACTCTTGTTCTTTTGAGATTTGGTTTCTTGGTGTTTTGTGTCTTAGATTTCCTTAAGTTCTTGAGAGTACCTTGGTTCTATCTCCTAGGATGAGGGGTGGAACTTTACCAGTTTCACATGGTTGGGTGGCAAATCTTTTTCAAGTTATTGTTCATGGTTCGTGTCTTGAATTGGATTCAGATTTATTCCTTGGTGAAGATGTCCTTTATTATGGCATGTATCTCTATCTTTTGTATCCAAGATGTAAAGATGTATTGTAAGCCCTTGGGAAACTTGATGTAATTATCTCTCTATATGCCTTCAGGCTATGTGAAGTAATTGTAATTTTAATTGTAATTGAAATTGTAAGAAGGAAGCAATGTAATATGGGAGGGCTAGTCTTATGAGTGTTAGGAGGGAATGATTAATTGGAATTAAAAAATTGTAATGAATGAATGTAGTTGTGTAACTTCTACTCTATCTTTCTTTGAATCATTTAAATAGAAAATGGAAAGAAAAGGTTTGTAAATTGAAAGATTATCTATATTTTGGAAGTACAAATGAATTATGTGTAGATAAGGCTAATGGGAAATAAATAAAAAAGGAAAGTTTAGATGTATGGAATAAGCAATGTGCTATTTGTTCTATCTCATTTTTAAAAGTTGTATGTTGTGAAAAGTAGGTAAGGAAATGAATTCATTAAGATAGTTAATTGTATCTGTAGACACCTAAATCTCATTACATAATTAAGTAATCTTATTTAATTTTCTCTTAAGGCATTCTATTAATTAAATATTATTATTTGGTTAATTTATTTCATCCCCTAGTTAATTAATTTTTGAAGGTTTGCATTCCCTTTGGTTCTTTTGCTTTTATTTTATAGGTCTAAACGAAAGGTTGTATCTTCTTTGTTTTTTTGAATGCTAGCTTAGTTTGGTATTCTCTAACAACACATTTTAGGAATTACATTTTGGCACACCTGGTGGGACCCACTTCTAGGGTCTGTTAGTACTCTCAAATTTGGCTCAAATTTAGAGTGACCAATTGAATGTTTTCTCTAAGACAAAATGAGTATTTGTAAAAATAATTTGTGAGAAGGCACATTTTGAGCATGTAAAGGGAAGCTAGCATGTCATGGAGGAATGTTTTAAAGAAGGGAGGATGCTAGACCATTGCTCAGAAAAGATGAATCAATGGATTTTGCATACACGGATTTGTAGAAGATAGAAAAACATAGTCATATTGCGAGGAGCATAACTTTTCATTCAATTGTTGGATCGAGCTCATTTTCAGATATGTTGTTGCAAACATAGTTCTTAAGATTCTCACCAGTGAGATTTCAAAAATTTATCCTGGTTCGTGAGATACAGGTGACTGAGTGTGGCACTGTCTAAACTACCCAAAAAACTTTCATAGCATTTATCCCACATTCACCCCAGATTGTGAAAATATGGTGTTTATAAGAAACTCTCCAAATATATGAAGTAAATCAAATTGTTGGAAGCTATGCTTGCCTAGGCTTGTGCGTCCACCTTGGTTTTCATGCAAGTGGGCCAAGAAGAAATTTTGTAGAAAGGGGACACTTGTCAAGAGGTCTCTAAGTCTCACAAAGGAAAAAGCTCATTTAGAGATTTGGAGACTTAGTCTCCAAATCTCCAAGTCTTCAGATCTCTAGATAATTATTCTGAGATTTGGAGACTTAGTCTCCAAATCTCCAAGTCTCCAGATCTCCAATAATTATTTAGAGACTTGGAGACTTAGTCTCCAAATCTCCAAGTCTTCAGATCTCTAGATAATTATTCAGAGATCTAGAGACTAAAGGAAGTCTCCAAATCTCATAAAAAAACATGAAGAGAGGAAATCATTATGAGATTTGGAGACTAGTCTCCAAATCTCCAGATGGCTATTTAGAGATCTAGAGACTAAAGGGATTTCTCCAAGTCTCTAAATGAAACCATGGTTAAGGAAATGCTTCTAAGACTTAGAGATTCAAGTAGTCTCCAGATCTTCAGATGGACTGAGGTTAAAGGTGAGTTAGTCCAAGCAGTAAATGAGAAGATGACAAGTGGCACTTTCTGGTGGCCTGTGCAAATTTTTAAAAAATAAAAGATTTAAAAAATCATGAAATTGAAACATTGGAAAATTTTTGAAATATTTCAATGACAGAGCTGTTCATGGGAAAATGTCTGGGAGATTCATTTTTTATCCAAATATGACAGTATAATATGTTTTCAGAAATGCCAAAAGATGATGGATGCAATGATGGTAGTTAGAATTAGATTAGATCAAGTTGCTGAGAGCAGTAAAGGCTTTTAATCCATGACCAGATTTTGGGGAGATTTTTCTTCTTCCAAAATTGATTGATTTTGCAATTCCGGTAGAGGAATGAATTAGAATTGCATGGTGATAGGAAAAGAGAGTACAGAGGACTAAATCACATTTCAAGGAAGAACAAAGGACAAATTAATTAGATTTCTATGTAGATGAGCAGTTTTATGGAAAAAGGACAGATGTTTTCAGATTTTGGAGGTGCCCGAGAAGATCATATTTTCAGATAAAAGAGAAGGCTATGAGATTAGATTGCAGAATGGACAAGTGTTGGTCAAGTACAAATTTTAGGGTTTCTTCTTCTTTTTATTCTCTTCTCTTCTCAGTTGTAAGGGTTCTTGGTTCCTGTTCCTTTTTTGGTTCTAGTTCCTGTGGTTGCTCTGTTGTGAGCAGACCCCTAAATGGTGAATATTGAATATCTTGTTGTAGAGCAAATTTCCTAGTCCTGTGTGTAGATTCCAAAAATTTCAAGCTTTGTATGTATTGAGACAGGCTCATTTTCAATAAGATACAGTGCAATTTCTATCTTACATGGTTATTGTCTCTTTACTTTGTGTTCTACTCTTGTATGTTTTATTTGTAAGGCATCTGAAAACATACCAACTACAAGGTAGTTTGTTTAATTATTTGTGATTTTCTCTCAAGGATAGGATTAAATTTCATAAATAGTTTCAGAGAGTAGACATATGTGTTAGGATTTGATGATAACACCATAAGATTGACAGGATAGTTTGTAAGGCATCCTATCTAGATTGCATGTAGTTTGTAAGGCATTCTACTGTATTTCCTTGAAATCTTCCTATGGATTTATGTTCAGACTCTTTTTACCAATGGAATAGGCACTGGCTGGATGTTTGTTATACAGTCATCTTTCTGTCATCAAGCACAAAATAAACATTACCAATTCTTTTATTTTTTAAGTTCATGCATATTGTGAAAGGACTGTATCCTGGTGATATAATTTAGATTGTTGATTCTTTGGAGAGAGAATCAGAGGTTAACCTTCCTTGAGTTGTACTCATAAAAAGAAGAAGGATCCATATCCTTATCCCACTGTTCATGCTATTACATTTGTAATTTCCCTTGTTATATTCAGTAACAGGTTGTTCTCAGCTGTTTACAGAATCATCTTTCTTTGAAGTAGATTTGAGTAATACAATAGCATGATAGTGAAGACCAAATCCACTAATCAAAAGCTTACTTGAAATATAGTAACCTATTCATAGGCAATACCTGCCTGAGTCCTGTGGAGCTCGAAGTAGAAGGAGGATCTTATCCAATCCTCATCAATTAGGCTTTTCTTGCAAACTTGGAGCCCCTTTTAACTGAGAATCAAGCCCATAATTTGCCAAGTTTGACCCTACAAGAAAAATCCCTAACAAATTGGTGACTCTTCTGGGGATATGTTAAAGTGAAGATAGAATAATGTGGGTACGAGTAGAGCTAGACTCCTGGCCGGCTTATTCATTTATCCAATGGTCTCCATTGAAGTATGTAAGAGTTAATTTTCAGAATTTTCAAATCATCTCACCAAGTTGTGAGTGGTGGCTCTGAAGTTCTTTGTTTGATCAGTGCATAATGACATATTTCTAGTCCTGATAAATAGCATATGTACCCTATTGAAATTGATGTGTTGGTGGAGAAAGAGATCTCAATTTATGGAAAATCTTTTCCTCTGCAGAGAGGTGGCGGCTCTACAAAGTTCTTGAAGGTGATTTGGAGGTGACTTCAAGATCACAAAATATTTTGTAGCTACTCCAATACATCCAGGTATTTTAAAAAATTTTAATTGCTTTCCTTATCAAGTGATCAAAGCACAAAGGAAAAAGGAAATAAGGTGTGAAAAGAGGTTTGCATGTTTCAAAGATTTTAGTTGCATTTCTACAAAATCTAAAGTGAAATATGTACCAAAAAGATAAAGGCAGTTTATAGTTTCTCTGCTGCTAAGATGGCACAACTATTTAAAAATAGGTTGTTTGGGGAAATAAATTTTGAAGGTATCCCTGGATACCCAAATCATATCCCAGAAGTGGTTAGAGATTGTTTACCAAAATTCACTGGTTTTGGTGAGCAATCAGCTGAAGATCACTTGCAAAGTTTGCTAACCTGATAGACGATCACAATATCACACATGAGGATGTATTGATGAAGCTCTTTGCAATATCTCTAGTTGAGTTTGCAAGGGACTAGTTTAAAGAACTAACTCATGGCTCAATAGGATCTATGGAAGCATTAGAGGATTGTTTTATTAGAAAGTGTGCTGATATTGAGCAATATGATGATATGGAGCATAATATTGAACAAGACATAGCTGAATCTAAAGATCCTATACCAGAGCTTGAAGTTATTCAAGAAGAAATAGAAATGTTAACACAAAGGTTGCAGGAAAGTGTGGTGATACATTTACAAGAGAACATGAGCAGAGAGGAGGGTGAATCACAACATGTTTTCTTCCAAAGGTTCACTGATAAGATCAAGGAGTTTGACATTTCTTTTTGTCCTCGGGATTTTATATGGGAAAACTTATTTGTTAAGCTTTGTTTTCCTCAAACACTTAATTTACCAATCCATCAGAGGGTAGAATGTATTCAGGAAACTATGCAATGGATGAAACATGTAGAAAAAATTTCTTCCAAAGATGTGCCTATGGCTGAATACAGTGATGTTGAATCTGAAAATCTTGAATATGCCAATATTGAAAGTGATAATGAATATGAAACTAGTTATGCTGATGAATCTAATTTTAGTGATTATGATGATGAGTCCACTTGTGTTGAACATTTTGCTGATGATAGTGTTGATGATGAACTTTGTGAACAGCAAGACAATGAAAATGTTTTGTGTGGACAGCAAGATGACAACTATGATGCGGATGTGAGTGTTTGCAATGATTTCTTTACACAAGATGATATGCTCCGAGAAATCTCACTCCATGATTCTAATGAGGAAAAAATTTGTAGCATCAAGCAAGATGACAGTTGGGATAAATCAGAGTGTCATTCCTTGCCAGACTATGAGAAATTTTCAAATCTTCAGAACTATGTATCAGAAAATGATTTCCAAACTTCCTGCATTATGGATATAAGTTTTGATGATAACATTGCTAGGGGTGTGGAAAATGATCATGAATTTTTTGATTGTGAAAGTATATCAAAGATGAGTATGAATGATGATAGTTGTTCACTTCATAGTGAATGAATTTCAGAATTTTTATCTTCTAAATATCTCAGACATTCAGGAAAGGATAGCATTGAAACTTCATGCCCAACATACATTAATTTTGATAAAGAATATGAATCAGTGGATCCTAATTTTAACACTTATGTTTATGATTTTCCTTGCACTCCCATATCACTAGACCATGATCATATTCAGTATGATTTATCAGATGATGAAGTCATCAATGTTGTTTCAGATTCAATGGATGTGGAGACTCCAGACATAATGTTGAGTATTGACTAGGATAGTAGTGTGGATTTTGAATCTTGTTTAGATTCTAAATTTTCCATTCAACCATTAAAATATGATCCTTCAATGGCTCAAGTTTCATGTGCAGATAATGAATATACTGGTATTTTCCCTCCCACCCACCAACAAGCTCTAGATTTGTATCATGCTAATACTTTGCAGGAAGATATTGAAGATGATTCAGATAATGTCCCCGATTCTTTGCAAATAGATTTTTGTTTAAAAGCTTTATATTTTAGTTTGCAAATTGTTGATGTGAGAAAGTTATGTTTTGTGGTACAAAAAAATGATCAAAATCATGTTTTCAGCTTTGAGAGAGAGCCAGAATGTTTTCTTTTTCAGCTTGTCAACAATGGTCAGGGGTGTGATGTTTTGATATCACATAATGATCAACATTCATAGTATTTTAGTGAATTTGTTTTACCAAGTGATGGTGAGTTTGCTGATTGTTTTTTGTTTGATGTATTAAAGGTGAATGGCAGTGTTTTTGATCAAACACATGGAAGCAATAATTTCATTTTACCTCTGGTTCATGGAGATGAGAATCATCTATTTGACAAAGGTAAAGATTGATTTCAGTTTTGGGGCTTTGGGCATTTGTAAATAAGCTTCATGTTTTTACAATTTCTTTATTTCCCTTCAGTTGTGTGTTGTCCCTACTTTCAATAAAGGGTTTCTAGTTTTTGAAGAGAGAGGCTTCCGGTTCGGAGTTTCGAGATGTTGCTGAAAAGTGGAAAGTCTAATTTGACTTTGTGAGTGGTCTTCTTCTACCATGAGATTCAGAAGGTTCTCTGCATGCCTGCATGGGGCATGCGTCCATAGTCAGAGCCACTATTGGTACTCTCAAATTTGGCTCAAATTTAGAGTGACCAATTGAATGTTTTCTCTAAGACAAAATGAGTATTCCTTAAAAAAATTTGTGAGAAGGCACATTTTGAGCATGTAAAGGGAAGCTAGCATGTCATGGATGAATGTTTTAAAGAAGGGAGGATGCTAGACCATTGCTCAGAAAAGATGAATCAATGGATTTTGCATAAACGGATTTGTAGAAGATAGAAAAACACAGTCATATTGCAAGGGGCATAACTTTTTATTCAACCATTGGATCGAGCTCATTTTCAAATATGTTGTCACAAACCTAGTTCTCAAGATTCTCACTAGAGAGATTTCAAAAATTCATCTTGGTTCATGAGATACAGGTGACTAAGTGCAGCACTATCTAAACTGCCCAGAAAACTTTCATAGCATTTATCCCACATTCACCCCAGATTGTGAAAATATGGTGTTTATAAGAAACTCTCCAAATATATGAAGTAAATCAAAGTGTTGGAAGCTATGCTTACCTAGGCTTGTGCATCCACCTCAATTTTTGTGCCAACGGGCCCAGAAGAAATTTTGAAAAAAGGGGACACTTGTCAAGAGATCTCTAAGTCTCATAAAGGAAAAAGCTCATTCAAAGATTTGGAAACTTAGTCTCCAAATCTCCAAGTCTCCAGATCTCCAGATAATTATTTTGAGATTTGGAGACTTAGTCTCCAAATTTCCAAGTCTCTAGATCTATAGATAATTATTCTGAAATTTGGAGACTTAGTCTCCAAATCTCCAAGTCTCTAGATCTCCAGATAATTATTCAGAGACTTGGAGACTTAGTCTCCAAATCTCCAAGTCTCCAGATCTCTAGATAATTATTCAGAGATGTAGAGACTAAAGGAAGTCTCCAAATCTCATAAAGAAACATGAAGAGAGGAAATCATTATGAGATTTGGAGACTAGTCTCTAAATCTCCAGATAGCTATTCAGAGATCTAGAGACTAAAGGGATTTCTCCAAGTCTCTAAATGAAACCATGGTTAAGGAAATTCTTCTAAGACTTAGAGATTCATGTAGTCTCCATATCTCCAAATGGACTGAGGTTAAAGGTGAGTTAGTCCAAGCAGCAAATGAGAAGATGACAAGTGGCACTTTCTGGTGGCCTGTGCAGATTTTTAAAAAATAAAAGATTTAAAAAATCATGAAGTTGAAACATTGGAGAATTTTTGAAATATTTCAATGACAGAGCTGTTCACGGGAAAATGTCTAGGAGATTTATTTTTTATCCAAATATGGCAGTATAACATGTTTTCAGAAATGCTAGAAGATGACGGATGCAATGATGGCAGTTAGAATCAGATTAGATCAAGTTGCTGAGAGCAGTAAAGGCTTTTAATCCACGACCAGATTTTGGGAAGATTTTTCTTCTTCCAAAATTGATTGATTTTGCAAATCCGGTAAGAGGAATGAATCAAAATTGCATGGTGATAGGAAAAGAGGGTACAGAGGACTAAATCACATTTCAAGGAGGAGCAAAGGACAAATTAATCAGATTTCCATGTAGATGAGCAAATTTTATGCAAAAAGGACAGATGTTTTCAGATTTTGGAGGTGCCTGAGAAGATCAAATTTTCAAAGAAAAGAGAAGGCTATGAGATTAGATTGCAGAATGGACAAGTGTTGGTCAAGTACAAATTTTAGGGTTTCTTATTCTTCTTTTTATTCTCTTCTCTTCTTAGTTGTAAGGGTTCTTGGTTCCTATTCCTTTTTTGGTTCCAGTTCCTATGATTGCTCTATTGTGAGCAGACCCCTACATGGTGAATATTGAATATCTTGCTGTAGAGCAAATTTTCCAATCCTGTGTCTAAATTCCAAAAATTTCAAGCTTTGTATGTATTGAGATAGGCTCATTTTCAATAAGATACAGTGCAATTTCTATCTTACATGGTTATTGTCTCTTTACTTTGTGTTTTGATCTTGTATGTTTTATTTGTAAGGCATCTGAAAACATACCAATTATAAGGTAGTTTGTTTAATTATTTGTGAGTTTCTCTCAAGGAGATGATTGAATTTCTTAAATAGTTTCAAAGAGTAGACATATGTGTTAGGATTTGATGATAACACCATAAGATTGACAGGATAGTTTGTAAGGCATCCTATCCAAATTGCATGTAGTTTGTAAGGCATTCTACTGTATTTCCTTGAAATCTTCCTATGGATTTATGTTCAGACTCTTTTGCCCAATGGAATAGGCACTAGCTGGATGTTTTTTATATAGTCATCTTTTTGTCATCAAGCACAAAATAAACATTACCAGTTCTTTTATTTTTTAAGTTCATGCATATTGTGAAAGGACTGTATCCTGGTGATATAGTTCAAATTTTTGATTCCTTGGAGAGAGAATCAGAGGTTAACCTTCCTTGAGTTGTACTCATAAAAAGAAGAAGGATCCATATCCTTATCCCACTATTCATGCTGTTACATTTGTAATTTTCCTTGTCATATTCTGTAATAGGTTGTTCTCAGCTGTTTACAGAATCATCTTTCTTTGAAGTAGATTTGAGTAATACAATAGCATGACAGTGAAGACCAAATCCACTAATCAAAAGCTTACTTGAAATATAGTAACCTATTCATAGGAAATACCTTCCTGAGTCCTATGGAGCTCGAAGCAGAAGGAGGATCTTATCCAATCCTCATCAATTAGACTTTTCTTGCAAACTTGGAGCCCCTTTTAACTGAGAATCAAGCCCATAATTTGTCAAGTTTGACCCTACAAAAAAAATCCCTAACAGGGTCATTTCTTCAACTTTTTCATTTATTTTACATTGAAAAACTAACCAAAAACTAATGTTTTTTATTGTTTGAGTGCTTTGCAAGTGTTTTTTGGGTGTTTTTCAGATTTGAGGTGAAAAAAAACACATTTGCACCACCATTCCTGTCTTCAGATTTTACACAATTTTGCGAGAACACGGGTACGGTTGGCAGGATTGACTGTACAGTTGGTAGGATCACATTCCCATGAAGGACCCTTCTATTCTCTGTCTAAATTCTTCTCTCAAATCTTGAATTCACCAGTCATTTCTCTATGACAAACTACAAGATCACATTCCCGCAATGCGGGAACACTATTTGACTAGACATGACCACAGTTATACGAATTATAATCCATAAGGTGTTATCAAAGCCTCAAAATTTGTTCCCTCATTCCTACAACATAGGATCGATAGTTGACCTTGTGGGATCATGCGTTGACCTTGCGGGATCACGTCTGCAAGTATGGCACTAAACTCAGTATTTATTGCTTTCTATAAATTGTATTATTCTGATTGTTGGAAAAATGGTTAGTGCTCCCCTCAGGATTCATGACATGGCTTAACCACCTCCTGTGTCTTCTATAAGTCTAGTGGTTGTACCAGGCATTAACAGGTTGATATTTTGGTGCAACGGCAACCACTACTTGTAACAAGTGGTATCAAAGCTTGGTCACGGGTTTGAATCCCTTCAAGTAACACTACGGGGGAGATTGTTTGAAAAATAGTCAGTGCTCCCCTTGGGATTCATGACATGGCTTAACCACCTCCTATGTCTTCTATAAGTCTAGTGGTTGTATCAGGCATTAATAGGTTGATCTTTTGGTGCAATAGCAACCACTACTTGTAACACTGACAGTCCTGCGGGATCGCTTGTACGGTCTGTGGGAACATTGTTTTCTATCTATGGGATTGCAGGAAGGGTCGGCAGAAATGCGGGTTAATGTTTTAAAAATAGAATTTACAAATTTTCTTTTGGTGCACTAAAAATAACATTGAATGCATACACAACACTTCATCCTTTTGATTTGGGCTTAAAATGAACAAAGGTTAAAAAAAAAACAATCAAACACTTTCAACTTTGGTGTTTAAAAATCAATCAAAGTTCAATCTCAAATGCTTAAGGGACAAAGAATCAATGTGATAAACATTTCCTTTGGTGTTTAAAATCAATCAAAATTCAATCTCGAATGCTTAAGGGACAATAAATCAATGCAATAAAAACACTTCGAATTGGAGCTTAAAAGGAACTAAACAAATCTTGATTGCATAAAAGGAACTAAACAAATCTTGAGTGCTTAAAAGGGAGTAAAACATTTTCCAATTTTACTTTTCAAGTACCTTTATTTACCAAAAAATGAACTTTGCATGCTAAAAATGAGTGTTTGAAGTCCTAGGATAGAAAACACTTAGTCTAAATCTTAAGTTCAATTTGGAAATGAAGCCTTTTTGGCATGTTTGAAGGAGTGTTTTTCAACACTTCCTTAGAGTTATTACTTTCTTGTAAAACTTTGATAAATTAAGCGGCGTGAAAGAAATCCACTTGTATCTATATCCTCTCCTCTCACCTTCGCAGATCTTGGATGAAGAGAAATATCAAGTCTGACTGACTTCACTTCTAGCAAGTCTTGTCTAGAGAGAAGTGCTTCCTCTTTAGAGAATGACCTCAAACTAGTAATTCCTTGATCGGTATATAAACAAGGTGTTGAGAAAACTCTCACCTTATCCCCTCAAGCTCAAGTGAGGCATGTTGATGGCATCCTGAGGTAGGTGAATATCCCTATGATTTTGTCATGTTCAACTAGGCTCTTAAGTGAGTCACACACATACAAACTGATTGGAGGGATGCCACTAATCTTACTACAAGCCATTAATCAGAGGCCCACCCAATCTACTCCCAAAGGTATCAAAATCTTTGTGCAAGGACCGATCTAAGTGCTTTCCTGGATTTCCTAAAGATTACTCACCATTTGTATTCCTCTTTTGGGATACCAAGTTGTGGGAAAAGGTTTTGATACTAGCTTTTCTTGTAGGTAGAAATTTCTTGTGTGTGTTCTTGAAGTTATCAGACCCAGTGAAAACATTTTTTTGAACATACACAAATCAAAGTTACAAAGTTCTTTGCCAAAGAGATCATCTGCATGTTCTCCCACAAGATTGCTTTGTCTCTTGTGGGACTATTTGTCAATTATCTAAAAAAGAAACCCAAGTCTATTCAAAACCAAGCCAAGGTATACTTATTGTAGTCACTTCCTAGCTCAACTTACTCTAGTATCTAGAGAGTGAAGATATTTTTGGACCTATGACCGAACCAATGAAACAAAAGAAAGCTAGGCTACCAATGCCACATGTGTATCGAGAGAAGAAGGCTTCCAAAAGAAAACTCAAAGATCACCAACCCATTGTCACTGCAACCTAAGAAGAAGAGAAATACCAAGCAAGACTAGATAACATGGAATACAACACAAGGGTCAAACAATTTGCATTTTGAATCTGAGTTAACCGCCGGTTCATCCGAATGGAAAGTGAAGACTAGTAAGCTTAATCCAATATCTATGAACTTGTCTCAACATCCATGCATCGTAGATCATTTCTTAGGTGCATTTACGTCATCCTCCTAGGAAGTGTTAGTTAGCATCATCCCCTACCCAAATCCCAAATCATCATCCTAGATCCACATCCCATCCTAGATCCACGTCCCATCCACGGACTCATTTTGAGTTTCTCAAACCTTACCCAAAGAAAATCAGAATCTTAGCTTCACTCGTTCAACTAATAATTGTCTAGGGTAGCTAGTACTTACTCCTGTGAACCTCATCATCTCGATCCAAAGATTGGCCCACACTAGTAAGGATCCTGTCATCCAAAGATCACAAGTCTATCTAAGGATGAAAATCCTTCATATTTTGATCCCGCATTAGGAAAGGTAGTTCATCTCAGCCTTTAGCCACCCATCTAGGTACGTCATTAAAATCTTGTATCATCTGAAAATCCTTTTGATCTAGGCGCCTCAAATCCCACATTTAGGCTATCATCCACATCATTTAGATCTAAGACCACCATCCAAAGCATCATCTTGATATGTATGCATCTTCCCCTATCCTAGGACTTTTCACTTTCATGCCTGTTGAGATAGGATCAAAGAAGAGGAAAGGAATGGATCCCAACCAAGCCACTAGTTCAGCGGACCCAAATGACCCTACCAGCACTATGGTAATGTATGATCCTCAACCACCTCTTGTTTATAATGTGTGGGAAGACCCCAGTGAGACACCTACCACTAACTCCATGGAATCTTTCATGTGCCTTCCAGGACATGTGCAGATGGTAAGCATGATTATTGCACAGAATGGTCTCTCTATTTTGGAAAACTACGCATAGGAGGGTACTCCCATTCCCCCACATTTATGCCCTTTTGATCCCACAAAACTAGTCCATATCTCCAAAAAATCCATGATCTGACCATGCAAGTATCTCATATAGCTTCATCCATCCTGCATCTCTTGCAGCCCAGCTCAGCAGCCCCCACAACTCAAATGGTGACCCAATCTACCCCCTTCTCTTTCATGGGTGCATCTCCTCCCCCTACCACTTCACAAACAACCACACAACCACAAGCTCCTACATAAGTTCCACCTCCACTCCCCACATAAGTTGTTACATAGGCGATACCTCCACCTATTGTAATCCAAGCCTCCACATCAACACCACTTCCACAAAGAGAAACACAAGCCACCCAATCTGCATTCACCTAGTCTGTTACACAACCTAATTCCATGCAATTTTCTCCCCCACCCTATTTCAACAGCACATAGGCTCAACAAGTCACCTTTACAACAAGAATGTCATTCATGGCATCCCAAAACCCTCTATCTGTGTCACAAAATCCCACTTTCTCTCCCAGGTTCATAGCAGCCTCTATATCATAACCCACAATAGGGATTGGCCCCACTTGGAGCCTCAACCAAGCATAAATGAATTCCCTAGGCATATTGACGTACTCACACCTCTCCCAACTAGCTTATCAAAAAGGAACCTTTCTACAAATAGCACAGCAACCACTACCACCTCCTTTCATTGCATATTTTCCCATATTCACCAACTACCTATCTATGCCACCCACTACTCCTCAAGTCATCCCCCCACAATCACAAGAACTTGGCTCTTCCCATCCCACTAACTCCCTCACTCAACCACCTATAGTACATACCCAAGCCTCAGTCCCCCCTTTTAGTAAGGCAAACATGCACCCTTCATATATCAGTCAAGCCCAACACCAGTCCCAATAGAAACCCTTCTACCAACCTCCTCCATAGCAGTAGCACTTCCCAGCATAGCAACCTAATCCTCTTATCCCATAGCAATAAACTATGCCATACCCCATGCATCAACATGCCTCAACTATGCAATAGCAATATATCATCCAGCAAGCCTTCCAAAATCCATTCCAAACCACATATGCAGTAGGGTAACCCCCTACCCCATCCCACAATATCTTCCGCACATCCCTCCATATTCACCCACACCATCCGACCCCTTCCCGATGGGAGTACCCACTCTAACGCCTATCAATTCAGAATGGGAAGAGATGAAGAACACCCTCAAAGAAGTCAAAGTCAGCAATGAGGGAAAAAGATTCAAGTTTGAAGAAGTCTGCCCATACCCTTTCGATATATCAATCACAGCAGTCCCCTTCCGTAAACATTTTGAAACACCCAAGTTTTACAAGCATCGAGGGAAGGGAGACCCAATCATCCATATCAAAGAGTTCTACATGGCATGCCAGGAGGTGGCATACAATGACATTTATCTCATGTACCTTTTCCCCAAAAGTTTAGGAGGGACTGCCATCGAGTGGTTTTACAAAATACCATACGGGTCTATTTCCACATTCATAGAACTCTCAGAGAAATTTGTGGCCCAATATGTGCATAACGTCAAGAATGAGCTCTCCTTGCTGGACCTATGTAATTCTAAGAAAAAGGGAGGTGAAACCTTGGCCAACTATCTACAAAGATGGCAAAACCTCACCACGAGATTGTCATATCAACTACCAAAAAAATACCTCACCAAGATATTCATCGACAACTTACATCCAAAGTTATCCCACTTCATGTGAATGAATTGCATACAAACTTATCAGGACATAAAAGGGAATGGGATGGACATCAAATGAGGACTTTTGGATGATGGTACCATTAAATATTACAAGGAGCGCTCTCAAGATAGGCCCAATAATGATCAGTCCTGCTACTGGAACAAGAATTAAAATGTGGTCACAGATGTAGCCATGGACACCAAGCACTTCCAAGTTATTGTAGCCAGTCCCAATCCCCCTCCCCCAACATACCAAAAGAAAGCACCCATGTACCAACAACAAGCACCCACCTACTAGCAACCGCCTTGTTAGCCACCTGTCAATCAAGCCAATTCCATATCTATCACCCAAAGACAGAACAAGCCTTGTATTCAGAACAACCAAAAATGCACATTCACTCCCCTCAGAGAACCCCTAGATGTTATCTTCCTCTGCATGGAAAGCGCTAATCTGATTGTATATCTACAAACCCAGCCATTTGATGAATCAACACCTAAGCCAGCCTAGTACAAGGATAATGAGTATTGCGACTATCACCTTGTTAAAGGACATGCCACCGTGAAGTGCATGAAACTCAAGCACTATTTCCAAGACCTCATTGACAAAAAGGAGATCAAATTTGATGCCCCTTCCCAAACATCACCAAATGCCAACCTACAAATCTATCAAAATGTGTTTCCTCAACACAATGTAGGTAAGAATCAAGCCAATGCTCCTCCTCCCCAGAACCAAGGTAAGGGCAAACAAGGCAACCATGATGATGGGAAAGAATATACCACTACCTACATCAACTATGATAAATTCATTGGTTGCTTCTCCCAGGTCAAACCAACTATGAACGTCATCCATGTCAAAGGTGTTGACAATCAATGCATCATTACCACCCGGAGAGGCCGGATATCTATTTTTTGATGCCAATACCACGACTATCCCCAATGCATAGTATAACCTCCTAGAACACCTTGGGAATACACCTATACAAATCTCCATCCTTGACCTCCTTCGTACATCACCCCTTCATTAGGAAGTCCTCAATAACTCCCTTCAAGAGACTCATGTCCTTGTAGACATTAACATTGTACAATTGAATAACCTTGTGGACCACCTATCCACATCCTCCACCCTCACTTTCAAAGCCTCTGACATTCCATCCATTGAACCAAACCATAATCTTCCACTCTACATTTTCTTCATGATTAATGACTTCATCATAAAAAGGGTCATGATAGATAATGGTTCGGCCCTAAATCTTTGTACATTCAAATTTGTCTAGTAGGTTGGTCTCACAAAAGCAGACATCTCTCACGATGAAATCACCATCAAGGCTTATGACAACCTAGAGCATACCCTCAAAGGTACCATTTTGTTTCCTATCAAGATTACCCTTGTAGTCCAAGAAACCATATGCCATGTTGTTGATCTTGACCTCCCCTACAACATTCTCCTAGGTCACCTGTGGATCCATTCCATCAAGGCTATTCCCTCCACCTATCATCAGTGCATCAAATTCCCATATCAGGGCATGAAAATCACCATCCACATAGATCCCCATCCCTTTACATATTATCATGCAATAGAAACTTCCTTCCCCCATTCCACTCATTGTCTTGGAATTGACATCAGCACATTTGTCACCAGTTCCTCCTGATCCCACTGTGATCTTGAGACAATCCTTGCATCGACCCTTTCTATCATCAAAATCAACAATAGGGGCTATGGTGAATATAGCCTCACCGATGCCTTTGTAGTAGGGGCTCTCCCTTTGGATCCACACACTCAAGAGCTCCCATGTCATCAAACCAAGGCCCCTCTGGAAGGCCCCAAGATCAAGACTCTAGGCTCATCTACCTTCATCTCCAATGGAATTTTGAATGGTCAAGAGCTAGCACTTGATATCAATCAATGGTTGTACAAGGATCCTTTGCCTCTCGATACTGAACTCCTAGGGTATTTTAAAGACAAGTACCCCAAATCCCATAAATGGGCCACCGAACAATGGAACTATAAAGGTGGTGGCCTTGGACTGGCAGAGGCTAGAATGAAGAACCCATGGAGGCATCTAAAAATCCACAATATAAAGGCCTCAGTTTTAACACCCCTCACCTGCACATATGAGGGCCTGATGTCATGATTGGGGGCACTAATTTTCCTAGCGTGACCCTCTTGAATATCCAAAATGAAATCATGGAAGTTGAATACATTCTGAAAGAGGAATAAAAATGATCCTTTGACAGTATCTTTGATGATGAAATTTTCATGGGAAATTTTGTCCTTCACCAACTCACCATCAACCTCATTGACCTCCCGCTCCTTCACCCCAACCTCATAGAATGGGATCAACCAAGCGTGGCACATATCAATGAGTTTCAAAGTGAGGAAGCACTCCTAAAATTCATAGGTTCCACAAATCAAAAATCAGACTGGGGGCAGGACTCAGCAGAAGTTTATCAGCTCAACCTAAAAGGATACTTTGGGGAAGAGGAAGTCTCCAGCTACAAAATTAAAAATCAAAAAGAAAATAGAGATTCCTTATGTGAAAACCCCTCTGGGGAACATACTGACTCCAAAATAGTAAAAATAAAGGGTGTATCCTCTAGTGAAAACCTCTCTAAGGTGCTAGAGGATGAAGAGTTACCTCTTCCTCCCATCCAAGATTATCGGCCAAAAGAGTCATCCATTGTCATCAAAGAAACTAAACCAGTCAACTTGGACACATAAGAGCACCCGTCAGTCACCTACATCACGGCATCTCTAACTGAGGGTGAATAATTAATCCTCAAAACTCTTCTTTGAGAGTCAATCATAAATTTTTCATGGTCATGCCCACATGCACAGACTTGGCCCAAATTGCGTTGTCCACCTTCTCACAGTGGATCCTAACACCAAGCCAATAAAGCATAAACTTTACAAAATGCATCCTAAGGTAGCTCTTTTAGTCAAGACAAAACTGGAAAAATTGCTACAAGCCAAGATAATCAGAGCCATTGATTATTTAGAATGGATCTCCAACATGCTTCCCATCACCAAACCTTTAGGAGAAATAAGAATCTTCATAGACTTCAGGGACTTGAACAAGGCATGTCCTAAAGATGACTTCCCACTACCCAACATTGACATGATAGTAGACCTCATAGCAGGTCATGAGATGTTGTCACTCATGGATGGCTTCTCAGGGTACAATCAAATCAGAATAGTCAAGGTAGACTAGCACAAAAAATCCTTCACCACACCATGGGGCACCTTCTATTATAACATGATGTCGTTTGTGCTCAAGAATGCAGGAGCTACCTATCAAAGAGTGATGACCACAATATTTCATGATATGATCCATAAAATTTTGGAAGACTATGTAGATGACATCCTTGCCAAATTGAGAACATGGTTAGAGCACTTGAACATCCTCTAGTAGGTCCTTGATTGCCTACATCACTATGGTTTAAGGCTCAATCCAAAGAAGTGTGGCTTTGGTGTTACATCCTGAAAGTTGTAAGGATTCATCGTATCCAGGAGAGGCATAAAGATCAATCCCAACAAGGTGAAATTCATCAAAGATGCCCCCTCCCATAACTCTCAAGCAGTTGCAAAGCCTACAGGGGAAGCTACAATCAATTTGAAGATTTATTTCTCAATTGGAAAACAAGTGCCAACCATTCACCCATCTGTTGTGCAAGGATCCCGCTTTCAAATGGGACCCCATCTATCAACGTAGTTTCAATAACCTCAAGGAATACCTGGCAAACTCACATATACTTGTGCCACCAATGCCAAGCAAGCCCCTCATTTTGTACATATCTGCAACTACCACAATGTTGGGGGCACTCCTAGCCCAGCTCGATGATAATGGAAAGGAGAGGGCCATTTACTATATCAGCTATACACTGGTGGGCTATGATTTGAACTACTCCCCAATGGAAAAAGCATGCTTAGCGATGATCTTTTCCACTCAAAATCTTTGTCACTATGTGCTCAGCCACATGGTAAAACTAATCTCAAAGATTGATCCTCTCAAGTACCTACTCTCAAGGACCATGCTCATAGGATGAATGGAAAAGTGGGTAATGCTTCTCAGTGAATTCAACATCTAGTATGTCGTGTTAGCATTGGTAAAAAAATTTATGGCTGCATCCCCTTTTTCCTGGCCTCTGCATCCTTTTTCCCTTGTTTCTGGTCTAAACCCTAGGCAAAAATTCAAAAATCTAGCCAATGCCATGAGAAACCCTTGTTTTGTTTCACCCTATTCTAATTTTGTGTTACCTTTTTGTGCCACTTAAGAATCCCTTAGTGCATGTGGTTATTTTCTCTCCCGGTGTTCACTGAATCGGATAATACTTTTTCATGCCTTATAAACTTTTCGGCGGTTCAGTGAATAGTGTTTGCATAATCTCTAAATGCCTAGCGATCTTAACTTTTTATCCGGTGACCTGGCGAACACTGATGTCTTTTTCCTTAGTCTCTCATTCATGAAATGGAAGTTCCCTATAGTGAGATTCTAAATCAACGGTTGTCTTATAAGTGGATAGAATCTTTCTAGCTCATAAGATCTTGCACCTACTATTGATTTCCTATTGTGACGTAGCTTTTCCTTTCTAGCGGGTCCACTTGCCAGGTGTGCGGATTTGGCAGTATCTAATTGGTCCATGAGGTACTGAGTTGACTTTTGTCAGAGGGTCCTATGTCAAAGAATCTATAGAGTAGTATAAAAATTTGATCCAACGGTTGTCGTAAGATCTGATAGAATATGTCAGAGGTATGCAAAGATGAGACAACCATTGATCTCTCTTAAGGTGGGCCCAGTTTCTGGTCTAAGGTTTTGGTAGATCAGTTAAATCTTTGGCAGTCCTGATAAATCTTTAGTGTTCATGCATTCTTGTAATTATTTGGTGGAGTTCTAAACTTTCGGTGAATGGGCGAATAGGTGTATTCGCTGAATCTCTAGATAATGTAGTAGTGTTTCAAGTTTTGCTACGAATTGGAAAAATTCTTTGGTCGCTAATTCACTGGATAATCAGTGGGCCCTCAAAATTTTTATGTATTTGCCAGTTCGTGAAGAGTAACTTGAGGTTATGAAAGGACTTCACGATTCAGCGAAAACATTTGTTCACTGAATCGTTTGATCTAACATGGGTTAAGTAATATATTCTATGACTTGGAGTTTCCCTACAATCATGTATTCACCAAGTGGTCAAAGGGTCAAGTGATTATTGAGAATGGTGGGACCAATTGTCATGTGTTGCTAAGGTGTTAGGTTTTGATTGGCCATGGATTATAGGTATGCAGACACATCATTGGGGCCAGGATTTCCAAGTTCAGTGGGTTCTGATGATGTCAGAGCATCAACGGCCAACATATGATCTTAAGGGTTTTCTCTGACACATGCAAACTTAAGACTGTCATTGATCTCTTTCATTGTCAGATGGTTGTCAAGGTAGGGTAGGATTCTCCATCCGACAGTTGTCTTATAATCTGATGGAATCTTTTGGCTCAATGTGAACTTCAGACAACTGTCGATCTTCTTGATGTGGGCCTGGTAAATCTCTCAGTCTTTTTGGTGGATCTGATAAAGGGTTAGCGGTGCCGACAAAATCCAAAGGTTTCACTCTTTCACGCAATAAATGGCAGTGCTCTTAATGTTTTGGTGATTTGGCGAACAAGCATTCACGTAGTAGCTAAATAAACTGGCAAAGAGGAAAAATGTTCAGCAAACTGGCAAAATTCCTTCAGTCACCCATTCGCCAATTATGAACTGAGGTTAAGTGTCTTCCTTTGTTTGCTGATTCACTGAGGTTAAACATGAGTTAGGGGTTTTGTTTCATGAATGAGATTGGCTTTGTCACGTGGTCGCTAAATGTAAACTAGGATTCCTATTAAAGGTAAATCATAAGGCCTGTGAAATATCAAGATCAGACGGTCACGATATAAAGTTGATCTTAGTTTAAATATTGACCGCCAATTTGCTACTTGAGCCATAAAGTAACCATTGCAGTTTGAATTCAAATTTTTGAAGGTTTCTCAGTGATAGAAAGGACTAGTTTTTAATGCTTTCATGGTCGGATTTGATTAGTTTGGTGGTGTCAATTGTTGCAGTGTGGTCCAGTGAGTATGATGATTGACTGCAGGGAGTTTTATGCCATGGGGAGAATGAATGACGGTGCTCGAGGCATGTTGCAAGAGTCAAATCATAATGAATTTGCAAGAGTTTCTTGATCTTTAGTACATTTCCAGAGGATTTACCATAGGTGAAGATTGATTTTGGATCTAATTGTAGGGGTTGCTTGGTTTTCCCTCCCAGTGTATTAATTTCTGATATGTTTGAATTGTATGGTGGGTGGAAACCCTAACCCTTACCCTAGTTATCTGTAACTTGTTGCATCCTAACCTGTTTGGGATTCTAAGGTAACCAGTGGTATATAATGTTGAATTTTTTATTTTGTCAAGGGTTCCAATTTCAAAGTTTTCAAACTCAGTCCCGATTTTCTGGTCTCAAGGTTTTGTAATAGTTTTTGACTCAATGTTTGTTAATGAAAGAAGAAAGTTGAAGGTCTAAGTTGTAGTTTGCAAGCAGGGTGCCTTATGGTTCATTGTATATGCAGAAGGAATTCATCACACTTAATATAAATATCTAGTTCTTATCTCTCCTTTGTGTCAAGTCAAGTAAGCTTTGAGTTTTCTGGCTCATTACATATTGCTTGTATGTATGTATCTTCATTCTTGAGTTCTAATCTAGGATTGGATTAAATTATGTTCTAGGTGGGATATGAGTTTGCCCCTTGTCTATGTAAGGATGTCTTGTAAGTAGTAAAGATTAGGATAAATGTATTAATGGCTATGAATTCACAAGTATTCTCAAATATGTGTGTCTTTTTGTTTAAGGACTCTTTCCCAATGGATGAGGCACTGGCCTAAATGAGTATCTCTTTTGTTAGCATACACTAGTTGAAGTTATTGCATCCCAAAACTATTGAAATCAATAACTTTTTTAAGCTTTAAGTAGTTGGTTGTGTGGTTTTGTCACCCTATAGTAACAGAGAGTCAATGAATGTGGGGTTAGCATTTAGCACTTTCTTACTATCAATCTGTTGTTTGGACCCAGTCTTTGGTGTGTGAAGTATAGTTTTCACTAGGTTAGGTGCACCTACCTTGGTTTTGCAAAGCCAAAAGTGAAGAAGGCAGTCTTGTCCCTATAGTTGGTCCAGTTACTTTAAGATCCCTATACATTTTGGAACTAACCACTCCAAAAATTTATCTAAGGGTATATTGGCAGCCTAAGAGCATAAGCGTCCATTTTGAACACCAACAAGATGGTGACTCCGCTGGGGAAATGTTACACAAGTTTATAATAACCAGTAGGTCATCATTGGAAGAAATAGGGTTATTCTTGTCCCTTATCTTGTCATCTCATTTGGATATTTGTTAAGTGAGGAAGTAGTAGTGTAAGATTCCCAATATACTTGGGTGGTGACTCAAACATCTCTGCAATAGTGCTAGTCAGTAGTGTTTTTACAAATGAGTTATAGAGGTACTAGGTCCCGGAGAAAGGAGCATCCTGAAAACATAATGGAAGAAGGTATTCCAAGCACTTCCAAGCCTAGTCAAACAAGGGGAGGAAAGAAGAAAAGAAATGTTTCTCATACTTGGAGAAATAAAAAGTATACAAGACAAGAAACTCAAACCAAGCCTAGTCAAGAAGAAAATATTTCAGAATATGAAGAGGCTATTGATTTGGGACTAAACCAGTATGAGGATGAATTTCAAGTGGGAGATGATGAGTCTAAGACTACTCTCCCAGAATCAGAAGAGATCTTTGAGGAGATCTATGAATTGGAAAGAAGAGTCCAAGAACTGTGTGTGTGAAAATTGTACCTGATCTATAAACACAACACTCCAGTAAAACATTAAAGGTTAGCTATAATCGAAATCGTGCAAAATTGAAATCTAATTTAACCAAGCAATTTACTGCCTTCTAGTAGGTGTGAGATTAATGTTCTCAGATTGTTATCGAGATCAGTGACCTAGACGACACCTAAATGAAGGATTTGAATGCAAAACTGATATGAAATATGAATGCAATTAATCTAATTTTTTTGGATATTTCTATGCAATAAGAATGATAAAAACTGATATGAATATATGCTAATATGGAAATTGATATGCAATGCTAATCTAGAAATGATATGATCTGAGAAGAAGATTCTAACAATAATATGAAAGCTATGAATTTGAAATTGATCTCACAACAATGTTGATTCACAATAAGCTTTGAGCCTTCCAATCGCAATTCTCCAGCGTGATTGTGCAAAAATATGAGATGCTTGGATGCAAATTTGAGAGATGATTGAAAGATGAATTATGAAGAGATGAGCCTTGTTTTTATAGAAATCCAAGGCTTTGGAGGTGCATGAGAAAAAAAGCCATAAATCACTCAAATAACTCAGGTTGATTTTTGAGTTATCTGATAATAAAGATAATTTAATTCACAAAAACATGCAAAAGCACAGTTCAACTCGAATTAGAAGTTTAGATCAACTTTAAAAGTCAAAAAGATGTTGAGTTTCAAAAAGCTAACAACTTGCATTGATTTTCCAATTTTGAGTTTAACTGGTCCTTGAATGTGCACATGGATAATTATGATTTAATAAATAAATAAAGTGATTTATGCTCAACTTAACTGATTTTTGAAAATAAAATAATTAATTTATGGGTTAATTAACTATTTTATCAAACTTTTATTAAAAATTATATTATTAAATAATGACAACATGCTTTAATTAATTAAATAAGAATTTAATCAATTATTCATAGGAATTTTGATTTATTGTCAAAATTAAATAATACTATTAATAATAGATAGAATTAAATTTAATTAAACAATTAAGTGGCAAATATTAAATCTAATTAATTAAATATGAAAATATTTAATTAATCAAATTTTTAGGATAAATGTGATTTATTGCCAAATAATTATAAAATTAAAGATAATTATGATGATTAGGAATATTACTAGGAATATTCCCCGATGTAGAATTTAAGATAATCAATTATGATTCGATGATGTTTAGATGTGCCTTAGGTTAGGACTTTGATGTCGATTTTGTTCGATATGTAGATGCAGGATATTAATGAACTTATAGCCCATTTTTGGGGTATTACATTTTGCCCCTCTTTGAATTACTGTGCGAAGCGCAGTGGTTCAAAGATAGTCTATGTTTGATAGAGATATGAAACTGATGTTTGAAATTGATAATTGATATGAGATAGAAGCTGATTGATATTGAATTGATATGGAGATAATAGGTCCTAAGTGACCAAAGATAATGTTCACTATAACAACAAATGAACCTATGATTGCGAAAAAGTGTCAAAATGCCTGATTCCAAACCTTAGGATTGCTAAGAAGTGAGTGATCGATTCTAGACTTGATTGTCTTAGCAGAACTAGCAGGTATCACATCTGAATCCTTCAGTTGTCGAAGAACCAAGGAAAGAACACTATGATCTGATGGTTGCAAAAACTAATACAGTTTACAAGATTAGGAGAATATCAGATTGATATGGATCTTGATGAATCTGATATGCCCCAAGTGATGATAGATTTGCCCCGAGCGATGAGGACTTTTGATGATTCAGCAACTAGACATGGTTGTTGTCTTGATTACTGAGGAAAGATTGATAGAATTTTTACAGACTTGAATGATGTGCAATACCATGCCCCCTTCAGGATTAAAATTGAAATCTGACAAGAAAAGTCAACGTTGAGAGTTTAGAAGCATGTTAATTGATTTGAGAAGTGGTTAAACACATCCGAGAATGCATTGTGCATCATTGGAAGGTCCCAAAAGACCAAGTTTGACTAGGTTAAACCATGAGTTGACCATAGTTGACCAAGTTGAAATTTCAATAGTTTGATGTTAGATAATCAGTTAAGTTGAATTATGGATTTCTGTGATGATTGAAGGTCGAATATGCAAGTAGTTAATAATATGAATGATCTCAGATTTGAATTTTGATCCCGAAAAAGGATTCTACTTGTTGTTTCATTAGATGGACCTTCGTGTAAGATTCAGCTCTTGTTAGATTTGAAGAATTGATATGAAGAATTGTTTAAGCTTTGAAGTTCGTTTAGTCATTGTGAGATCATGCAAAGATGAAAAATGCAAAGAGACATGCAAAATGAAATGCAACCTAAGACCTAGGACCTACTCACTGATCATATGTTGATTTGTTATCATCATTGAACTTTTAGGTAACTGGATAAATCAATACAATGCCCACTAGCTAAAAAAAACCATAGACATATGAATATTGATTTGTATGCGCAAGAATCAATACAACCCCCACTAGTCAAACAACCATGGACATATGAATATTGATTTTATTTTTGGAATGTCGGATTAGATATAAGTACCAAGGCATAAACGCCAGGATGACCTGAATATCATATCTATTTTGATATAGCAATTTGTATAAGCATCAAAACATGAATGTCATGATGACCTGAATACGCCTTGCATGACAAACACATCAAATAGTCAAGAGATCATTCTAAATCCAATGTGAATTACCCGTAGTGACCCTTTATCATTCACATCCTTAGGCAAGATCGCGTTCCACAGTAGGAGAAAGAACTTACTCAAAAAGACAATAGTTAGATCAAACTTCCTTGAATTGTCTGGGTATCAATGGTCGAGGTACGCATGGCCATCCAATTCAAGATAGAGGCTCTTATAGTCAGACACCATTTCAATCTGGAATTTCCAAAGTTGTTAGATTTTCACATACAAGCAGAAGACAAAGAAAAAATTATGCCCCTAGTCATCACTCTCTAAATCCTGTAAAGGACATCATCGAAGGGCTCGAAGGGACAATATGAAAAAATCTCAATGTGAATTAGTAAGCATACAAGGAGATAAAAGCATGTAAAAAAGCATAGATTGTTTTCAGTTGAGTTTTGATGTTTGATTGCATTTTTGTAGATGCAAAATCCTTTCTGGAGACAAGACTAACTGACTAACTCACATGAAGCTTCAAAGGACTTTGACTAGATATGATCCATCTAAGATACATGGGAGACCATAGGATATGACATTGATTTCCCCCAAGTGTTAAACATTGATAGGATATAAACGCTTGAGCGGGCTGGTGTACAGACTGACTTATTGAAAACTGGAATGCGGAAACAAACTGGGAAATATGTACAAACTAAAGCAAGACTGAAAGCTAGGAAAGACCAAGATTGTGCTGATAGATGGAGCATTTTAAAACAAGTGGCACCTGTTTGCCAGGTTTTCACCATCTTGGCAGAGATTCTATTTTTGCTACCAAGGCGCCTGTTTCCAAGTTTTCACCAAGGCACTTTTTTTCTTTTTTCTTTTTTTTTGTATTTTTTTTTTTTTCAATTTTTTTGAATTTTTGATATTTTCTAATTTTTTTGTGAATCATCAAGGTGCCTATTGCTAGGTTTTCACCAAGATGTTCATTTTTTCAGGACTTTTTCAAATTTTTAAGATTTTTTCAGGACATTTTACCATAGATTGAATGCCTTAGGCGTAGAATTTCTTCAGATGGAGAACATTGATTGGTTCTCTGAGCTATTCTCCTTCAGTCATTGAGAGTTGATAAGCACCAAAGCCAAAAGTAGCAGTGATAACAAAGGGACCCAGCCAGTTGGGTTCAAGCTTCCCCTTGTGTTCTCGATGCGATTGATTTTTAGGATTTTCTCTCAAGACTAGATCACCAACCTAAAATTCTCTGTGTCTGACTTTCTTGTTGTAGCCTCTAGACATTCTCTTCTAATATACTCTGAGATGATCATATGCTTCTTGTCTACGCTCATCTAGTAGTCCAAGTTCTTGCAACCTAGACACTCTGTAGTCATCATCAGTTACTAGACCATACATTCTGATTCTTAGTGATGAGATTTTGACCTCAATAGGCAGTACCGCTTCAGACCCATAAACTAAAGTGAAAGGTGTAGCCTCATTAGGTGTTCTGATACTTGTTCTGATACTGGTTCTGATACTTGTTCTGATACTGGTTCTGATACTGGTTCTGACACTTATTCTAATACTGGTTCTGATACTTGTTCTGATACTTGTTCTGATACTTGTTCTGATACTTGTTCTGATACTAATTCTGATATTGATTATGATAATGATTCTGATAAGTGTTCTGATACTTGGTATACTTGATAGCTTCTTTTCCATTGCAAACTCCCAAGCAAGATCATATAGTGCAGTCCCAATGTCTAGCAAGGTGGAGAACAAGAGGGATTGACAAGCTGGTGGAAGAGATGGAAGACAAGAGAATGAAGGAGAATGAAGGCGAGAAATCCTCAAGGGAAAACTCCTCAAGAATACCCAAGCTAAGGAAAAATAGGTCATGTAAAGCACATTTGGATAAGCAATGAAAGGCTAGCATAAGATAAGTCACAAAATCATAATGCAAGAGCAGGAAAGGATGTAGTCCAAAGGAGTAGACATGTCAAGAGGCTTCATCACATCGTGTTTCACTCTTTCTTTCTTTTTTTTTTAGATCAAGACCAAAGGGGAAAAGGATAGTGATAGGAAAAAATGAATGGAGAAAAATGAATATGAAGGCTAAATATGAATGGAATGAAAGCAACATCGTCATAAGATAGCTCACAAGATAGCCAAATGTTCATCTATAGGTCAACCTTGTCAAGATCAAAGAGAGAAGATGGAATGGATGAAATATGTAGAAGAACTACGCATGATGCCTGATTGCCAGGTTTTCATCATGGTACTTATCCAAGGTGCCACAAGGTAGTAGTTTTCACCATAGGATGAATTTATTTCTCTTTACTTTTGCTACCAAGCTACCTGTTTCCAGGTTTCCACCAAGGCACATTTTCAATTTTTTTTTATTTTTCATTTCTTTTTGAATTTTTGGAAGAAGGCAAGCTTTTTAGATAGTGCTCCTTGAAAGGATAAACCATGATATACCAAGGATTCAAAATGATATGCTCAAAGATGCTGATAGAGAAAGGAATATGGAAGAGAAAAATGAAGGATAGGGTTTTATGTAAAGCGAGTGAGGTTAGAAGATAGGAGGAATAGGCAAATGAGGAAAATAGATAGAAGGTAGAAGGTTAATGAATGGAAGGATTGTGAAAGGGTAGATAGAAAGGAAGGCAAGATCAACTTAAACACACACCTTGAAGGGTGGTGAGAGGGTGGAGGAAATGTGAATGAAGAAATACGTGAAGGAATATGGCGAATGGATAGTAGAGGTTGTGTTTTAGGCGCATGGAATGGAAGAATATTTTTAGATGGAGATGAAGTGGAAGCCTTTGGAAGCTTGAATGTCAATTTCACTTTTTGCTCAACACCTGACTCTTTCAAGAGAGACTTTGGAATCCATATAGTCGTAGGCTTTTTATTTCCTTTTGATGATCTAGAGAGAATATCTTCAATGATGGATTTTGGAACCCATACTTGTCTTGTGATTGTTTTCTTAGATATCTCTTTTGACTTTATGCCTCCATGTCTATTAGAAGAGACATGGTGATCTTCTTTTTTTGATGGATTCTTGTATTGCTTCTTTTTCTTGTATTGAACATTCAAGTTACTTCCAAAGGACTTGGGACTTATGGAAGAAGAAGGAGGATATGACTGGTTTAGATGGGTGGGTGAATGAAAAGGATTCAAGGGTATGCATCGATGTTGATCTTGAGGAAAGATAGGAGATGGAGGTATGTAAGGACCCAAGATGGATGGAAAATTAGGAGAGTTAGGAGGGGAAAGTAAAGGGACATAAGGACCCAAGATGGAAGGAAGGTTTGAAGCCCTTAGTAGTGGTGGAAGAGGTCCAAGGAAGGAAGTGGAAGACACAAAAGGATAATCAACAAGTTCATCAACATCTATATGACAACCAAGGATATCAGCATCTTTAGAGTGAGCATTAAAATTTTCACTAGGATCATGAACATCTTGAATATGAGCACCTTCTTTGATAGGATTGTTCAAAGCTTGCAAAGACTTAGGAAGAGTAGAAAGTGGAAGTGAACATGGAGTGGTAGAATAAGAAGATGGAAGACTTTGATCTTGACAAGGATCTTTGGATAGCATAAGTGCATGATTTTTTTCTTGATTTTCAATAGGCTTAACATCGGAAGTAACAACACCATTTTTACCAACCTTAATGGAAGTATCATTTTTGGAAATTGGAAGTGTAGTAAGGTTATTTTGACTGTCAATAAGCTCAACAGTGTAAGTAGTAGCGTGATCTTGCTTAGGAGAAGACTTAAGACATCGTGGAATGCATGAAAAAAGGTGTGCAGGATCAAAAGAACCCTAAGGTGGATAAGAGACATCATGAAAAGGAGTGGATGACATGGAGGGTTCTTGATCTTGATCTTTCTTTATGTTCTTTTCTTTATCATTTCTGGAGTCCTCTTGACATGGAGCCACTTCTAAAGACAAGGAAGCATGTTGGGATTGTATGGATGACTTTGGAAGAGATGGTGGAGGACTAGCTGAAGAAGGGATTATAGCATATGAAGGCTTAGGCTCTTTAGGTTTATCATTATTGAAATTATTTGTAGCCAAGTGAAGGTTAGCTTGAGTTTCTTTAAGAGGTAGCCCTAGAGGATAACTATAGGGAACCGCATGAAAAGTATCAAGGCTTGTGTCAGATGAAGGTTCTGTGAAAGATTTGAAAGACTCGGAAGCTTTAAGAAATGTACAGGTATTGGAGGAAGTAGGGGATGGAAGGGAACCATCACTAGACAAAGGTTCAACATTAACATGACCTTTCTTGAGAAGATAATCTTTATTTTCAGTAGAAGAGTCTTTAGGAGAAGGATTCTTATAATATTGATGCTTCAAGCTAGCACGATGCATTTTATAGTCCTCAGTAGTGGTAGATGGATCATAATCAAGGTATTGTCCACAAAAGCCATCAAAATCTCTTTCAAAATTAGAATCATATGGATCACCATCATGATCTATCCAATGTGACATCCCATTTCTAGTAAGCAGGAACACATGATGAGGAGGACTCTTAGGAACAGAGGTGTCATAGGTATCATTACATTGTCTATCATCATAGTCATCATAGTCTTCAAAGCTAGATGTGTCACTCTCTATGGAAGAGGTATCATAAGGGTTGTCACGTTGCTCACATTTTGTCCGGGGGCATGGTGACATGTACAAGTCTTTATCAAATGGAAATGAGTATAGAGATTCCATGGAGAACTCTTTGGGTTCCTTTTCTTTCTCAAGTTTGTCAAGCTGGACTTGCATAGCTTGCAGCTGCTTCATCATAGCGGTGATTAGAGCTTCTTCCTCTTGTGTACTGATTCTTTGAGACATGTGTACTGATTCTCAATAGCTATTGCTCTATTTTTGACATAGTGATTTGTTCGATAGATTTTGGAAATAGGCTGAAAAAGCTAAAGTATCTGGTAATTCTGACAACTCTTCAAAAATTTCCCAAACAACACTCTGTAGACTCATACAATAGTGGGTATGCTATGAAACGACAGTTGCAAAACTTGCACAATAGTTGCAAGATTTTGACTTTGAGAATTTGCTGGCATGGAAACTCGTACGACACTGGGTACTCAATCATACGACAAATGGGTTGTAATGAAATGACACTTGATGGAAACTCGTATGACTTTCTAACCTCCTAAGATGACTTTTGACTCCAGAAAAAAATTTTACTTCAGATTTTGTAAATTTTGAGTTTTTAGATTTGAATTGTTTGCAAATTTCAATGTCTAGATTTGAGGATTATAATAGATTTGTCCATTTTCAATAACCAGATAGATAAACAAGCACGCAAAATAGCAAGCAAGTGATTTCAAGCATGTCTAAAAACAATGAACAAGGGCAAAAGCAACCTTCTGCATGAACAATCAAGTGACTTATTCATTCTAATCCTCAGAAGCGCTAATTGTGTATGTTCCAAAAATGTTTTGCAATAATGCACATATACCCTATAAAATGAAAATTTGGCCTTGCCAAGGTTTTGAGTAATGGTTTGACTCTGCAACTTTTATGATCCAAAGGGGTGAACTCCAATCTCGGTGCACCAGGGTTTTGACACAGTCCGAGAACTTAATCTTCAGGAGCTGCTAGGGAGATCTGACAACCCAACAATGAACCATACCTGTGGAGATTTCTTCCACAAGGATATTTATATAGCGGTTGTCACTACCACGGCGAAAATGGCTATGACCGCTTGAGGTTCTGTCAATGCAGTTTTCCCTATGAAGGGATTGTCCACTACGGTTAACCCTCTCTAAAGATGACTCACAATAGTATACCACAAGGGGACTTGGCTCCAGATCCAAGGTTTTTGACACCTTTTCACTTTTAACCCAAACAAAGCAAGCAGATTAATCCGACACGCTAAGACAAAGTTTTTCTTCACCAAGGTCTATGATGCCAAATCCACGTGATCTATCAACCTCTCTAGGGAGAGAATGTATCAATCAATAAGAGAAGGTGCACTAACCAATTTTGATTCACCAAAGCTCTTGATGTCAACCCCACGTGATCTATCAACCTCTCCTAGGAGAGAATGTATCGATCAATAAGAGAAGACACACTAACCAAGTTGAATGTGAAACGCACTAAGTATCCTCCCTACCTACAAGGATTTTGTCATCAAAAAAGATTTTGCTAGGAATCCAATCTCTCAAGAATCACAAATAGTGTTCATAGGGCCTAATTACTATGTGAGCACAGATATATTCCCAAAAGCAAATCTACCAAAAGTACCCAAAAAGTAGAAAGAGGAACACTTAACGCTTAAAGCGAATATGAGATGAGTCCACAAGGTAGAACACTTAACACCTCACACAAGCTGAAAATGAGTCCCCAACTTAGAAAACAAGTGAGTTCCTAAAAGCACAAAAGGGTTGCCAAGTGGAACACTTAATGCTTCTATCCTGTTGACCCCTCCCCTTTATGGCACTGAGATTGCAACCACGGGGTAGAAATGAGGGGCCGGTGGATTAGCGAGTCCAATAACCCAAGATAGCAATCAAGAGCAATCACAAGTATCTAAGACTACTTAATGAATCCTTAAGGGGTCACAACCTAGTATCAATTATGCAAGTGTGTAGAAATAGATAAAAGCATGAAAGGACGCACACAAGCCAGACACATAAGAGATTTATTTTAAATCCAAATTGAAATGTTAATAGATGAAGGAGAATACCTTAGGTCCAACACTCTGCAATCCAGAATTTAGCACACGTCTGAAAGTACAAAATCAAGACAAATCAACAGAAAACTTTAAGCATTAGAAATCAATAATCTGAAAGTACAAATATGTGAATTTTGTGCCTCTGTAGAAAAATCTCATACGAGGTAGGATGCAGTCCCGCATGAGGAAACACTATTTCGCGCGACAAAGGATGAAATCTCGCGCGAGTCAGGATGCGGTCCCACGTGAGGAAACACTATTTCGCGCGACAAAGGATGAAATCTCGCGTGAGTCAGGATGTGGTCCCATGTGAGGAAGTACAGTCTCACGTGAGAAATTGATTTTTCGCGCACAAAAAAATAATGATATAAGTGAAATTTCGCGCGATACAGAAAGAAATCTTGCGCTACATAGTGTGAAATCTCACGTGATAATTCATACAGAGATGTATGGAAGTACGGACAAAATGATAAAAATCACAATGTACAGACAGTTTTGATAGAAAAAGTGCCAAAAAAAAAAAATTCTTTTTTGCAGGCAAAAAAGAAACAAAAAATAACATCCTACAGAGTATACAAGGACCCTTGAAACCCTTATCCTCAAAAGATAGAAAATTGATAGAAATGAAGGGAAACCCGTTTCAGGGCCCCATGGTGGGCACCAGAAATATGTGTGTGAAAATTGTACCTGATCTGTAAACACAACACTTCAATAAAATATTAGAGGTTAGCTATAATTGAAATCGTGCAAAATTGAAATCTAATTTAACCAAGTGATTTACTGCCTTCTAGTAGGTGTGAGATTAATGTTCTCAGATTGTTATCGAGATCAGTGACCTAGATGACACCTAAACGAAGGATTTGAATGCAAAACTGAAATGAAATATGAATGCAATTAATCTAATTTTTTTGGATATTTCTATGCAATAAGAATGATAAAAACTGATATGAATCTATGCTAATATGGAAATTGATATGCAATGCTAATCTAGAAATGATATGATATGAGAATGAAGATTCTAACAATAATATGAAAGCTATGAATTTGAAATTGATCTCACAACAATGTTGATTCACAATAAGCTTTGAGCCTTCCAATTGCAATTCTCCAACGTGATTGTGCAAAAATATGAGATGCTTGGATGCAAATTTGAGAGATGATTGAGAGATGAATTATGAAGAGATGAGCCTTGTTTTTATAGAAATCCAAGGCTTTGGAGGTGCATGAGAAAAAAAGCCATAAATCACTCAAATAACTCAGGTTGATTTTTGAGTTATCTGATAATAAAGATAATTTAATTCACAAAAACATGCAAAAGCACAGTTCAACTCGAATTAGAAGTTTAGATCAACTTTAAAAGTCAAAAAGATGTTGAGTTTCAAAAAGCTAACAACTTGCATTGATTTTCCAATTTTGAGTTTAACTGGTCCTTGAATGTGCACATGGATAATTATGATTTAATAAATAAATAAAGTGATTTATGCTCAACTTAACTGATTTTTAAAAATAAAATAATTAATTTATGGGTTAATTAACTATTTTATCAAACTTTTATTAAAAATTATATTATTAAATAATGACAACATGCTTTAATTAATTAAATAAGAATTTAATCAATTATTCATAAGAATTTTGATTTATTGTCAAAATTAAATAATACAATTAATAATAGATAGAATTAAATTTAATTAAACAATTAAGTGGCAAATATTAAATCTAATTAATTAAATATGAAAATATTCAATTAATCAAATTTTTAGGATAAATGTGATTTATTGCCAAATAATTATAAAATTAAAGATAATTATGATGATTAGGAATATTACTAGGAATATTCCCCGATGTAGAATTTAAGATAATCAATTATGATTCGATGATGTTTAGATGTGCCTTAGGTTAGGACTTTGATGTCAATTTCGTTCGATATGTAGATGCAGGATATTAATGAACTTATAGCCCATTTTTGGGGTATTACATTTTGCCCCTCTTTGAATTACTGTGCGAAGCGCAGTGGTTCAAAGATAGTCTGTGTTTGATAGAGATATGAAACTGATGTTTGAAATTGATAATTGATATGAGATAGAAGCTGATTGATATTGAATTGATATGGAGATAATAGGTCCTAAGTGACCAAAGATAATGTTCACTATAACAGCAAATGAACCTATGATTGCGAAAAAGTGTCAAAATGTCTGATTCCAAACCTTAGGATTGCTAAGAAGTGAGTGACCGGTTCTAGACTTGATTGTCTTAGCAGAACTAGCAGGTATCACATAAATCACTCAAATAACTCAAGTTGCTATCAGACAGCAAAGAGAAAAGGACAAAGAAGATAGAGTAAGACAAGCAATGATAAGGGCTAATCAGCTAAAGAGGCAGTTGTTAGATTTGGAGGCAATTAATTTTGTCCCAAAGCCTAAAAGAGCATAGGAATAGCCTATTGTGTATAAAACACATGAGGTAACTAGGCCTAGAGATAAGGGAAAATAGAAAGTTGTTGGAGTTCAAATCAGTGAACAAGTTCATGTGGAAAACCCATTAGAGAAAGGGTTGAGATTAGATGCAAACCTTGAGAAGGCTAGAAAGGAAAAAGAAATGTGGGCTAAGGAATTGGGGAAGGCAGAGTTGGAGGCCACTGCAGTAGAAATGAGGAAGAAGATTGATTTTCTCAAGCATACCTCAGGACCTTCAAATGCTACTCTTTCCTTTTTGGGGCAAGATGGAAATCATGGTAACCTTGCAAATCAGACAAATGGCATTTTGGGTGCTACTAAAATTTCTGCTGGTTCAAACACAAGGACATCCACATCTCAAGGAATGGATCCACCACATGGAGTTCCTATTCATGAAAGGTACAAACAACTTATCTTTTTTGGTATTCCTGGTTATCCTAATGTAATTCCTGATGAAATTAGAAAGAAGCTCCCAAAGTTTACTGGAAATAATGTCATCACATGTGAAGAACATCTAAAAAAATTTATGGATGTAATAGATGATTATAATGTTGAGCCTGATGACGTTGTAATGAAATTATTTGTACAATCTCTGACTGAGGATGTTAGGGATTGGTTTAGAGGATTGCCCCATGCTAGTATAGGATCTTGGAATGAATTTAAGAATTGTTTCAAGGAGCATAATGGAGAGTCAATGAATGTGAGGTTAGCATTTAGCACTTTCTTACTATCAATCTATTATTTGGACCCAGTCTTTGGTGTGTGAAGTATAGTTTTCACTGGGTTAGGTGCACCCACCTTGGTTTTGCAGAGCTAGAAGTGAAGAGGGTAGTCTTATCCATATAGTTGTTCCAGTTACTTTAAGATCCCTATACATTTTGGAACTAACCACTCCTAAAATCTATCTGAGGGTATATTGGCAGCCTAAGAGCATAAGCGTCCATTTTGAACACCAACATGTCGATCAAAAATCCATCAAGGGACAAGTTGTCATCGATCAGCTTGCCGAAGCACCCTTAGTCAATGCATATCCTCGAGTGATGGAGTTCTTGAATGAACATCTCTATATGGTTGAGGAACAACCCCTGTGGAAGCTATACTTTGATGGATCATATACATCACATGGATCAGGGGTAGGGATATTGTTTGTAACCCCTCAAGGTGACTACGTCACCAAATCCTTCAAATTAGGATTCCTATGCACAAATAATTTTTTAGAGTATGAAGCCCTCATTGCAAGCCTTAGAACAACTATCCACAGGAATATCACAGAGTTACAAGTATTTGGGGACTCTCAATTGATCATCAAACAAGTCCTCGATGAGTTTTAGACAAAGGATGACAAGCTATTACCTTACAAAGAGCTTGTGAATAAGCTCAAAGAACACTTTATCAGCATACAGTTCACACAAGTGTCGAGACTTTAAAATAAGGCAGTTGATGCTATGGAAGCTATCGAGTCAGTATTGGATATCCCCCATGACATGACACAATATGAGTTCTTATTTGAGCAACTACACACACCTGCTTACAAGAACACTGATTCAGAAATGGTGTGCATCTTGGTTGGTCCCAGTCCCCATGGTACCACAATATTCACACTTATCTAAAGAATGGTATCATATCTCCTCACCTCACCAACACCCAACACCAAAACCTCATTCACAGAGCTTCCCGCTACACATTTGTAGCCAACATCCTATATCTTCATGGGTATGATAACATCCTCTCCTGATGTTTAGACTCAAACGAGGCCACCTTGGCTTTACAAGAGGTTCATGCTAGCATTTGTGATGCCCACATGAGTGGCATGGTTCTGGCAAAGTAGCTTCTTAGATTTGGGTATTACTGGTTAACGATGGAGCATGACACCTGTGATTTTGTAAAGAATTTCCTACAATGTCAGTAGCATGATAATCTAATCCATGCACCAACACAAGATCTACAGCCCATCATGCCCCCATGGCCCTTTTTATGTTGGGGTTTTAACCTTTTTGGCATGATCACCCCTCATTCTTTTGACAGACACAAACACATCATAATAGCCACTGAATATTTTACAAAGTGGGTTGAGGCGATTCTGTTCAGCCTAACTACAGGTGTCCAGATATCCAAATTCATCCTCTACCACATCATTTATTGCTTTGGCATCCCCTCCACCATCTTCACATACCATGGAACACCATTTGAGAATCATCATGTCAAAGGCCTTTGTGCCCAGTTCCACATCCACCAACACTTTTCTAGACCATATTTCTCACAAGGAAATGGTCAAGAAGAGGCAACTAATAAAACCATCCTAAAAATCTTGCAAAAATTTGTCAATGATTCTGGCCGCAACTGGCACCTCCAAATTAATCCCACCCTCTGGGCCTATTTCACTTCATTTGATACTCCCACAAGCACCACCCCATACTCATTTGTATATGGTGCTAAAGTTATTGTACTAATTGATTTCAAAATCCCTTCACTGTGTGTGTCCATGAAGAATTACACCACAGATGAAGACTATCGTGTGGCACATCTTACCCAGCTGGACCTATTAGATGAAAAGAGGCAACAGGCCTATGATCACCTGATTGTGTACCAAAACTGACTCAAGAGGAGCTTCAATAAAAAGTTACACCCTCAAAAATTCCAAGTGGGAGCCATGGTTCTAAAAAAAAATCAAAAGGTACAAGCCAATCGTGAGAAGAAAAGGAAGTTTGAGCCCACCTGGCTAGGTCCCTATGTTGTGACAGCTTGTTTCGGCTCTGGAGCCTATTAGTTATCCACACCCAAAGGAGAGCCCCTTAATGATCCTATCAATATCATACATCTGAAGTCATTCTATGCTTGAACCATCTATATGATCATGAAAAAATCAATAAAAAGTGAAAAATCCAGAAAAATACAAGAAAATCAAAAAATGAAGAAAAAAAAAGTAAAGAGAAAATAACTGTCCAATGGTGAAAACTTGGCAATTAGGAACCTTGGGCAGGTATGTTGGTGAAACCCTGGAAAAAAATGCCACACATAATGGACCATATCATTATCTATCAAACTCCCATTTCTCCATCAAGCCCACTCGCCATACTCTGTCATCCCATCTTTCCTCCATTTCACTCCCCCTTTTCCCAAGGTGTTCTTAGCATCACATCAGTAGAAGATAACTACTATCCCATGACCTAAGCTTCCTGTATATACCAAGGTATGTCCTATCCTTACAACACTAAGCTTTTTGTAAATATTCATCACTCGCTGACCTATCCTAATCACCCGAGCTTCTATAAATACCTGTTGTATATAGTGTCCTCACTTGTACATATCACCCCATTTCTCCTGGTAGTACCTTGATCCCTAAACACATGGCCTATCATGATCGCAAATCTCATCATTTCTCTTAGCTTGCATTCTTTGTTACTGTGATTCTCCAAGATCCTCTTTTGGCCCATCAACAATTCAATTTGTAGTCAAACCCACCAACTAGGTCCTTGTAGGATGCATCTTTCCTCCTATCTAACCTAATCACAACATCCATAGTCAGTCGATCTCTTTTAGCAAAAGACATATTTTGAGTCTTATCACATTGATTTCCAAATGCTTGCTTTAATTTTTTAGTTTTTTTTGCGGTCTCACTTTTGCTTCTCTTCTCAAGGTTGCCATGATCATTTATATCATGGTGCACTACGATGAGAGATTTTTTTTGAGGCAAGGTCTTTTGTGTCTTTTTCTTTATGCCTATGAGTCTGATGCAGGAGCATCTTGGGTCTTGAGAAATCTTGCATCACCAAAAATATTTCATGTTTCCTGTACTAGTCTAATGTTTGTTTTAGCGTCGATGTTGTTGTTGGTTTCTTGCCTTGTGAAGTTAATGCAATGTTGTGGACCTAATCTTGAGCATTCTCCTAAGGGTGTACATCCTAGTTCATTTGGATCAGGAAGTTATCACAATTTTCCTCAGGCATTGATTTTCTACCCATTTTTCTCATGAAACGTGTGGTATTTCATCTTGCGTGGTTCCGTGCGGGGAAATTGGATCTTGTGTGGTTGTGGATCCATTCTTGGATCTTGTGTGGACCTAAATAAATATGTGCATCATGTTTCATTTTTTCTATCTTTATTTTTGGTTTCTCCTCCTAAGCGAACCTATATCGTAATTAAATGCTTGACTAGCTGACTTGTGGCTTTGCTGGCTATATATTTGGAGCTTAGGTAGTTTTATAGGAAGTGCGTAGATGGTAGTAGGATGGTAGCAGAAGTAGAAGAGAAGATAACATGTGATCTGAGTCTCTAAATTCATAATTCTTATTCTATAAGGCCAAAACTTGGAAGGCCTCATATTTGGGCATGTTGTTGTATTAATAATAAGTATACCAGTGTTGTTTCTAGTTTCTTGTCTCATATCCACTGTGTTTTCACTGATTTCATGTGTTTTTCATATTTCTTTCATGTGTAACTCTTTGTAGGGTATGTTTGTGGGTTTAAGCATTCTCAATTAACTCTGATTCTTCCTTTAGCCACCCTGCCCTTGCGTTAATTAGTATCAGAGAAAATTCTTTCTTGTGGATTGGATCATGGAGAACCTTATTGGACTAGTTATAGAGTGGCAAATCTAAGATCTAACCTATAACTTGTAGAAGTTTATGATCTTGTTGGAACCTAATTGTCAAGATAGTTCATGGTAGAGGAAATGATAATGCTATCATCGATATATTGAGGCAGATTGCAACTAGGCTTGAAGCTATAGAGACACCCTAGAGAAGAGGTGCACATCTTGAAGATGTTAGTGATGAAGAAGAAGAAGCACCTAATCCTAAACCTGAAGTTGAATAGGATGAGAAAAGACTTTTGAGAGTTTTGTCTAAGGCTAACTCCAGACCTATAGTTGAAGTTGCTTGCTATGATGGAAGACTTGAGACCGATACACTTTTGGATTGGATCTCTGAGATGGATAAGTACTTTGAGTATGAAGGTACTCCTGATAATAAGAAGGTTAAGATAGTAGTCACAAAGTTGAAAGGACATGCATCTCTTTGGTGGGATCATTTGTAAACTAAGAGACATAAGAGAGGAAAAGAAAAGATCAAGACATGGATAAAGATGCTTGGAAAGATGAAGAAGAAGTTTCTTCCAACTTATGACCAAGTTAGTTTGATGAGGAAAATGCAAAATTTGAGACAAAAGGACATGAGTGTGAAGGAATATACTGAGGAATTTTATAAATTGGATATCAGATCTAGACATGTGGATGATGAAATTGAGAAGGTAGCTAGATACCTGAATGGTTTGAGGACATTGATTCAAGATGAGATCAGCTATGTTAAAGTAGAAAGTTTGGAAGAAGCATACCCATTTTCTTTGAAGGTAGAAGAAAGATTGACTAAAAGACATAAACAAAGATAGAGAGGAAGAGGTGGCAGATTTTAGAAAAGTAGAGGCAGATCTTATGGAGAAATTAGAAGATCTGAAAATGTAGTACAAGATAAAGGTTGGAAAGATGAACATGCTAGTAGAAGAGGTGATTACTCTAGAGGTAGCTATACTAGTTACTCTATGAATAACAATAGTGGGAAAAGAGAAGAGAAATCTTGGTTTAAAGACACTTGTTACTAATGTGGTGAAGAAGTACATAGAGCTTTTGAATGTACTAAGTCTGGAAAGAAGACTAGAGGTAATGGCAGAAATAATTTGGCTTGTGAAGTAGTTAAGGAAATGTCTAATGAACCTAAACATGGTGAGAACTTGATGCTAAGAAGGATCTTGTGTAATGAAGAAGCTAATGAGGAACCTATACTGAGGACAAGTTGTTTCACAACCAGATGTAAGATCACTCACAAATGTTGCAAGGTAATCATTGATAGTGGAAGTTCTGATAATTTGACATCTGAAGAGCTGGTCAATAAATTGCAGTTGTAGAGATTGAGACATCCTAAGTCTTACCATATTGCTTGGATCCAAAAGGAGCATAAACTACTTGTAAGTGAACAATGCCTTGTTAAATTCAAAATTGGGAATTATCATGATGAAGTCTTGTGTGATATTATGTCTATGGATTGTTGTCATATTCTTTTGGTAGACCTTGGCAGTATGATAGGAAACCTTTGCATGATGGTAAATTGAATCAATATACTATTTGGATGGATGGGAAGAAACAAGTATTATTGCCTTTAGTAGAGAAGTCTGATGAAGGTCATTGTACTATAGTTAGAGTATGTTTGGTTGATGGTAAAAATCTTGCAAGAGAAATGAAAGAATAGAATATTTGTTTTTCTTTAATTCCAAGGAAAACTAAGAAACAAGATGAGTTAGAACATGCACCTGAGGTTAAACCTTTGTTGACTGAATTTCATGACATCATTTCTAAAAATGTACCTAATGGTTTACTGCCTATGAGATGTATAAGTCATTGTATGGATTTGATACCTGGAGCTAGTTTGCCTAATAAAGCACCACATAGGTTGACACCTGATGAAAAGACTGAGTTGAATAGACAAGTGCAGGATTTTCTTGAGAGAGGTTTGATTAGGGAAAGTTTGAGTCAACCTAAATCGCCACTTTTGGTTTGATTGGCTAATTTTGGAAATTTGAGAATCCAAATTTGGCTAATAATTCAAGATTTAAGGCAACCTAAATCGCCACATTTTTACAAAATTTTGATTTAGAAATATTTAAATCACCAAATAATTTATTTAATAAAAAACTTAAACTCAAAAATTCACCACAATATTTGATACATGATTAGATTTGATTCACTAGAATTTTATAAGTTATTGTAGAAATTTAAATGAATTCTCCAATAATATATCATGATTATTAGTTACTATAGGGATCTATCACCAAGTTTTAGTTTACATTACTAATTTCAAGTATAATCTAGTGACCCTCATTATATTCTATGAGGTTAAAATGTACTATTTGGTTTGTAATGCATATGGAAACTGAAATTTCTTTCGGATTATTGATCTCAATATAAATCAATTATTGTGAAGAAATTTTGGGCCCCATTAGTATTCAAAAATATCAATACATTTGTGTCACACAATACAATGAGGTTGTTAGATTATATTTTAAATAAATGGTAGCAAGTAATTATTACAGAGTCTATTCCTTAAACCCATCAAAGATTTCCACATTAAGCCTAATAATTTTCTATAAGAATTCTATTTTTTAAAATAGAAGTATTCACCACAGTGATTAATTTATTTATTTTTATTATTTGAGAATCACCAATATTTTCTACAAAAAATTGTTATTAAAAAATAATTGCCAATAAGAATACTTTTTTTTTCAAAAACTTTGAAAGATTCGCCAATAGAAATTTAAAAAAAAAATTCAAGAAAATGAAAGATTTGCCAAGATTTTATATCTTGTTTAAGAGGGGGGTTTCTTAAAGATTACTCTATTGTGTAGTACTTGTTGTGTTAGCACCTAAAAAGAATGGAGAATGGAGAATGTGCACTGATTCTAGAGATATAAACAAGATAACAGTAAAGTACAAATTTCCTTTGCCTAGGATGGATGACATAATGGATAGTTTGAGTGGATCAAATTATTTTACAAAGATTGATTTGAAGAGTGGTTATCATCAAATTAGGATCAGAGAAGGGGATGAATGGAAAATTGCTTTTAAGACTAATGAAGGTTTGCATGAATGGTTGGTTATGCCTTTGGTTTGACTATTGCACCTAGTACTTTCATGAGGCTGATGATTGAAGTTCTAAAAAGACTCTTGGGTAAGTTTGTGATTGTATATCTTGATGACATTTTGATATTTATTAAGAGTAAGGAAGAACATTTTGAACATATCAAACAAGTATTGCAGAGATTGAAGGAAGCAAAGTTGCTGATTAATTTGAAGAAATGTTCATTTATGAAAGATGAGATTGTGTACCTTATTTTTGTAATTTCAGCTAATGGATTGAAGATGGACCCTGAGAAAGTGAGAGCTATACTTGATTGGCCTACACTAGAGAATGTTGGAGAGGTAAGATCATTTCATGGATTGGCAAGTTTTTATAGGAAGTTTATCAGAAATTTTAGTTCTATTTGTAATGCTATGACTAAAACTATGAGAGGGGATAAAAGGGATTTCAAATGGACACATGGAGCACAAAAGAGTTTTGAAACATTGAAACAAATAATTGCACAATTGCCTACACTTTCTTTGCCTAATTTTAGTAAAGTTTTTCAAGTTTAATGTGATGGTAGTGGAAGTCTAATTGGATCTATTTTGAGTCAAGAAGGAAGACCAGTAGCTTTCTTTAGTGAGAAGTTGAATGATGCTAAGATAAAATATTCAGTTTATGACCAGGAATTCTATGCTATTGTTCAAGCTTTGAAGAAATGGAGACATTATTTGATGCCTAAAGATTTTGTGTTGTATAATGACCATAAAGCTTTGTAGTATTTGGGAAGTTAGAATAAATTGAATCAGAGACATATGAAGTGGGTTGAGTTCTTGTAGAATTTTTCCTTTTCATTGAAGCATAAGAGTGGATAGTTAAACAAGGTTGCTGATGCCTTGAGCCGAAGAAGTTTTCTGACAAAAATGACAGTTGAGGTACTTGGTTTTGATGATTTGAAGTTTTTGTATGAGACTGACATTGATTTTTTAGAATGTTGGAAATCTTGTAAAGAACAAACAGTGAGTGATAAGTGGACTAATTATTTCATTCAAGAAGATATGTTGTTTAAAGGAGTTCAGTTGTACATACCTAGAGGATCTATGAGAGAGAACATAATGAAGGAGAAGCATAGTGGTGGACTTGCTAGACATTTTGGGATTAATAAGACTGTGAAATTGATTGCAAAAAGATACTTTTGGCCACAGATTTATAGAGATATACAGAGAATGGTAAGAAGTTGTAGATTTTGTCAAGTAGCAAAAGGAACTAGTCAGAATGTGGGATTATATACACCTTTTCCTATACCTGATAGACCTTGGGAAGATGTGAGTATGGACTTTGTTCTTGGATTGCCTAGAACTCAGAGAGGTAATGATTCTATTTTGGTAGTGGTTGACAGATTTTATAAGATGGCTCATTTCATACCTTGTAAGAAGACAACTGATGCATTTCATGTAGCTGAATTATTCTTCAAGGAAGTGGTAATATTGCATGGTTTTCCTAAGTCTATTGTTTCAGACAGAGATACTAATTTTACTAGTTACTTTTGGAGAACACTTTAGAAGAAGATGAATATAGACTTGAATTTTAGTTCTACATTTCACCCTTAGACAGATGGACAAACTGAAGTTGTGAATAGAAGTTTGGGAAACTTGTTGAGATGTTTAGTTGGAGATAAGCATGCTAACTGGGATTTAGTTTTGGCACAAAAAGAGTTTGCTTATAATAATTATGTGAATAGAAGCACAAAGAGGACACCATTTGAGATTTTTATTGGATTTCATCCTAAGGGAACCACAAAGTTGAGAGATTTACCCACTGAGACTAGAAGAAGTGTTGAAGCTGAGGATTTTGCAATATACATGAGAAATTTTCATGATGAAGTCAGAAAGAACTTGGAGGACAATAATCTAAAATATAAACAAAGAGCAGATAAGAGAAGGAGATATAAATATTTTTAAGTTGGAGATGAGGTTATGATTCATTTGAAAAAAAATAGATTTGCAGTTGGTACCTACAAAAAGCTGAAAATGAAAAGGTTTGGACCTTGTAAGATTTTGAAGAAGTTTGACAGTGGAAATGCTTATGAAGTGGAATTACCAGAGGACATGGATATATCACCTATATTCAACATTGTTGATATCTTTGAGTACTTTGAATCAAATGATGAGACTGAAGATGATTTGTATTATCCTAAGAAGAACAGAGACAACATTGAGAAGATCTTGAATAGTAGAGTAAGCAAGAGTACTAGAGGAAAAGACTACACAGAATACCTAGTTCAGTGGAAAGATAAGCCAGTTGAAGATAGTTCATGGATTACATAAGCTAAGTTGGATATTTATGATTTGGGTCAAAATATGAGTAGTACCTGATGTGGACATTAGTTCTTTTGTTACCCCAAGTGTCTGATGTAGGAGCATCTTGGGTCTTGAGAAATCTTGCATCACCAAAAATATTTCTTGTTTCCTGTACCAGTCTGATATTTGTTTTAGCATCGATGTTGTTGCTAGTTTCTTGCCTTGAAAAGTTAATGTAGTGTTGTGGACCTAATCTTGAGCATTATCCTAAGGGCACACATCCTAATTCATTTGGATTGAGAAGTTGTCACAATTTTCCTCAGGCATCGATTTTCCACTAGTTTCACTCATGAAACATGTGGTATTTCATCTTGCATGATTCTATGTGGGGAAATTGGATCTTTCATGGTTGGGGATCCATTCTTGGATCTTGTATGGACCTAAATGCATCTTTGCATCATGTTTCATTGTTTCTAGCTTTAGTTTTGGTTTCTCCTCCTAAGTGGACCTATATTGTAATTAAATTCTTGACTGGATGACTTGAGGCTTTATTGGCTATATATTTGGAGCTTAGGTTATTTTATAGGTAGTGCATAGATAGTAGTAAGATGGTAGAAAAATTAGAAGAGAAGATAACATGCAAGCTGAGACTTTGAATTCATAATTATTATTGTATAAGACTGAAACCTAGAAGGCCTCACAATTGGGCATTTTGTTTTTTTTTAAATAAGTATACCAATGTTGTTGCCAGTTGCTTGTCTCATATCCATTGTGTTTTGATTGATTTCATGTGGTTTTCATATTTCTTTCATGTGTAACTCTTTGCAAGGCATGTTTGTGGGTTTAAGAAGTCTTAATTAACTTTGATTCTACCTTCAGCCACCCTACCCTTGTGTCAAAGTCAGTCAGATGCAACCTTGGCATAGCCTATATGTGATCTTTTGGTTAACATGGTGCCTTTAGGAAGTTTTTTTTGTTTTTGGGTTCCTCGGCATCGTTTCCACCATGCTTCTGCTAGGTTCATGTATGATGTTGGGCCAACTCTTGTGTGTCCTTTTCGAGTCAGTCCTTTCACAACATTCACAACACAACCTCATATTCTTAGTAACTTTGGCTCATCCTCTATGTTTTTATATCAAACTAAGTGCTCAAACTACATGGTAGTATTCTCTTTCAGAATACCCCACGCTCAAGCTTCAATAAGCATCCCCCTCTCCCTATCCAAATTCCTAGCTAAAACCACATCCTTATCAAATCTTAGTAATCATCCTCAAAGATCTCCAGAAACATCACCCTCACATCATTTTCACCCATTTTCCTCCATTCCCCTATAAGCTTCATCTTGATGCAAACCTATCTACCTCATTCTTCCCCCGCTCATTTCCTAACCCATGGATTTTGATTGTGAAAACACCCCCTTTTGACCATCCACTCTAACTGCTCCAACACCCCCCTCCCACCCCTCAGCAAGGGTTTAGTCAGATAGTGTAATGTTGTGCCTTCTCATCCTCACATCTCACATCCTATCCCCCATCTGCATTCTTGCATCTCCCCCTCACCCACATTGTCCACATGGCATTTTGCCTTCTTTATTTCATTGAGCCTCCCCACATATTACATGTTAATCTCTATTGAGAATTTAAGGTTGTCATTAGTATCAAAGGATGTTAAACAGGATGGTCAGTTACTTATATTGAGACAGTCAGTAACTAGAAGTAAGATAGAGCAGTCAGTAAAGCCTTTACACCAAGCATCACATAGTTAACCGAGCACCAGTGACACAGACACTAATGGTCAGTAAACACTGAGCATCATAGTATATACCGAGTAGTTTATACAGTGTTTACCAATGATCACAAAAAATGGCATAGTAATCTAAAATGGCACATTATTCTATGCAAATGTTATAACAGATTGTAAAATGGTTTACCAAGATTGAGGAGCATTTATTGTAAATAGATACTCATTAAATGTAATGTTTATCTTATTGTAATAGTTGATCTAGGTTATTTTTCATCGTAGATCTTAGGGTTATGATTATTTTTGTAACCTAATTTTTGCTAATGCGGTAAAACAGAACACTATATATTGTATATGTTCACACCATTTTATAGGGTTGTTGAACTGATATATATGAATCACGAAGCACTTGAAGAATTTTCCTATCTTCAAGACAATCAGTTTACCGAGCAGAACAGAGTATAGAGGATATCAAATTGAGTAGAATCAGTAAAGGCTATCGAGCAGAACAAAGAAGGAAACCATCACAGATACGGTGATATTTTAATGAGCACTTATAGATCTATTTCAGATAATTGAGTTGTCAACTAGCAGATAATTTACCTATTACTTTCTGACAATTGTGATAGAGTTTTTGGTGAAATCTCTTAACCAAGTAGACTTAACATTCTTTGCATAAATCTCTTAACCGAGTACACACTTCATTTAGTGTTGTTAAATCCTATAACTAGGTAGATCTAGCTGATCTAATATGTTACTCCTAATAGGGTAAGATCACCAGAAGTGATCAAAACTTGTAGCCTTAACAGGCAAACCTTTTCTATCTGCAGTAGTGAAGAATTTGTGGGTGTCATCCCCACCGCAGTTTTTACCTTCTAACAAGGGTTTCTTCGTTACCAAAATACTTGTGTTATGTGATTGTCATATTGATTTCATGTTGTTTAATTTCTTAAGTCAACTAGATGATTGATTTATGCAATTAGATTCAAGTTATTTTGATTGGTTATTATAGTATTCAGTTATAGATTAGAAAGGTTTTGCAACTAAATTTTTGAAGGCACTGATTCACCCCTCCCCTCTCAATACCTATCCCTCCTAATTCCAACAATTGGTATCAGAGCCCAGTTCTCTTATTGAACAGTCTAACCATTGAAGGGTAAAGATCTAAGTCATGGAGAGATAAAAACTTGACAAGACTATTGAGAATCAAAAGATACAAATGCAGATGTTTATGGAATAGTATAAACAAGCCAAGGAAGAACTAAAGAAATTACTGGTTGAAAGAAAGAACCTTGCAATTCAGCTAAATGAAATCAGTTATCATGAAGAACCTATTGATGAAATATTTGATCATATTGGATCAAGCTCTGGAAGCATCTCTAACGGATCCAAAAGCATAATCTCTTATTTATCTGAAAAGAATCAACATCTATCTGAGCAAGTGAAATCACTCCAAATTGGTCATGAATCTCAAATGGTGAGAATGGTGGAAAACATGAACAATGGTAGACAAGCTGAACAAGATCAGAATCTGGCTATTGAAGACCGAAGACTGATGACTGAACAACTTCAAGCAAAAGAAAATGAAATATAGAGACTCACTGATTGTCACTTCCAAGTATCAAATCAGATGATGACAGTTAATCAAGAAATGAACTGAGTAAATGGAGAATTATCAAGAAGACCTAAAGATGTTGCAATACTCAAAGAAGATAATGAAAAATTGAGAAATGAAATAAAAACACAAAAGCAACACAATGAGATGATGAAGATAGCCGAGGACAGTTCTAAAAAGATTGATGATTTCCTGACTAATCAAAGGAGATTCGAAAGCAGGGCCGATATAGGCTACACTAGTGAAGGAGAATCATCACAACAAGATGAAAAAGTCAACAACAATCAAACTCAAAAATCTAAAGTGATGACATGTTACCACTATGGAAAAATAGGACATACATCTAATGTGTGCAGAAGCAAAGCACAAGGTAAACCTCTTGTCACTCCAAAATTCAATGGATATTGTTATTACTGTGGTAAGTTTGGACATCCAGCTTATGAATGTAGAGCTAAGAAGAATGACATTGCTAATAATACTACTGAGGAGAAAATATGCTATACTTGCAGTAAGCATGGTCACACTACAAGGGACTGCAAGGCAAAAATGAAACAAGTTTGGACACCTAAAGAGAAACTACAATGAAAGCCATATCAACTGAAGAGACAAGGTAACTCATATGTTTGGGATTATAATACATGGACTAATTGTACTGCATGTGGTCGGTATGGCCATATTGCAGCAAACTATTATAGAAAGAGTCGGATTGGACAATCAATAAATTGGACAAATGCAGGAATCACTATCACAAGGTCGGTCATGTAAGCAAGAACTGCAGAGACCAAGCACCTGATGAAAACCATATATTTGAGAGTGGATATAACATTATAGATATTATGAAGTTAAGGAACACAATGTGGAAGAAGGCATCTAATGCGAATGCTGAGTCAAGTAACACTATCAATGAAACCTCATCCAATGGATTGGGTGACATCGGTACCTCCACTTAAGATGGAAAAGGTATGTATGGAACTGACATTTTTAAATGATCACATTTTACATACAGTTCCTTATATATGATATAAAAATACCAAATCTTCATGAATGAAGATGCACTATGCTTTATGTGTTATAAGTTTGCAAATGTTATCTAGTCGGTAAAAGAAGCAATGTGAGTTGGTTACCCATCAGTAATCACTATACAAGGCTAACTGACAACAGTACAAACTGATGAAGAAAATCTATGTCAACCGAGCAAAAGTTATTGTAGACATTATCGAGCTGATAGTTGTTTCATACTGAAAGTTAGGTCACGCATTTAATGCATCAAAGTTTGAGTGGGAACATCGAAAATTCTATAAATACATGGAAACAGAGTTCATTGTTACATTATGATTTTGAAGAAAGGAGATTTTACAAAGAAGAGTTTGAGCTAAAGATTTTTCAGAAAAGATTCTAAGCTACTGTAAATAGAACTGATGACAATTCTTCGATGATAATGAGTAAGTTCATCTGCCTACCAAACAATGGTTATTTATTTGCTTGCTGAAACCCTAGAAACAATTTATGGCATCGACATCGACCATAAGCAAATCGTAGAACATTGAGGAGGAAGTGGAATTAATTGTTAGGGCACACTTTTTCAAGGAGAAATTCAAACCTCATCCTAAGGTCGCAGCACAAACAGACGATATGGGCACATTTTCTAGTAGTCCAGATAAGGTTTTGTTAATAGAAGATATTAGGGCCTACATTCACTGCAAGATCAGTGAAGTATGTGATTTTGAGACCATTGCAGCTTATCAACAAATCTATGGACTAGATGGAAAGATCAAATCTGAATACAAGAAGATTGAAGAGTCAGGGTTACGATGTTTCACATACTTCCCGCAATCATTTCACAATGACTGGATAAGAATCATGCTAAGAAGATTTCATGATGGAAAATTTTGGTTGGATAAACCTATTGAGGTCACTAAGAAGATTATCAGTAGGGTTACTGGGTACCCTACAACCGACAAAACCAAAGCCTTTCAAAGTTCATCTCGTCCCGACGTAGAAAAGAACACTGGAGCTCAATGAGACAGTAGGGCACTAAAAATATCAACTATCAAAGATCCAGTGCTAAAATTCACAGCTCATGTCATAGGGTACAAGATATTCCAATCAAGCAAACCAAATAGTGTACCCTGCAGTGCCATGGACATGGCTTACAAAATTGTGAAGAAAGATCACCAGGTTGATCTTGCCGAGCTACTACTACACCAACTGCATGACAACATGAAGACAATAAAGGAAAAGAAGTCTAATACATATAAGTACAGATCACTACTTGTCTATACATTTCTCTTTCTACAAAAATATGTATCGGGTATCAGAAAAGTAAACTAACAATCAGACAAACTAATAACTGCTCAAATTGGTGAAATGATGAAAAGTCTAGGAGACAATCTAAAGAAGGAATTTCAAACAAAAATTAAATATGCATCGATGGGTTATGAAATGAATCATGATTTCACTTTGAAATCTATCAATGCATTGTTGGCATTACCGATAGACATCACTGCTAGTAGGTTTGGTGTATATGAGGAAGCTAAGTCTAGAATCTGAACAGACATAGAGATCAGTAAAATGTCTAGAAGGGCAAAGAAAATGAGAAAATATCTCTTAGCAAAATATGGAACTGCATCTAATTCACCTAAGGAGTGACCAGTTGATGAGACAATCGAAGGTCAGTTACAGTTGGCTAACAAGCCCTATGATGGTGAGGAGACCGAGTCAGATAAAGAAAAGGATCACACACTGGTTCCTCCCACCAATGATGAAGAAGAAATTCAGCTACCCACAACTGATGAACAACATATGCAGCTACCAAACTTGAAGGAATGAGGACACATTCATCAATTGCTACACAATCTACTGAGAAAGAAGAAGCTGTAAAAGTAGCAAAAAGAAGAGTAGCTACACCGACGAAGAAATACATAAAGAGAAAGAACAAGAAGGTAGCTGAGCCACCAAAGAAAAAGAGGAAATACATGAGTAAAGAAGATATAGAGGAGACTGACACTGAAAATGACCCTGATCAATTCAAGTTAGTTCATAACAAGGAAAGTACTATAGAAGAAATTATTGAAGATATAATTGAGAATGGAAATCTTATAGATCCAGGCATAGGCAAATTTGGCAAAAATGTTAATTGAGGACAAAACAAAGATAGAACATGCTATCATCCAGATGATGATCAAGTTCAAGAAAGTACCAATGGAATTTGCATGTCAAATGCCAAAAGAACTTGATGACAAAATAAGTGAAAGATGGGCTATTGCACTAGATATAGAGAAAAGGAAAAGAGAACGGTCACTAGGCCATGTAGCCTCACACTTTAGCTATGTTGTGGTCAGTGAATACATGACAAAATATAAGGCTAGATTTCTAGTCAAGAATAGAGTGTTGCAAATCATGGATGAGAATGTGGATGATATGCATGTCATATGTGACTCACTATGGACATCAATTTTGAAAGCAAAAGAGAAAGTTGAATAGGAAGCATTCTTGAAACTATCTAAGAAGAGACACAGTTCAAAAGATAAAGGTATTTTCATTGATGATAACAAAGGTAAGAAAATAGAAGACACTAGTATATCAATTACCAAGGTAATTGATATCACAGGACAAAAGGAAGAAATCAAAATTTCACTGGATGCACTGGATCAAGTTAAGATCCACTTGCAAAAGAAAACTGATGATGATGCACTCATTAAGGACATCACTAACGGTGATCCTGATGATGAGGATTATGAATATGTGACAATTGCACCATATAAAGATGAAGCATTAGACACTACTAGTGTGCTCACATCACTACCAGGTGAACTACCTGTACTTGCAGAGGTAGTTGAAATAATTTCACAAGTACAACTTGATGTACCTCATCCTGAGCCACATAAAGATACTATTGAGATTCAAGCACCTAAGCAACCTGCAGATACAAATGAGCCTAACAATCTAGAGGTACAGTCTACAAAACCAAAGGAACTAGAAGAAACCAAGTCAACCGAGGTGAACCCACTTGACACTACAACCGAGACTCCCACACAATCTACCGAGGAGAAAAAGAAGGAAGATACAGTGTCAACTGGGAAGGATACTATGAGGAGTGAATAAAATCTATTGTCATAAGTGAGAAGAAGTCACCTCTTGCCCAGAAGAAGAAGAAGAAGAAATTCCAAGGGTCAGTCACCATTGATGAAGTTATCATTATACCAAAATGTGACCCGAGAACCCTAAGCCCCGAGGAACTAAGTAGGTATGGGGAGTTATGTTCAAGGAAAGTAGCACAAGAGAAGTTAAGGCAAGAACACAAATGTAAAGAAGTGTTAAATGATGTATGGGATATTCTAAAATAGATAGTACCAGACACAAATATCGATGTGAATGCTCCCATCATAGATCAACTTGCCACACTCACCGACAAAATCAATACCCCTGATACAAATGCAGACAAAAGAATTGAAGAATGGGTAGAATCCAAGATTCAAAATAAATTGGCAACAAGGATTAGCACAGAAGTGGCACTAAACAAAGTAAAATTATCTGAGGTCATTACCGAGGTAAAATCCATCACCCAGATAATCTGTCAACTGCTAATCAAGCTTTGTACTTCAGACACCTTCACTATAGAAGTCAGTGAAAAGATAAAAGGTTTAGAAGAAGAGATCAAGTTGAGTACACAAGTAGCTATCGCTGAGCCAACTAATTTTTTAAAGCATATTACCTGAGTTTAGGAACTCTAATGGCTGATAGTAGACTTAAGGAAACAAGAAGCGCACATCACCGATCAAGTTACAAAGTTACAAAAAGACCTCACTCCTTACCTGAAGATTTTTGAAACACAAATTGTCAAAGCTGAACAACTTGTGGCAACACCAGAGATTTTGGTGTTGGATAATATCTTTGACATGCATGCACAAGTCGGTCTTCAGCATATTGCTCTTACCAACTTGAAAGAGGAATGGGACAACCTCTTGGAGTCTGTAACGAAAACCCATCCACACATTTTTGATACGATGTAAGTATACATTACATATTTTTTTTGCATTTGGCATTATTATCAAAAAGGGGGAAAACATGTATATGCCAAATAGTATACTTTTATATGTATATTACTTACTACCGGGAGCATGCACCAAGTGGGAGTACTTTTGTACGTAGAAGTTTTTTGTTGTGGATATGTATATGGTAGAGACATAAGGAATATATAGAAACATTTTTTCTATATACATTTGAAGTTTTGATACTAATGCCAAAGGGGGAAATTGTTAATCTCTATTGAGCATTTAAGGTTGTCATTAGTATCAAAGGATGTTAAACAGGTCGGTCAGTTACTTATATTGAGACAGTCGATAACTAGAAGTAAGACAAAGCAGTCGGTAAAGCCTTTACACCGAGCATCACACAGTTAACTAAGCACTAGCGACACTGACACCGACAATCAGTAAACACCGAGCATCGTAGTATATACTGAGTAGTTTATATAGTGTTTATCGATGATCACAGAAAATGGCATAGTAACCTGAAATGGCACATTATTCTATGCAAACGGTTATAACAAATTGTAAAATGGTTTACCAAGATCAAGGAGCATTTATTGTAAATAGATACTCATTAAATGTAATGTTTATCTTATTGTAATAGTTGATCTAGGTTATTTTGCACCGTAGATCTTAGGGTTATGATTATTTTTGTAACCTAATTTTTGCTAAAGCAATAAAATAGAACATTATATATTGTATATGTTCGCACCATTTTATAGGGTTGTTGAACTGATATATATGAATCATGGAGCACTTGAAGAATTTGTCTATCTTCAAGACAATCAGTTTACCAAGCAAAACAGAGTACAGAGGATATCAAATTGAGCAGAATCAGTAAAGGCTACCGAGCAGAATAGAGAATGAAACCATCACAAATAAGGTGATATGTTAATGAGCACTTATAGATCTATTTCAGACAATTGAGTTGTCAACTAGTAGATAATTTACCTATTACTTTCTGACAATTGTGATGGAGTTTTTGGTGAAATCTCTTAACCGAGTAGACTTAACAATCTTTGCATAAATCTCTTAACCAAGTACACACTTCATTTAGTGTTGTTAAATCCTATAACTAGGTAGATCTAGCTGATCTAATATGTTACTCCTAACAGGGTAAGATCACCAGAAGTGATCAAAACTTGTAGCCTTAATAGGCAAACCTTTTCTGTCTGCAGTAGTGAAGAATTTGTGGGTGTCATCCCCACCATAGTTTTTACCTTCTAACAAGGGTTTATGCATTACCAAAATACTTGTGTTATGTGATTGTCATATTGATTTCATTTTGTTTACTTTCTTAAGTTAACTAGATGATTGATTTATGCAATTAGATTCAATTTATTTTGATCAGTTATTACAATATTCAGTTATAGATCAGAAAGGTTTTGAAACTAAAGTTTTGAAGGCACTAATTCACCCCTCCCCTCTCAGTACCTATCTCTCCTAATTCCAACATTACATACATTACATTTCATTTTAGCTTCATTTTAGTCATCGTCCCAAGTTGCATTATCTCATTCATCCATACATCCACTTTAGGTACATTTTCATCTTGCATTCGTTCTCACCTTGGTTCATTTTTCCATCTTGCATATATCACTCAATTAGGCTCATCATCTTAGACCCATCCATTTCAAATTCATTTTAGTTCGCATTATTAATCCATCTCTAAATTCATTTCATCTTACATAGTTAAATCATTTAAATTCATTTTAGCTTGCATCATTAAAATCATTTAGGTTCGTTTGACCTTTCAAAAATTCATCCATAGTATGTTATTACTCATTTCAATTCATTTTAAAGATCATTCTTACATCCATTTTATCTCATTAACCATTTAAATACATTTTACATTCATTTTTATCTTTCATTGTTAGCAATTAATTTTAAATTCATTCCTTATCTTTTATTAATTATTTAGCTTATCATTATCATTTAGATTCATTCATCTTAATATTTCATTGTTAGCATTCATTTTAGATTCATTCATTATCTTTCATTAATCATTTAGCTTATCATTATCATTTAGATTCATTCATCTTAATCTTGCATTGTTAGCATTCATTTTAGATTCATTCATTATCTTTCATTAATCATTTACCTTATCATTATCATTTAGATTCATTCGTTATCTTGCATTGTTAAGTCATTTTTTTATCTTGCATTGTTAAATACATTATACATCCATATGCACATTAAATTGTAAATAAATCATCCATCACATATAGGGCATCACATCACATCCTGCATCCATAAACCATTAGTAACTACATCATATCAAACATCACATGGCATCACATCCTGCAACACACACATGTCATTCTCACAGCATATAGAATATAACATCACATCCTACATCACATGTTAGTACATCATAAACAACCATTCATCCATACATAACACATCACATCCCACCTAGCTCATCATATATAATCACAAAATGAAAGTACAAGAATGTCCCATCCCAAAGAATGAATGAACAAATTGTCTGTCCATGTCCGTCAAAAGTATAGAAATACTATACATAGGGACTATGCCCTTCATCAAAGAATCACTAAAATACATAATCAAAATCACAGCACATCACTACCTATCTACCTCTCCTAAGGGAGGCTACATATCAACCTCATTAGCTAGGGGGTCAACCTATGCTAGATCCTATAAAAGTGGTTGTCTCCCCACTCTACCTTGTGTACCTGTACCCTGCACTTGTGTGGATCTCTACCCTATCCCTGAATCCACCTCCATACCTACACCTGACCCCTCTACCTCTACCATCTGCATAGAGTCATTGGCCAACCGTTGATGACTTTTTGCATGCCCTATTCGATGGCTCTCCTATCCTATCCTATTGGAGGTACCAACCATGGGCATGTTGCCCCTTGTCCTCTAGCTACAGCCAGCCCCTATACCCAAGCTCCCACCTATCCTTGACCCTGTGGCCCCCAAGTGGCTAGCATGCCTATAATTTTTTCATCACTTGGGTGCCACTGAGGCATGGTATACACCCATGTACCATCCAATCTACTCACTCATCCTAGTCAGCTCCCTTTGTAGATAGGATACCTCTCCTGATTGATCCAAAAAGCTTCATACCACTCTGTCTCTTCTCAAGGTCTGCCTCTCCACCGCCAGCTACTACACAACCATATCCCTCTCCCCTATAGACTACCTCGCTTTGACTGAAGACTATCCCTCTCCCCTCTTAGTTGATCCCTCTCTACCACCAGCCCATTCCTCTCTCTCCTTAGAGGCTCTCTCTCATCAACTGTCATAAGCCCACCCTATATAGCCTAAGCTAGCTATGCTATCAAGGCATCTCACTCACCCTATGTGTCATGGAGCATCTAGTTGGTCCAATCAAAGGCTTCATGTAGTGAGGCAAGATGCCCTACTAGATCTCCTTCCCCTCCTCCACTTGATGACCCTACTCCTGCTGGAGCCCCTGATGGTGGCACTACGAATGGTGGTGGTCCCGAGGGTGGTGGTGGTCCTGCTAGTGGTGGTGGTCTTGTGGGTGGTGGCCCTCCTAGTGCTCCATGTCTTGCTATTACCTATCCCCCATCTCCTCCTCCCCCATCCCCTCCTTCATCCACATCCATCCTATCTCCATCTCCATCTCCTCTCCCTCTCCCTCCTCCTCTCCCCCTCCCCCGGCCCCTATATACTGGTGTTGCTCCTCCACTAGCTGGTAACCTTGATCTCCCCACATCTCTTGGCATCTAAAACCATGACTCATACCCTGGAGTGGTCCCTAGATCTACCTCTCCCCCTAGCCAGTCCCACTGAAATGGTTATATCACTTGATACTCAACCAGTAGCCCCACCCTATCTAGCATCCACCAAACTCTATAACTTGCTCTCAAGTAGCTCTCTGATACCAGCGTGCAGGGTCTAGTACATCCTAGACATAACTAAAATGTCTAGAGGCCCTATCTAGCTGATACTGCTTGATGATGTACTCCCATCGCCCTGTGCCATGCATCCTCTGCCCATGGTGCCTGCCCTAGGTATGGCCACTAGGTGATCCCATCCTAGATCTCATCAAGTATCTCCCACCAGTGGTCAATATAATCTAATGCCTAATAGGTCAGTAGATCTCCCCAGCTATACACAATCGGCTCCTGTGGCTGCCTATCAGTCTAGCCTAGTGGTCGCAGCATCGCTATGTGCTCCCACATCCATACCTGTAGGAGGGAGGCAAAGCCAAAACTCCTCCCTAGCATCTCTTTCCCATGGTACACAATTTGGTGCAGGTCCCGGTACATCTCTACTAACATGAGAGTGCACCATGCTGCTAGGATACCTATGTTAATGATCTATATGATCCCTGGAATGAGTTTCAAGGTCACTCTTATACATCTTGTGTCAAGGGCAATGTACCCCAAAAATAGCCCACATACATAAAAATACAATCATCATGCTAGCGGCACTACTATTGCATGGTGTGCCAAGGCCAACTGTCCATGGTGCAAGACTAGTGCTACGCCAGGCCCTGGTACTAGAGCCACTACCTGCAATTGTGTGTATGTCCCTTCCACCACTGGTGTACCCTGAACTAGTAGTCAAAAAATCTAGTACACATACTCCAATTTAACAGTCATCTCTCCCATCAACAGGTAGAATGTCACTGTCTCGAAGTGCCATCACTTGCACAAAGTTGTCACAAGCATCATAAATGTCTTCCTCTATGACATGCGAGCCAAGTGTCCCAACCCTAATGCATCCACTCGAGCCCACTCAGTCGGCATAAAGTGATCTCCTAATGCTAGCACCATTGCATTTTGCTCCTGATTCATTAGCTGATCTAATGACTATTGCACCTAGAACAAGTCACTCATGTCAATCGTTCATCTTTTCCAAAACCCTCTTTCTTTCCCTCATTCTCACGACCAACCCATTTTCCCCACATTCCCACAAAGATACCCTTATCCTGCAATCCTACCATCATGAGATCACATCAGTTCCCCATCCCTATCCTAGCACAAGAACGCATTCCCACACCACTTGTCTAAAACCCCCCCCCCCCCCCCCCCCCCCCCCCGCCACCAGGAATATATTTTTTATGCACCCCCCTATGTTTTTGCTCCGAAAACATGATCCCATAAAAACTTCTTGTGGAATCATGGTCCCGCCAAAAATTTCCCCTCCCTACTAGACTTTTGCGATCTCACAAAATGTCTGTTGACCTAACCCCAACCAGGGCCCCTTGCATTTTTTGTGGGAACGCATTTCCAAAGGTGCAAGCGTGTTCCCGTCGATCCCACACTTGCAGGATTGCATGTTTTTCTCACAAAATATGTAATAAATGCATAAATCACTAAAGGACAAGGCAACTTTTTTGATGCTACCTGTCAATCAGGCACCCCATGTCATCAAACATGTTGCATGATATCCGATCGGTGAGTTAGTAGCCCTCTATCTTCCATTCTACTATCTTCACTCAGAGCTCAAATTCTCTCTTTTTTTCAAGGTCTCTAGTGTGCAAATGACCTATTTTTGGCCCTCTCAACCCTTATTAAGGCCCTCCTAAGCCTTGTTTTCCCTCCCAGATGCCTTTTCCTCAACCCTTTTCCTCCCCTCAGACTAATTCTTGCCACACCATTGCCTTTTCATCCCCTTCTTCCCTGTTCATACCCTCTTTTTCACCTGCAGCACCTCTTCCTCACCTTTCTCTTCAAGACGCTGCCAGGTCCCTTTTGTGTTTCCTCGCCACCCTCTCGAGGGGCATCACCTAGCCTAAACCTTCTGACCCATAATCTGGGGCATTTTCACCATCTAGTCAATTCTTTGTGTCGTCTATTATTTTTGAACATCTTTGAAATAGCATTATTTTAACACTATGTCGAAGAGGGGCAAAATGTAGACACCTAAATCTGATTACATAATTAAGTAATCTTATTTAGTTTTCTCCTAAGACATTTTATTAATTAAATATTATTATTTGGTTAATTTATGTCATCCCCTAGTTAATTAATTAACTATAGTCCAATTAATTATCTAAATGACAAACCTATAGCCTGATAATTAATTAATCCCTATTCCTCTATTAATTTAAATGGATATACGTATCTATTTAAATTAATTCATGAAACCCCATTTTCCTCCCACTTGAAATTAAATAAAATATTTATTTCCAACCTTAACCCTCAACCAAACCCATCCCAAAACTCCTAACATGTAGTTCATACTCAACCCAACCCATTCACCCATACTAATCACCCTTAATTAGCTAATTACCCATGATTAGCTAATCGAACCTTCCACTCATTCTCTCTCCTCACATCACATCCTCCTAAATCTCCCACTTGCCTCCTAATCCAAGCATAACCACCTCCTAAACATTTGCATAATCATAATCCATGGATTAAGAAATCATAAGCCAACCCAAGTCAACTCTCATGTCACATCCTCACATCCCCCAATTCCCTCACCTCATGTCAACCTTAAATGCTCTTACACATCCCTTACACACTTCATCCTTCTCTTACACATTTTTCCACTCTCACATCTCCCAAAATGGTCACATTCCCCCTTTTCTTCCAACCTCTCTCATTGTGACACTTGTCACAATGAGATGCATTTGAGAAAGCACAATCCATGTGTTGTCCCTCAAATGCATCTTGACCCTTCCTTAGGTTTGTGTCTTGACCGTCCATTTGGCCTTCCCTTTTCCTATAAATTGAGCCCTCATCTCCTTCATATCCATCCACCATTGAAGAAAAGTTATCATACCCATTTGAGAGCCAAAAACATCCAAAGCAGCCTTATAATGCCAAATTTCCTCCACATTTTATTAAGCTTGAGCATAGTTTATGAGCACACATATCCATCTTGGACAAATCCTCTACATCTTGGAGGCTTTTTGAAGGTTTGATTTCCCTTTGGTTATTTTGCTTTCATTTTGTAGGTCTAAACTGAAGGTTTTATCTTCTTTGTTTTTTTGAATGCTAGCTTAGTTTGGTATTCTCTAACAACACATTTTAGGTATTACAGTATCAATGACTCTAATGTTGGTAACAAACTTTAAGGGAATCTTTAAGGACACATTCATTTGTAGGAATATCAAATAAGTTCTTAGTAATGTTTTTTTTTTTTAAATAGTTTCTTTTCTTGTACTTTAGACCTGTTCCTTATGGGTTCCCTGGCGGGGACATTACATCTAGTATCAGAGCCCTACCTTTACACATTGGGAGCTCTAGGGTCTATTTGCATTTAACATAGCCTCTTCTTAATTATATGTATACTTATGTTGTATCACTCTTCCAAGATGCTTCCCAGCACCATAGAGGATCTTAGTAGAGAGCTCAAGATTCTTCCTCATCATCTCACTAGGAAAGTTTCTATGGGGAGAATTTAGGGGAACAAAATGTGAGTAATGAATCAGAGGGGTCTCAAATGAGACAACTCTAATAACTAATTTTGCTAAGGCTAGAACCCATCGGAAGAAAATTTATCCCTGAGGAGGCAACTTTTTCTAGCCATTATGATAGGGATATAAATATAAGCCCTAGGTTGTTCTACTAAGAAACTTGGGACTCTTACTTTGCCTACTCACCATACTTGAGACTATGGTGTTTCTTCATCTGATGTTTTCTTTCTGCCAACAAACTTGAATACATTGTGTCTCTTCATTTTGATGCTTTCCTTATGTTATCAAATGTGAGTACTAAAAAATATAAAAGGTATGATTTCTATATTTACACTATATTATCTTGCAAGAGTGCACCTTTCTTCAAGAAAGGATCATCTGAAAGGATTACTTATGTTTTGCATTGTAAGATTCATATGGTTCAAATAGATGGTAATGAATTCTTGATACTTGAGTGATGTATTCTTATAATCCTAGTTCTAAGAAATCTTAAAGAATAGTATGGGAAGTTGTTGATCTTATCTCCTGATCTTGTGATGGCTACCATAAATGGCTGGGAAATTAGTTTGAAAGGTTATATATTCTACTAGATAACAGCATGATTTGTTATGTCTGATTATTTAAAGCTAGTAATATAAAATTTCAAGATAGATTTGAATCATGTTGTACTTATGGTAGGAAATAAGTTAAGATTATATGGATACTCATGTTCCTAGGATGGAGAAGATTTTAATTTTGGATGGTTATAAAACATGTTTAGTAGATGCATCTTTTTGTCCTTCATCGAGAACCTAGGAGTTTATGAACTTATATTTTCTTGAAACTGAGATAACGTGTTGAAATTAGGTAATATCTAATATTTCAAAATATGGAAAAATTAAGAAGTATCTCTCTTTTTATACCCTCTCAAAGTAAGAAATTAAATCTATTTTTGAAATCGTATGTGTCTCTCCCTTCTTTCTCAAGCTATATGTTTAAAAGAATAAATTTCATAGGGGAAAATCAATGTGTCATTAAGGAGAATGTGCTTAGCTAGAGGGAACCCTTGGGTAAAGGACCTATGCCCCCAAGGTTTTGTAACAAATAGGATTATAGTACACAATTTGTTGAAAGGAGAAGTGTTTATTTATATAATAGGAAATTTGAATTATTATGATCCACGTAAGTGGTGTGAGTTAGACTAAAGAAAAATCATCAACTATAAGGAAATGGTATGAAATTAAACAAATTTGTGTAGTAATTATATATTTCATTGGCATTTTGTGTGTGAAATGGGAGTTGAAGCTAACAACATTGCTAGTATGATGATCCATTAGAAAGGAATAGTTATATGTTTGTTAGAATAGATTTAAGTTAAACTTTCTATCTTTCTTAGAAGGGAAATATTAGAAGCATGAGTGTTTTTAGGTGATCCTATAGGTGTCGTGTTGATAATGTGTAATGGATAACAATACATGTGGTTACTCCTCAAATGTGCTTTTATGGAGATAAAATGGGAAATGTGTGTACAAAAGGTTAGTGGATTGAACATTTTTTTTATTGAATAAAAGGGTAGTCGTAGGTTTCATGTATCTCTCTCTCTCTCTATTAAAGAATGTATGACTCTTTTTGGGAAAATGGTAAATTCAAACAAACTTATTAATGTTGGAAAAGGATATACTTGTAAGAAGATAATTATGAATTTTTGGGATATGGAATTGGTTAAATAGCTAGTTAAAAAGTAATATTTGAGATGAAACTCTAGCTTAATGAATCATGTTAAAATTTCTTAGGAATATCTTTATGTGTATTGTTGTAATACAACACTAATAAATTGTTATAATAGAATCATAAAGGATATCTTAGGTTACATTCTTTGAAGAGGATGTGTATTTCATCTTGTGTGTAAGTTTTGTAAGGAAACTCAGGTGCGGAAACAGCTTCCTACACTAATCTCTAAAGGAAAGTATTGTGCAAATTCTTTTAAATCCTTACAATTTCAGATTCGTTAATTACTTTAACAATGATATTTCAGCCTTATACCATGCATACAGAAAATAGAGAATGACACAATGATTTACCCTGGGGAAAACCTTTCGGTAAAAACCCCTGCACTCCAAAACCTGCACAATGTATTAATCAAAACTATTACAGTTTACAATACACTTGCAATGCAAGTTCTTTCAAAAGATTTCCAACTCTTGAATCTTCTAGACATAGCTCTTACATGTCATAGGAATCTGTCATAACTATTTTAGCCATGATCTCCTTACACACAATTCAAGATGTCGACACATCAAGTCGAGTGACACATCAACATTGCAACTAGACATGTACACTCACACTTAATTACATTATTTGCAAGAAATACATTTTACAAAACAAATAATAAGAATAGGAATTATCCAAGGTTGAGACACCTTATTCCTAACAAGTTTTATATTAGTTATTCTCCTATAGCATACCATAGACCTTTTTGGGCAAAAAAGTAACTTGTTCCATAAAAGAGATTTTTTTTCTCTTATCTAAAAGGTTACTCACACAACTATGTGATGATGTATATGGAAAATTTACTATTTGAATGGTTTTAGTTTTAAAATTGTTTACAAAGTCAGTGGCGTGATAGTAGTACCTAATGTATACCCATTGAGAAGAAATAACCCCTATATCAATTTGTATCTAGTTTAGAGGATAAATTTTGGATTTAGATTGTATGTCTCTTTTCGGAATCCTAAAATATGTTTTTCTATTAAAAGAATTCCTAACTCTCAAGGTGAAAATTCTATCTAATATACCAATGTTAGACTAGAGTAGAAATATTTGTACTTTATGAATGATCAATAGCTTAGTAATTTCTGACTTCTAGGAGTAAGTTGAATCTTAGGGAGGGATGTTGTAATGCCTCTCTGACCCTAACATGTCCTGGGTATGCTCACTAGAAGTTAGGAAGTGTTATATGTGATTATATGGGTATTTTTATAAGAGAATGATCCTTCTTGAGGATTTTTCTTAGCCCAACTCTCTTCCAACCACTATAACTTCACATTCTAATTTGAGAAATGATAAATATTGTATAGGTATGTCCCTTTATATCTTCCTATGTGTCTATGATATTTTAGGGCCTTGATGTGATGGGATCACTTGATAGATCTATATGTTTATTTGTGAGATTTTCATTATCAATGTTTATGATTATCTTAGATTCGTCACTTAAGGGTTAATTGTGTTACCCACTCTGATGATGATGCTACTTGTTATACTTGAGACTATACATGATTGTGGTATTTTAGCATTTTGGACTGTATGTTTCCTTCATACTAAACTTAGGATGATACCTCAAATACATGAGAGGATGCTAGCAGACTTGAACTATGTATCCATATTTATTGGTAGGCTTTCAGGAGCTAGTCCAATTCTAAAGGAAGAGGATGTAATGCCCACCCTAGTATCTTGATATATACATGATTACTACATTGAGTATTATGGACTCTATGATTTTTTTATTTTGATTAGATAATGAGACATTATGAGTACATGTTTGGATAATAAAACTAGTTTATGAAGGTTAGTAAATGATTTACATAATCAGTAGGACATTTTTCTTATATATATATTTACATGATTATATTATGAAGATGATTCATTCTTGTTTTACAATATGGAGTAATGATTATTCTGGTGCTAACCTTACTAATCCATTTATGATTTGGTATTGAAACTGTCTGATGTGCTTGTGGGATGAGGAGAGGTAGTCGTAGTCACTCCTACAGGAGATCCACATGATGTCGCACTCTCCCTCCCTATCTACCACTATGTTCTATATATGTTTGTATATATGTTCTCTTGGCTTGATGATGTAGGATGCAAGTACTAGGCATCGACTTCACCTAGCCACACAGGTCTGAGTGTGCCTTCAAATCATCAAACATTGTTGTGTGGAGCTATTTCTAAGATACTCTCAAAGATTCCATGTTGGCTTAGGTTCCTATTTAGGAAGTCACCTTAGCTTGGGGGTTTTATCAATATTATGAATTTCTTGATTTTGGAGATTTATGTTTTAGAGTGTGTTTTCTTTATTCTTTATGTATGTTAAAGTATTATTCTTTTCTATCTTTTAAATATATATTTGGATGTATGTGGTTTAATTTATTATATATGTGTATGTATATATGGGTGCACACATATATACTTACATATATATAAATATATTTATATAGTTATGTGTTTGTTTTGTATGTGAATATGTATTTTATAATAATAGAGTAAATAATGTATTATAAAATAAAAATAAAATAATTATAAGTAATTATCTCTTTTTAGAGTAAAACTAGCTTCCCTAGGGGTTTTGAACCCGAGACCTCCTAGGAGTTAGGCTAGTTAGTTTCCATTTGAGCTATGTGAGTTACATGGTCATATTAATTATATTTATTATATTTATAGGTTTGATAAAGTAAAATAAGTTAATTAAAATAATGAAATATTTATTTAGGCTTACGGGAGTTGTTTAATATTTTAAACAAACTATAGTAGTTGGAGAAGTTGCTTCCTGTAAAGCAACTCCTCCAACCATATGGTTGGATATGAATATTTGGAGGAGGGATATTTTTGGAGAATGGGGATTTCAGTCTGAAAATGGTGTTCTTTTATTTTTCTAAAAAAAATGGAGAAATAATTGTTGCAAGAAAAATACAGTCCTGATGTAGAGGCCATATCTCTCTAACCAACCGTTGGATCTTGCTAAATTTTTAACATGTTGGTAAGAACCCAATTGTGTCACTGTTCACCGATGTGATCAAAGAAATATAATATGGTTCAAAATTTATAGATATTTGTGTGTGGGTCTATCCAAGAGGACAACACGGAGAAAATTGGAAAAATATTTGGGGTAAATTTTGAATTTTTTGTCTCGGAGAAGAAATGATGAGCTTGAAGTATTTAATTAGGAGATGAGATAAATTTGGGATATTTCCAAAGGAGGAAGGAAGATTATATTCAAAAGGATTGGGGTAGATTTGTTTTCCAGAGGGAATCCACTTCTTAGAGCATGAAAGGATTGATGTGGTGTGCTCAACTCTAGAAGGGATTTCTCTGTAGGATTCCAGGTAGGATCTGGAACCAGGAAGAATCACCTTCTTTCTTATATATTTCATATGTGTATGAAAATAGGATATATGTAATATTTAATATTGTTTTTAGAAGTCTGTTATTTAATTAATTATTGAAGCAATTAATTGGTTGTAAAATTATATTGTTTACATGAAGTTGTAATATATGCGTTTGTAAGATTTCTTAGTCAAGTCTCTTCTTAGAAAGTTTATTATTGTTTATACAATTGTATTTAATGTCATTATGTTCTGTAAGGTTTCTATTTCTAATGATGTATTGATTTGGTTTTTGAAGTTGGAGGTGTGTAGTGTTTTCGGGAAGAATGTTGTATTAAATGATAATTTATCTCTTCCAAATTTCTTCCTGGAATGGTTATGGTTATAGATATTTGGATGATATTAAGTGATTTTCTATGTATATATATGGTTGATGGAAGTTTAAGGAAGATTATAGGAATGTTTAGGAAGGATTAGGAAGATTTTGTTAAGGTTTTTCCTTCTTGTGTTTTATACAGATTTTTTGTTATGAATCCTTCATTTGTTTTACTCATGTTTGATTTGGTCATTTTGACCTTGGATTTTGGCCTATGAAACCTGCATTTTTTTTATCATGAATTTGGTCTATATCATTTCACCCCTGATAATGTTAAATTAATGCATGATGTGAGTTACAATGTTGTATTTAAGGTGTCTTGTATTTGACATCCTTTCTATGATTCTTATTATGCATATGGATAAGGTTAGGACTCATCCTGAGGGCCTAAGTGCGCAGGAGAGTTCCCTAAACCTATGATTTAGAATGTGTGAAGTGTTTCCTTATTCTTTGGGCTTGTGTTGGGGTAGGGAACTAGGAACCCAAGGTGAGTTTGTAATCAAGTGATAACCTTAAAAATTAACTTGGGAAGGGGGGATTCAAAAGATAATGAAAGAAAATATAATAAGGCCACACAAACCTAATTGGAGTACTGGGACCAAGGATAACTGCCAGGATGGATCCCTATTCATAAAGGGGGGACCGGGGTTACATGTTTGCTAGGAAGGATCCCAATATACAGGTTGTGTGATGACACTCACTTATGTGGTATCCTAGAACCTTAACCTCAGCATTATAGTATGGTGATGTTTTATGTGCTTTACTCTTGTTTCCTTTGAGTTTTGGTTTCTTCGTGTTTTGTGTCTTATATTGCCTTAAGGTCTTGAGAGTACCTTGGTTCTATCTCCTAGCATGGGGGGTGGAACTTTACCAGTTTCACATGGTTGGGTGGAGAATATTTTTTGAGGTATTGTTTGTGGTTTGTGTCTTGGATTAGATTTAGATTTATTCCTTTGTGAAGATGTCATTTATTATGTCATGTATCTCTATCTTTTTTATTCAAGATGTAAAGATGTATTGTAAGCCCTTGGAAAACTTGATTTAATTACCTCTATATATGCTTCGGGCTATGTGAAATAATTGTAATTATAATTGTAAGAAGCAAGCAATGTAATATGGGAGGGGTAGTCTTATGAGTGTCATGAGGGAGTGATTAATTGGAATCAAAAAATTGTAATGAATGAATGTAGTTGTGTACCTTCTACTCTATATTTCTTTGAATCATTTAAATAGAAAATTGAAAGAAAGGGTTTGTAAATTGAAAGATTATCTATGTTCTAGAAGTACAAATGAATTATGTGTAGATAAGGCTAATGGGAAATAAATGAAAAAGGAAAGTTTAGATGTGTGGAATAAGCAATGTGCTATTTTTTCTATCTCGTTTCTAAAAGTTGTATGTCATGAAAAGTAGGTAAGGAAATGAATTCATTAAGATAGTTAATTGTATCAATTACTCTAATGTTGGTAACAAACTTTAAGGGAACCTTTAAGGACACATTTATTTGTAGGAATATCAAATACGTTCCTAGTAATGTTTTTTTTTTTAAAAAAATCTTATTTTGTACTTTAGACCTGTTCCTTATGGGTTCCTTGGTGGGGACATTACACCATTCAATATTGAAATGATTTTTCAAATCACGTGACAAGGGTTGATTTCATGTTATCGTAGGACTTGGAACTATTGGAATGACTAATACAGAGATTTTTGAGTGTTGATTGGTATAGTATTGATGATAGGAAGATTAGTTATGTTGATTGGAAATATTAGGTACTGAGAGAGGGTGAATCAATACTAATAGATTTGTATCAATTCAAACTTTTAATCTTAAGCATGTTTCATTCCCAATTTACTGATAGTCTTTTCTGTATTACTAATATGTTATAATTGAAATAACATAAAGTAAATAACAATAACTCATCAAATGATTCACACCCCCATAACACAAATATTTTTGGTGTCACAAAAGCCCTTAGTTAGAGAGAAAAAATGCAACTAAAAGAGTTTTCTGGTTAAGGCTAGAAAGTGTCACTTTCTAAGTGACTCACCAGTAAGGGTTAACTAATACATGGGTAAGTGTACCAACAATCTTTCTAGGAATACTATGTTGAGAGATTTTATCCTTCCTATACGACATTTAACTTGTTAAAGGATTTATAATAAGTTCCTAAAAAAGAACTTCTAAGTCTGGTTAGAGACTACCAAGTTAAGGGATTTCACAATCTTGTTGCTAAACTGTTAGGAATAAATCAACAAGAAATTTGACATGTATGTGCTTTCCTCCAAATCTTATCAGATCCCTTATGTTCATTGTCTTTGTCTTGAAACTCTTTTTGTGTTCGCTTCTTTCTCTATGCCTATATATATTTTTCCACTCTACTCTCTTTCTCTCTTGATCCTTTGAATCTTTATATTTTTCTATTCATTGAACCGCATAATCATGACCTTAGATCTTAGGGTTCCTTCATCTTGATCTTATCTATAAACCATTCTTCTTTTTTTCTTTGTCAACTATAATACTTGTTTTCATTTATCTGATAAATGTCGGCTTCCGATAACTAACTCTGATATTTTTTATAGTGTGTCGATAGTATAACTCCAATAGTTTGGCATCAATGACAAAACTTATCTTGAGATTTCCAACAATCTCTCCCTTTGGCATTGATGGAAAAAACTTTAATTTTCTAATTCCCCTCTAATTCTCCAAAACTTTTTTGTCAGTATCTCCCCCTATGATAATGTTCTCCTTTTTTCTTACCCCCTTTACTTTCATCTCCATTTTCCTTACTTCTCACCCATTTTTTGCAATCAATGCCAAATGATATATCCACTTTTTAGGATGTACAATTCCTATAGTTTTTTTGTGATGAACTTGTACCTGTCTCCTAGATTCTACAAAATAGTGTTCCATGAATCCTTCGATGCATTTAGACCTATAATATGTCCATTTAAGTTAGATGCTAACTCCTCTAAGCTATCCACAGAACTAAGTTATGGGTCTATACAATTTTCTCTGCTTCTTCAACATTAACTTGAATAATAGCTATATGAGGTGTTATTATGCTTTGCAATTCCAAAACCCTCATGTAACATGTCTCTTTCTATTGTGAACTCTTGTTCCTTTGATATTAACTCTCTCATCTTTGTTGAGTGTGCTACAAAATTTATCATTGTCAGTTGTAGGTTGTCGATATGTTGTTCTAGATCCTTATGTGCTCTAGTAATCTTACTATTTGCTTCCTTTGTGAATTAAGAAAAATTACATAACTTACTATACATTAACTTTGCCTTTATCAAAATTTCCTTCAAAACTTCAATTACCTTAGATAATTCAACTTTCAAAATAGCTATCTTCGTTAACAATTTTTGTACAAGTTGATGCTCCAGTTTATTTATTGCTTCACAAGTGAGCTTTTGCTCCAACTCATTTCCAAATCCATAGATTTGATCAATGTATACCTTCAAATGTTTCTCCAGTGAGTCATCTTCATCAACATTTACATATGGCATCAATTCCTCAAATATATTAAGCATTCTATTAAGAAGTCTTCTTCGTAGCTTCTTGGATTTTTCTTTATCAAACTTTTCCGTCAGATGTAGTACTCGTGCATATTCCTCTTTATCCTTATTTTTCTTCATCTTCCTTGGATCTTTCTTAAGTATCTCAAATTGGGGGTCATCAATGTTTACTTCTTCTTCTTCATCTTCATCTTCATCTTCTTCTTCTTCTTCCTCACATTTTTTCTTTCCTTTGGATTCCATTTTATCCTTATCGGTATCTTTATCCTTCTCCTCATCATTATTCTTGTCTCCATCCTTCTTGTCTTTATTCTTCTTCTCATCCATGTCATTTATTTTTATTGATTTTTTTTTCTGACTTTGGTGGTGCTTGGGATTTTTGGTCTTGTCTTCTGGTATTGTCTTTGTCTTTATCTTTGCTTTTGGTATCCTCTGCCTCTTATTGCTTCTCGGTTGATGGTTCGATTGGTAAATGTTTTTGTTCAGCTAATATGGGGTTCTTCTCATGTGTTCCTCACACTTCTTCTTTCTTATTCATCTCTTTCAATACTTTATCAGTACTTTACAATGTATGTTCAGGTAACTCTTTGTGTTGTGTTACCAATATAGAATCTTGTCAGTTTTGCACCTCTCCATCAGTTTTCCAATGATCTCTTCTCAGTAGAAGTGTTGACAGATGTGTCAATCTTTTCAATGTCTTTTTCTTTTGGCATTTTTACTAGTGCTTCTTATTTTTCCAACTCCTCAGTAATATCTTCAATAATCACCTCATCATTATTGGTTTTCTTATCATTTGTGCTAGGTGCATTACCGATTAACTCATTGATAGTAAATGAGTCATCAATCTATGATGGTCCTGCCTCTAAATAGGCTTCATCTTTCTCTTTGTCCAGTATCTCCTTCCATAATTGTGTAATATTCTCCTCCAATTTTGATTCTTCATTAACTAATCCCATAGCAGTTATTGTCTTCATTTTGAATGCTCTCTTATGTTTCTCTGCATAAATATCTACATCATTCTTTGATAGATGTGACATAATTTGTTTCAATAATTTTGTTCTAATTTCTTGTACTCTATGGTAAACCTAATTCCATCTTGCTATTAACATTTCATATAGTTCTTTTGGTACATTATCCTTGATGTCACCAGGGTACTTATTGTACGTGTAAAAATGTTTAACAATTGTATCATCAATTAACTGTTTCTCTTCTTCTAAAAGATTTATAAAATAAGTCGGGTTAATCCACCCAACTAGTCCTATGTCAATGATATACTATACCATCTCTTTAGGATTTTTCGGTATCTTAAACTATTTCCTTCTAGATCTCTTTCCCCATGGCATTATCTCTTTGTTAGATTCAGTATCTTCCTCTTCTACTTCAGTCTATTCCCTCTTTGTAGGTGGATTTTTCACTTGACTCTTTGTTTTTATTTGTTCTGTCTTAGAAGGTTGAGTGGTCTTCTTTCTGATTATTCTCCTTTTCAAAGGTTCTTCTTTCTTGGAAACTTATTTACCTTTTCTACCAATAGTACTTGGTGTCTTTAGTTATTTTTCCTCTTTAGTGCTCTCTTCTATTTCTTGAATAGCAAGTAGGACTGGTGTCTTTGTGGCTATTATGTTGTGTGATTTCCTCTTTTTCCTAACTGGTGTGGAAGGGAGGTGTAGTGACTTTTCTTCTTATTTTTCTTCCTCTTCCAAATGAATACTACTTTTTTCTACACTTCCTCCATATTTGTCTAATAATTTCCTTAGCATTTTCTCCTTTTTCAAAATCTTAGGCTTCTTGATTTCCAACATTATCCTTTCATATGCTTCCTTATATGTTCCAAATATTTCAGACTTACTATCAATAGGTAGGCTTTGGATGTGATCAGAACATCACACTACATCATTGTCAGTGACTTCATATCCAAATACTAGTATCCAAGATGTTCTTGGTTGCACTGGTTGGATCCTGCATGTGTCCGTATCTACCACAAAACAAATTGAATCTCTATATTTCTCCACCACTGATGGAGTTATTCGATAATGTCTTTGCATCTTAATTTGAAATTCCTTAAATTATCCCCATATTATTTGATTAAATCCTTCACCTAACTATGAAATATACTCATTCATCTCATAAACATTGGTCTATCTATTTTCCATTTAACATTACCTATGTTCGGGAAGAAATTATTGACATAGAAATATAAACAAACTAGAAATGATCCATAATTAACTTCTTGTTTCCTATCCCTTTTCAGTCGATTTATATTTACAAATAGTTATTTCTAAAACATGTCTGCTAAATCATAGGCTTTTCCCATCTTGGCTATCTTGTAGGTTGCATATATAGCACTACCGGGTACGTTGTTTGGTTGGCTGGATTGATAAAATTTGTAACCAATGATCATTGTTGCAAATCAAGTCTTGAGGTGTTTGACTTTATCCACTCTCATATATCTTCCATGCTTATATGTTTCAATGATTTTCCTTATCTCGTCCATATTACTCATGTGTAGGGTGCATCCCTTTCCTTTCATTTGTAAACTAGTGACCATATGAATTAGGTCTTTTGTTATTCTGATTGGCTTATCCTTATCTAACCACATGAATTCCTCGTGCACTCGACTCAATATATATCTTATCTATTCTTCATTGAACTTAGGTAAAACTACCATATGTGTTAGTCCTTTCATCTCCAAATTCTTATGCTCGTCCTTTAGACTTCCTTCAATTCTCAGCTTAGTGTAATACATTTTGTTGATTTCTTCATCTCCTAATTCTACAACCTTGTTGTGAATAAAATTTCTAATATCCTTTGTAATCATTACTCTCAGGGTAATGATGATAGGGCTCCACCATTGTCTCTCTTGGCTTCCTTCAACAGGTATAATTTAAATTCTAGTGATGTCTCATTATTGATGCTTACCACTACAGGGTTTTGAATATTTTCTGCCATTATGTTCAAACCATTCCTCAAATGCAAGTTCTTTGCTAGTATATTCTACAACTTTGCTAAACTATGGCACAAAAATATTTTCAAACACTTCTGCAATAGATTCTTTCTAATAACACTTCTTAATGAATTTATCCTGACTCATAGATGCTACTCAATCGATTGCTTCATAAAATAAGGTAACCAATGAATAGCGTCAACACGTATTTATTTCCCAAAATTGTACAAATGGCTATTTAGGTAATAAATGTTTCTAAGAGTAACTTTTCTACTGATAGTCATCTCTTTTGTTTGATAGTGATACTTTGCATTGATTACTATCCTTTCACTTGTTCACCGATAACTATCTATATTCAAAATGATAAAGCAATGATATCTAATACTAATTGATTTCCATTAGATGTGTCCAATATGAGTTTCATTACATCTATAGTATGCTAATATGTGATACATCCTATCTTTACTTATAAAGGGACAAATAAATTTGAGAATTTCTTATCGGTCCCTAAGAAAAAACTTACTTGCTTTGTTTGATGATGAAACATCCTCCCCTACAGTTAGAGGGCTTCTTTCTTGATTCTTGACTCTCTCCTTCTTGATCCACTTTTTCTTCATATTATTTCTCACTTGTTCTAGATTAATCACTACTTTTCCATTGTTATCTGCATTATTGGCTTGTCAGTATCTGCATTTTTTTACGATCTTTCCATACTTGTGACAAATGAAACATACCATTTTAGTTGATCTCCATGGTCTATAATTTCCTCTCAGATTCCTTAATTTTTAGTTCATTTCCATATGTCCAAAGTGTCCACAAATACTACACATTACTAAAATACTTCCTTCTCTTCTCAATATGCTTATCAGTTTAGTTGGTATTCTTGTCAGTAAAACTCTTGATATACAGAGTTCAATTTTATGTTTGTACTGATTGTAGCTGTAACAATAGTTTGAGAAACTTTGTTTGGATGATATGTTGTTATATTTCGATCTACATTATCTTTCCTGATGTCCAAACTTATTGCAATTGTAACAATGTCGATAAAAGGGTGTACTACTTGGAATATTGACTAGTCTACTTCTATAGATATTTGATGTGTGACCAATCTTTCCACAATTGTAACAAGTAGGTCTTGTACATTTCTTTCCTTGTCTTTCGATAGGCTCTTTAGGCTTTTGTGATTGATTTTCTACTACTGCTTTTGATGATTCATCAATTTCAAATTTTATATCTCTGATATATCCTAGATTGGTTATGTTTCCATATCTTCTTTGATTTTTTAGATATTCATAAATTATTTGCATGATTTGATCAAACTTAGTTTATCATTAACCTCTTTTTAAACTTTCAAATTGGTCTTCAAGGTTTCAACTTCTTTTTTCATATTCTTGTTCTTGGCAAGTATTTGTCTGTTTTCTTCATTTGTGTCATTAAGTTGATCACCCAATGTATTATTTCTCATTTTTTAGTCTCTCAATGATTTCATCTCTATCTTTGATCATTCTTTCCATGTTTCTCTTATCGGCTTCAAGGCTTACCTTGGCTTCCTTGTCATTTTTTATTCTTTCAAGTATTTTAGTCATTCTTATAGCTTGTCTTTCAAGTTCATTTGTGCTTCATTCAAGTTTTCTTCCAAATCTGTCTTCTTTTCCAATAGATCTATGATCAGTGCAAACCTAACCTATTTGGAACAAGTGTAGACATTCAAACATTATTCCTAGCAGCATATTCCTAACATATAGTAAATTTGTTTGCAAAGACACTTCAGATAGAACTTAAACGGGAGCACCCTGTCACCGTTTGATTTTCTCTTGATTTAGCAATGTGGGTGTGCTCTCAAAACACTAGGAGCATGTCCCTAATGCATATTAGGAAGGTTTAGGATCAATTAGGGACTATGAGAATCCCATAGTGGCACAGAATTAGGTATGGAACACCTGATTTTTCCCTAGAGCCCCATGGAGCCTAATGAAGCTAAAATGTAGATTGAGCTAAGAATGCTTATGCTAAGATTGATTTTATCCAAATATGAAAGTGATGTGATGAAAATTTTATGAAAAGCAATAAAATAAAATAGGTTGATCCATTTAGGCTAAGCTAGTGTCAATTAGGAAAGCATAGAAAATGAGTTAAATCTTAACAAAACTAGAAATTAATCTAAGTCTAGATGTAATTTAGCATGATAGCACTACTTAATATGAAGGATGTGAATTGGTAGTTTTCTCTTGGAAGTGAGGGTATTTATAGGATTTGAGGAAGGGCTTGGGTTAGGAAGGGGAGTTAGGGTCAAAGTCAGGGTTAGGGGTAGAGTTTGGGGTATGGTTAGAGATATGGTCAAAGGGATAAGGGTTAAGGGTTGCTCACATGTGTGAGAAACACTAGGGAAGTGTGCCTAGGGAACCAATGTGGAAGAGGAGACATGGGCTTCATTAAGAGGTTTTAAGAGTCTTAATGAGGGTGTAAGGAGTCATTAATAAGTTTTTAAGGCTCATTAATGAGGGGGTTGACCAGAAGTCAAAGGATGAGGGTTTAGACTAAGAGGGTTAGGAATCACCCTCTAAGTGGGTTTAGGATGGTATTAGGAAAGGTTAGATAGGTTTAGGGTTTTCTAGAAGATTCTAGGGTTTTAGGCTTTAAATAAATATTTAATTTATTTAAGGATTATGACATTATTTATTAAATAATGATTAATAATTAGGGGGAAAAATCATTTAAATTTGATTTAAATTATTTTGGGAGGGATTATTTAATTAAATGTCTTTAATTAAAAAAGGAGAAGGGATAATGACAATAAAAACTAATTGATTAATGATGATATCATCAAGGGTTTCTACAAAATAAAATATTTTTATTTTGCAATGGTTTTTTAGGTGCCTATATTTTTCCCCTCTTTGATGCAATGTTGCAAGTGGCGTGGCATCAAAGACAAGAAAATAAGATGGCCTAGGCTAGAATTTAGAAGGTAAGGGGTTGTACCCCCTTGAGAAAACAACGCAAAGAGAAAACATTATGGAATTTTCTTGAAAAAAATGTAGAAAGGAAGGGAAAGGATGAAGAAGATGGGAAGGGGGGATAAACAAGCATCCTTCGAAGAGAAAAGATGGATGAATGCAAGATGATGATGAAATGCAGGATGTAGGATGAAGCTAGATGCAAGATGCAAGATTAATCTATATGATGCAGGATGATGCTATATGCGAGATGGGGGATTTGGGGAGCTCCTTGTGTAAATGTGGAGAGTACAACCTAGTTTGATATAGATATTCTAGAGACCTGCCATGGTTACTAGGAACACAAGGCCTTGTCACCAGCATTGTAGAGGACTGATGCAAAAAGACACGCAAGGGTTACCCTAGCATCACGCATGAACCCAAGAGGAGGCATGGTAGAAGTGATAGTGGAGAAACCACAAACAAAAGACATTTTCCAAGTGCACCATGTAACCTACAAGATCATATGTGAAATGTGTAAGGGTCATGTTTGACTAACTCATAGGAAGAAGTAAAAGATCAAAAGACCTTGCCCCAAATTGCCCTCATTCGTAGTGCACCATGATATAAAGGATCATGGTGACTTTGAGGAGGGGAACAAAGAGAAGCCATAAGGGATAAACAAGATCCAAAGGACAAAATCCTAGACCAAAGTGATAAATCCACAAAACATCCTTTGCCAAGGAGAAGGATTGATTGGATTGATGAGGGGAGATTAGGTTGACACGGGAGGAAGGATACATCCTACACGGACCCATTTGATTGATGGAATATGAGGTCAAACAGTAGGAAGGATACATCCTCAAGGACCCATTTGATGAGGAGAATGTGGTGTTTTTGTTGGTAAATGATGGATCAAGGATAATCATGTGATAAGGATAGTCGACAAAAGATGTTTCTAAAGTATGAAGCTAAATGGGACAAGGTATCTGATCAAGTGTTGTTGCAAGACTGACGAGGATATGTACAATAAGACATGATGATAGGTACAATGAATGGAGAGATATTGACAATGGATATGTATAGAAGCTCAAGGATTGGGATAGTAATATCTCTCTATATAGGATATATACAGGAAGCTCAGGATTGAGGATAGGATTTTATTGTTGTGTTGGAAAGGCTTGAGGATAGAACAGCTGGGGATTGATGAGTTGGTGGCGGGGATGTGGATTGGAGAAAGATGACTGGGATTTGGGATTGGGATGGGTGGGAGTTTGATAGATAGTGACTCGGTCTGCTATGTATGGCACCTTTTTCTAGGTTTTCACCAATATACCTATCCAAGGTGCTTGAATTGCCAAGTTTTCACCATTGGACATTATTTTTCTTTTCTTTTTTTCTTTTTTCATTTTTTTGTATTTTTCTGGATTTTCCAATTTTTATGGATTTTTTGAATTTATAGGATATGGTTGAGGCATAGAACCTCTTCAACTATATGATGTTGATAGGATCATTCAAGGGCTCACCTTATTTTGTTGATAACTAATATGCTCTGGAGCCAAAGCATGTTGTGACAACATAGGGGCCCAACCAAGTAGACTCAAACTTGCCTTTCTTCTCTTGATGTGCTTGTACTTTCTAATTTTCTTTGAGAACCATGTTGCCCACTCAGAATTGTCTTGGATGGACCTTCTTGTTATAGCTCCTTTTGAGTTGATTCTGGTATAAAACTAGGTGATCATATGCTTGCTGCCTCTTTTCATCTAATAGGTCTAGTTGTGTGAGGTGTACCACGTAGTAGACTTCATCTATGGTATAGTTCTTCATGGAGATACACAATGAAGGGAGCTTGACCTCGATGGGTAGAATGGCTTTGGCACCATATACAAGGGAATATGGGGTGGTACCTATGGGATTGCAATAAGAAGTATGATAGGCCCAAAGGGAGGGATTTATTTGGAGGTGTCAATCATGACCAGAATCTTTGACAACCTTCTTGAAGATTTTTAGGATGGTTTTGTTGGTTGCCTCAACTTGGTTGTTTCCTTGAGGGAAGTATGGGCTAGAGAAATGATGGTGGATGTGGATTCTGGCACATAGATAATCCACATGCTAGTTTTCAAAAGGTGTGCCATGATCTATGAAGATGGTGGAAGGAATTTTGAAGTAGAAAATGATGTGGTAGAGAATGAACTTGGATATCTGAATGTCAGTAGTGAGGATGAGCAGAATCACTTCAACCCACTTTGAATAAAGTATTATGTGGTTGTTATGATATACTTGTGTCCATCTAAGGAAAGGGGAGTGATTAACCCAATGAGGTTGAAGCCCCAACATGAAAAGGGCCATGGTGGCGCAATGGGTTGTAAGTCTTGTGTTGGCGCATGAATCAGATTAGCATGTTGCTGACATGGTAAGAATTTCTTGATGAATTCACAGGCATCATGCTCCATTATTGGCCAATAATACTTGACTCTAAGCAACTTCTTTTCTAGGACCATTCCACTTGTGTGGGAATCACAAATTCTAGAGTGTACTTCTTGTAAAGCCAAGACGGCCTCTTTCAAATCTAAAAACCTAGAGAGGATATTGTGATATCCTCGACGCTAAAGGGTGTTGGCTATAAGAGTGTAGCGGGAAGCTTTGCAAATTAGGTTTTGGCATTGGGTGTTGATGAGATGGGGAGATATGATACCATTTTTAATATATGCATGAATGTGGTACCATGGGGATTGAGGACCAACCAAGATGCACACCATTCCTAAATCAGTGTTCTCATAAGCAAGCATGTGTAGCTACTCAACTAAGAATTCATATTGTGATGAGTCATGAGGGATTTCCAATATGGATCTAATGGTTTCCATTGTGTCAGACACTTTGTTCTGTAGCCTTGGTATTTGCATGAACTGTAGGCTTAGGAAGTGTTCTTTAAATTTGTCTACCAGTTCTTTGTAGGGTAGAAGCTTGTTGCCCTTTGTCTAAAATTCATATAGGACTTGCTTGATTATTAGCTGTGAAGCTCCAAACAATTGTAGTTTTGTGATGTTCCATTGGGTAGTTGTGTTGAGGCCTGAGATGAGTGCCTCATACTCTGCAATGTTGTTGGTACATGGGAATCCTAATTTGAATGATTTAGGGATATAATCACCTTGAGGAGTGACAAATAGGATTCTTGCCCCTAATCCATGCGATGTGTAGGAACCATCAAAGTATAACTTCCATGTTGGTTGTTCTTTGATCACGCATAGATTTTCATCAAAAAATTCCATGATTATGGGATATGCATCCACCAAAGGTGCTTCTGCTAACTGATCGGCAATTACTTTCCATTTGATTACTTTTCTATCTATGTACAGGATGTCAAACTCGCTTAGCAACATGACCCATTTTTCCATTCAGCCTGTTAATGTTGTCCTTGATAAAAGATACTTGAGTGGGTCCACCTTTGAGATGAGATTGATTGTGTGGCTAAGCATGTAATGTCTGAGCTTTTGAGTGGTGAAGACCACTGTGAGGCATGATTTCTCCATTGGTGAGTAATTTAGCTCATACCCGACAAGAGTTTAACTAATATAGTATATGGCTCACTCTTTTCTATTGTCATCATGTTGTGCTAAGAGTGCCCCCAGTGTTGTATTAGTTTTTGAGATGTATAGGATCAGAGGCCATCTTGAGAAGTGCCCCCAACATTGTATTAGTTTTTGAGATGTATAGGATCAGAGGCCATCTTGAGACTGGAGGTATGAGGATGGGAGAGTTGGCCAGATATTCTTTTAGCTTCTCAAAGCTTCTCTGACAAGATCCCATTTGAAGCTTGTGTCTTTGCAGAGTAGATGCATGAAAGGTTGGCACTTGTCTACCAGCTGTGATATGAATCAACGCACTGATTGCATTTTTCCTCGTAGGCTTCTAAGCTACTTGATTATTTTGGGAGGAGGCATTTATGTTATGGATTTGACCTTTTTAGGGTCAATCTCTATGTCGCGTCATGATATGATGAAGCCTAGAAACTTTCCAGATTCTACACTGAAGACACACTTCTTTGGATTTAGCTTTAGGCCATAATGATGGAGATGATCAAACATGCTTTCAAGGATGTTAAGGTGTTCACATCATGTCTTGTATTTTTCAAGGATATCATCCACATAGTCTTTCAAGGTTTTGTGTATCATATCATGGAAGATGGCTACCATTTCTCACTGATAGGTGGCTCCTACATTCTTTAGCCCAAATGGCATCATATTGTAGCAGAAGGTACCCCATGGTGTTGTGAACATTTTTTTGTGTTGGTCTTCCTCTGCTATTCTAATTTGATTATATCCTGAGAAGTCATCCATGAGTGACAACATCTCATGGCCCGCTATGAGATCCACTATCATTTCAATGTTGGGTAAGGGGAAATCATCCTTGGGACATGCATTTTTCAAGTCCCTAAAATCTGTGCAGATTCTTATCTCTCCTAAAGGCTTAGTGACAGGGACCATGTTGGAGATCCACTCTGAGTAATCAATAACTCTGATTTTTTTTTCTTGTAGGAGCTTTTCTAGTTCTATTTTTACCAACAAGGCTACTTTAGAATGCATTTTGTGTAGCTTATGCTTTACTAGCTTGGCATTAGGGTCCATTACAAGATTGTGAACGACTAGATTTGGATCAAGCCCTGGCATGTGTCCTTATGACCATACGAAGTTGATGGTAGCTTCTTGGAGGAGCGTTGTTAAAGCTATTTCTTCTGCTTCAATCAGAGATGTTGCAATGTAGGTGATCCTTGGGTATTCATCAGTGCCCAAGTTGACTAGTTTGGTTTCCTCGATGATGATAGATGATTGCTCTAGTTTGTAATCCTAGATGGGGGGAAGAGGCAAGTCCTCATCTTCTAGCACCTTAGAGAGGTTTTTACCAAAAGATGAGCCCTTTATTTATTTATTTTTAGAGTTGGAATGCATCCCAAAGGGGTTTTCACATAAGGACTCATTATTTTCTTTTTATTTTTCAATTTTGCAGCTAAAGATTTCCTCTTCCTTGATGTATCCCTTAGGCTTGAGCTTATAGACATGAGCTGATTCTTTTTCTTGATCTGATTGTTGGCCTGATGCCCCCATGAATCTTAGGAGCACTTCTGTGCTTTGTAACTTATTGATATCTGTTATGCTTGGTTGTCTCTAGTCTATGATTTTGGGATGGATGAGGGGAAGTTCAATGACGTTAATGGTGCCCAGGAGGGTATCATCATCAAAGATGTCATTGTAGGATTTATTTTCCTCCTCTTTGGGGATGTCTTTGATCTCTACAAGGTCATCCTGGATATTCAAGAGGGGAACTTGGGCAAGTTGGTGCCCCCAGTTGTGGTATTGGGTTCTTGTATGTGCAGGAGAGGTATTAAAGCCAAGGCCTTGATGTTTAGGATTTTGTGAGGATTTGATTGGATATTTTCTTCCACCTTCCTGTGCTCCTATACCACCGCCTTGATATTTCCATTGTTCTGTGGTGTACTTGTGTGATGCTGGATATTTTTCTTTGAAGTGATTGAGAATTAGCTTAGTGTCAGGAGGTGGGGGATCTCTATATAGCCACTGATTTATGTCAGGGTCCATTTCTAGACTATTTATGTTTGTATGGGAGACAAAAGTTAATGGCCCCAACTACTTGATTTCATGATCGGCTTGAGTAGCCTTGATTTGGTGGCTTGGGCGCCCTTGTGTATGTGGATCAAGAGGTTGGGGATCTGCATGGATGGTGATTTCAATGTCTTGATGCCAAAATTTGAGACACTAGTGATAAGTAGTTGGTATGACTTTGATGGAATGAATCCATGGTCAGTCGAGGAGGATGTTATATGGTAGGTCTAGATCAACAATGTGGCAGATGGTGTCTTGAGTTGTAGGGCCTAGCTTGATAGGAAAAATAATGGTACCTTTAGAGGTATGCTCCAAGTTATCATATGCCTTGATGGTGATGATATCATGTGATATGTCAGCCTTCGTGAACCCTACTTGCTGAATGAATTTCAAGGTACACAAATTTAGGGTTGATCCATTATCTATCATGACCTATTTAATGGAAAAGTCTCTGACCATGATAGTAATATGGAGAGGGAGGTTGTTGTCAGGCTTAATAGCTGGTATATTAGACAACTTGAAGGAAAGTGCATAGGATGTGGATAGATATCCCACAAGGTTATCAAATTGGATGGTATTAATGTTTGTGGGGACATGTCCTTCTTGGAGGGCTCGGTTGAGGATCTCTTGATGGATGGGTGAAGTGCAAAGAAGGTCAAGGATGGATATTTGGGCAGGTGTATTCCTAAGGTGTTCTAGAAGGTTATATTGGGCATTGTGAGCTGGCCTTGGATTTGTGCTAGTGACAGATATCTGGCCTCTACATGTGGTGACTACACACTGACTATCTTCTCCCTTGACATGGATGACATTGACTATGGGCTCAACTTGAGTTATGCATCTGACAAAATTATCATAGTTGATGTGGGCGGTAGTATATTCTTTGTGGTCAGTGTGGTCTCATTGTTTTCCTTTGCCTTGGTTTTGGGGTGGAGGATTAGTATTGACTTGGTTCTTCCCAGCATTGTGTTGAGGAAACACGTTCTGATAGATCTACAAATTGGCATTAGGCGAAGCTTGGGCTAGTGTTTCCACTTGGATCTCTTTTCTGTCAATGAGATCTTGCATATAGTGCTTCAATTTCATGCACCTAAGGGTAGCATATCCTTTAACACAATGGTATTCATAGTATTCATGATCTTTATACCATGTAGGCTTGGGAGTTGCATCATCAAATTTTTGAGTTAGTGGGTAAGTGATTAGATTAGCCTTATCCATTTGATTGAAGATTACGTCCAGTGGTTCACCAAGAGGTGTGAAGGTACATTGCTAATGGGTCTAGACTCAAGGCCTATTTTGATTTGGGGTAGTGGATATGGCATTGGCCTGATTTGTTTGGTTGCCTTGGTTTGTTGTTGTTAATTCTACATAGGTTGCTGATTGATTTGAGGTTGTTGTTGTTGATATGAAGGAAGAGGTGTAGGACTAGCCATAACAATTTGGACATGTTTGGTGTTAGTGGCTTCCATCGGTAATAATATTCTTGTTTTTGTTCTAGTAGCGAGGTTTGTCATTATTGGGCTTGCTATGGGAATCATCTTTGTAGTATCAGATTGTGCCTTTGTCTAAGAGGCCTCTTTCAATATCTATCCCCTTTCCTTTGATGTCTTGATAGGTTTGGATGCAGTTCATCCTCATGAAGTGGGATAGTTTAGGATGCAGGTTATCAATAAATATTTTGGTAATATGCTTCTTAGATGGTTGATACGATAACCTAGTGGTGAGGTTTTTCCATCATTTTAAGTAGTCAGCTAGGCTCTCTCCTCCTTTCTATTTTGATTTACAAAGGTCTAAAAATGATAACTCATTCTTGACATTATGGGCGTATTTGGCTACAAACTTCTCATAGATTTTGGAAAAGGTTGTGACTATCCCATAGGGTATCTTGTAAAACAACTCAACAGTAGTTTCTCCCAAGCTCTTAGGGAATAGGCACATGAGGAAATTGTCACTGTATGCCACTTCTTGGCATACCATATAGAATTCTTTGACATGGCTAACTGGATCTCCTTTCCCATGATATTTGTTAAACTTGGGTGTCTCAAAGTGTTTTAGAAAGGGGATCCTTGTGATTGATCTATCAAAGGGATAGGGACAAACCTCTTTGAATTTGAAAGCCTTGCTCTCAGTTCTGGCTCTAATCTCCTTGAGAGAATTCTTCATCTCTTTCCATTTGGTGTCGATTAGCGTTGGATTGGATACTCCTATTGGGAAAGGATCTGATGGTGTTGGTGAATAAGGATGATTTTGTGGTGGATATTGTGGAGTTGGATATGGAGATTTCCTAGAAGGGTAGGTGGATTGGAATGGATGTTGGGGTTATGGTTGTTGGGAAGGATATTGTTGTTGAGGTATGAGATGTTATTTTTGTGGAATGTATGGAGTTTCTTGTTGTAGTTGGGGGATGATGGGATGTTGTTGTTGTGATGGATAGGATGATGTTTTTTGCTACTAGGGGATGATGGAATGTTGTTGTTGGTATGCTAGGACATATTGATGTTGTAGAGGAGGCTAATGGAATGGTGCAGGTTTTTGATAGGATTGGCCTTGATGCACTTGGCTTTGGGCTTGGCTGATGTAGGTGGGATGCATTCCTGCATTTCTTAGGGGTGGAACAGTTTTTGGGAAGTTAGTGATAGGAGGTGGTTGCACAAGGTAGCTGGTGAGATGAGATGAACTCTAATGTTGTGGTGGTGGAAATTTTTGAGAAGCAGTGGGTGGTATGGATAGATAGTTGGTATATGAAAGAAAGGATGAAGCTGGTGGAGGTTGTGATTTGTGTTGTTGCATTTCTTGGGGGAAAGTGGCTTGTTGGTTTGTGGGAATGGATATGTGGGATTGGGTTCGTATACCCAAGGTGTGCATTTCTTCTTGGGTGAGGCCCCAGCGAGATCCAGTTCATGGAGGGAGTTATGATGCAGAGGATGTTAAAAATGCAGATGTGATGGTGGGATCCTGGGATGTAGATAGTGGATTTTGAGGGCCCATGAAGGGCATCCCTATTATGAAGGCAATTTTTTGGGCTTGTGTGTGAGAAATGAAAGGTGGAGGTGGAATGTATGCTTGGCTAATACTTGTTGAGAGTGGAAGAAGGTGCTTTTGTTCCCCATGGGAAGGATGGTGCTCATGTGGAGACTTGTTGAGTGAAGGAGGGAAACATTTGTGTTTCCCCAAAAAAGGATGGTGTTGTTGTAGAACCTTTCTGAGTGAAAGAGGGGAAAGATTGTGTTGCTCCCGAAAAGGATGATGTTGCTTGGCTCATGGATGGTGGAGGAACTATTTGTCTAGTAGCTTGCGTGGGAGGTAGAGGTTGGTTTTGTGGGAAGCTTTGGGCCTGAGTGGTGGCTCGAGATGTTGTAAATGATGGTGGTGTTCCCACAATGGAAAAGGGAGTGGATTTCATTGTTGCTTGTGTTGTGGGACTTGTGAAGCTGCTTTGCAAGAGATGGAAAATGGGTGAGGCTACCTGAGATATTTGAAAATAAGGATCATGGATTCATTGGACAATAGGAGTATATGCTTTAGCCGGGATGTGAATGGTTTTTATGGGGATGAGGGGTTGGAGATGTGGTGGAATGGAAGTACCCTCTTGTGAAAATTTTTCCAATATGGCTCATCGATTTTGATCAATAATTGCACTTACCATTTGTGCATTCCCTAGATGGCTCATAAATGTCTCCATGGAGAATGAAATGGGGGTTTCCGTTAGATTTTCCAAGACATGCTCAACTTGCAAGATTTGTGGATTATAGGTTACCATCACACTAGTATGATTTTTGGGATTGAATGAACTAGTGGCCAAGTTGGGATCCATATTCCTTCTCCTCTTGGATCACGTCTCAGTGAGCATGGAATTCAAATCTAAGGATGAAGATGCGGATGAGGGTGGATGCAAGATGCTTCCTAAAAACTCTAAGGATGGTGGATGCAGATCTAAAGAAACCAAAGGATGGTGAATTAGGATAAAGCCTATGCAAACCTAAGGATATGATGCAAGGATTTGAAACAACTAAAGAATGGTGGGATGCTAACTAGATTGAGGATGATGGAAGATTATGGATGATGAGAATGGTGGAGGATTACTAAGTGTCAGCAATGAGTTGTTTCTTCTTGATGTAGGATCAAAGAGGATTTTCAACCTAAGATAGACTATTGATCTTTGGAAGACAGGATTCTTGTCAATGCATGCCAATCTCTTGCTCGAGATGATAAGGCTTACAAAAGACAAGTATAGGATGCCCTAGACAATGCTTAATCAAAGGGTAGTGTTGGGGTGATTCTAATTTGGGATAAGGATTTGAAGAAACTCAAAGGATAGGACACGAAGTGGATGGATTTGCATCACTGGATTTGGTTCGAGGATGATGGAATCTAACTTGGATGTTGGGTTCTAGATTTGGATAAGGATGAATTCAAGGATTTTGATTGTGGATTTTTAGATTCAATGATGATGGAGGATGACCAAATGATGCTATTCTAAGAGGATGACCTAGATGCACTAAGTTTGGAACTTCAAAAAAACTTTGAACAAGAATAACCTAGAGACAAGCTAGTATCAAAATCTTTGGCCACAACTTGGTACCCTAAAAGGGATACAAATGGTGAGTAATCTTTAGGTGATCTGAGAAACCACTTGGATCGATCCTTGCACAAATATTTTGATACCTTTAGAAGTAGATCGAGAAGCCTCTGATTAATAGGTGTCTGATTTGGTCTATGGTGTCCTCCCAATCAGTTTGTATGCGCATGACTCACTTAAGAGCCTAGTTGACCATGCCAAAATAGTACCAGTTTGAAGTCATTCTCCAAAGAGGAAGCACTTTTCTCTTTGGACAAGCTTCTCTAGAAGTAAAACAAGTGAACTCGTCCAAGTTCAACTTTTTTAATGTCACTTAGTTAACAAGGATTTTGCATAATTTAAAACTCTTAGAATCACACCATGAAGAGTTCTTTGCCAAATTGATTTAGTGATTTTCAAATGAAGACTTGAAAGCACATATGTTTAAGTTTTTTATTTGTTCATTCTTTGAAGACAAGAAAGCTTTAAAAAGATATTGCAAGTTTTTTTACCTTTTGCATTCAAGATTTGTGTTTTCCTTTTAGGATCCCGAATTGAGCTTTTGAAATGAAATGAAAATGCTTTTCTTTCAATTAGGGCATTCAATATTGTGTTTTCTTTGGGACTCTAAGAAAAATAACTTTTTATTTGACTTTTATTTCTTTAGGTATACTCAAGATTTTGTGCTTTAAAATTTAGTTTTAGGCCCAAAAAGAGGTGTTCCTAGATTGCTTTATGAATGCATGAAACTTTGAAAACATTCAAGATTTTGCAAAAGAAGTTTTTTTTAACCAAGAAAAATGCATTAGGATTGATTTAGGAACATTTAGGATGGATTAGGAACCGATTAGGATTGATATGCAGATTTTTAGTCCTTTTTAAGCACCCAAACTTTAAGTGTTCCTAGATTGCATGAAAAAACCCTAAATCACTTAGATTTGAATGAATGAAGTTCTTTTTAACAAAGAGGAAAACATCATAAGTTATTTTGATTGATTTAGGATTGATTAGGATTAGTTTTGATCCGTTTAGGAAAGATGTACAAATTTCATGATGTATAGGCATTCGAGAGTGAATTTGAATTCATTTTAAGCCCAATAAATGAAGTGTTTGAGTCCCTAAACATGCATGAGGGTTAATGAGACTTAGGTATTTGATTTTTTGGTGATATTGTTTCTTCCAATGGGTTCTTGCAAAACATGGAGTTAGAAACTAAAAATTTGCAGTCCAAAGGCACCAGGAGGGCCCAACGAACCCTAAAAATCAAATAGACCCAAGTTTAAGGCCTTACACATGACCCTTGTTTCCCATACAAGTAAATAGGGTAGGGTATTTTAGGGATTTTACTCGTACGAGTTAGGATGAGGGCTCATATGAGTCACCTTGACTCCTGGTACAAGTAAATAGGGCTAGAAGGCTCAAAATAGGCTTAAATTACATCCAGAGGTCCCATACGAGTAATGGGAACCTCTGGTACAAGAATAAATATGTACTCATATGAGAAAAAAATTCTAGGGAGTTTACTCATACAAGAATCCACCTAGAATAGGATGAGATTTCTCAAAAAGGTGACTTTTTGGCTTAAAACTCCTAAAAAAAGGCAGTTGTGAAGTGTTGTGGTGTCCCACTAGGCGTGCCAAAATGTGATCAGTGAAAACCTAACCTATTTGGAACAAGCGTAGACATTCAAACATTATTCCTAGCAGCATATTCCTAACATATAGCAAATTTATTTTCAAAGACACTTTAGATAGAGCGTAAATGGGAGCACCCTGTCATCATTTGATTTGCTCTTGATTTAGGGATGTGGGTGTTCTCTCAAAACACCAAGAGCATGTCCCTAATGCAGATTAGAAATTTTTAGGATCCATTAGGGACTATGAGAACCCCATAGTGGCACAGAATAAGGTATAGAACACCTGATTTTCCCCTAGAGCCCCAAGGAGCCTAGTGAAGCTAAAATGCAGATTGAGCTAAGAATGCTTATGCTAAGATTAATTTTATCCAAATATGAAAGTGATATGATGAATGGTTAATCCATTAGGCTAAGTTATTGTGAATTATTAAAGCATATAAAATGAGTTAAATCTTAACAAAACTAGAAATTAATCTAAGTCTAGATGTAATTTAGCATGATAACACTACTTAATATGAAGGATGTGAAATGGTGGTTTTCTCTTGAAATTGAGGGTATTTATAGGATTTGAGGAATGGCTTGGGTTAGGAAGGGGAGTTAGGGTCAAATTTAGGGTTAGGGGTAGAGTTTGGGGTATGGTTAGAGGTATGGTCAAAGGGATGAGGGTTAAGGGTTTCTCACACATGTGTGAGAAAAACTAGGGAAGTGTTCCTAGGGAACCAAGGTGGAAGAGGAGACATGGGCTTAATTAAGAGGTTGTAAGAGTCTTAATGAGGTGTAAGGAGTCATTAATGAATCTGTAAGGCTCATTAATGAGGGGTTTGACCAAAAGTCAAAGGATGAGGGTTTAGACTAAGAGGGTTAGGAATCACCCTCTAAGAAGGTTTAGGATGGGATTAGGAAAGGTTAGATGGGTTTAGGGTTTTCTAAAAGATTTTAGGGTTTTTGGCTTTAAATAAATATTTAATTTATTTAAGGATTGTAATATATTTATTAAATAATGATTAATAAATAGGGGAAAATCATTTAAATTTGATTTAAATGCTTTTCGGAGGGATTCTTTAATTAAATGTCTTTAATTAAAATAGGAGAAGGGATAATGACAATAAAAATTAATTAATTAATTAATTAATTAATGATGATGTCATCAGGGGTTTCTGCAAAATAAAATATTTTTATTTGGCAAAGGGTTTATAGGTGTCTACAAGATCAACGACTGTTGCATCATCTTCTTCAAAGTTTGTACTCTTTTCTGATAGTTCTTCAAGGTTTTCTAGACTTATCTATGGTGTTTTGTCAGTTCTTTTCTTTTTGAAAATGATGCTCTTAACTTCCTCTTTAGTTCTTCATTTTGTGCAAGTGCTTCATCTAGGGATTCTTCTATTTATCATTATTTCTTATAAATTTCCATATTCCCAGATCTACTCTCAAGTTGTTAAACTTCCCTCTTAGAGAACTAAGCTCTGATACCAATTGTTGATTGGAAAGATTAGGTAATGAGGGGGGGTGAATCAGTACTAATGGATTTGTATCAATTCAAACTTTTAATCATAAGCATATAGTTTCATTCCCAGTTTACCGATAGTCTTTTATGTATTAACGATATGTTGTAATTGAAATAACATAAAGTAAATATCAATAACTTATCAAATGATTCACACCCCCATAAGACAAATACTTTTGGTGTTGTAGAAACCCTTGGTCAAAGGGAAAAACTGGGGTGGGGATGATACCCACAACTCTTCACTGTGGCTAAAAGAGTTTTCCAGTGAAGGCTACAATGTGTCACTTTCTGAGTGACTCACCTAGTGAGGAGTGACTAATAGATGGTTAAGTGTACCTACAGTCTTTCTAAGACTACTCTATTAAGAGATTTTATCATTCCTATACGACATTCACCCTGTTAAAGGATTTACAATAAGTTCCTAAAATAGAACTTATAAGTCTGGTTAGAGACTACCTGGCTAAGGGATTTCACAATCTTGTCGCTAAACTGTTAGAAATAAATCAACAATAAATTTGACATGTCTGTGATTTCCTTCAAAGCTTATCAGATCCCTTATGTTCACTATTTGTGTCTTCAAACTCTTTTCGCCTTCAATGCTTTCTCTACGCCTATATATATTTTTCCACTCTACTCTCTTTATCTCTTAATCTTTTAAATATTTATATGTTTTTGTTCATTGAACGGCATAATCATGACCTTAGATCTTAGGGTTCCTTCATCTTGATCTTATCTATAAACCATTTTTCTCTTTTCCTATGTCGTCTATAATACCTATTTTCCTTTATCCAATAACTGTCAACTTCCGATAACTAACTCTGATATCTGCTATAGTGTGCCAATAGTATAACTCCAATAGTTTGGAATCAATGACAAAACTTATCTTGATATTTCCAACAATTTATTGTGGTTTCATTTATGTCAACTAAGTATTCTGTTGGTTGACAGTGAGTTGATAAGTGTTTGAGTTGTTTAATTCAATGTGTGGTGAGTATGTGAAGGAATTGGAGTGTGTGATTGTTGTTGGAGACTCAGGGATGTCTCTAGATGTTGTATGTATGATCGCAGTGGCTAGAAATAAGTATGGAGTGAGTTATGATCAATTAAAGAGCAACAAGGCTGACAGAAGAATAAAAAGTGACAGACAATGAATGATTTGATTGTTCTATCAAATCGGTATGGATCCAAGTGTTGTGGTTATGATATGTTTATCTTGACTAGGACATGTTATTGAGGCTATGATCATAAGTTTATTGGTGTACTGGAAGGCATAGTTTCAAAGGACAAAAGATCACTCAATGGAGGTTAGCAAAAAAGTTTAATAGCTATGAATAGTTGATGTTAGATCAGTGAGAAGTGATGATGCAGTTAGCTGCGGTGGATCTCTTTGTGATCTAGGTGGCATGGTGATGTGGTGTAATATACTTGTAATGATGATTTGATGTTACATTATTTGAGGTGATCGAATCTATCAAGTTTTGGAAGTGTGTTGGGGAAGTAAAATAAATTTTGACTATAGTTGTGTAAATTAATGGCTGATGAATCTTGAGGCTGACCTTTTAATTGAATGTTCTAGATTATTAATACATTTTAGGGGTCAAGAATTGAGCAGGAGTGATTGTAATTAAAATGTGATATGTTTTGTAAGTTGACTAAGGCCCTAATGAGCATGTAATGTATTTAAATGTAAATTGGTCAATTATGCAAGTGTAGATCATGGATGCAAAGGTGTGGTTCAGTGAAGAGTTAATATTTTCTATAAGAGAAGCAATATTTGTGCTTAATTGTATCTGAATAAGCAAACAAGTGCTACACCCAGATCATTGTAATTGTTGAATCCTAATAGGTTCTGCAAGAAAATCCCTTAGTTGGGTAGACTTTAATATGTTTGATTTGTAAATCCTTTAACCAGGTGACTCTTTAACTAGGGTTTGAAATCCTTTAACAAGGTTTCTCCTAATAGGGTAAAACTCTTCATAGTGCTAGTGGTAAATCACTTAATCAGGTGACTTCTAACAGGGTTTTCTCCTAACTGGGCATCATTGTAATCTCCTAATAGGGCTAGGCCTTTAATAGGGTGCATTTAAGAAGAGATTATTAGTGGGTGCTAATTCCCACCATGGTTTTTATCCTAAATTAGGGTTTCCATGATAAAAATATTGGTGTCACTTTTTTGCATTTTTGGATGGTTGTTTGGTTAATTTGTTTATTGCATGCATAAATTATAAAGTTGATGAATGTGGTTAATTTATTGAATGTATTGTGAAAAGTTTCAGATCTGATAGATTATTGTTTCACCCCCTCCCTCTCACTAATCTTGGGCCTTATAGTATTAACAATTAGTATCAGAGCCCTTGGTCCTCTTTGTGGTAAGCTAAATAGCTTGAAGAAAATATCCAATGATGAAGAAGGAAGGTCCTAAGTTCACAAGAGATAATTACACAATAAGGAGTGACCGAATGAAGATCTATCTAAAAGATATGGGGTTGCAATTATGGAATCATATTGAGATAAAATATTTTTTTCCTAGTGGGACTCTTACTGTAGATCAATTGAAGAAACAACAGGAGAGTATTAAAGTAATGGAGGATATAGTAAGTACTATATCTGACACTAAATATATTGACATACATGGATTAGAGACTTCTCATGAGGTTTGGAAAAATCTTAAACTAATCTATGGTGGAGACAAGCATGTGCAAAAATTCAGGGTAGATAGTCTCAAGGGAAAATATGATGACATGAAAATGGTTGAAGGAGAAAACATTGTTCAATATGGTCAAAGGATAAAAGAAGTTTTTGGTGCTATCAAGAGTTTCAGTGGGATTATTGGAGAAGAGGTTTTCATAGAACAACTAGATGGATTTGCATTGACAAAGGATGAGGATATGTTGTGCAATCTACAAAATGTATTGTATGGACTAAAACACCCACCTAGAGCATGGTATGAAAGATTACACTCTTATCTTATCAAGATTGATTTCATAAGAACAAGTGAAGATAGCAATGTGTACTTAATGGTTGAAAGTGATAAGATACTATTAGCTGAAGTGTTTGTGGATGACATAATCTTTGGAGGAAATGATGAAATGAGTTTTCCATTTGCTAAAGAAATGAAGGGATTTGAGATTTTAATGATGGGAGAAATTAAGTTCTTTATTATACTGAAAATTTCACAACTAAAGGATGGTATCTATATTAGTCAGTCCAAGTAAATAAAGGAAGTGTTGAAGAATTTTGAAATGGAATATTCCAAACTAGTTGGAACCCCCATGATGATAGGATGCAAGCTATCTAAGGATAATGAGTCAAGTGCAGTGGATGCAACTCCTTACAGATCCATGATTGGTAAGTGTATCATCTTAAAATGGAAGCATTTCCATCTTGATAGGTTTAGCACCCTCTTTTAGTACATTTATCATGATAGACTTGCATTTAGGGTGCATTCTGCACTTGATTCCTTCATTCTAGGTGAAATTAGGGTTAGGATCCTGAGGATTCTCCTTAATTTCCCTCTTCCATGGCTCTATTTTCTAGGTAGGATTTAGAAATAGGTCCTCCTAGCCTTCATCACAATTGTCATAAGATTTTGTGCCTCTCCCCGGCATTTTGTCCCATTCTAGCATCATTTCTATTTTAATCGGCTATTCATGGAGGTGGAGATCACCAAAACGGGGGTTTGACTAAGGCAAAACCCTATATAGCCACCCCAAAACACCATTTTTCAAATATCTATGGTCATTGTTTTGAGAATTGGAGGATAGATCTGAGTACCCTTAACAGTGAACTTCTGAGATCTACGAACAAAGTCAAAGTCGACCTTCAAAATATTAATGTAGCCTTTAACCTTTTATCGGGGTCAAAGACTACCTAATGCCGAAAAGATGAAAGTTTTATGGGTTTTCTCTGTTACAATTTTCTGGTCCCGGATCTGGTTGCAGAATCTTCCAAAACTCCACACAGGCTTCAGAAAATAGGTATTTCTAAATCTGCTCCATAATGAGGTATGTATCTTATCTTAATTAATTTTCAAGCATTTCCAGATTTACTTTACTTATGCTATTCCAATTCAAAACACATACAAATGAATAGTGGTGAATGATAGGTACATTACTAAGGTTCCATTTCTATACTATTCAATTTGGTGTTAGATTTAAATCTTGCATGCTTATATTTCAAAAATACAAAAAAAAATTGCAAAATCCCTTTAAAAAACACAAAAATATTTACATTTTCATGCTTTTAGTGCTTTTTTGTATTCAACATGTATGATTCTTATTTTGAGTACTTTGATGAGGATTTTATTGTACAAGAGGATAGATTCCCTAATGAGGTACATGGTAGTGATCATGAAAATGGTTTGGATAAGATCTCCATGGATCCTATTCCTATTTCACTCTCCTCTACAACCTCTCCAATTGACCTTTACCATAGGGTGTGTGCATGGTTACCTTCATGTCCCACTATTTGTAACATTGATAAACCTAAAATGATATATCCTACACCTTTGATGATGGTAAAAGGATGTCCTCATATAAAAATTATGGGTAAACCTAGAGATCCTTTGGATTTCTTTGATAACACTGATTCCATTTCACATGCTTATCACACACAGAATAACCCTTAGCCTACTGCTCTGGTTTCTTTACCACCTTCTCAACCTATGCTTCCTCGAGCACCTAGGTTTCCATCTACCTTTAAGGATTATAACTTAGTTGACCAATTACGTGCTACTCCTGCTAAGATATCTTTATGGGAATTACTTCAAACTTCCCTGACATATCATGAGGCATTGCAAAAAGAATTATCTACTCTTCCTGCTTCACCTCCTAATCAAGATAACATTCATTCTATTTTGGATTGTATGTATACTATGCCTTATGTACCTCCTATTGTGTTTTTTGATAATGATTTACCTTCCCTAGAGGTGCAGAATCAATATGATGCTCTTATGGTTGTTGTCTCTATTAATCAGAGTATCATTCAAAGAACCTTAATTGATAATGGATCTAGGCTTAATGTTTGTAGCATGGATATACTCAAGGCAATTAAGGCTGATCTTACTACTATTCAACCTGATAATGTTCCTATACATGGATTTGACAATATTGCGAAGAGAACTTTGGGCATTATTACCTTACCTGTTAAAGTTGGTCCAGTTATCTTAAATACTCCTATTCATGTTATGCTTGGACCTCTCAATTATAACCTTCTTTTAGGAAGACCATGGTTATATACTATGCATGCAGTTCCTTCTACTCTTCATTGCAAGGTAAGGCTCATCTATAACAACTTAATGTATACATTACATGCAAATGATGCACCGAATCCTTACTTAAATGCATAATATGCCAAAATCTCTGAGCCTCTTCAGCCTAGTAAAGAGATTGAAAAACAACCAAAAATACAAAAATCTAAGATAAAACAACCTAAGATTCAACAACAGGAAGCTCCATCTTCTTCTTTGACTGAGGATGATTGGGGGACATTGGATTTTAATCCTACTTTTATTGGAGAATACAAGGTCTCTGATTTGGAATTTTTGAAGCAACAAAATGAATTTGAGAAAAAATAAAATTCTCCTTCTCCGCTTTCTGAGGAACTAAAAATTAATTTTGTTGCCGCTTCGATTAATGAAATGATTGAAACTATAAAGCTTGATTGTTATGATATTGTGACATATGTCGCTCCTTGGACTCCTTCTGATATGACTGATTGATATGGTCCTGGTTATCATTTGCTTAAGAAATTAGGATTTAATGGGAAAGGATGTGGTAAATATGAACAAGGTATACAAGTACCTTTAGATAATGAAGTTTATGATCATATGTATGGATTAGGATTCAATCCTTATAGACAACCATCAGCTTTTCCTCTTAATGTTAATCATATTTGTGGTGGACAGTTGAAGTTGGTTAACTCATTGCTTATTGACCTTAATCAAGAACCCTCTTTGGATATTTTTTCCTAAAGATGAAGCCTTAATGGAATTTTTAGGGGTTTATGAAGATTTACCTAAGTTTCATCACAAACGAGGAAAACCTTATTGTTTAAATGCAGATGCTTATTTTGGAGAACATGATAAGCAGGATACTCTCCCTTTACTGATGGATCCTACTAGACCAATTTCTCGTCAATATAAGAATCCTATGAAATTGGTCTTATCCTTGTAGTTTTCTTGAAGTTGTATGCCCCTACCTGCAAGCTTGTTTTTATGTGGGAAGAAAATTTATGATGTTTTATGGCTTGTGCCCTTAGCCCCATGTTCTTCAATGTGTCACCATGCTCCAGTTTTTATCACATGTGCTAAATCATAAAAACTAGGGAGATATTCAAGTTTCAAGGTCTGCATGAAATAGCTCTTTCATGTCAGGTGGTGTCAAAATTGTCTAAGTCAAAAACCTTGGATGTTTTCTGCCTTTTCACATCTGTGCACTTATTTTCTAACGTCAGCATTTCCTATCTGTGCACCTGTGACCAATTGTCATATGTCATGGTGGGCCCAGTTTCTTAAGGCTCTGAGGCAGTTAAAGTGTGATTAGAATCTACGGTTGTCATGATGCCACATGGTAAAGATGCACGATGGTTATCTTTCTTGGCTTTTTGACAGCCATTAGATTTTCTTGTAAGGCATGTAATGGGTTCAGGTGGATCCATGTGTCAGATGTTGCAGAGGTGTTCATCTCTGATTGGCTAAGGTATTAATGATGTGGCGGTTGTCAGTGGGACCATGTTCTCTACAGAAGTTAAGGGTCAGATAGTTGTCGAAGGATCTATGGTTGTCGCTTGATTGTAAGGAATTTTCTTCCCCTTTGTGATCATGTGACCACCATCTGATTTATAGGGCCGATAGTGTAGTGGGTCCATGCCACATACTGTTGACATGCGTGTTGGTGATTGGTTGTTGGATGGGTGATGTGGCTCTATGCCCAGTTGACCATTTTGTTGATTTTTGAGAACCACACGATCTGCTGGGAGGGAGATTAATCGACGGTTGTGTTTTAAATTGGTTGATTAACCATTGCTACCTAAAATTTGAATATTTCAAGGGTTTCTCAATGACAAAAGGATTGAAAATTCAATGTTTTGATGGCTGATCTGCATGGTATGACTTTGCACTCACTAGTACAATATGGCCTAAGGTGGGTATACTTGATGCATTTCTATTCTTTTGCGTACTAGTCAAGGTTAGTGCCATCAATGAAGATCATTCTTGGATTTTTTTTTCTCTGAGATTGCTTGGTTTCCTCCCCTGCAGTAAATTTTGATTGAATCCGGTTGGTGGGTTGTTGAAACCCTAATTTTGTCCTAGCTATTTGAAGCTTGTTGCATTATTTCTGAAGGATTCAAAATAGCTAGTGACTATAAATTACTGTCTGATGTATGTAGAAGGGGGTTGATGGTCAATTCTGAAAATTGAGTAATGAGAGCTTGGGCTTAGGGTTTGTTTTTCCTTAGCATTTTGTTATTTTGCAATGTATTGACTCAGCAAGTTTTAATGAAAATGCACTTGAATCCCGATCTCAGACTTATGTATGTCTTCTTATTCTGATCCTGCATTCCTATATATTAATGTCACAAATTGAGTTAATGTATGGTATACAAAGTATATTGTGAAAATATCTTTGAGTTCTTGCCAAAGTCAGGATTAAATCCTTAAAGGTAGTTTCAAAGAATCCATGGTTGAATGAGAATCTGATGTCTAAGTGTGAGGTTGGAGAGGAATAATAGGCAAAGCACTTATTCTAGATTTGGGTGTGTTGGAGTTAGATTTTTAGTGATGTATGTTGTATTGTGACTTTGTGCCCTAGGAGGAGACACTGGTCCATTCTCAGGAGGCATTTTTCCCATCATCAATCAAGCAAATATAAATGATAAAATCTTTAAATCAGTTTGTAAAGGGAATGAATGTGTAATATTTTGGAGACTCCTTTCAAGAAGTGAGTCAAGGGTACACCCTCCTGAGCATTAGGCTCAAAGTGTAGGAGGATCCTTGTTGATCCTTGTTAATTGGCCCTTTTTCTTGTAGCGTTTGGAGTGGTGATAGAGTCAGTGACATTAGTTTGTCAATCATAGTGAAAATATACAAGTGGAAAGAAAAGGAACCAACAAAATGGTGACTCTACTGGGGAGAGTCTAGGGATAAAAGAAATTTTAGCATATTCCTATGTTTCTCCATTTTCAGCTTGTGTTGTCTTTTAGACTTCTTAAGTTTTGTTCCTTAGGATATTCTCATTGAAAGTGGGTGGCGACTCAAAGGGTTAAGAACTAGTGTTTATAGATTACAAACCATGGACAAAAGAAGGAATAATAGGTCTTTTGTCAAGAAGCATCCAGAGGTTATTCTGGAGTAGTTGCCTAGATAAGAAAAGAAGAGTTGGATCAGAAGAGATGGGTAATCTACTAGTACCCCTATAAGAGAAAGAAATAATGCTAGAAATAGAGCACCACATGCATCTTCAAATGAGGATGATTCATAATATAAAATCTCTAAATCTGATAGTGGCCACTCTGGAGATAATTTTTATGATACCCCAGAGGCATTGTTTCAAGACAAAGATTTGGATCCTTCAGATCAGGATGTACAAGCAAGAGAAATGGGTTTTGGACCAAATTTAGATCCTGATGAGGATATGTTTAGAAGGCAACCCATGGGAACAAGGCATGTCCATTTCCCATATCAAAATCTTACTGATAAGGATGTGTCATCAAATTCTGAAGATACTATGATAGACCCAAATGATTTGGGTACATTGAGATTACAATTAGCAGAGCAGGATGCCATATACAAAAGATTACAAAAAGAAAGAGAGGCTGAAAAAATAAATGCATTAATAGAAAGAGAGTCTCTACTTAGAAAGATTAATGAGCTAAAGGAGAGAAACAAAGCACTTGCTTATGCTCCTAAAACTTTATAGTATGATGTCTTTGGTGATCTTGATGCTTTGAGAAGTGAAAGAGAGCGCTTACTGCAAGACCATGAATTTGATAAAGAGGGCCCTATGATTAGACAGGTCCAGAGCTATGCCTCTTTACCTAAAGATGAAAATGAATGTGCAGTCACCAAACCTACTGTTGTTGTTAGTGAAAAGAGAAAACAAAAGATGGTGGGGATTCAAATAAATGAGCCACTAAAAATACCAAAGGTCCCACCACCTTTTTCAAATGAAGATATAGAGATGGAAAGGACAAGAAAAGAAGATGATGATCTTGCAAGAGAATTGGAGAAGGATAAAATTGAGGCTTCTATTGCATAAAAAAGAAGAAAGATCCAATTCTTGAGAGCTTCGTCAACAAATACTCTTGGACCATCTACTACTAAAATAGGTATGCCATCTACAACTTCTAATGTTGCTCTATCTAGTAATGGTACTGCTCATAATTCACTGCTCACTTCATCTACCAAGATAGGTGTTGACCCTAAACAATAGTCAAGTGTACAAGTGGATGGAAATGTAAATGTGAATGTTAATTCTAGTGGGATATAGACAAATTACCTTTGATGGAATACTAGGTTACCCCAATGCTTTCCCAATTGATATAAGAGACAAAATACCTAAATTTTTTGGTAACAATGCCATTAGTTGTGAAGAGCACCTTAGGTTGTTTTTTGATGTGCTAAATGACTATGAGGTTGAACATGAGGATGTGGTCATGAAATTATTTGTTCAGTCTTTGGTGGAAGATGCTAGAGATTGGTTCAAAAGACTTCCTGATAGATGTATTGATACATGGGATTCCTTTGAGAAATGCTTCAAAGAACAATATGGTGATAGGCCTAATGCTAGTTTCATGTTGAATGAATTCAACACCATAAGGAAAAATCAGAATGAATCTGTAGCCAAGTTCAACATGAGATTTTAGAAGGGTATGCATAAATTGTTTCAAGTCATGAGGTTAGATGACAATGTCTGCTTAACCGCATACTTCAATACCTTTGATGGTAAGATGGGATATTTTTTGAGGGACAAAGAACCAAGAACTATCAAAGATTCTTTTAGGATTGCTGTCAATATTGAAAACAACATGAAAATATCAAGAAAATTGGGTGGAAAAAGAGATGACCCTAAGTTGTTTGGGGATAAAAAATACAAAAGGGATAATGAGAGAAATATTGGAAATAAGAAGCAAGAGGAAGACAAGTTGGATAAGGTGTTGAATTCACTAAAGGACTTAAAATCACCTAGTGTCAGAAATGAAAAGATTTCTTCTAGTGACAAGCCTTATTTCAACAACAATTTCAATAGGTAGAATAGGCTATAAAATTATCCTTATAACACCCAATGGAAGGATGGAAAACCTATTGTCCTTGATGAAAAAGGAAACAATGAAAGATATATCCCTAATCCTTTACAAAGAGCTTCTGTAAATGTCATGGAGGATACACCATGGTGTGTATCTTGTTAGTCTCCTCATTCTGCAGAACATTGTGTGATTGCACAGTCCATGGCTACATACCAAGATGGTGGTTCTAAAGAACCTGATCAAGAAGGAACTCATGATAATATTGGGTGTAACATGACATCTTCATATTTGGGATATGAAGATGATTCTAACATTGGTGAAGAAACCGATGTGTGCTTGAAGAGACAAAATAAGGCTCTATTTCATCAAGAATTTTTTTCTAATGATGATGAATTGATGAAAAGACATGTAACATGAATTCTTCCTCAGAGCTAGTGAATTTAAGAAGACCTTCAAAAGAAGAAATTGCTAGGGTCACTATAGAAATGGTAGCTCAGGTGCAAACTAGAAATATGACAGCAAATGATACCAATGGAAAAGCTACAGGAATGTTTATAAAGGATACCAATCCTAAGGGACCCAATGGAAACAAATCAAAAGATGGAAACTTGGTGAAGTTCAAAAATGAAAGAGATAAAAAGTGGGAACCAAGGGGAGCTGGAGCTTAAAAGATCTATGTTGTCCATGACAAAGATAATCAGAAGGAAGTAGAGAGGCTAGTTAGTACAATGGCTAAAACTAAAAAAATGAAGGTGACAACTACAACTAATATATCAGAGAAACATAAAGACAATAGAGCAGTGAAGATTGAGGTTCCTTCCTCCGCCCCTATTGATATGTTGGTTGTATTGTCTCATATTACTGTCAAGGTTCCTTTGTCAAAATTATTAAGGATCCCTAAGCATAAAGATAAAGCTCTTTCATGGGTGGATAATGTCCATGATAATGATGTTGCATATAATGAACCCCGGGCTAAAATCTTGAAAGAATTGGGGGTTCAAGGATTGGTATCTCAGATACCACCTATATACTTGGACAACTCTGTCAATGCTAGTCTTGAAAACATTGATCCATTCTTTCTGAGTATCATAGTGAATGGAATGAAATTGAGGAACTGTATGATTGATTTAGGGGCCTCTAATACTATCATGCCTTTCAAGATCATGGAAAAACTGGGCCTTAAAGTTGATACAGTCCAAGGCAGATGTTGTGCAATGGATCAGAGAGAAGTTCCAGTTATTGGGACCATAAATGCAATGCCTTACAGATTGGTGGCCTATCCAGAGAAAAACTTGACAATGAGTGTCTTGGTGGTGGATATCCCTCCTCATTATGGGATGTTATTGTCTAGGAAGTGGAGTGCTACCATGGGTGGAAGTTTACAATGTGATTTGTCCTATGCAACTTTCAAGATTGATGATCAATTTATTAAGATTGAGCGAGAGCCACAAGTATTCCTCATGATTGACAGGAGTATTAACAATGAGACTACATGTTTTTTGGATACTGATATTAATGCTTTTAGAGGAGAGGTCGCTATGCTTGAAAAAGAGCCTATACTATCACCTATTACTCTGGAATAAAAGTTAAATCTGAGAAGGGTGATTTGTGGGTGATGTATTTTGATGGTGCAAATTGCAAAGATGGTTCAGGGGCAAGTATTTTGCTTATTTCTCCTGATGGGAATACTTACAAGTTCTCTTTCACATTAAGCTTCTCATGTACAAATAACATAGCAGAATATGAGGCATTACTAATAGGATTGAGGTTGGCACACAAGCATGGAATTAAATGCATAAAAGTTGTGGGTGATTCAGAGTTAGTTGTGTCCCAAGTAAGATCAGTATATGCTTCCAAGAACAAGAGATTGAAACAATATAGAAATATTGTTTGGGACATGATTGAATATTTTGATGCTTTCAATATTATATGGAAGGATAGGAGAAACAATAAAATGGCTGATTTGTTAGCCAATATAGAAATCAATCCTAGTGACATTGCATTTGCTGGTGTCTCCAAAGATGAAATTTGGACTAGGCCTAGTATACCAGATAATGTTGAAAATTGGAAAGTCTTTGAAGATGACCAGGATATTTTGAGATTTATAAATTGTGAAGATCAATATCATGGTCAGGAACTAGATTGTTCATCCTTGGTTGAGATTGTAGAAGGAAAAGAGGTTATCCTTGGTAATGAAGTCCTGCAACTTAAGACTAATAAGGTTCCTAAGGGACTTGTTTTAGAAATTGTATTTGATAGTCAGGATAGAGTTCAGATGGACACTAAGAAAAGAGATCAAATGGATTTGGATGAAATTAACCTTGGTACACAAGAGGCACCTAAGAAGGTCTATATTGGAAAAGAGATATCTCACAAGGTAAGAAAGTCTTTGATTGAATTGTTAAGAAAATTCAAGCATGGTTTTGCCTAGTCATATGATGACTTAAAGGTTTATAGGGAAGACTTGTTTCAGCATATTATCCCTTTGAAGGAGGATGCTAAGCCTTTTAGGCAAAAATAGAGGCCAATTAATCCTACCTTAGCACCCAAGATACAAGAAGAATTAATGAATTTGAGGGATGTTGGAATCATAAGGCCTGTGAGGCACTCTTCTTGGGTGTCAAATTTGGTTCCTATCAGGAAGAAGAATGGAGATATTAGATTATGTGTGGACTTCAAGAATCTAAATGTTTCCTCTCTAAAGGATAACTATTACTTGCCTAATATGGAGGCTATGTTGCTTTTTTAACTGGTTCTGATTTGATGTCTATGATGGATGGTTTTTCTGGTTATAATCAGGTAATTGTAAAAGAATTAGAGCAATTTAAGATAGCCTTCACAACACCTTGGGGAACTTATGTTTATGTGAGAATGCCTTTTGGTCTCACAAATGCTGGTGCAACTTTTCAAAGAGCAATGGATGTTGCCTTTGCAGATTTTATAAATGTTTTCCTTGTTGTTTATCAAGATGACTTAACTGCATATTCCAAAAGGGAAGAAGATCATTGTTCTCATTTAGAGAAGATATTTGCAAGGGTTTGGAATATGGCATTTCATTAAACCCAAGGAAATGTGTATTTGGTGTGACTGAAGGTAAGTTGCTTGGCCACCTAGTTAGAAAGCAGGGAGTGAGAATTGATCCTGAAAGAGTGATGGAAATTGATAAAATTTAGAAACCAAAGAATGTTAAGGGAATACAGTCCTTCTTTGGCCAGGTGAATTTCTTCAGGGGATTTGTTACAAACTTTGCTGAAGTTACTAGGCCAATATCCAAAATGTTAAAAAAGGGGTCTAAGATCATATGGGAAGGTGAGCCTGATGAAGCTTTCAAGAATATCAAGCAGGAAATTAAAGATGCCCATGTGCTTAAGGCACCTAATTACAATGTTCCAATGCGCATTTTCTCTTTTGCATCTTTTCATACTATTGCTACAGTTTTATTACAGAAAAATAAGGAAGGTTTTGAGCAGCCTATTGCATTCTTTAGTAAATCTTTGTAGACTACTGAATTAAAGTATGATATCAATGAGAAACAAGCATATGCACTTGTGAAGGTAGTAAAGGCTTTTAGACATTATTTAATGGGAGCAATTGTTATGGCTTTTGTACCAAATGTTGCAGTAAAGGATATCTTTTCATAGCAAGAAGTGTCTGGGAGAAGATGCAGATGGATTAATAGAATTCAAGAGTTTAACATTGATATCCAAATTACCAAGTTGGTTAGAGGTCAAGGATTGGCAAAATTGATGGCTCAATCCAATCTTGATGCAAATCAGATAAATCAAGCTGAAGTTGATTACACATGTGATATGGATGATTGTATATGGTATCAGGATATTATCTTTTACTTAAGAAACATGAGATGTCTAGTAGGAATGGATGAAAATAAGAAAAGGACACTAAAACTACAGGCAATCAAGTACGTAATTATAAAATGCAAGTTATATAAAAGGAATTTGGATTACATACTTTTGAAATGTGTTGATGAGGCTCAAGTTGACAAATTGTTGAAAGAAATGCATGAGGGGATATGTGGTGGGCATTATATCAGAAAAACTACTGCTCAAAAGATTCTGAGAGCAGGATTCTGGTGGCTCAGAAATTGTCAGAGATTTTTTGGTAAGCTCAAGTTTTTAGGAAATGTACCATTGAAGCCAGTAGACTTACAAGCCCCTTTCGAGAAATGGGGAATGGATTTTATAGGTGAATTCTCAAACAAGTCTAGTGGAGGACACTCTTGGATCTTAATTGCCACTGATTATTTTACAAAATGGGTAGAGGTTATTCCTACAAGGAATGCAACAAGTAGGGTGGTGACTGATTTCCTATTGAATAATATTGTTACAAGATTTGGTTTTCCTGAAAGGATTGTCAGTGATAATGCAATGTGCTTCAGGTCTTCTGAATACAAAGAATTATGCAAAGGTTTAGGAATCCAGATATCATTTTCCTCACCTTATCATCCACAAGGAAATGGACAGGTAGAATCAACTAACAAAAGCTTGATAAAGATTCTCAAGAGGATTCTTGAAAAGAATAAGAAGGCATGGAATTCAAAGCTACCATTAGTTATATGGGCTGATAGAGTAACTGTGAAAAAGGCAATTGGATGTGCACCATTTGATTTGGTGTATGGAATACATGCAAGGATGCCTCAGAACAACTTACTAGAGATGTATAGGTTTGTTCAAATATATGATGAAGATCTAGAGAATGAAATGCAGTTGAGAATTGAGGATTTAATTAGGCTGGATGAAACTAGAAGGGAATCAGTTTCAAAGAATGCTAAGTTGTAGTTGCAGGTCAAGAGTTTGTATGACAAGAAATATGTAGAAAGGAGGTTTGAACCTGATGACTTGGTATTAATCTGGAATGCCAGATTCAAAGATAAAAGAAAGCATGGAAAGTTTGATCCAATCTGGTTAGGACCATATTTGATTCACGAGAGGTGGGGACCAGATTCCTACATTGTCAAGGAGCTCAATGGTGATATTCAAGAGTTGTTAGTTCATGGAAAATTCTTGAAGAAATACTTCAATTGAATTACCTTTCTCTTTGTGAACAGTAGTTAGGCTTGTATATACTGGTGTGTTTCTTTCTTGTCCTTCTTACTTTAGTTTGTAGGGTTTTTCCCTGGTGCTCTCTATTGTTCTCCAATGGGTGGTCTGCTCTCCCAAATATTCTAAATTCTTGCATGGGCACAAGTTACCCATCATCCCTAGACAAAGCCACTATTAGACCAATTTCCCATTAATATAAGAATCCTATAAAATTGGTCTTATCCTTGTAGTTTTCCTGAAGTTGCCTACCCCTACCTGCAAGCTTGTTTTTATGTGTGAAGAAAATCTATGATGTTTTATGGCTTGCACCCTTAGCCCCATGTTCTTCAATGTGTCACCATGCTCCAGTTCTAATCGCATGTGCTAAATCATAAAAACCAAGGAGATATTCAAGTTTCAAGGTCTGCATGAAATAGCTCTTTCATGTCGGGTGGTGTCAAAATTGTCTAAGTCAAAAACCTTGGATGTTTTCTACCTTTTCACACCTGCACACTTATTTTCTGATGTCAGCATTTCCTATCCATGCACCTACGACCAATTTTCATATGTTGTGGTGGGCCTAGTTTCTTAAGGCTCCAAGGCAGTTAAAGTGTGATCAGAATCTATGATTGTCATGATGTCGCATGGTAAAGATGCACGATGGTTATCTTTCATGACTTTTTGATAGCCGTTAGATTTTCTTGTAAGGCATGCAGTGGGTTCAGGTGGGTCCACATGTCAGATGTTGCAGAGGTGTTCATCTCTGATTGGCTGAGGTATTAATGATGTGGCAATTGTCAGTGGGACCGTGTTCTCTACAGAAGTTAAGGGTCTGACAGTTGTCAAAGGATCTACAGTTGTTTCTTGATCGTAAGGAATTTTCTTCCCCTTTGCGATCATGCAACCACCGTCTGATTTATAGGGCCGACAGTGTGGTGGGTCCGTGCCACATACTGTTGATGTGCATGTTGGTGATTAGTTGTTGGATGGGTGATGTGGCTCTGCTCTTGGTTGACCATTTTATTGATTTTTGAGAACCACACAATCTGTTAGGAGGGAGATTAATCGACGGTCATGTTTTAAACTGGCTTATTAATCGTTTCTACCTGAAATTCAAATATTTTAAGGGTTTCTCAGTGACAAAAGGACTAAAAATTTAATGTTTTGACATTCGATCTACATGGTATGACTTTGAGCTCACTGGTACAATATGGCCTGAGGTATGATTGACTACGGAAGGTGTTCGCGCCTTGGTTGTTCAAGTTGCATCGTAGTTAGAGTTGCAGTGGGTATACTTGATGTGTTTCCAATCTTTTGCATACTAGTAAGGGTTAGTGCCATCAATGAAGATCATTCTTGGATTTGTTTTTCTCTAAGATTGCTTGGTTTCCTCCCCTGCAATAAATTTTGATTGAATCCAGTTGGTGGGTTGTTGAAACCCTAATTTTGTCCTAGCTATCTGAAGCTTGTTGCATCCTTTCTGAAGGATTCAAAATGGCTAGTGACTATAAATTACTATCTGATGTATGTAGAAGGGGGTTGATGGTCAATTCCAAAAATTGAGTAATGAGAGCTTGGGCTTAGGGTTTATTTTTCCTTAGCATTTTGTTATTTTACAATGTATTGACTCTGCAAGTTTTAATGAAAATGCACTTGAATCGCAGTCTCAGACTTACGTATGTATTCTTATTTTGATCCTACATTCTTATATATTAATGTCACAAAGTGAGTTAATGTATGGTATACAAAGTATATTGTGAAAATATCTTTGAGTTCTTGCCAAAGGCGGGATTAAATCCTTAAAATTAGTTTTAGAGAATCCATGGTTGAATGAGAATCTGATGTCTAAGTGTGAGGTTGGAGAGGAATAATAGGCAAAGCACTTATTCTAGATTTGGGTGTGTTGGAGTTAGATTTTTAGTGATGTATGTTGTATTGTGACTCTATGCCCTAGGAGGAGACACTAGTCCATTCTCAGGAGGCATTTTTTCCATCATCAATCAAACAAATATAAATGATAAAATCTTTAAATTAGTTTGTAAAGGGCATGAATGTGTAATATTTTGGAGACTCCTTTCAAGAAGTGAGTCAAGGGCACACCCACCTGAGCATTAGGCTCAAAGTGTAGGAGGATCCTTGTTGATCCTTGTTAATTGGCCCTTTTCTTGTAGAGTTTGGAGTGGTGATAGAGTCAGTGACATTATTTTGTCAATCATAGTGAAAATTTGCAAGTGGAAAGAAAAGGAACCAACAGATCCTCTGATGAGAAGTGATTTGTTAATAACTGAAACTATTGATATTCAAATGGATGAAAACAACTCTGAAAGGATGATAAAAATTGGGAAATGTTTGAATCGGGATGAACGTGATTAGTTGGCTTCCCTTTTGCTTGAATTTAAAGACATCTTTGCTTAGACATATTCAGATATGTCAGGTATAGATTCTAATATTGTTGCTCATAACATTGTTTTAAAACCGAATATGAAACCGGTGAAACAGGAAATTCGAAAGCTGAATCCACGAATTGCTTTATTAGCCAAAGGTGAAATTGAAAAATTATTGGATTCTAGATTTATCCACTCTCTTGATTACTCAAATTGGATTTCAAACATTGTGCCTGTGTCAAAAGGAGAAAATAAGATAAGAATGTGTACTGATTTTAGAGATTTAAATAAGGCATCCTTGAGAGATGACTTCCCATTACCTAATATCGATATGATTATGGATTCAACAATGGGTCATGCCTTGTTATCTTTTATGGATGGTTTTTTGAGATATAATCAAATCTTTATCCCTACTGAAGATCAATTTAAAACTACATTTATAACACCTTGGGGAACCTTTTGTTGGGTCATGATGCCTTTTGGATAAAAAAATACAGGAGCAACTTATCAACGACCTATGACTCTAATTTTTCATGACTACATTCATAAGATCCTTGAAGATTATGTGGATGATATCTTAGCAAAATCCATACAAAGAGAAGATCATGCTACTATTTTACAATAGATATTTGAAAGGATTAGAAGTTACAACATGAGATTGAATCCTAAGAAATGTGTCTTTGGAGTTGATTTCGGTAAATTATTAGGATTTATAATCTCTAAGCGAGGCATAGAAGTAGATACTAAAAAGATTGAAGCTATTGTTAATATGCCTCCTCCTAAGAATATTTCTTAGCTATGGAGTTTACAAGGAAAAATACAAGCTATTCATCACTTTATTTCTAATTTAGCGGACCAAACTATCCCTTTTACTTCCTTACTTAGAAAGGATACCACTTTCTCTTGGAATGATGAGTGTAAACAAGCTTTTGAGCAATTTAAGGAGTATCTTGCAAATCCTCCTATCTTGCAGCCTGCTAATTTTGATTAGCCATTCCATTTATACACTTCAGTGACTATGCGGTCTGTGAGTGCGTTGTTAGCTCAAATTGATGATGATGGTAAGGAAAGACCTATGTATTACATTAGTCAGACTTTACTTGATTATGAAACAAGATAAATAGATTTAGAAAGATAATGTCTAGTTGTAGTTTATGCATGCCAGAAACTCAAGCATTATCTTATAAATGTTAAAGTTAATGTGATTTTCAAATTTGATCCTTAGAAACATCTTTTCTCATAGACTGATCTCTCTGGCCGATTGGCAAAGTGGGTGATGTTGCTTACAGAGTTTGATCTTAATTTTATTTCTCAAAATTCTATTAAGGGACAAGCGTTAATAGATTATCTAGTTGAAGCTCCTTGTCCTCACTTAGATACATGTTCTACTTCAATAGAATTTCTTGATGATAATATTCTAGCTATTCAACAGGATGATATTTGGGAATTATATTTTGATGGGTCTAAATGTAAGACAAGTTTTGGTGTGGTTATCATCTTGATTCCCCCTACAAAAAAACCCATCCCTTTATCATATAAATTAACTTTTCCTTGTACCAATAACATTGCAGAGTATGAAGCTCTTATAGCTGGTCTATGAGTAGCTTCATCCCTTAATATCAAACATTTACAAATATATGGATATTCGCAATTAATTGTTGAACAAATTAAAGGAGGATATCAGACTAAGAATGCTAAAATGACACAATATAGAGATTTAGGTCTTGATGTGCTTCACAATTCTCCTCTTATATGATTCAAAATTTACCTAGGAAGGATAATCGACATGCAGACGCCATGGCAAGTGCAGCTTCTTTTGTTTGTCTCAAGAATAATGCTGAAAAATTTCAATTTACTATACAAACTCTTAAAAGCCCTGCAATTTCTGACAAGATTACCTCTGATTGTTTCAATTTGCATCCGGATAAATGGTATTCACATATTTTTCATTTTTTGAAGGATGGTACTTTTCCTGAATCAGCAACAAGGAACATGCGTAATCATATTAGGAAGCTTGCAGCACATTACATCATTTTAGGAGATACACTTTATAAATGCTCTTATGAAGGATTATTATTAAGATGTCTCAATAGAACTGAAATCCCTATAGCTTTGGCAGAAGCTCATTCTAGTTCTTGTGGGGGACATTTTGGTGGAAAATCCTTGGTTAATAAATTGCTTTGAATGGGATATTATTGGAAAATAATGGAACAAGATTCTTTCATGTTTGTTAAGAAATGTCCTCAATGTCAACAACATAGTAATTTGATTCATGCTCCTGCTCGTGAGCTTTGTAATCAGGTTTCTCCATGGCCTTTTAGTGTTTGGGGTTTTAACCTTATTGGAAAAATCTCATCGGCTTCTTCCCAAGGACATACTTACATTCTCACTGCTACAGATTACTTCACGAAGTGGGTCGAAGTTGTCCTTCTTTATTCAACAACAGTGGATGTTATTTGTGATTTCATCTTTAATAATATCATAACAAGATTTGGTATTCCTTCGATGATAATTTTGGATAATGGAACCTCTTTTATAAAAAAAGAAGTCATGAAATTCTTGGAGAAATATAGAATTCAACATAGATTTTCAACTCTTTATTATCCTCAATCTAATGGACAAGTTGAAGCATAAAATAAAATCATTGAACAAATTTTGAGAAAAATAGTTAGTAAGCATGCGAAAGATTGGCATACTCAACTGACTTATGCTTTATGGGCCTATAGGACTAGTGTTCGTACTGCCATGGCTACTTCTCCTTACAACCTTGTCTATGGTGATGAACTACAACTGATTTGAACACATTGTATAACTTGAAGATCTATGATTTAAGATCACTGAATTGCTAATTAGATATGTAAGATGGTTAAATCAGTAATATGTTGTCATTGATGTCAACTATTTTTTACAGTACTTATCTTGTAAGTTACTATACCCAAACATCTATAGAAAGAAGAAGAAAAGAGATGAAGAACATATATATCTACATGAGGAAGATGGAGATGACAGATAAGGATAAGGAATACATTGAGTAACTTGTGGATGAGTCTATGACCTTATGTTATTGACTTGATTATGTTGCATTCATCTATGATGAAGGATAGAGAAAAATGCACAAAGTAGTGTTGTCAGTTAAAGAACCATTTCAGTATACAGCGATGCAATGTAGTGTATACTGATCATAGTACAAACCAAGCTTGTGTTCACCGACGCATTTCTTTGTTAACCGAGCAGAAGAAAAGAACTAAATGACTAGTTTAGCCGATGAAGTTGATGAGTTGTAAAGTACCTCAAAATCAAAGATGAAGATAATATTTGTTACGAAGATCGACGGCTAACATAATTTGAAGATCTAATGGATTGAAACAAAATGTGTTACTGACACATCAGTTGAGGAATGTTTAAGTGAAAAAATCAACAAAGGAGATTAAGTGGAAAAATCTGATGGATGGAATTAAAATGGTTTACTCATCTATTTAAGAGACTAGGATTTTATGATGAAAAAATGTCGGAAGGAGACTGTAGGAGATATCACATGAACAAGCTTCATGCATGCCTGATCAGACTGGTTAAGGAGAACCGAACTGCAGAGAATACCGAGCGTCAAAAAGCTATTACTGAGCAATAGTAAGTTACTAAATATTGATTGAAATAGAAGTGATATATTGATCAAAGGATTTGAATGAGCTTAACATAGATCTGATAATCTGTAATTGAAGTTGTGTTGTAATCAGATCAACTGTTGTTACATTTTAACCATTGTAAACAGAGAAATCTCTTAACAGAGTGGACATGAAAGTCTTGTAATGTCATTCATAGAGTGTACATTTGTTATCCTATCAACCCCATAGTGAATGATGGTTGGATGATAACGGTTGGTCTAAAATCCTCTAACAAGGTCACACCTCATAGTGTGTTTGTAACCTTTAATAGGGTTGGGTCTTCACTGACCTCACTTTAGAAGAGTGAACAATTTTTGGGTTGCTGGTCCCAGGTGGTTTTTCCCTTCATAGGGTTTCTACATTAAATCTCTTATGTTATGTGTTGATTGGGATGATTGTTTGTTATCATACTTTACATGTTGCATATTGGATTTTATTGGTAATCATTATATTTTATTAACTATAATTGGTAAAAGCACAGATAAAATACTATTTTAGTTTACCGAGAAATGGAAGTTTTAGTAAATTGTTTTTGGATATACATTTTGTGATTGGGACTATGAATAACTGATTCACCCCCCTCTCAGTTATTCTAACAATTAATATCAGAGATTTGGTTGCTTGGAATAGAGTTTTAAGGAATTCAGCACAAAGATCTCAAAATGTATAAGAGGGAAGTGCCAAAGCTAAACAAAGATAACTTCAAAGTATGGCAAAGCCGAATGAAGTTGTATGTATTTGGAATTGGGAATTCTTCCCTTACACTAATGGAGAATGGCTACATTGCACCGCCCACTGGTCCCTTGACCCTTGATCAACTAAGAGACAAGCATGACCATAATGTTACTATGATGGAGATTGTTGCTACCTGTACCGATGCCAAATTTGAAGATATTAAGAATTGCACTACTATTAAAGATATGTGGGATAAACTTGCTCAAGTTTATAGTGGTGATGCAAATGTCAAAAGAGCCAGAGCTGAAAGCCTAAGGGGTAGATTCGATGATATGAAGATGAAGGAAGGTGAAAATATTGTGCAGTACACAAATAGACTAAAAGAGGTAGTACATGTTATTAGAGCATCTGATGGTGTTATTGATGAAGAGACAATGGTAAGAAAAGTTCTCAGAACCTTATTGTCAGTTTATGCAATCAGAATATCTACAATTCATGAAACAAGGTCTGCATCTGGTAACAACCTTACTCTTGATAATCTGATTGGTAAGCTTACAACCTTTCAAGTGAATAAATTTGATAATAGTGTTGTACCGTCTATTGAATCTACTTTTATGTCTTCTCTAAAGATTGGTAAGTCTAGTAGTAGAAATAAGAATGATGATAGTAATAGCAATACTGATGATGAGCTTGATGAACTTGAAGCTCTTATGGCCAAAAGGTTACCTAAAGGTAAAGGAAGGTATAAAGTTCAATTACCTTTAGCATGCTTTAATTGTAAAGAGGTTGGTCATATTGTTGCTAGATGTCCAAACAGGAAAGATGATGACAGAAACAAAAACCGGTCTAGTGAAGGAAGCTATGGGAGAAGAAGCAATAGAAGTTACCGACACTACAATAGAGACAACTGAGACAATAATGACAAAGGCAAGAAGGTGTGCTATATTGCATAAGAAGATGTCACTGATACCGACATTGATGAAGATGTGGAGGTAGTATTTGTTGCAATGAAGGATGAATAGGAGGAAGATGAAAGGTATGTAGAGACAACACTTACCTCTAAGGTTAATAAGAATAATACATGGATCATAGATAGTGGTTGTACACATCACATGACTGGTGATGAAGAGAAATTTGATTATCTTGAAAAACACAATATAGGATCTATTAGAATGGGTAATGATGCACCCTGTATGGTTAGAGGAAAAGGATCCCTGATGATAAATGATAAAATTAGATGTGACAATGCTTATTGGGTAAAAGGTCTAAACTATAATTTGCTAAGTGTGGCACAATTGAACAATTCAGGCCACCGAGTTTCTTTTGAGAGAAATAAAGTGAAGATATATGATGATGGAGGAAGACTTATTGGATTTGGAACACAGTCAAGAGGTAATTTTTTTTATCTTGATAATGATTAGTCTTCTTGTTTAATGATGAAAGATGAAGATGCGCGATTGTGGCATAAGAGGTTATGTCATGTGAATTTTGATAACATGATTAAGATCAGTAAAAATAAAAAGGCTAGAGGTCTGCCTAACTTATCTAAGACTGATCATGTTATGTGTCATGAATGTCAGAAAGGTAAAATGACTAAATCTAGTTTCAAAAGAAAAAATTACTCAACAAAGAAATTACTTGAGTTAGTGCATACTGACCTATGTGGTCCTATGAGAACTCAAAGTTACTATGGAGATAGATACTTTAGTCTTTTTATTGATGATTATACTAGATTAATGACAGTGATGTTCTTCAAAGAAAAATCAGAGGCATTTAAGATGTTCAAGTGGTATAAAGCAAAAGTTGAGAAAGAGACTAGTAAAGAATTGAAATGCTTAAGATCTGACCGAGGTGGTGAATTTATTTCTTATGAATTTACTAACTTTTGTAATGAGCATGGTATTAAAAGATAGGTCTTTGCACTGAGGACATCACAACAAAATGGAATAGGTCAATAGTTGACTATGCAAGGACACTGATGTTACAAAAGAATGTTGCTCAGAGATACTGGAGGGAAGTTGTTAGCATAGCTGTTTATGTTCTGAATCGAGTGCAACTAAAGGACACTAATAAGACACCCTATGAGTTATGGTTTGGTCACAAACCGACTGTAAGTTATTTCAAAGTTTTTGGAAGTAAATGCTTTATTTTGAAAGATGAAAGAAATGGGAAGTTTGACTCAAAAGGTGATGAAGAGATATTTTTGGGATATTCCACTAAAAGTAAAGCATACAAGTGTCTTAACAAAGTAACTAATAAAATGATTGAAAGTACTAATGTTGAAGTTGATGAGTTTGATGATAAGAATGTAGAGGAAAGCACAAAGGAACTGGAAGACTATGGTAGATTCAGTTACATTGAACAACCAGAGTACCTACAAACGCAGAAGACAGTGACAATCGGTCCGCAGGAGAACAATACTGAGGAATAGGAAAAAGAAACCGACAATCAGGAAGCACCCACCGAGAAAGCAAATGAACCTGCACGAGATGAACAAGAAAGAAGAAATTGAATACCGGCAAGATTTGTCATAAGACATCATCCTGAGACATAAATCATTGGAGACAGACAAGCTAGCATGCAAACAAGAAGTAAAGCAAGACAAGGTACATGTCTAGTTTGTGAATATGAACCGAAGAATGTAAAAGTTGCATTAGAAAATGATGAATGGGTTAATGCAATGAAAGAGGAAATAGAACAAATAGAGAAGAACAAAACTTGGAGTTTAGTACCCAGACCTAAGGACAATAATGTTATTGGTACTAAGTGGATATTCAGAAACAAGCTTAATGAGAATGGAGAGGTAACAAGGAACAAAGCTAGGTTAGTATGCAAAGGATATGCACGGGAGGAAGGAATAGATTATGGTGAGACATTTGCACCTATTTCTAGATTAAAAGGAATCAGAATGTTTCTTGCATATTATGCACACAAAAAGTTCAAAGTTTACCAAATGGATGTTAAATCAGCTTTTCTGAATGGGATACTTGAAGAAGAAGTATACATAGAACAACTTGAAGGGTTCATTGATCAAGAAAAAAAAGATATGGTATGTAGATTACATATATCTTTGTATGGTTTGAAGCAAGCACTGAGAGCCTAGTATGAGAGGCTGCATAACTATTTGTTGAGTATTGGATTTGTTAGAACAAGTGTGAACAGTAATCTGTACATGAAAGGAAATTCTGATGATACTATCTTGATTGCAGAGATATTTGTGGATGACATAATATTTGGAGGAGAAGATCAAATCTGTAAGTCATTTGCTGATGAAATGAAAAGTGAATTTGAAATGTCTATGTTTGGAGAGATTAAGTTCTTTCTAGGCTTACAAGTGATTCAGCAGAATGATGGTATATTCATCACACAATCTAAATATATAAAGGAAGTATTGAAGACATTTGGCATGGAAGATGCTAAACCTATGGGAACACCAATGGCTACTAGATGTAAACTGACTAAAGAAGATAGAACTACTGAGGTAAATTAGACACTGTACTGATCCATCATTGGTAAGTTAATGTATGTAGTTCACAATAGACCTGATATAGCACATGTTGGAATAGTTGCTAGATTTTCTACAAACCCTAGAGAGTCACACATGGTTGCTACAAAGAGAATATTAAGATACCTAAAGAAAACTAAAGATTATGGACTGTGGTATCCTAAGAAAGGAAAGTTTGAACTGAAGGTATACACTGATGCTGATTGGGCTGGAAATGTGGATGATAGAAAGAGTACCATAGGAGGAGCATTATTCTTTGGTGAAAGGCTTGTTACATGGACAAGTAAGAAATAGGCTTGCATTTCTCAGTCTACAGCTAAAGTAGAGTATGTTGTTGTTGCTACTAACTATTCAAATATTGCATATATCAAGCAAGTGTTAGAAGGCATGAATGAGGTAATCACTAAGCCGGTGATTATATATTGTGATAACACTAGTGCTATTAATATTTTAAAGAATCCAGTGATGCACTCTAAAACAAAGTATATATCAATTAAGTATCACTACTTAAGGGAACAAGTACAGGAGAAGCAAGTTAAGCTAGAATTTGTTACATCAAAAGAATAACTTCCTGACATATTTACAAAGCCTCTACCGAAGGATACATATGAATACTTGAGGACTAGACTTGGGGTCTGTCCCCTGTCTACTGGTCACTAAGGTGATTTGGAGGTTGCATCAGCCTAATCTTATCTAAAGATCATACATGTTGATGCAGCAAAGTTCACACTTTGGATTTCTGTCTAAAGTTGTGAAAAATTGAAATACTGGAATAGATTTGCATAATAGTATACCGAGATACACAGAATGCATTGCACAACAGAGAGTTACATGGCTACTACAAATCTGTATGTTTGTATTGTTCTTTGGCATTGCTATCAAAGGGAGAAAGATCAATATGAATAATATGGAGCCAAAGACAAAGGGAGAGAGATACTGAAAAGGGAGCTGAAAAGATCATATCTGCAGATCTTAGTCTGCACTTGCAAATGCTTTTATGTAACGTAGTGATTAAACATATTAAGCTAGGGAGAGCTTGTACCATTACAGCATTTTTTGACAGAGTTGTAGAATACATGTTTGGTATGTGTATGGCATATTTCATATTGCTTGTGTTTCCATCAATGCCAAAGGGAGAGATTGATGAACTACAACTGATTTGAACACATTGTATAACTTGAAGATTTGTGAATTAAGATCACTAAGTTGGTGATTAGATATGTAAGATGGTTAAATCAGTAATATGTTGTCATTGATGTCAACTAGTTTTGACAGTACTTATCTTGTAAGTTACTATATCCATACATCTGTAGAAAGAAGAAGAAAAGAGATGAAGAACATATATATCTACATGAGGAATATGGAGATGACAGATAAGGATAAGGAATACATTGAGTAACTTGTGGATGAGTCTATGACCTTATGTTATTGACTTGAATATGTTGCATTCATCTATGATGAAGGATAGAGAAAAATGCACAAAGCAGTGTTGTCGGTTAAAGAACCATTTCAGTATACACTGACACACTGTAGTGTATACCGATCATAGTACAAACTGAGCTTGCATTCACCGATGCATTTCTTTGTTAACCGAGCAGAAGAAAAGAATTGAATGACTAGTTTAGCCGATGAAGTTGATGAGCTGTAAAGTACCTCAAAATCAGAGAGGAAGATAATGTTGGTTACGAAGATCCACGACTAACATAATTTGAAGAAGATCTAATGGATTGAAACAAAATGTGTTACTGACACATCAGCCGAGGAAGGTTTAAGATAAAAAATCAACAAAGGAGATTAAGCGGAAAAATCTGATGGATGGAATTAAAATGGTTTACTCATCTATTTAAGAGACTACGATTTCATGATGAAAAAATTTTGGAAGGAGACTACAGGAGATATTGCATGAACAAGATTCATGCATGCCTGATCAAACTAGTTAAGGAGAACCAAACTGCAGAGAATACCAAGCATCAAAAAGCTATTACCGAGCAACAGTAAGTTACTGAATATTGATTGAAACAGAAGTGATTTATTGATCAGAGGATTTGAATGAGCTTAACATAGATCTGATAATCTATAATTGAATTTTTGTTGTAATCAAATCAACTTTTGTTACATTTTAACCATTGTAAACAAAGAAATCTCTTAACAAAGTGGACTTGAAAATCTTATAATGTCATTCATAGAGTGTACATTTGTTACCCTGTCAACCCCATAGTGAATGATGGTTGGACGATAATGGTTGGTCTAAAAACCTATAACAAGGTCACACCTCATAGTGTGTTTGTAACCTTTAATAGGGTTGGGCCTTCACCGACCTCACTTCAAAAGAGTGAACAATTTTTGGGTTGTCGGTCCCAAGTGATTTTTCCCTTTACAGGGTTTCCACGTTAAATCTCTTGTGTTATGTGTCGATTGAGATGATTTTTTGTTATCATACTTTACATGTTTCATATTGGATTTGATTGGTAATCATTATATGTTATTAACTGGTAATCGGTAAAAGCACAAAAAGAATACTACTTTAGTTTACCGAGCAGCAGAAGTTTTAGTAAATTGTTTTTGGATATACATTTTGTGATTGGGACTGTGGATAACTAATTCACCCCCCTCTCAGTTATGCTAACATATGGTACTGATGCTATTATGCCTTTGGAACTGGAAATACCTTCTCTACGTGTTTCATTTCATGGGATAATTGATAAATATACTTTTCATGAACAACGCTTACAAGAGCTAGAAATTTTAGATGAACAACGAATACATGTATTAGAACATATAAAAGCTTATCATAAATCTCTTCAAAAACAATACAATCATAAAGTAATTGAACAAACATTTGCGGTTGGTGATTTAGTTCTTTATGAGAATCAACGAAATGTGAATGCTTTACCAGGTGAAAAAGGGAAATTTAGCCCTAATTGACTTAGACCTTTTGTTGTTATTGAAAACTTTGGTTCGGGTGCTTAAAAACTTGTTGATATGGATGGTGTTTCTTTTAAGGAACCCATTAATATTATGCATCTCAAATGTTATTATCCTTAAATTCATTCATTTTTTCCTTGTGCATTTATGTATTCCTTATAAAGTTTGTTTTATAGGTTATGTAGTTCTAGCAAAATTACATAGTGAATATATTTATGCACTTTATTTCTTTCTATTAAGTTTTATATTGATGAAAGCATAGTAATCAAACATAGAACTAATTAGTAGAGAAAGTTTTTCTTTCATCAAAAAGAATTTTTTAAGTTCTGATACATATGTGGCCAATGGCCCTATCTATCACTACGTCTATGACCACACTCTAATGGTCGATGATTCCCGAATCTCTCTAGCCTATGATAGGAAGATGAAGATTTGTGTGTCTGTGTGTGGCTCCTCAATATGCTCATACCCTATGGATACTCTCGGGCACTCTGTAGATCAGCTATCAGCTTCTCGTCTCTTTCTCTACACAATCTCAGCTCTTGCTAGATGCATGCAAAGATATCGGCATGCCTGTTGGGATCTCTATGACCAATGGAAGAATCTAGCTCGTCGGCTCGTAGTCGGTAGGATATAATTGTATCCTTGAGAATCTCATATACAAAGCTCCTCCACTCCGCTACACTAGCTATAGAATGAAAACATTTATCAGTCTAGTGTCTTTTTATCTCAAATCAAATCACATATTCAATCAAATTTCATATTTCATACCTAGGTCTCCCTCTTGGATGTCACTAAAGTGTCTAGATGATGGGGGCGTGGAGTGACTACTCTCTCCATGCTCGTTGTATCTAGGTCTCAAAGGTGGTATCTCTGTGTGGGGTCATGGGGGCCATTGTGATCTCAGTGGTGATGCATGAGTAATGGGTATATCTGCACCAGTATCACCAACTGGGGGCATGTCCTCATCTCTCTCCTCCACTCTCTCCTCTGCTCTTTCTACTCTCTCCTCCTCCATGGGATCTCCCTCAGAGATGTGCTCCTCCTCATCTCTAATATCCTCATCCTCCTTTGTGGTACCACTATCCCAGTGTGTCCTCTCTGTAGAACATGGATCACCTATGGGATAATCCTTAGGAAAGATAGGATGGATCCCCTGTAGACTCTAGTACTTGATGTAATCCTAGCTCACGGCTGAATAGATAACATTTGATGGTACCTCTATGTCCTATGTCTCATTTGCATCACTATCCTCTATGTCTGCTATCAATTTTTGGTGCATAGTGCTAGGTCTTTGATAGTACCTTGTTGGATGTACATAGTGAGGTACTGCTCTAGGGACTCCCTGTAATAGGCTGAACTGCCTCATCACCTGATCATAATAGTATGGCATCACTATATGATTCTGATGACCCTCTAGTAGCTTATGCCGCTATAAATATCTCATCTAGAATCATGTATCAAGCCACTCTTTCATCTGACAGTAGGTTCTCCATATCACATCAGTGCTTGAAATGCAATCTAGATGTACTCTCTAGTAGAGCATATCTCCAAACTGCCAAACATCTCTCAAAGGATACATGAAGACTCTCAGTGTACTCGCATCTACCATCACTGGAACTCCCTATGGATGGGTACATGTGAAATGCTCAAATAGCCAAATCTGCAAGAGCGTGCATATCGACAAAATCTCCCTCTGATACCGCACTAGCTGACCTAGCTCATGGTATAGCTGGGCTAACATGTTGCGACCCCATGAGAACATGGTCCTCTCTCTCTCCATCCTCTATATGAGATGTGTAAGAGGTGTACAAAATATAGTACCCTTTGCATTGGGTAACACAACCAAGGATACTATGCAAAGCATCACCCTCTGTACTAAAGGTGTAGAGCCTGATAGTATGGATGATAATAGGACCTGATCTAACCGGGCCCGCATTTGTAGAATCTATCTTGTACAATAATTTGCATCTACATGAATCTCCTCACAAGCATGTTGTGCTCTAGGTCTGACAGTCTCACCTTGGACTGGAAGCTACATGATCGTGTAGACATCCTCTAATGTAACTGTGATCTTGCCAGAGGGAAGATGGAAGGAGCATGTATCCTCATCCCACCTCTCTATCAAAGCCGATAGCATGGCTCAGTGTAGTCTGCTATGTGGAAGGACTGATACCCAGTATAGTCCCACATCCCTTAGTAACTACATCTCCTCATCATCAAGCTTGGATATTCTCTCTCTGACCATGACTAGAAACTCTCCAAAGGGATGCTCTCGGAAATAGACCAAGTCCTACAAGCACAAACAGACACCATATCAGCTATCTACATCATCAAATTCGCAAATCTAACTAAACTAGGTCAAAGTTGACCTCAATTAGGTCAAGGATGACCTTACTTGGTCAATGTCAACTTTTTTGGGTCAGGGTCGACCTTGTTGGGTCAAGGTTGACCTCATCCCAGAAATAGGCAAAAACCCTCTGGTCAATGTCAACTTTCATGGGTCAAAGTTGACCTAGATGGGTCGAAGTCAACCTAGATGGGTCAAAGTTGACCTAGATGGGTCAAGGTCAACCTAAGAAGGGTAAATTTGACCTTTCCTATAAAAATAGGAATTTGGAAAGTACAGTAGCATACAATAGCAAACTCACCTCAAGAAGTGACTGTTTGGTAGCCAGGTTGTGTCTCAGAAGCTCTAGGCACGTCGCTTGAAGTTCCTCTCTCCTCGGCATCTTGCTTCCTTGTTTCGAATCTGCAAATGGTAAGAATGAGTAAGTATTTCTCTCTTCTCCTTATTTATAATTTCAAATTAGGGTTTTATTAGGGTTTCTTTTAGGGTTTCCTCAAGGTAAACTCAGATTTCCCTTCTTATGCATTTAGACAAACATCCACTCTTTTCATCATAACTTGAGTTCGGTAACTCTATTTTCAGTACCGAAAGTGGTGTTGGAATCATGATTGAGATACCTAACTCCTTGAACTAGTTTAGGAAGGTTAGGAATCCTTCTAATCAGTTTAGGAAAGGACTTTTCAATAAACTACATATCCAATGTATAGAGTTTTTCTTATCACCCTGTTTCACCCTTCCAAAGTAGAAATCAGAAACAGGAGGGGCATAAGCGGCTTTATGCACTTCTCAAATTTTCATATAGTAAGCCCTATGTGATTTATGTATTTTCATTAACATTGTGTGTTGCAGGTTCTAACAATTTTCTGCAGGATCTATACATCGAGGACTTGGCTATATCCTTTTTATTTACTATGATGTTTTCTTACTTTAGCTTGCATATTCACGTAGTGTCATATCTAAGCTAAAGTGGGGGCTAAATGTATCATCTTAAAATGAAAGCACTTCCATCTTGATAGTTTTAGCACCCTCTTTTAGTACATTTATCATGATAGACTTGCATTTAGGGTGCATTCTGCACTTGATTTCTTCATTCTAGGTGAAATTAGGGTTAGGATCCCAAGGATTCTCCTTAATTTCCCTCTTCCGTGGATCTATTTTCTAGGTAGGATTTATAAATAGGTCCTCTTGGCCTTCATCACAATTATCATAGGATTTTGTGCCTCTCCCTAGCATTCTATCCCATTCTGGCATCATTTCTAGGTCTTCGGGCATCTCTGGGACCTTCTATCCCTGATTTTGGAAAGATCTGGATCTCTAGGTCAAAGATGACCTAGACCCTGACCTAGGTTAGAGTCAAGGTTTTCCCTGACCTAGGTCAGGGTTGAGGTCCTCCCTGACCTAGTTCAGAGATGAGGTCATCTTTGACCTCCTTCAAAATTTGTTCCCCTTTTTCAGATTTGGTCCCGGCGGGCCCTGAAATCAATGTCGAGCCCTCAGATCTGAGTGCAGAAAGGTTTTCATTCAAAATTCATTTAATTATTTTCCCTCCTTAGTTGGTTATTTTTATTGGACCATAATTTGAGGTGAAATTTTAATTATGGGTCCTCACATTACTCTAGGAGCCTCACCTTGAAACCTCTATATAAAGACTCTCATTTGCATTCATTTACACACAACAAGAAGACCAAGTGATTTCACACAATAAATCATATTACAAGGAGATTAAAGCAAGCAAGGAATGGTGAGTTGAAGATGCAAGATTTCAAGAGGATGATATAGAAGATCAAGCCATTGTTGATATCAAACATCTTTGTGAGCACACCATTGTGAACACCTATTTGGAGCAAGAGAGAGATCCTTTCTTCCTTGATCCACCATTACCAACATTCAAGCATTCAAAGATACAATCATGGGGTAGAAATTATGGATTATGAGTTTGGTAGGAGTACTTTATCCTTGGGGGCTTGGTATGCTTTCCTACCTCATTCAAATCTATGTATTGTTTTCTCATACATATTCATGCCAGGATTTTAATCTAGAGGATTAGATCTTGGCATTACACTTTCAATACACACATTCTATTTCAATCAGCTATTCGTGGAGGTGGAGATCACCAAAATGGGGGTTTGACTAAGGCAAAACCCTATATAGCCACCCCAAAACACCATTTTTTAGATATTTATGGTCATTGTTTCAAGAATTGGAGGACGGATCTAAGTACCTTTTTCGGTGAACTTCTGAGATCTGTGAACAAAGTCAAAGTTGACCTTCAAAATATTAATGTATCCTTTGACCTTTTATCGGGGTCAAAGACTACCTACTGTTGAAAAGATGAAAGTTTTCTAGGTTTTCTCTATTACAGTTTTCTAGTCCCAGATTTGGTTGCATAATCTTCTGAAATTCCACACAGGCTTTAGAAAATAGGTATTTATAAATCTGTTCCATGATGAGGTATGTATCTTATCTTAATTAATTTTCAAGCATTTCTATATTTACTTTACTTATGCTATTCCAATTCAAAACACATACAAATGAATAGTGGTGAATGATAGGTACCTTACTAAGGTTCCATTTCTATACTATTTAGTAAGTTACATTATGTTGTTCATAGTAGACCAAACATTGCACAAGTAGTTGGAATAGTAGCCATATTTCAAGATAATCCTAAGGAATCTCACATGGTAGTGGTGAAGAGAATATTCAAATACTTGAAAGGGAAAGAAGACTATGGTCTTTGGTATTCTCACAAATGTGATTTCTCTTTGAGTGTTTTTATTGATGTGGATTGGGCATGAACCATTAATATGGAAAGAGTACAAGTGGAGGAGTATTCTTTCTAGGAGGAAGACTTGTGTCATGGACAAGTAATAAATAAAATTTCATCTCCCAATCAATTGCAGAAGCTCAGCTATAGCAGCATCTATCAATTGTACACAAATAGCATGGATGAAGAAGATCCTTGAAGGTATCAAAGAGAAGGAAATTGAATCGTTACTATATTATATGATAATACAAGTGAAATCAATATTTCAAAGATCTCGGTGATGCATTCTAAGACAAAGCATATTGTAATCAATTATCATTTCTTAAGAGAGAAAGTGTAGGAAAAGGTAGTCAAGTTGGAATATGTGCCAACCAAGGAGTAGCTAGCAGATATATTCACTAAGTGATTACCTAAAGATACTTTTGAGTATATGAGAGGAAAGTTACAGGTTATTCCCCTACCCAAATAGAACTAAGATGTTGTAAGCATCAATCTAATGGACTCATTGAATATCTTTCACTGGTAGGTTGATGTTAAAGGGAACTACTCCTTAGGGGGAGCAGTCAGAGACAAAGGAATTTTTTGTAGCATTAGGTGACCTATGTGGCACCTTTGGAATTGTTTTCAAAGGGGGAGAAGATCATCAGATAAAATTAGAAGAAGAGAAAAGAATAATTTGAGGGATAAGACCAGGAAGATCAAGAAAAGAAGTTTACAGTATCATCTTAGGGGGAGATGTTATTATCATATCAATGTGTTGTTGATGTGGTGTTTCCATAAATTCCAAAGGGGGAGATTGTTTACATAACTAATGAAAATATAATTGAGTGTTTATTGGTACAGGATTAATGATAGAAAGATCAGTTATTCTATTTTCACTGATGTTAACTAAGTACTGTGTTGGTTGACGGTGAACTGACAAGTGTTTGAGTTACTGAATCCAATGTGTGGTGAGTATGCAAAGGAATTGGTGTGTGTAATTATTTTTGGAGACTCGGGGATGTCTCTAGATGTTGTATGTATGATCGCAATGGCTGGAAATAAGTATGGATTGATTTGTGATCGATTGAAGAGCAACTAGGAAGACAAAAGAATAAACAGTGATAGATAATGAATGATTTGATTGTTCAATCAAATCAGTATGGATCCAAGTGTTGTGGTCACGATATGTTATCTTGACTAGGATATGTTGTTGAGACTATGATCGCAAGCTTATTGGTGTACTACAAGGCATAGTTTCAAAGGACAAAAGATCACTCTATGGAGGTTAGAAAAATGTTTGAGCAGGTTTGAATAGTTGATGTTAGATCAGTGAGCGGTGATGATGCAATCAGTTGTAGTGGATCTCTTTATGATCTAGGTGTCATGGTGATGTGGCATAACAAATTGGTAATAATGATCTGATGTTACATTGTTTGAGGTGATCGGATCTATCAAGTTTTGGAAGCATGTTGGGGAAGTCAAATAAAGTTTGACTATACTTGTGTAAATTGATGTGCGATGAACCTTGAGGCCAACCTAAATTTTTAATTGAACATTCTAGATTGGTAATACATTGTAGGGGTCAATGATTGAGTTGTAATAATTATAATCCAAATGTAATACATTTTTTAAGTCAACTAAGGCTCTAATGAGCATGTAATGTATTTCTATGTAAATATCAGTCAATTATGCAAGTGTAGATCATGGATACAAAGTTGCGGTTGAGTGAAGAGTGAATATTATCTGCAAGATAATCAGTTTTTGTGCTTAATAGGATCTAAATAAGCAGAGGAGAAGTACTACACCCAGTTCATTGTACTTATTGAAACCTGATAGGTTCTACAAGAAAATCCCTTAACCGGGTAGACTTTAAAATATCTTATTTGTAAATCCTTTAACTAGATGACCCTTTAACTAGGGTTTGAAAACCTTTAATAAGGTTACTCCTAACAAGGTAAATCTCCTAACAAGACTAGAGGTAAATCCCTTAACTAGGTGAATCCTAACAGGTTCTGCTCCTAATCGAGCATCACTGTAAGCTCCTAATAGAGCTAGGCCTTTAACATGGTGCATTTCAAAAGAGTGTAGATTATTAGTGGGTGTTAATTCCCATCATAGTTTTTACCCTAAATCAAGGTTTCCAAAATAAAAAATACTAGTGTCACTTTGTTGCATGTTTGGATGGTTGTTTGGTTAATTTTTTTATTGCATGCATAAAGTTTAAAGTTGATGAATGTGGTTAAGTTATTGAATGAATTGTGAAAAGTTTCAAATCTGATAGATTAATGTTTCACACCCCCCCCCCCTCTTAGTAATCTTATACATTATAGTATTAACAGGAACTCCATAAGGATGCATATACCGAAACATCCTAATACTAGTAATTCTTACAAGCTTTCTTCTACAAAATAAGATCTTACAACTACAACATGCATGATTTATTACAAGTTGGAGAAAATATCTCTTTCAAGAAGAATAGATTTGAAAAACATACATACTTATCACCATTCAAAGAGTACAATTAATCAACTTAGAAGTATGTAAAAATTACTAGTACTCTTTCCCTAAATTAGTGCTTTCTTTCAATGAATACATAACTCTGCTTGGTTCACAAAAATATGAAGAATACTTGGAATAATTGTAGCAATTTTTAACTTTCTTTTTGGACATAAAATTTGAAGATCTTCTTCACATCTCAGGTTCCTTTTGGATAGAGTCACCACCTCCTTTTCAAATGATAATTCCATGTAGCTATAAGCCATTAGGAACACATCTTCATTCCGATTTGTCACAATCAGAGACACACAGCTTTCCTAAAACTTATTGTAACAAAACTACTTCCAAGATAAAAACTTTTAGATCTTAAACATATTTTCAGATTCTATACTTTCTTTTACACCCTTGACTCTTTTTCAAATGACTTTGTATCTTATCTCCCTAGGGAAGTCGCCATTTTTCTAGCACGACTTGGATTGGCTAACTCAATTGGGTAATGATTTGACAAATGATACTAGAGACTCTAGGACAACATGAAAGAAAATTTTATCACTATCCCTATCTAAGTTTGTCATTTTGTAAGAAATTTTTCTTTCTCCAATTAATCCTATGTGAAATTAGAAGACCCGGACTATGGGATAGAAAACTTAGACAACATGTCCATTCTTGTACACTAATTGAAGACAAGAAAAAGTAACATCATAAAGGCATAAAGCCTTCTTCACTTTGAGCTCCACTAACTCAGGAGGGTATTCCTACTTCATAGCTCTTTATATAGGATAAATATTCTTTGAATTAAAAATATAGACTTCTATAGTGGATAATTCCTAGATCACATACAATGCAATCTTCCATTTCACCATTGTATTGCACAATCCCATTATAACTTTGAAGATTGTTGAAAATAAAACTTGACCTTATTCTACTCCTAATGATATAATTTTAAATTGATTTTAACTTTGACGATTGGATCCTTATAGGGTTTGCGCAAAGAAAGACATATCAAACTAGTCCCTTAGCCATTTACAGAGTCAAAATGAAATAATTGATTAGAATAGCAGCATAAAACATAAACATTGATCTTCATTGCATTATTGCATTATAATAATGAGATCTCATATAACATATACTCATAACATTTTTATTAGTCTTAAATTGCATTACAAACTTCTCTAGCACTAAACTAAAAACCATTTAATCTGCTCCTTGAACAGATGTAATCAACTGAAAATCCAAACAGAAAATGTGAAATGAAAACCACAAATATCCTTGTCATTTCTGATTTCAAATAAATTTTATACAATTTAAGAGACATTATAGCATATTATACTCTCACAACACAAACTAGCTTTCTTGACATTACCATAAGACTAATTACAACATTATAAGACTGGAAACTTGAAGAAAACTAAAATCTAACAACTATCCTGTAAAAGAAACTACAATACTGAGACTAAAAATTAGAACCCTCTGAAATGAAAGAAGAAAAGGAGATATAGAAAGAGAAAATATGAAGTTTACCTCCAATTGAGAATTTGTCCCTCTTCAAATCTGGTCTACAGTCCCCCTTTACACTTGACACAATCCTCTTTCAACTCCTCCCAAATGTAGTATGTCTATCTATATCTTGATTTGATCCTTTTCCTTCCATAACTTTAAAAAATTATATTCTTATCCCCTCTTGATCTAAGAACACCTATCCCTTCTATGATTTGCATTTGAACCTGAAAACATTCTTCTCCCTATGGTTTTTCGTCATTTTTTCCACATGTACCTATAGCTACAAAATATTCCCTTTGATATGCCTTTATTGTCTCCCCAACATTTGCAATTATTTCCCAATCACCTTGCATCCCTGTGAAATTCATGCTCTCATAATTCCATGTTGCACTTTATTCTTTTGCAAGAATAATCAACCATTATATTTTCCCTTCTTATGTTCCAAATTGTCCACTTGTGCAAAATTTCACTTTCACGTGTTGTGTCAGAACACTTCCACATCTTTGACGAAACATATTATCATTGAAAATAATCCTTACTATTAATAATTGTACCCATGGAGGAAAAAAAGTTGTGAAATATATTCCATGTTTACTAAAGGGTTATTTCATCTAATCCCTTTGGAAATAATCACTTATCTTGGAAATTCAAATTTTGGTCCATGTCTTTAGGGTAAATTTAATTACCATTTACTCTAGTTCATCACATTCTACTTTTCTTTAATCTTGTTTAATCTTTTTCTCTTTAGTGAAAATGATATTTCACTTTGCACCTCTTTGTGAAATTTTCACATTTTTGAATAATACTTATATATCCAAACACTTTGCCCCTTTTTTTATCTTCTGGTGAAAATATCTTACTTTTAAGTGAGAATATTTCACCAACATGTGACATAATTACATCACATTTTATATCTTATGTTGCTCTGATGATTTTTTCATTGTTGCAAAAATGATTCCCTCCCCAAAAATGTAACCATCCTGGTAAAAATGTCTCCATATGCAACTTTTCCACCTTGTCCATTCTGTAAAGTATTTTCACTAAAACACCTTCATCCCTATTGAAGACATTTTTCCTTGTAATTACCAAAATATTAACATTTCTTGTGAAAATAATTTCATCACTAAGTAAGAATATTTCTTTGCAACTAGATTTTCACCTCCAAATTAAAATGATTCATGAAGTCAAAGTATAACTTTGAGTTGTAATTTCAGCCCCTCTTGCATTAAAATTATACTCTCATTTGACATCTCATTATATTTTTATATCCTAAGAAAAATATTTCACATTTAGGTGAAAGTATTCACTCTACCTTCAAGCAAAAATATTTCACTTTCTGAAAATATTTTTTATGCACTTAAGTGAAGAAAATATCTCAATTCTCCTATTGATATATTTCCCCATTTTTAATGTCTAAGAAGAATTAAATTCTATTTGCATTCAAACAATAATTTATCCTTTTCTTCGTTTATTTTTTAATGGGCCTATTGAAGATCTTGAATTTCTTCTTCTTTGATCAAATATTGGAGAGAAATATCACCATTTTGTAATAAGTCATATGAATCCCATTTGTTCTTATGTCGCCTTGAGCATCTTTACTTCCTTTAGTATGACTGTTCTATTTATGTTTTTGTACAATCCTTCACAATTATGGATTCATCCTTTTGTACTACATACAAAAAATTTATCACACATCTTAGTAAGGTGTTCTATTCCATCTTTAACTTTAGGGAAGTTCTTATCAATGATGCAAACCTGAAACTATACAGTGATATGAGCAATTTGAAAGTTATGCTATTATTTTCTGAGTAGTTGTCATATTCAAAATGCTTTCCTCAAACACTTAAAAGGAATATTGTGTATTGTAGGCAGGTCTTAAATGAAAATTTGAACAAAATGTGTTGATTGGGACCCAAGTATATTGAAATCTAGGTTGTCAATAATCTCGCATTTTCTTAGCTTAGGCCCCTTTTCTTTAAAAAAATCAAACAATTCATGTTCCATGTGTATGATTCCACATAGTGCATAGTCTATAATTCGTAAGAAAATATGTCCTTGTGACCTCCAGAAGAATGTGGACAACCACGTGTATCCAAAAGCACAAATGTTGTCTATAATGTATCAATACATTCCAAGTTACACCACCAATTCACAAATTCTGGGAGTTTCCTTGCAACTATACCATGTGTATTATTTGCAATAATTTTGTTGCATCTCTGTGACCGCATCCCTTTAAGGGATTTTGGCTAACAATTCACATACTTGGTTTGGGCATCCATTTTTTCATACGTGTCTGGTTCGCAACTTCTATCACACATAGGTAGTAAAGATGTTGTCAAAGGATGTGGAATTTGGCTTAATTCCTATAGATTTCATTCACATAAGAGATCCTTAGGCATTTTTATTGATCCCATTTTTGGGCTCACATGAAAAGAAGGGCAGTTTGGAATTTTCACACGAGTGGGATGGGGTGTACCTTGTAGAACAACCTCCAAGATTTTAGAAGTCGGCTCTTCATGGGTGGTTTTTGGGAAAAAGGAAGGAATAAACTCTATCAAACAACCTAAGCTAAGCAAAGGTGAAGCGTTAGATCAAATCTTTATTCAAGCACCAAATCAAAGCTTTATTGGACAAACTAAGAATTTTTCAAATGATATTTGCAGGGGTTTAATTATTCTGGTTGGAGTTTTATGCCTTCATTCACTCACAACATGGTGCACTACATTCACTTCATTGTTGGCAGGAGAACGAGAAGCCAAATTCATTTTGCATAGGGCTCACACATTCATATTTGGCCGAGGAAAGCATCTACAAGGATTTGACTTAAGGCATATAACTCCTAAAGAAAGTGCAAGTCTTCCCAACCAAGGACACAGTATTTGATAGTATTTCACGGAAAACAAAAATAGTTCAAATAAGGGTTGAAAGAAAACACCTCATTTCCTTAAGCTAACCTTCCTGAGTAGCAGACTGAAGACATAAACACACTGGACCAAACCTATAAGAGTTCAACACATGACATAGTGATTAATAAAAAGGAAAAGGAAATGAATGCACAGTCCCCATAATTTATTAAGAGAAAACATGCAAAGGCAAGAGAGAATGCCCTAGAAAATCAATGTTATAGTATGCACCCCTAGTTGATAGGCCATAGAGTCTTGTTCTCATAAAATTAAAATATCCACAAATAATACAGTCTATTTCCTCACTTATTGAACATGCAAAGTCCAATATTCCAAACCTCTCAAATTTCACAAGTTGTCAGGGCTTTATAGAACAACCCTTGGTCAGCATGATCACAGAATGATTACAATTTTGTTACAATCAATCAACATGCCAAAGAATCTGGCATGGATCACTCAATTCCTTGTGTTGTGGTAAAATGTTTTTCATTAATATGTTGATCGCGTCATGCCTACCAGCTAGGCTCAAAAGCAAAACCGTGATGGCTTGAACAAATATTCCATGATTGCACGGGCCAATTCGGATGGTGTAAAGAGAATAGTTGTCTAGAAAGTTGTTAGTCATGGAAAACCTCCTGAGAAAGAATATTCCCTAAATATGCATCAGTGGGGCCCTTTTTGAGCGTGGGTGTCTAGGAGAGCATGTGGCAGAATGGAAGAGCTCAAAGAGAAGGCATCATGCGCAGAGCGGCTAAATACCCCAATGGGATAACATGCATCATCTGTCATCAGGAACCTTAAGGTTGTGAACGTTCCCTACATGATCATGTAACCAAAGGAAATTCACGGGAAGAGTTTAAGGCTGGTGATGTAGGAGTCTATATTTTGGCAACTTTCAGGGGATCTCGGCCTGCCGAGAATAAACCATAGAAACTCTTGGTTGTACAGACCCAGACCATATCCATTGGGCTATAAATTCAACTCATTTTATATTTCTCATATTGATTATATTTTGGATTTGTTTGAATGAATGTCCAAGGCTCTATAGATACCTACACACAAAACAAAACATCAGATATTTCCTTGAGAAGAAAACAAAACATTAAATAGAAGAAATGATCAAACCAGAGGACTCAAGGCATGGAGAAGCTACAAGAAGGAGCCACCAAAGAGAGACAAAGAAAAAATCACTATAAGGGTTAGCCAAAAGCTGCCAATAATCACATTCCAAAATCAAACAAACTAGATCAACAACCTGACAATCACAGAGGAAAGGGGTACACCAAGGTTGGAGAGAAAGCGGTTGTGTTTAATTTTGGTTTCGTAACAAAATATTTGATAACCCGTAATGACAATAACATCAATCGATCATTAGATTAACATGTCAAAAAGAGAAATCATATCATCTTTGGATTTGTGTGTATGCAAGGAGTTAATCCTTCCCCTTACTAAGAAGATGAAATGGTTTTCAATTGTCCACTAGACTACGTATGTGATATTTATTCCATAGCCAACTAGATAGAGTCTTGTTTCTAGTCAGGCATCTATAGCCTCGAAAAGGTTATCACCTTGACAACCACTAGCATTTATCTACTACTAGCCAGGCATCCATAGCCCCGATAGAGTTGCTAGCATAACCTAAATTTTTGCAATTTTTGCATTTTTTCTTTTACTTTTATTTTCCTTTTCATTTTTGCCTCTTTGGCTTTAGTATTCATGGATGACTATGATGTCATCCTTCCAGGTTGGCTGCCAATGTGGTAGTAGAATATGTTAGAATAACTGAGAGGGGAGTGAATCAGTTATCCACAGTCCCAAATACAAAATGTATCACTTCGAACAAATTCGACTAATTCTGTAGCTAAGTAAATATAAAATACAAAATTGTCTATGTAATTACCAATTACCAGTTAACTACTCACTATGATTACTGACCAAATCAAATATGCAACATGTAAAGTATGATAACCAAACAATCACCACATAAACACATAACACAAAGCTTTAACATGGAAACCCTGTAAAGGGAAAAACCACCTGGGACCGGTAACCCAAAATATTTTCACTCTTCTGAAGTGAGCTCGATGAAGAGCCAACCCTGTTAAAGGTTACAAAACACACTGTAAGGTGTGACCTTGTTAGAGGATTTAACACTAACAGTTATCGTCCAGCCAGCATTCACTATGGGGTTGACAAGATAATAATGTACATTCTATGAATGACATAATAAGACTTTCAAGTCCACTTGGTTAAGAGATTTTTCTGTTACAATGGTTAAACTGAAATAGTAGGTGATCTGATTACAATACAACTTGATTTTGCAGATGTTTAGATCTATTATAAGCCCATACAATCCTCTGATCAATATTTCAATTCAGTTCATCAACATTCAATAACTTACTGTCACTCGGTAAAGCTCTCTAATGCTCGGTAATGTTATGCAATTTGGTTCTTCTTCAACCAGTCTGATCAAGCATGCATGAAGTTGTGTTCACGTGATATCTCTGCAGTCTCCTTCTTCCGGCATCTCTTTCACAGTGAAACCAATGTCTCTTATATAGACAAGTAAACCATTTTCTTTTCATCCATCAGATTTTTCTGCTTAATCTCCTTCATTGATTTTGTCACTTAAACCTTCCTTGACAGATGTGTCAATGACTCATTTCAATTCCATCCTTTAGATCTTCTTCAAATTTTGTTAGTTGTTGATCTCATAACAAACTTTATCTTTCCACCTCGTAATCATACACTTTACAGCTCATCAATTTCTGTCGGCTAAACTAAACATTTAGTTCTTTTGTCCATACTCGGTTGACAAAGAAATATGTCAGAGAGCACAAGCTCAGTTGATACTGTCGCTCGGTATACACTACACTAGCTCGGTGTATAGTAGAATGCTTCATTAACCGACCACACTGCTTTGTAACATTTTGCTTCTAACTTCATAACATATTACTGTAACATAATCAAGTCAACAATAAGAATTCATAGACTCGTCAATAAGTTACCAAGAGTATTCCTTATCCTCATCTGTCATATCCATCTTCCTCTATGTAGATATCTCAGTTCTTCATCTTTTCTCCTCTTTTACAAATGTTTAGATATTTGCAACTAACATGATAAGTACTATCAAAACTAGTTGACATCAATGACAACATAATGACTAATTCAATTATCTTACATATCAATTCAGTGCTCGGTGATCTCTAATCACTTGTAGTTCATCAATTAGGTTCTCAATCAGTTGTAGTTCATCAGAATATTATCTAATTTTTCACCTAGCGGATAGAGGAAGGACATCTCAGCATCATTAATATGGGCATTAAAATTAGGAGCATATGAAATCCAAAAAGACATCACTAATTTCAAGAAATGACATATATTAATGATAAATACTACAAAGAACGTGTTAGTACGTAAGGGTATCAAAGATAATATTTCATTTTAAACCACAATTAAATGCAGTTACCTTTTCTCAACAACCAAGGAATATAGATCTCCTCCATACGCACTATCGGCAATGAAAACTAGTCTCAAAGATCCAAAAATGGACAAATGGAAACCTTTGGAAAACATGCACAGTACTTTTGCAAATTGATGTGACATTCTCTACATTGTGGAGTAAATGTAATATACCTACGGAGGTGATCAAGTACTCTATAAAAGGGCAACGCATTCAAAAGGTGACATAATGCATTTAATAGACTTTGGGAGCCAAGGTGTAGGATTTTCATTTGTAGCTTAGGAAAATGGATATGCCAGTGAGATTGACCTTCCCATTGTCTTAGGAACCATTCCTTGGGCTCATAATAGATGATAGGTTTTCCTTCTTAATAGGCATGGACAATACCCTATTCGTCACTACCCTAAAATGGATGTTGGAAGAATACTTTTAGCATAGTGAGGACTCTTATTGGATCAACATAGACATTTCATCCAGGTTTCTAGACTCTGTTGGATTTAGACGAACCTAGGGACACAATTAATTTTCTTGAAGTGGGCATGTTTGGCAGAATCTACTATAGGGGGCTTGAGGATGTGCTTTTTGTAGCTCGTTATGGTGTCGATCTACCACTGGTGACCAACTTGAAGATCTTCCTTGATATGGGAGTGGAGGTGTTGTGGGTTCTATTCATGATGAACTTTTGCTTCAAGCCCCTCAACATTCATCTTTGTTATGCACAACATGGGGTTGAGTTTCTAAATAAATACCTAGGCCTAGATGTAGAGATGGTCGAGGAGTGGATTGAAAAAATTTTCCTGGGGTTCTTCTTTGAGAAATCCTAGGATACTGCCACTTAGTCAAGCAGAAAGGAGACTTCCAACTCAAATAAAACCTAGATGAGGGTGAGGACGACTCAAACAAAAATAGACCCAATGTTGGGGACGCATGACCCATGCCACTGAAAATATTTTCTTTCTAAAATAAATGTTATAATATATAAAAGATGTAAATGATAGAAAAGTCATGTCATCTTTTGCAAATTTTGGAATGTAAATAGATATCGAAGATAAATATAATATATATGGTTTCTTCTTGTTTTATTTCGGTGTCTACTTTTGATTTTTTCCTATCATTTACCATTTAGACCATTCATTGCTTTAAAGTACAAAAAAAAATTTAATACATACTATAAAGTAATGAAATGTCATAACAAAATGCCTCAACATTATACACAAAACAATGATAGGGCAGAGAATACCTTTCTGAGAACACATGCGAAAAAATGGGAAAACCTTGTTGAATGGGCACACTTGCTCTAAAAGGGGTTAGTGCAATATTTATTAAAATCATCATTTAAAATGGAGGAGACTTTGACATACAATAAAATAATCATGAAATACCCACTGCAAACTAACAAGGGGAACTGACAACTATACACGAGACACTGGTAAAGTTTCCCCTTGTGTTGTAGCGCTTATTGAAAAGGAAACAAACTAACTAACCTAACCTAACTATTTACACTATTATAATAGTTTAACCTTTACAAGAGCCCATTTATTAGACGTAATAAACAGCTACCCTTGCGGGCTAGCTTTTTCTTTACAATTAATGCCTCTGGAGTATTTTGGAAAAAGAAAGGTAACATGGGTATTACCCTCGTTGGGAGTGATACGTCAGAGGTGACAAAGTTAGAATTCATTTTTTATGCTTCCTCTGAAGTCACATGAGATGGCATCTCAAGACCTTTGAGAAAAGACTATTTTCATGATCTAACATGAGAATGACTTCAATAGACTGACAAGAAGACAGTTTTGAACCATACCTGATTGGGCACATGTGGGTCTTCCTTAAAAGAGTTGTGGTAGGGGGTTCGTCAATGTGCTCTTATGGCTTGGTGACTAGTGGTTTGGTTGTCTGGGACGTAGGGGATGACTTTGTCTCAATGGTTGGAGTCCATTCACCTAGCGTTGCACAAAAAGCCTCTATCTCATCTTAGAAATGCATGTCATCATCTTCTACTTTTACTTTCTCACCGAGAGGGCTTGGGAGAGATTCGCATGGCCGTGCCTTTTTTGAAGGAATCTTCAAAACCTCCAAAACTTGCGAAGCGGGGACCTCATCGTCTTCAACGAAATAGGGGAGTTTGGAAAAGAGAAGACTCAGATCATCAGCCTATAGATGTAGTAGGATAAGGCTATCTTCTTTGTGGGCCTCTCTTTCTTGTGCCAGTTGTGGGTTTTGCTAACTTTGTTCATTCTTCTGCTTTGAGTGCCAAAACACCAGCCCGCCCTCAAACAATGAAATCATATCCAACATTAGGGACTAAAAAGAGAACTCTGGGAAATCACTCCAATCAGACATGAAACCTATGGAACTTCTTCATGTGTGAACTGGTTCTCTATGATAGGCTCTTATGCAAAATATGGTTCCTCAAAAGAGGCCTAAAGCATAGGTAAGGAATGAAAGAGGATACTATGTTTCTTTTCAAGCTCTATGACCCTCAGCTCGCACTTAAGATCAAGAAAAATATCACATGCACTGGTACATGATCTTCATGATAAGATTAGGGATCCGCACAATCAGCAAAACTATAGTAATGTGGATCCATGCCCTAACTAGACCCAAACCGTTGCTTGACATGTGCACTTTTTTATTTCATTCAAGCTACAAAAATCCTAAGCATGCACTGACTTTGGCGACTATGTTTAGCTCTATCCCACCAGGCGTGTAAAGAACAACTATTGATCCCCTTTTTGGGCTCATGCCAAAAGAAGGGCAATATGGAAGTTCTGCAGGAGTGGGATGAGGTGCGCCCTACGGAACAACCTCTGGGATTTTGGAAATCAAGTATTCATGGATGGTGTTTGGGAAAAAGGAAGGGAAAAACCTTTATCAAACAACCTAAGCTAAGGGGAGGAGAAGCTCCAAATAAAATCATTATTGGATGGGCTAAGAATTTTTTAGATAGTATTTGTAGGGGTTCGATGATCCTAGTCAAAGTTTCATGCCTTCATTCACTCACAACACCATGCACCACATTCCCTTCATTGTTGGCGGGAGAAAGCGAATCCAAAGTCACTAGACATAGGCCTCACACATTCATATCTGGCCATAAGAAGCATCTACAAGGATCTAATTTAAGGCACAAAAATCCTAAAAAAGTGCAACTCTCCCCAACCAAGGGCACGATATTCAATGTTATTTCGAGGAAAATAGAAGTAGTTCAAATAAGGGTTGAAAGAAAAGACCTCACTTCCTAAAGATAACCTTCCAGAGAAGCATAATGAAGACATAAACACACTGGACCAAACCTATAAGAGTTTAACACATGACACAGTGATTAATAAAAAGGAAAAGGCATCGAATGCACATTCCCCATGATTTATTAAGAGAAAACATGCCAAGGTGAGAGAGAATGCCCCATAAAATCAATGTTACAGTATGCACCTCTAGTTGACAAGTCCTAGGTTCTTGTTCTCAAAAAAGTAAAAATTCTACAAATAATACAGTCTATTTCCTCACCTATTGAACAGAGTCCAATATTTCCAACCTCTCAAATTTCACAAGTCGTTGGGCTTTATAGAACAACCCTTGGTTGACATGATCACAAAATGATTACAATTTTGTTACAATCAACTAGCATGCTGAAGAATCTGACATGGATCATTCGGATCCTTGTGTTGGAGGGAAATGCTTTTCTTTAATAGCTAATTGTAGCATGTCTGCCAGCTAGGCTCAAAAGCAAAACCATGGTGACTTGATGATCATAAGTACCATGATTGTATAGGAAAATCCATATGGCATGAAGAGAATGGTTTTCTAGAAAGTTTTTAGTCGTGGAAAACCTCACAAGAAGGAATATTTCCCAAACATGCATCAACAGGGCCCTTTTTGAGTGTGGGTGTCTAGGAGAACATGTAGCAAGCTAGCAAAGCTCAAACAGAAGACATCATCCATGGAGTGATTAGAGACTCTAATAGGATGACATGCAGCATCCGTCGTCAGGAACCTTGAGGTTGTGAACGCGCCCTACGTGATCATGTGACTGGAGGAAAAACATGAGAGGTGTTTAAGGCTGGCGATGTAGGATTCTATAGTTTTCAACAAATCCATTATGTTGAAACTCTACAAACACTTTAACTCTAAACCATTGAATGATTCTTTCAAGATACATAGTGTGTTGCCCATTCGGCTATGGTTGTCTCTACAAAGTGTTTTCGCCATCCATTCACCCTCCCAAGACATCATTTGCAGATACATGAAACCCTATGGTTTGGAGTGCATAGGCTCATCAATAATCAATCATGTGCATTCATCTCCTTAAATAGTTCAAAACTAGTGTTTGTCTCAAGGCCTCACTCAACACCATGTCCCATGGCTTGAGCTATGCATTTATTCAATTATTTTGATGGGAACAACATTATTCACCACTTAAAACATTTTCAATTATGCAAAACAAACAAAACAACTCACATCAAAACCCTAACCGTTAGTATTTTCTCCCTTTTTTCTACTACAAAAAAAGTATTTTCCCACTTTTTTGCTGCTAGAAAAAATGCTAGACTATGAGCTCTCGGGTTGTCTCAATATTTTCCTGCTATCCTCAACGAAGGTGCACCCTTCTGCCACATGGTGGGGGTGAGAGAAACTTAAACTTTGTTAAAAAATTATATGCCCAAGTGCAACAATTGCATGGTTATTGAGAATATGTGAATACTCCTTCCACGATTACGCATATGCAACATGTTTCCCAACAATTATTTTATAATTTCTTCTCTAACCTTTCTGTGGGTAGACCCACCATTATTTAAGTGGTAAGCTTTAGCGTTTAAATATTTTTTATTAAATTTCCTCATTTGGACGCACCATGGCAATTCTTAAAAGAATCTTCTCAAATGTCTTGCATTGGTGCGAGGACAGGACACATATGAAGGTTTAAAGTAAAATATTTTTCCTTCTTTGCCTACTCCAAATTGCATGGGCCCACAACATTTACATATGCCCTTTTACGATTAAAGCATCCTCGCCTATTTTCAATCATTTAAAAAATGATTAAAAGAGTTTTCCTTTTACCCCTTTCTTTGTAAATTTCAATCATAAAAATTACTTCAATTATCTCACCTTCCCATTATATTTTGAAATGATGTCATGTAAGTGCCTATGTTTACAAAAAAATATTATTTAAATAACAAATTATTTAAAGAATATTATATTTTAAAACACATTAAATTTGCACCTATGATTCCATGGTGAATGTCAAGTCTCGGGTGGGCCCGACTAAATAATATTTTGAAGTGAAATAATCTTTCACCTCAACTACTTAAATGTGGTCCCCTATGTGTTTAGAGAAAATATCATTGAGTCGGTGGCCATTAAAACCAACATCTGATGCCTCTGCTTTTTTACCCAAAACATGTCAAGTAGCCTTCAAAATCTCAAAACTAATTAAATTACCACTTAGGGTCATGAAAACACACAGATTAGTAGATTCTTGATAGGTTAATACGACTCCAAGATGATATTGCATAACATTGCCTGCAATGTGAGATTTTAATACACAAATTTGACCATTTCATTCTTTCTGCAATTGCACATGTCAAAGCATATGCACACCTTGCCAACAATGTGATCTGGAAAAATATTGAATCTAACCATGAGAACCCACCACTTGGCATGTTACCTCGTTCACGTATGAAGAGTGTGTGTAAAGGGTTTTTGTCTAATTCAACTTTATGTGCCAAATATTAATGGTCAAATTTATCCATTTTTAATCATCTGGAAACTACATATGTAGAGATACAATAAATGGTTTTTGATTCTGACCTTTTTTTAAAAATAGCAAATCAAATTTTGAAACTTTGAAATTTCTCATGCTAGTACATTTACATGTAGAAAATCCAATGTATCAACACCTTGACATGAAGCTCATATGGCATCAATATATTAATGTGCAAAGTTGACCCTCTAGGTGGCTTATCACCATGCACACCACCTTATCACCGTGCACACTAAAAAATAGAATAAATTCTATTTACTTTAAGCTTGGAAAAAAGTATCAAACAAGGTCACTGGGCTCTCAAAATGGACATGGGGAAGATTGATACATTTTCAATATAGGGCAACATTCATTCTAACATAACAATCAGTTAGATGAAAAATGTAAGCTTACAATGGGCTACTTGGATTGATTTGAAAATGTGAATTATGCAAGCCCTTCTCAGACCCTCAAACTAGGTTCTTGAAAAACTCATCAACACTTATTGTGAGGAGTTTTGGATTGACAAACATTCTTACTTGTAAATAATAAACATGACACCAAAGGTATTTTGCATAACAATCAAGATAAATAAAGTTATGAGCTCTCAAACTAGGTCACTTAGTAAAGTTTTTACAGGGGAGCACCTAAGTGTCAATCAATTTTTGCATCAAAAACATTTCAAATTCCTTTAGAGTTTAAAGGTGCCAACACTGAGTCTCAAGAGGATGATAAGAAAATGTTGATGATTATAGAAAATGTTGTTAAAGATGTTAATATTATGAAGTCATACTTTGAAGGCCAAATTGTTTTTATTATAATAAGCAACCTAATAAGGAAGTTAACTCTTAACACAATGATAGCATGTAGGCATCGAAGAGAACAACAACACTAAGATAGGGGTGTTGACTTTTACAACCCATCAACAACTTATTAATAGTACAACAGGTGTTGTCAAAGAAAAAGAAAAAAACACAAAATAAAGAGTACACTAGCACAACCAATCTACCACCACCGTCTTTCTTTTCTCACTTGTTAGATGTAGTAATATACTCTTCAATAAATCATAAATCACCTGACCAATTCACAAGACTAAAAACCAATCTACCACCACCATCTTTCTTCTTTGGCTTCCTTAGATGTAAGGATATACTCTTGCACAAATCATAACTCACTTGAACAATTTACAAGAAATGACCATGAACTCTGAAATAACAAAAATAACAATACTTTCCATCACTAGAGCAATTTACAAGCTTGGGAACTTTCAAGCTATAAGTAAGAAAACATTCATACCTTAAACTAATTAGAATGGAAATGTGTGTGAATGGTTTTGCTTGGGGTTGTTTAACATGCTCAGATAAAAATTATGTAGTTTCTTTATTCAGTTGCACCAATCATCATCAATTATTTCCTTGATAATTGTGATATGATTGTTATCGATTTCTTCAACCCATTATTTTTTCTAGTGGCTCATAGACAAAGCTATATATCTAAAAGGGGAAAAAAGGAAATAAAATATCCTTTTATAGTCCATGATACCATCCATGTATTTTTGGGTCTACACATGGTGACAACAATATGGGACTACCTTGTACTCCTTGCAAGAGGCACATAACTCTACTACAAATGAGGCATAGATACCTTACCTCCTAGTGGAAAACTCCTTGCAGGAGGCACCTAATTGTGCTACAAATGAGGCATGCATACCCTACACCCAAATGGGATTTGAACTTGTGACCTCTCTTTCAAGACTACAAGTTCTCCCCCACTGGGCCAACTTAGGAAAAGGAAATGATTATAGTCCATGATACCAACAATCTCTTGTATAGTCTATGATACCAACAATCTATTTTTAGTCTACATAAGGTGACAATAATATGGGACTACCTTGTCTTCACAAGAAGCGCCTAACTATGCTACAAACGAGGCGTACATACCCTAACTTCTGTGGGATTCGAACTTGTGACCTTTCTTTCAAGAGCACAAATTCTCCACCACTAAGCCAACTCGGGCTATACAAAAGCATCATGATACCCATATTTGAACTTGTGACCTCTCTTTCAAGAGCACAAATTCTCAACCCCTAAGCCAACTCAAGTTGTACAAAAGCATCATAATACTCATACTTACGAAATAATAAGGCATCAAAAGCATTACTAATAATCAACTCATTTGGAACACTAAATTGTACCACAATATGCTCTTTGATAATTGATACGCTGCAATTAAAATGTTATATTTTGGTGGACAATGCGTTAACACATTTTGTAAATGAGTCTGTTGTTGCAATTATATAGGCACTCCCTTAGCTCAAGAGTTTAGATTACAAATGGCAAATAAACTATTGTTGTTTTAAATACAAGAGCAATATATTTGGTATTCTAGTAAGCTATTGCCAAGGAACGTGCATTTCACAACCCACACATATGGTTCTCAGAGTGAGGTGAGTCAATAGTGATTGCCCCACAAGGTTTTAGATTCAATTCCTTGTGCACATAATTGTACTCCACAAGCCTTGTCTCAAAATCCTACAATAACTTGTTGAACCCATTTGAAACGCCTCTAAAAAGTACCATCATTAGATCAAAAGTATTGTAATGTCCCCTTTTTGGGGCACATTATTTTGTGCCATGTCATTAGCCATTTCATTGTGGTCTGGTGGGCTAACCGAGGCTTGGTAGTTATTAGTGGGATATTTGGCCTAGGTGATTTCAGTTTCAGGACAATCGGAGCAATTTCCACAGGGTTTCCAGGGTACTTACTATATATAGTAAGTCGACAGAGTTCAGTTTTTTTTGGCATTTTCAGTATTGAACTTGGAGTGTCTCGCCGAGAGCTTTCCGCCAAGCTATCACACGTCATCGTCCGAGTTCGTTTGGTCCTCTGTTTTAATGTCAGAAGATTCTTTTATTTATTATGTCACTTTATAACTTAACAGTTATATTTATTCAGAGTTCACTTTAATCAATCTAGAGTTCAGATTAGATCAAGCAGAGTTAGTAGCTTGCAAGCTTAGGTAGTAGGAAGATTGCTTGGAAGTTCGAGTACGGGTTTAGATCTTTCTTGGAGTGCCTACCAGTGTCCTGTTGTGTTGCAAACCTGGGCTAGGTGAGGAGAAGTGTGTTGGATCCTTTGTGATCTTGTAGAATTGTTTCTTGCATTGTAATTGGCCGTAACCGAGAAGGCCTTACAGCCTGACACATTGCATGTAATCAGTTAATTGATGAATAAAGACATATGTTTCCTTTCAGATCTGGTTCTTTGTGGTGTAATTTCGCTATGCTAGTGTCCTTATGCAATCAAGGTCGGAGGATCCAATTAAGAACTGTCCAAACTTGCAACCAACACTAGCACAGTGCAATTACACAACAAAGAACCAGATCTAAAAGGAAACAGATGTCTTTATTCATCAATTAATTGATTACATGCAATGTGTCGGGCTGTAAGGCCTTCCCGGTTATGGCCAATTACAATGCAAGAAATAGTTCTACAAGATCACAAAGGATCCAACACACTTCTCCTCAGCTAGCCCAGGTCTGCAACACAACAGGACACTGGTAGGCACTCCAAGAAATATCTAAACCCGTACTCAAACTTCCAAGCAATCTTTCTGCTACCTAACCTCGCAAGCTACTAACTCTGCTTGATCTAATCTGAACTCCAGATCGATGCCTAAACAACTACCCAAACATCTATTTAAATACTAATCCAAGCCACAAGTCAGCTGGATGAAACAATTAAATCCCAAAATCTAGTCGGCTCCCAAATATACAAATATTAAATGCCAAACATCAGTCAGCTCACAAATAACTTCAGCAACAATTAATTCACCAAGTCGGCCTCCAGATACACATATATACATAGGAGAATGCGACATGCCAGATCTAGGTCCCCACATGTCCAACTATCAATCCAAAACTCAAGGAACGCAACCCAAATTAAATGCATCAGTCGGCCAAGCCAAATCTCCAAGAACAACCGTCGATAAGCCAAACTACCGAGCATCGGGAAATACACCGAGCATCCACACCAACCAAGCTCTCCAAGCATTACCGAGCACCAACAATGTTGACTGAGCACGATAGACATTGCCGAACACCAGAAGTGCCAAATCTCCTTCAATGACCAAGCTCCCTTCAGCTACCGAGTCCTCCAGCGACCGAGCCACTTCAAAAACTGAGCAACGGGCATAAACACCAAGACCTCATCGGTAACTGAGCACCAAGCACCAAACCACCAATTCACTGAGTGACCATCATCTACCGAGATCCACCAGAACTCCCAACTGAGAATCACCACCAAGACCACCGAGCTCCATCGGTGAAGCCTAAAAAACTTCGACCAAAAATCACCATCAAAGACTGAGAAATGTCAGTCTTCTACCGAGATTACCAACCAAGTAACCGAACATCGCTAGACAATTACCGAGACTACTAGAATCTTCAAGCACCGAGCAAGAAGTCAGGATGCCACTGCATCAAACTCCCAGGGTAAAAAGAAAAGTGTGCCCCACACTTTCTCACCAAAGGGAACATCTGAAAAACACCAACTCCACTTCATCTTCACCAAAGGTTTCCATCCCGTCACAAGAGAGAAAACCAATCTGCAACTCAACCAATCAGCATGTCCAACATCAAGAACAAACTGAACCTTCCACTCACCACCGAGTATCAAGTCTACATCCCATCTCAAAATCCCATCACCAGACTTATCACTATCAACCAACAACTCAAGTTTGTAACCAATAAACAACATCTGCACCACAACACCGAACAAAAGCAATTCGGTAACACCAACATCACCGAGGTGTTCAACAACAGGCAACTCCATATCAATAGCAATCTGACCAAGCACAACCAGATGCTCTGCAATTTCCATGTCAGGCACAACCAATTGAACATGAAAACCAATTTTCTCACCAACCCCAACAAGATCAATAACATCATCGGTAATCACAGGTAACTCAGCAACAAGCACAAGTTGCTCTGCAGGTTTGATGTCAAACTCCACCAACCGACCATCAAAACCAATTTCACATACCTCTTCAACCTCTAAATTGTCACAAGAATTCTTGCTAAGATATCTTCTCTCACGAACCAGCCTACGAAACGGCCAAACAACTTTCCTCCGGATCGGCATACTCCAACTCCGGTAGGCTCTACAAAGCTCGACAATACTTTCTCTCACAAAGTTCTTAACTCGGTTCTCCACGCGGTTCAACAAATCCGCTTCCAATCGAGAAAACCTCTCAGAAATCACATCACCAAGGTCCAATCCTCTCGGAGACATCTCCAAAGATCTTCGAAAACCTTCTGCAACAAACCCTAACATCCACCACCTTGTGACAACCTCCAAGTTGTATGCAAGTCAGATCGCAACCTGCTACCTTGCATGGACAACCAAGGCACAATTTCACAAGCTCAATGTCACGGACCTGCAACTCAGATTGCGCACAATCTCTTCGCCAACAAGATCAACTTCACAAGATCACCCTTGCTACGTCAACCTTCTGCTCCAACAAGATCAAACCTCTCGCTCTAACAGGAACAAAACTTCGCTCTGATACCACCTTATGCAGTCAAGGTCGAAGGATCCAATTAAGGACTTTATTATGTCCGAGTTTGTTTGGTCCTCTATTTTAATGTCAGAAGATTCCTTCCTCGGTTGTTCTGGGAAGGGCAGTGTTGAGATCCGCTTATGTTGCTCCTTCAATCACGGTCGATGCTTATGTTGTCGTTGCCTCTTCCAGCGACCCTTCCTTGGATGCTCCAGGTCCTGTGGGGGGTGTGGATGGGTCCTTGAAACCTGTTATTGTTGCACTTGGTAAGGTTCCCCTGCTCTCCTCTCAGCTGTCAACTACCAGTCTAAGTAAGGTCACCCCTCTCCGAGTCTCAAATCCTCATATCATCCCTCTGGGTGATGTGGTTGTAAAAGATATTGATGTTGTGTCTTCTGTCTTCGAGGGTCATGGTCTGATCTACAGGTTCAAGGGCTTTTGGCCAAGCCTTCCGGATCTACATGCTTGGATCACCCGCCTGTGGGAACCCATTATCTCAAGTATAGTTCACATTTTTTCTCTGACAAGGGGATTCTTCATAGCCAAGTTTGAGAATCCAGCAAACAGGAAGTTGATTCTTTGTGATCACTTCTTTAGCTGGGACACTTGTTTCATGCTCATGATGAAGCCTTGGCACCCAGATTTTGATACTTCTACAGAGACTTTCTCCAAGGTGCCTACCTGGGTGCGGCTCCCCAACCTCTCTCTTCACTTCTGGGTTGACTCTCTATTTGAGGCTGTGGGGGAGGCTCTTGGGGATTTTCTGTTGGTTGATGAGGAATCAAATGATATTTGTCACTCCACATATGCTAGGATTTTGGTTTATTTGGATTCTTCCAAGGGTCTCCTGAAAAAAATAAAGCTACAACATCCTAAAGGATCCTGGATTCAATACTTGGATTATGAAGGCATCCCCTTCAGATGCAGGAGTTGCTTCAAAACTGGTCACTTAGCTGGTCAGTGTGGATTGGAAAAGGTTAAAAAACATGCTTCTTGGTGGAAGGGAGCCTCCTCCCATCACTACACTGTTGCGAAAGCCTCGACCTCTCAAAGCTTTTCACAAGTTGTTTCATCTTCTCCAGAGGCTGCGAGGCCCCTATATCCCTAGTTTCAACTGATGGCTCTCCCCCGGGTGATGTCCCTAGGGTTTCTATTGTTCGAGCCTCTGTTGGAGGTGAGGCATTTGTTGCTTCGCTGGATCATACTAGAATGGATGCAACAAATTTATCTCTCGTTTCAGCTTCTCGGGATTTCGGCGGCCCTATTTCGGGACAACTTCTTGTTTCCCCACTTTTAGGCGCCTCGATCCTTGATTCGTCTTCTTGGCAGGATTTGGCTAAGAAAGCGAAAGATGGGTGGACTTATGTTAAAGGAAAAAAAAAAGATCTAAACTTCAGCGCTCTTTCAATATGTCCCTTCGTTCCCAGAAGGGGAAGAAATAATATTGATGTCTGATGTAAGTCTCAGAGTTGCTGATCTTCATTTGTTTTATCTTTTTCGCAGCGACTTCTTTTGTCTGCGTTCCAACTCCCTTCTATTGGGACCATTTTCTTCTCTAGGTTGTGGGTGCCTATTGTAAAACCCTCGCTCTGGTCTTGATCTGTTCCATCTTTGTGTGCTTCTTTGAACATCTTTTTCAACCTTTTTGTATAGGGTTTCAGGGCCCCTTCAAAACCTGTTTTCCTTAATCAAAAATAGTTATATTTATTTAAAAGTGACTTAAAGTGGGAATATGAAGAGACAGAGTAGGGAAAATGAAGAGTCACAGTGCAACTTTAAAAGAAGGCTTGGAGTCTCATTTGAGGATGCTTAAGTTTATGAATTTATTTCTCTTGGAGAATCCAGGAAGCTTCAGCTTTCGATTTAAAAACCTGAGGACGGAAACCTTCAAACTTTCTCGGTGGATTGGACGGAAACCCAATTCATCTTTGGGGCGGATTCACAGCAGAGTTCGCCATTGTGTTTACAGGTTATTGATCATCCAATCTTGTTGTTGCATTTTGTATTTCAAATTAGATTATTGAAGTTTCATTGTTTTAGATTGATGTTGTATAATACGATAACATTTTATGAGTTATTTTAATAGAATGTATTGTTGGTTATCTCTATGAAAACAATAAAATATTGCATGCATGTGCTCATTTATATTTCTGAGATTTATTTGAGTAGTTCCAAGAAAAAAATCAATACAGGATATTACAATATATTACACAAGATACAAGTAATTGCCACTAGCATCAAAAAGCTCCATTTATCACAAGTTCATTAGGTAGTCACAATAAGAAATAGATCTATTTAGGTGTACCATTCATCTTACCCATACAGCAAGTGTCAACTGATCATCTTCAAAAGATAATAACTTAGTCTCTATTGAATGCTAACAAAACAACAAGATGATTTGTGCCTCTGTCGCGTGCTTGCCTACGCGTACACCTGCGAGCCCTGGGGATGCGTCATGTTTGCCTCTTGCAGGTTCACCTGCTACCGGAGCATGTGTTCCCTTTGGGGTGACAATGTTGTTGCCTCTTGTTCGGCCTTCTGAGGGTTTTGGGGTGGCGCATTTGAAGCCTCCCGCTCATCTTCCTGTAGGTTCTGAGGTTTCTTTGCAGAAGCTTACACCTGCGGTTCTGTGTGTTAGTCTTTCTCCCTCGTGTTCCTCCTCTATTTTCTCGTTCCATCCTTTGGGGCTTTTGGTTACAGATGCTCCTTTTGTGGCGGCTAGGTTTTTGTGTCGATCCTTACGTTTAGGCCCCGCTCCTCTTCCCCAGTCGCCCACCTCCTTTGGTGGTGACTGAGGGGTCCTTTGTGGTGGCTAAGGTTTCTATTGTTGATGGCTCTCTGGTCTCTACTGCTCCTGCCCCTGCCCTCTGTTGGGCCTTCGTCACCCAAGGCTCCCCGGAAGGCTGTGTCTGGGGCTGTGAAGGTTTCTTCACTAAATCATGCTCCTTTCCCCATGGTTGTTTCTTTATCTCTCTTTGGATGCTGACACAGTTGCGGAGATTGAGAACACATCTTCAGAATTGTTAAGTCAGGTTGTTATCTGCAGATTTAGGGGCTTTTGGCCTAGCCTCCCTGAGCTTCATGTCTGAATTTCCAAATTCTAGGAACCCATCATTTCTGGTATGGTCCATATCTTCCCTTTGGTGAAAGGTTATTTCGTGGCTAAATTTGATATTGCTGAAGATAGAAACCATATTCTCTGTGATCATTTTTTTAGCTGGGATGGTCACTTTGTGATGGTTAAGCCTTGGCATGAGGACTTCAATCCCTCTTCCAATTCTTTTCACAAGATGCCTCTTTGGGTTAGGCTTCCTAACCTTCCCCTTCATCTTTGGGTGGATTCTCTTCTTAAGGAAGTGGGTGAGGCCTTGGGGGATTTCCATATGGTGGATGTTGAATCTACTGACATTCTTCATTCTACCTATGCCTGTATTTTGGTGGATATAGATGTCTCTAAAGGCTTACCCATGGAGATCAAGTTGGTCTCTCCTAAGGGTAGTTGGATTCAACCTCTTGACTATGAAGGTATTCCTTTCAGGTGCAGAAAGTGCTTTAATACTGGTCATGTTGCGGCTAAACGTGCTCTGGGTAAAACCAAACGTTCTATGTCCTGGTGGAAAGGAGCTTCTTCCCATCACTACACGGTTGTCAAAAGCTCTTCTCAACGGATTTTTTCCTAGGTTGTGGCTTCCCCTACTCCTTCCACTCTTGTCTCTTCGATTGTTGAACCTCCGGCGGTGGTGATGGTCTTATCTAAAAAAGATGCTACTGTTGGTTCCGGTGTGCTTGTCTCTGAAAGCTCTTTGTTGGAGGACTCTTGTCTTCCTATTGATTTGTCTATTGTTGTTGTTCCTCCTGGTCCTACTGTGTCCCCCTCTTCGATGGGTGTTGGCTCTAGGAGTGTTATGGTTGCTGGTCTAGTTGTGCCTAGGTAGTGTGATGGTACCTTAATGGGTGTTGGGAATTCGGTGTTGTATTCCTTATGCTAGCAGGTTGAGGCCTCTAAAGTGGACGAATGTTGGATTACGGTTAAAGGTAAATCTTTCAAAAGATCCTCACCTTCCTTTGATATGACTCTTATGTCCCATAAGAAAGGGACCAAGGGATAATTATGTTGTTGGGTTTTTTTCTAGATTGTTGCTCTCCAATGTTTATTCTATGGCAGTGATCTTTGCACTTCTCTTGGGGGTCTGGCTCTGTCTCAAACCTTTGTCCCTTTTCTGCAGTCCCTTTTTGTTGTTGCTCTTTGTTGGTCCTCTGGCTATGCTTTTCGTGTTCTAGTTGCTTGCTAGTTTTGGTGCTTAATGTTTATTATTTCGGGTTTCTTGTAAAAGGTTCAAGACCTTTCAAATCATGTTTTCCTTCTATTCAGAACAAAACCCTTTACACTGAACTAGTTTTTTGGGTTTAAATTCAATCGCACATCACCATCCAAGCATTTCCTAGAATCAAGCTATTGTTGAGTTAGAAACAATTTTAATACTATATCAAAAACATACACCATCTACATGGCTTATATGGTCAATTCAAGCCTTTGAGGAAAATGCTCATAGTTGCTCAATACCTTTGAATCCAAATCCAAAAAACTTGGGCTCCAACGAACATCAACACCACATAGAATGGGAAGGTAATACAGATTTACTGCAAAAGTGACACCCAATCAATTTAGAAATTGTATGATCATTGTGCATAGACCCTTTCTCACAAAGTTGCAATGTTCTACAATGGCAAGAATGAGTTCAAGACTTCAAAGTGACAACTGAAAAACAATAGTTAAATCGACCAACAAACATGCAAATTTTGACAACATTAAGGCTCACCAATTTGAGAGAGTTCTCCCAAGTAGTGATTCCACAAAAGAGTTTACACACTTTAATGAAGCATTGTCTGGATTTTGGGCCTAGGCAAGCACCTTGGCAATTTTGTAGGTGCAAAGTACAACCCGATTCCTAATTTAGAGTTTGCCTTGTAGGCAATTTTAAGTGCTTCCTTATTATGGTAAATTAATGTTGTATTAAACAAAGGATATGAAAGCTCCTTATATAGATTTACAAAGACGATGTTTCTAAAAGAAACAATCATAAAGTAAAGACGGAAATAGAAACTACCTAATAAACTAAAGACTAACTAAGATGACCATTAAAAGAAACATTATAATATTCTAATACCCTCCCTTAATGGTCATCGTCTAACTGATGTCTTTTGGTCTCAACTTCTTTAAAACATTATGTTGTTGCTAATACCCTCCCTGGATTTGCAAAATGTTGATTACCAAGAAGCTAAAATCCGTCCAAAAAGGAACAGAGAAGGGTGCCCCCTTTTTTCATAAAGCTTCACAAAAAGAGACAAGCCTGCCACTAGCTTTGCCACTGAGATGAATTTGCCACTAACCCTCCCAGAATTAGCAAAACGTCTGACCAAAAATATCACAAAACATCCAACCTGATGTTAGATAACGGAGCTACTCTTCCCTGGAGACAGAGACAAACACTGAAAACAGCTAGCACAATTTTGAGAAAAAATCAGCAAACCCTCCAAACTTTGCAAATGAGCATGATGCCCCAAAACAAACTACAAAAAACCATAATTTTTTAGGAGAAAAATCGAAAAAAGAAGACATGATTTTTTAGGTGAAAATTTGATTAGAACTAGACAATAGAATTTGAGACACGAATCAAAGAATACAAAGCTTCATTTTGGAGGACGGTAAAATCCAACAAATAATTTTTGAGGAAAAAAATTATAAACCCACCAAATAATTTTCTAGGAAAAAATTATAAACCCATGTACTCGATTTTGCCGAGAAAACTCAAAATACCAAACAAATCTTTCATTGTAGAAAGCACAAATAACCACAAAAAAAAACTGACATCAGCCTCCTATCTAAATAAAACACAGGATACCCTTCACGCGGGCGGTGAAAGTCAGGTCATCGTGAAAACAAAGGGTAGAAAAAGCCACAAAAAAACGTGCAAAACTTCATGTTGAAGCTGAAAAACGCATGCACAGAACACATGAAAAACGAACCTCCATCGATGACCAAAAAACATGCACAAAATCGCAGAAAACAAATTGTCGCACATAGGCATGTGCAGAAGGAAAAATGTGAGCATACACGCAGCTCAAAAAATGCAAAGCAAATCGCATGCAAAAATGCTTCAACTCGTAGGCAAAAGGAGTTCGAGAGCAGACAAAAAAGTACATGTGCCCTAAATAGGCACATGAAACAAATGACACCCACAGGGATCTCCAAAAAACAGCACACAAAAAAGCATGACGAATTTTTCAACACGGCAAATTCGATCTGTAGCAGCCCTAAAAACCCTCGAAAATTGCAGACTGAGAACCCTCAAATTTCACAAAGGTCCTCATGAATTTTTATTAAAAAATTCACAAAAAACAAGAGGCCATGAATTTTTTTTGTTAAAAAATTCTCCAAATTCTGAAAAATCCCATTGGTTTGATACCATGTTTTGGTAAATTAATGTTGTATTAAACAAAGGAGATTAAAGCTCCTTATATAGATTTACAAAGTCAATATTTCTAAAAGAAACAATTGTGAACTAAAGACAGAAATAGAAACTACCAATAAACTAAAGACTAACTAAGATGACCATTAAAGAAACATTATAATATTCTAATATGAGGTTGCACAAATTAACTTCAAGTTATGTGAGCTTGCAGAATTTGATGTTATTTACTTAGAACAAGGTTCCCTTTCATACATAAACATTGCATTTTGTTATTCAAGCCAATTTCCATGTCAGATTTTAGTATTCTAGGGATCCACCTCAGTTTGCACTGGATTTCACAATTTTAACTTGGCTAAAAGTCTTAATAATATCAGGTATTTTAGGGTTGGACGTATGTCGCTTTAAAGCATGTCCAGAAATACAGAAATAGAAACTACCAATAAACTAAAGACAAACTAAGATGACCATTAAAGAAACATTACAATATTCTAATATGGGGTTGCAGAAATTAACTTCAGGTTCTGTGAGCTTGCAGAATTTGATGTTATTTACTTAGAACAAGGTTCCCTTTCCATATAAAAACATTGTGTTTTGTTATTCAAGCCATTTCCATGTCAGATTTTAGTATTCTAGGGATTTAACTTGGCTAAAAGTCTTAATAATATCAGGTATTTTAGGGTTGGATGTATGTTGCTTTAAAGCATATCCAGACTCCCCTAACTCTAAAAAATGGTTGTTCTCAGAGAGATGTGGACTCGTAAATTTTCAAACTTCCAGTTGACCTTTAAAAATGGACTTTTTCTCTGCAACAAAATTTGAATTGGACTCACATGAATTGAACTTATAACACCACTGGTATAGAACTTGGGATTTAATGCACGAATACTTGTTCAAACATACTGATTTGGTGCTGATAATCGCAGCAATGTTAAATGGCAAAACCCCTGAAAGTTGTTCTACAGACGAAATAGTCTAGAACATTGTACGGGTACCAATCCTTTAGTGCTGGTTTCTACAATTTCTCATGGGCTCAACTGGCATTGAAGAATCATGTTGGTCAAAAGTTGGCGACATGAGGTTATGGTTAATTGGGCCAATATACACAAGAAACAAGAAAGTGGTTTTCATATACAAATAAACAGAAATTTAGCTAAATATTTTCTTACATTACTTTTCAGGCCAATGAATTGTCCTTACTATAAATACTTTTCATATATTGCTACTAATAAAAGCTGTTAGCAGAAAATTGGAAAATCCTACAAAGGTCTGTGCTGTCCTATGATAATAATGCTGGAGTACCTCACGGAAAAAAAATATTTCATTTGCAGGTCCATGAGCTCATACCCTGACCACATAGCTCTCAGTCTGGATCTATGGCAATTGAATAACAACCAGAAAGGATACATTATGGTGATTTCAAAAAGGCCCCTGGGTCCTAAATAATAAGTGTCATTCATGAAACCATGGATTCTCAGATCAACAGAATCCATTCCTAGCACTGACCTCATATATGACTACATGCTCAGCTCCACTTATTAGCAAACAAATTTTGGGAAGAAATGAGACAGGAGGATTGTGAACTTTACAAGCTTCAAAGAAGAGTCAAGGCAAATATCTTAGCCATTGTTTAAGTGCTGTGCACTGAAGAGGACAATGGCAATACAACTTTTCGTTTTCATAAATCAGACCTGGAAATAAAGCAAGTAAACATCCAATGGTCCAACTTTCCTATGAGGCAGAGTATAGATAACATGGAGGTTTTCTTAATATATTTTTGGGACATGACACCAATCCCTAACACAGATAGGTATGACAGCCCATGGAAGAGAACTTGAATTTTTTTGAAATTCTCGATTGCAAAAGCAATGAATGAAGGCTCAATGATTCTCTCTCCCACTTCCTCAATAAATACTTCCAAGATGTTTCAAATCCAAAAGATAGCAAATGGGCACTTTTGATCTGCAATAAAACGAGTCAACAGACTCTAATTTCTTCAGCAAAACACATTTGCACTGCATGCAAGCACAATGGGCCACAGCTGTCATTGCTATCAAATAAGCTGCAAGGTTTACAGAAGCAAGTTGTAGCTCAATACAAAAGCGTGGTAAACGAGGTCCTCCTGACAATACAGCAACACAGCTCCCACAATGCTCAACAATGAATCCTTTGAAATCTCACACTACAGAGAACAGTGTATACCCATTTAAACGATACACAGGAGCCAGCTCAAATAGGCAAATTGACATTGTCCCATATTCCTCTAACTATCCGAGAGGATGTATTGATGCCATCCTCATTCCTTCATAATCATCAACTTCAGAGTTGCATTCTGTGTCCAAACTAATAATTTCTCTCTATTAGTTCAAAGTTCAAACATTAGTCTTACGACCAACTTACCCCCGGACCTGATTCATTCATAATTATCAACTTCATAGTTGCAAGCTGTGTCGAAATTAAAAGCAGCTCCTCTACTGTAAATCTTCTGGCCAACTTATCTTCCACCCTAACTCCGCAGTCCCAATCATGCAATCAGCTGTCCCTGTCATCACTCTGTAAGTGTCTCGCAATCTCTCATTTTCGTAAGCAATAATGATTTCAATAGATGTTGATCTTTAAGCCTGAAACCTTTGACTACCCTGCTCTAAATATGACTTCACAGACCCCTCATGCTGGCAGTCAACTGCCAAAAATACCTCATGATCCATGCTCAAGCAACTTACGAACATATGCCATTTACAATGCATGTCCACATATGCCTCTGGTATCCAATACCTTTCTCATAACATGACCATTTCGACTACAGCTTATAAACCAAAACATGGCAGTTTATTTTAAAAATTTATGCGATGGGCATGACCAGGAAATAAGAAGACTGTTTAAATAAAAAGAATAAAAAATGCCTGATATCTACCCTCAGCTGTCTGCAAGAGTTAATCTGAAAAGGCAGTGATAATTATCCACAACTTCCAATGAGCACATCTGCCAGCTGCTCTTGAACAATCAGAATTGGGAACTTCAAGTCAAGAAGCTGGAAGCTGTCAAGATACTACTAGATCATGCCTGCTACTTTTCAACCGACTATCAATATGTTTTCTTCTGGTGTACAGAAAATTCAGAATGCAAAACAACAGTACAAAACTAAGATAATACACACACACACACATATATAACAAAGCATAAATGAAACAATTTCAACAAAATAATTCTCTTTAGCAGGCTTAATATAGAAATCATTGCAAAAGTGATATTAACAAAGAATCTATAATAATTGAAATATTTCAAGTCAGGCAAAATTTAGAGATTTTTATATTAAGAGATATTGATCTCTACTGGTACATACTCATTGATGAATTATAGACACAAAAAATGGGCAAAGGCTTAAAGTCATTTAACCTTTAACTATCTATTTTTTATCTTACAAAAGACCTTTAATATTTTGTTTGGATAAAAGTTCATAGTTTCGATCCCAGGCAAACCATACTAATAGGTTTTTCCGTAAAAAGAAATTGGAAACTGTCATGATATTGCTAGACTATACCAACTATTTTTCAACTGATTTTTTAATATCAATATGTTTTACTCTGGTGTACAGAAAATTTAATTTAGAATAGAAAACAACGGCACAAAACCAAGATAATTAAAATATCTATATTGATTTGGTTTGTGAGATACAAAGAACAAATGAAACAATTTCAACAAAATAATTCTCTTTAGCAGCTCAATATAGAAATCGTTGCAAAAGTAATATTTACAAAGAATCTATTATAAGTGAAATAATTCAAGTCAGGCAAAATTTACTAAGAGATTTTAATATTAAGAGATAGTAACCTCTACTGTTACATACTCATTGATGAATTATGGACACAAAAATGTGCATTTCAAAAAGCCTAAAAGGCAGTAAAGTGCACGGGAAACAAGTAGCTACTCAATATGATTGCAACAGAGTATATCTTTGTTTCAGGAAGTGTATGTGAGAAGACAATGAGTGATGGGTTTGAATTTTGTCACACTCCCACAACCGCTGAGGGATTCAGTTCCATTTCCATCAAGGTTCTTGAGTTCTTCTGCCTGTACTGCCACCAACTAGGGAAATAAACTTCAGAAAATCAGCTAGGGTAACCTCTGATTGGTCAGATGATGCCCCTGACTGACCCTGTAAATCAGTTTGTCTTCTACTTGAATACTCACTAGAAGCAAGCTTGGATGTCTTTGAAACTGACAAGACCCTCTCCAAATCTGACTGCTTTAAGGGTCTTGGGATCTGGAGCCAAAATAAAAGATCATTTCTAATTAACTCATTGTGAAACAAATAAAAACAAGACTACCACTAAGGCCATCTTCAAAAATCCTCTTATAGTAAATATATATAAACTAAGCAACTTACATTCGCAGAGGTTTACCAGACAGCTTTGCATCTAATATTAAGTTTGAAGCACTAACCTGAGAAGTTATCTGGCCAGTCTTTTCCTGCTCCAACATCTCTCTAATTGGGGCATATGCTGCTTGCTTACAAAGTTCTGTTAAATCAGAACCAGTGTATCCTTCACACAAGCCAGCTATATGATCGAAGTCAATATTATCCTCTACATTTTCGCCCTTCAAAATTACTCTTAGGATTTTCGCCCTCTCTTTACAGTCTGGCATGCCTACTTCAAATGCTTGGGGAAGGCGACGCAAGATTGCATCATCAAGCTCCCAAGGTCTATTTGTTGCAGCAAGCACCATAACTCGAGCATTCTCTTCACATGTAAATCAATAGTATAAAAAAACTTGATTTTTGAATTTGCTGTCTGAATTCCATAATGAAGTTATTCTAATGTATAGAAAACCACTATGGAAATACTTTGACTTTTTGCCATTCAAAACTGAAAAAAGAGAATACATTAGCAGCTCAGACTACTTGCTGCAATAATTTTCACTACAAGATTTTCATAATCAGCATCTCTGCCATTTAATTGTGTCCAAATTTAAAATTTTAAGATTTACATTGCCTTACATTTCAAATAGTGTGGGTAACTGAATACAGAAAGAATTATGGTTGGATAACTTGTCTTCTGGTTGTACATAATTTACATCTAAGAAATAATTGACAATTATAGTTCACGAGGCATCAAGATTAACATCTTAGATTTAATCGTTTGTCTGCAACTAAAAGTAATAAGTGAACCTCTGGATTATATGTGATTCAAAAAGGGTTGAGTTATACCTATCATACAGGTAACAGGTAATCTAATCAACAAGCAAAAATTCAGTGGATCCATCAGCAATGCTACTTGACATAGGAACATACATGAATATTTTGACTTCCAATCCCCAGTTTCCTATCAGATTAGTGGCCATCATTAAAACCTTTTCTAGGATACAAAAGAATGACTCCCCGCAGTTGTTCCACATGAAGAAAAGCAGCATCTTCCTAAGCGATATTCCTATATTTAACATTTGTGTTTATGCATGTGACAGTGGAATTACATGATGCAAACCAGCAATGAAAATCTGTCAATGGGACTGGAAGCACACGATTTGCAATATTCCAAGGAAGTGTCTGCAGAATCTTACAAGCTAAGTACAAAGAAAAGAAACTCAAAACATACTTATTTTAAAAGCAAAGCACAAATGAAAAGAAACAGGAACATACTTATTCCCTCCATTTACAATTTTACAGCCATCAAGATGCAAGAGCATCCCTAAGAGCAAACCTGTATCAACCAAAAATATTCTAAGTTCTTCTCTAGTTTTCCTTATTTTGTAGGTTTCTTCTAGTACATTTGGAGTTCAAGTTTCCACTTGTCCTGAAAGGTCCTGAAGATTCTGAAATAGTTCTGCATTAATGTGAATGGGTTTTGAATGTGGCTACCTTGCACATTTTGTAATGTCCTTTTTCTGAAATAGGATTTAATTAATAATAATATTAAAATAAATAAATAGATAAATAATAATATAATTATAAGTTGATTAAATTAACAAAAGGTCAAGAAATGAATAATGAAGAGTTATGCCTCCTCCAACATAAGATATAAAAGGGAGGAGAGTTCATTTGAAAAGGGATAGGGAGGATGGAAGAAAGAGGAGAGCATAGGAATTAAAGAAGTATTTAATGGAAGAAAAAATGAATGTGAAGAAAATAATGAAGTGCCTTTCAAAGGGTTGTGACTCTTCAAAAGGGTTGTAACTCTTTCAAAGAGGGACAATGATGAAGGGTTGTGACTCTTTCGAAGGGCAGAAATATCGAAGGTTGTGACTACTTCGAAGGGCAGAAACTGTGAAAGGTTGTGACAATTGCGAAGGGGCAGACATGATGAAGAGGTATGACTCTCCCCCAAATTGAAAGATATAAAGGGGAGAAGGTTTCATTTGAGGAGGGTGTCCAAGAGAGATCAATTTGGGGAATAATATATTATTCTCAAAAGAAACAATGAAAAGTGCTCAATCCTTATGAAAGGTGGTGACCCTTCCACCATTAAGTAAAAAGGAGGAATCATTCCAAGCATTGAAATGAATCAAGGGATAAATAATCAGTACTCAATCACCAATCCAAGGTTCATTAAAGGGCAGATCAGAGTATAAGGCATGAGCAAATCTTTCAACAATTAATGCATTCAGCAGTCCCTTGCATCAACAAATATAATCATCAAGGATTATCTAAGCAATAAGCACGAAGAGCACACAAAAGGACTAAGATCGATTCATAGAGATTGATCAGCATTTACATACAAGAAATTAACTTCAGATCGGCAGGCTGATATTATATCAGATCAGCCATCTTCAGCGTCCTTCTTTCTCACAAGTAATTGTGGTATAATTATATCTTTGAGCATGCGAATAATAGATGATGCTTAAATGAATGCTCATAGTAGAATATAGGATGTGCTTGATTGTTTGCAACCCATCTCGTAGGAAGGACCTGAAGTGTAAGAGAAGGTTGGCGAAGGGCTTGTAAGAGGGCTGTCCTAGTAGGACCTTTGTGGCCTGGGAGTAAGAGGGCACTTACAGAATCAAGTAAGTCCTTACAACCTCCACCTGACTCCACAAGGTGGCAATAGAGAATAGTTATGCGTACTATTTGAAACCCACCTTGTGAGAGAGAGGGCCTGAGGTATAAGAAAAGGGGGGCGAGGGGCTCATAAGAAAGTTGTCCTTATAGGGCTGTTGTGGCCTAGGAAAAAGAGGGCACTTACAAAGTCAAGTAACCCCTTACAACCTTTGCCTGACTCCACAAGATGGCAACTGTCTGTTGGGAAATGAGACATGGTTGGGGAAAGCAAGTATAAGCCGCCAAGCAAGAAGGTTGTGGTAGACATCCACTCTTAGGCTTGGTGTAGAAATGGCTTCACCGGACCCATCATGTCTCTTCTCCTAATGTTTTTATACTCTATGAATACAATGCAGCTTGACTAACCCTAATGGAATATATATGTATATGTGTAAGTGTATATTTATAATATTATATATGTTGTTTATGATTGCAAGATCCAAATCCAGGATCATATTTTTGACGAAAGATTTATTCGGTAAGATGTAACCCTAACCCTAATTTGTTGCAATTGTGATTTTAAAGCAAATTAGGAAGGGGGCATCAAACACTTTCCACAAATGATTCTTTCAATTGTTTCTCCTTATGGGGATAGTCAATTCTATGACAATTGCATGTTCACATTCATCCTCGCTAGTTGTCTGGGACTTCTCTTGTCCTTACTACATTTCTTTCTTGAAGAGAGCAACATAAATTGCACCTGGTTTAGATTTTGATTTCGAAAAAATTCTAAATATTGTTTTGTGCTAATACGAGGCTATTTTACATGCTTATTAGCCTTGGATTTTAGTTAGCACCAATTATTTCATGTAGCTCAATCTCCTTATTATAAGGAGATCACGTCGATGGTGGCGAAGGGAGGAGTATCATATGTGCCACCAAGTGAGCACAAATTGAGGACCACAATCTTGGATAACAACTATGCCTAGATCAGTCCACTGATGGAGATGATGAGAGCATGTTGGGAGGAGTCCGAATGCAGCATAGTTATGGATGGGTGGATGCACGTTAGGCATCGTCCACTCATCAATATCATAGTTACATGCTCATAGGGCCCATTCTTTCTCAAGGCAGCTGATTGTTTAGGGTATCAGAAAGATGTTGATTTTCAATTTGACATCCTTCGAACAACTATTGAGGAGATTGGGCCACAAAATGTGGTCCAAGTAGTGACAGTTGCAGATGTGTGTAGAGTTGCAAGGAAGCTTATTGAGGCAGCATACAAACATATTTGTTGGACTCCATGTTGTGTGCATGCTATGAACAATGCACTCAAGGACATGGGGAAGATTGGGTGGATTAGAGTGGTCAACAATTCAAGTGATGTGCAAATGTTTATCTGCAACAACCACACTTCACATGCACTCCTCAGGAGCTTCGCGAAGGATGAGTTCTTGAAACCAGTTGAGACCAAATATGAATCCTATTTCATTCTTTTGAAGAGAATGCTTGAGTTGCAAGAGCCACTACAACTCATGGTTGTGATGCAAGATTGGAATCGGTGGGATGAGGCCAAGACAGAGCAGGGGAGGAGGGTGAAGGAGATAGTGAAGAGTGATGCAAAATACATAGTCTCTATCATCACTCCAATTTTTCAAGTCATCAGATATGTGAATGGGGATGCACCTACTCTTGGAGAGGTGTATGAGTGCATCGATTCTACGCTTGACCAAATGAGGACAATTATGCGAGAGGACCCCACTTTAGGATTCTACAATGAGCACATTCGGCCTATTATTCAGCATAGATGGGACAGCCTAAACACTCCCTTGTGCATGGTTGCTTATGCATTGAATCTGAAGTGGTACATGCCTAGGCCTAGTAAAGTTACACCGATTCAGGATGCTAAGGTGAAGGGTTCTTCGGGTACATTGATAAGATGTATGATGCAGAAACTATTAGCCAAATTCGCACTAAGTGGACGAAATTTGCTACTCGTAAGGGTTACGAGGTTGCAAAAAAGATGAATGTAAGAACTATGGCACAGCAATTTTTGGGGGACTTGTCGTGGACCGAAATCAGCGACTACCACACTAGCTATTTGTTTGCTATCTCAAGTTTCTAGTTCTTCATCTTCTGAGAGGAACTGATCTACTTATAGCTTCATCCACTCTCTTAAAAGGAAAGGACTTACCTCTAGGAGAGCAAATAAGCTAGACGCTATGCATAGTGCCTTGTGTATCACTAACCACAAGACGTGTGTACAAGGAGAGCCCAACAGCATGATGGGATGTAGAGCCAGAGGAGCCATCACAAATTGATGAGGATGAGAATGCAACAACTTCAAATGTAGGGCTGGTTGGTGTTCCTTTGGTAGATCTTGACCTTGAGGAGTCCAATAGATTCAATGATGAGGAGTTTTCCTTGAGGAGTTTTCCTTGATGCCCAACCTCCTAAGGGATGATTAGAGGCCTCTCTTCACTACATTTTGACATTTTGTACTTGTTTTGATATCATGCTACTCATTGTAATCATCTTTATGATATTTTTGATATAATAGAACTCTTCCATTTGTCGATTCGACAATTTAAAATTTTATTTTGTATTGAGTATTCTAATTTCTAATTAGTAATTTAATATTTGAAACTTCAATGTTCATTGTTCAATGTTCAAGTATTTACTATTTAGTATTTGGCACTTGCAATTTTGCTATTTTACTTCTTAATAGTTTTATACATATTTTCATAACTAGCATTTTAAGTACCATATGTATAGTATAAAGTATATATCGCCCCCACCCCAGCGCTGCCCCCCACCCTGTCGTCCCCAAATTGAGGCCCTTTGTCCCCACGTCCCGGAAACCCGTCACCACACCCCAAAGGTGGTGTAACTATGATAAAGACCCCCCCTCTGAAGTCTTCCTAAAGAAAATATCTTGAAAGGTAAGAGCTTAATAATGTTCATTTCTTGTATTATCCACTTATAAATTCAGCATTTGTTTTCTGATGAGTATTTGGACTAGAATGGGATTTCATCTTCATTTCTTTCTCTTCTTTAGGTACACAAGGATATGCCTTCAGCCTTTCTTCTAGCTTAACATCTAATTGCTCGATTTCCTCCTCCCTTGGCTCCTCACCATGTGGTTCCCTCTTGCTTTTGTACCCCTCTGCATGTGCTTCTTCTAGTTGTTTTTCTTCCTCTTCATCAAACATTGTAGTCTCATTTCCAATGTTCTCATTCTGTGTATTTAATGGATTAGAAGAAAGGTTTGTTGGTTGGGTTGCAATTATTTTGGTTATTTCTATTATTTCTTCTTCAGACTTGCTTGGAGCATTCATTTTTATCTGCCTATTCATTGGATGGTCTAGGATTTCTTCAGCAACTGTGTCACAAAGAATTCATGATAATGGTAGTGGCTACATTTGAATTGGACATTTTCATAATCCAAGTTTGGGGTGAAGATACATCTGTTTTGAGCATAGAAACGAGACTCGGACTTGGCAAGGCTGACCTAACTCAAGACTCCACAAAAAATTAGCAAGACTCAACAGGACTTGGCAAAACACCAGTGTCTAGTGAGTCTTGCCCAGAGCGAGTTTTTGGAGAGTCTCGGGTCCCTAGAACTCAACTAGGATCACTCAGCTCGAGACACAACTGGACTTGGAGAGTCTTGGAGAGTCCTAGAACTACGATTTTGAGGCTAATGGCTTACTAATTAGAGTCCCTTACTAAGAACAACTTCAACATAGATGTGAGCTACAAAGGACTTTATTTTCCTTTGATTCAACCCATGTCTTCAATTTGCAATCATGTTTCTGTATGTGGATTTTAAGCTCAGTCCTAGCATGGGGAAAAGTGCATGTTTGGGGTTCAAGTAATAGTACAAGATTTTCCCAAGGGCAGGTGAATGTTAGGTGTTCAAGTACACCAAAGTAGCATTTTTCCCCAGGCATGGATATGGATATAAGTTCATGTATATATAGTAGAAACTAAAAACTATATAAAAAATAATATTCATAATGACTAATAAACAAAACATATGCATACATAATAACTTGCAATAAAGAAAATACTAATACTCATAAATACATGATTCGGTGATTTATCAAATGTCAATGCAAAATCAAAATTTAACTTTGCCAATTCTTGTATAAGAACATATACAGGTTTGGGCATGTTGATACAGCAGTTTTTCCCCTAGGTAAGGGTATGTCGGTGTTTGTGTGTGTGCGCATATGTGTTTATTTGAAGCTTTTACAATGCACCCGTTGATAAATCAAATTTAAAGAAATAATTAACTTATCAATTAGAAGCTACTTTGATGACATACACAAGTATACAATGATAAAATGAGTGCAAATGCCAATTTGGGTTGAAAGAAAAACAATTTAAAACATAGTGTATCAGATGTACAAAACTCAGATTATGATATTCATGGCATTAGAAACTAAAAATCACATGGAATCATGATGCCCAACATCACTAGCTTTATGTGGGTCTTGCACTTGTATCTCAAACAAGTGAACAAATCTTCAAATGTTGCTACGACCATAGGAGCATTACTTAGGATTCACATGGCAAACCAAAAGTATAAATGTAATTAAATTACTTGTGATTTAATTGAAAAAACATCAAAGAACAAAATAACATTGAAATCTATAATGTTTTATGTGTACAAAACACATTATGATATTCATGGCATCAAAAATTAAAAAACACATGGTGGAGTCTGTTGGTTCCCAAAACCGCAGATTGGAAATCCTAGAGCCTGCCAACTCTCCAATAGAATTCCAAATCAATTCTGGCCAACGAACGGGAATACTTCAAACTCCCCTACACTTTAGGCTTCGCTACACCTAGGCGGGTAAACCTTTACTTCGAACCTGATCACTTTCTTCAAGGTTTTTCTATAGCGAATTTAAGCTTGTGAGTTTTCCGGTTGGCAAAATCCTTGAACTCGATCAAAATAAAGTTGAATACTGAATGTTTGAATTAAAATGTTGTGTAATGATTTAGTAAGGTTTGCAGGAAGGAATTGATAGATTTTCTAACTTCATATATAAATCCAATATTTCAACAATAATAAGACCAGTGCCTCTGCTTATTAGGGCAATAGAATCAACTTCAATGAAGGTTTGCGTACAACTTTATAATGTTCAATGCATTTATATTGCTAATCAATTAAATAATCAAGATGCGACAAATCAAATATTTATGCAATCCTAAATTAATCCAGATTGAATTTAGGATGCTATTTGACCGTATCCACTTATCTGATATTTAAATTGTATACAATATTCAAAATAATAATTACAAAGGACGGTTCATCTGCAGTTTAATTCTTCATGCCTTTAATAATAAACAAAAGATGTTTTATTTTATTATTAAAATAAAATAAATTTATATTTACAAAGTCATATTATAACCCTTATCCCTCCATACAAAATAAATATATAAAATGCTTTTCCCTTTTTTTTACAATGCTTCTTTTTTTATATGTCCCCTCTCTATCGGTTGTGGCACTTATATTTATAAGTGACCAAAATATTCCATCCCAAGCGACACATCATTTCATAACAAACATTAATCGGGAGTGACTTTTACAAATTATGATTTTATCTTAAAACAATGATAGATTAGTCGAGCAAGACTTTGTCATATAGCTCTTGCCGAAATTATTTTCTTCTAGCCACCGAATATTTGTAATTAATCGAACAGGACCATTATCAGATGCTACGATAATCTAGAATTATGTCGTCCGTGGAGAAAAATCCTTGCCGTCTTTGGTAAGTTAGTCACCTCCTTCCTGGATGAATATGCTCGGGTTTCTACACCCCGTATCCGCACAGGCTTTTCCAACATGTGTTTGCAACTTCAATATATTTCAAAAACAACGGCAGGTACCTTCTTGTTTTCTGGATACAAACACAGAGATCACGATGATGGCCCATCCAAGTGTCTGGCGCCTTTTCTTCTTTTGCAATTTTACTTTCTTCTCTACATATCTCTCACGAGCAACACTAAAGGCATCCCCTTCATTATGCATACAATATCTGGATTTTAAGATGCTTTACGGTTGACTGTTACACCTTCAGCTCCTGGTCTTCGTTTCTTTGTGTATGCCATTGCTTATTCAAGCTATACAGCGTATCATTTAATGTATGTGTCGCCTTTCATTAACTTTAATAATTTTGTATGCATATGAAGAGTCTTTATTGGAGAACATAAGCACACAGCAAGCTATGTCTGCAGTAATCAATTCTTATCTCAGACTCCTGATGGCATCGTATTTTTCATGTCACATTGGGTGGGCATATGCTTGTTTGATTGCTGCTGATTAATATCCTGTCAATATTAGTGATTGAATACACCTTGGTACTGCTATGTATAATATTAATGTTTGAAGACAATATGATGTGTTATTCATCCGTACTCCCAGGAGGTCCTTTCAATGGAAACTTTCTTGGATATTTTCAAACTGCGTCTCCTCTGTATGCCTCATGCTGGTAATTATTTTTGTAGATCTCCATATTGCTATAGAATACTGCTGTCAAGTTTTAAGATTCGAATTTAATGTTTCAATACATATATCTTTATTTTTGCATCTATTAGTTATGAGTCTCCAACGATGAAGTATGTATCGGTGTATCATCTTCTATGAAGTTCTGAAGTTCAAGTATGTTCTGAAGTATGAAGATATATTTGTCTCTTGGGCATTAGTGATGCTTATAGTTTTGTTTGTGTTAGTGAGAATCTTTCAACATGGATCTCTAACATTATTTCACAAATGAAGGTTATATTTTTTTGCAAAGATTAAGACTCCATCAGAGTCATGATGCCCAACATCACTAGCTCTTTCTGTTGAAGTTGAGTAGCTGCGACAAAGACTTCAACATTGATTTTTGTTGTTACCTTCTACATTTGTTTATGTTAGATATTTTGGTGAGCCATATTGTTGATGCTCGTATTGCTTCAGTTCACATATCTTTGGTGACATGGACTTCATGTATTATTTGGTACCACTGTCGTTGGTGATTAAGCAAGTGCTTAATCACCAACAACAGGTGTAATTGTTGTCAAGCCGTGTTTTATTCATATTCGGCATCATCATACATTTCACTATCGGTATGAACCGATTGATTATTGTCAGTTCCTTTTTGTTTCATAACATATGGATAACCGTTTTTCATTATCGGTATCATCTTTATTGGCACTTAATATTATTAATAATATCCGCATCACCATCTTTGTAACGCCTAAGATGATGACGCTTCACCTTACTTGGTGGAATGCCAAGTAAGGTGAAGCGTCACCTTCCCAGGCACACTTCATTATCATTGTAAGCTTTCATTTGCCATCGATTACTCACTAGCAGCCCCGTTTTGTTTCTGGGTGCAATCAAACAAGATAGCCACGAAGAAAAGAGTATCAATTCTTTCAGCATTTGGTTCTTTGTGAAGGACGTTTATAACAGAGATCTACGTTTGTGCATTGGAAATTATGCAGACATTTCATGCTCTGTGAGTGAGCTATATTATCTGAGGCTATCTCATTTATGCAGTGTGTTTAACTTTAGTTGTTTATATTATTGCACATGATCATTGAGCATCATTTGTGAGTAAGGCATTATAAGGCTTATTGACTGTCAAGATGTGACGTCAATGAGAGCTAGATATTGTATTTGGTGTTGAATCTCAATAAAGGATATACTATTTTTGTGGGCTGGGTTGTTTCCCTCGGTGAGGAGGGTTTTTCCCAAGTAAAAGATTGTGCCTTCTGCTTTTGTTTATTTTGTTTTGCACTCTCATTTATTCTGCTCCATTCTGGTTCAATTTTAACATGGTATCGAAGTCAGGTTTGAGAAACTCAATCCAGAAGCATCTTGTCTTTCATGTCACTTGATTTTTGTTCTCAACGTGTGACAATGGTTAACGGTTTAAAGGTTGAAGATGGACTTGATGGTTCCTCTAACTTCTCTTCATGGAAATTTAGGATTCTGATTGCACTTGATGAGAACGACCTTCTTAATTATGTAAATTCTGACCTAGCACAACCTTCTGATGATGCTAAGAAAATTTTATGGAGAAAGAACAGCATCGTGGCTAAGAAAATTTTGATCGACTCTGTGAAGGATCATTTGGTTCCCATTATTTCCAAATTGTCTTCAACCAATGAGATGTTTCAAACTTTAAAGATTTGTATGAGTTCAATAACACCAGCAGAGCCTTAGCTCTGAGATGTTAGATTCTACATATTAAGATGGCTCAAGGGGAATCAGTAGTATCATATTTTATGAAGATCACAGAACTTAAAGATCAGCAAAGTGCAATTGGAGATTCTATCCCAGACAAGGACTTAATTATGCTTGCCATGAATGGACTTCCCTACTCTTGGGAATCATTCATTCACGGTATCAGTGGAAGAGATGACCTCCCGAAATTTGACAAATTGAGAGCTAATTGCATTCAAGAAGAATGCAGACTTGACGCTAGAGGAAATGGTCGCAAAAACCATCATGAAGATGATCAAGTGATTGCTTCCCATACCTCTAAAGGAAAAGGGAAGAAGGGGTATTTTAAGAGATTCATAGATAAAGGTTCAGATTCAACTCTTGCTCTCAAGAGAAAGAAAATTGACCTTTCCAAGATTCAATGCTTTAGATGTGACAAGTTTGGTCACTATGCTAGAGATTGCACCTTAAGGCCAAAGCCTCAAGACTCTGCTACTCTCATTGAGAACTCTTCTCCTAAAAAGGAATCAAGTGATAGCTCTAAAGGATTTTGTTTTATCTCTACTCTCTCCAGTATTATTCCTACGAGCAGTGATACCTGGCTAATTGACAGTGGAGCTTCCCGTCACATCACCGGTTACCGTGATCATCTATTCAACTTCAAGGAAAAGGACTCACATCTTCAAGTTATTAGTGGAGATGATGCAAGCTATTAGTTAAAGGATCTGGTTCCACTTCTTTTCAACTGGATTCGGGCATTTCTCTTCACTTGAGTGATGTTCTCTTTGTACCTGGCATAAAGAGAAATCTGATTTCAATTTCAGCTCTAGAAGACAAAGGATATCATGTTTCTTTTGTTGATGGTAAAGTCCTAGCATGGAAGAACTCAAATTTTCTTTCAGCCCATGAGATTGGAGTTTGTCATGATAGTCTCTACAAGCTTTCAAAATGCCCCATTCAAGCTCTTGTTCATTCTTCTTCAAATCTTAATATTCTTTGGCACAAGAGGTTTGGGCATTTAAATTTCAGAACCTTAGCCTCTATGGATAAAGTTGTCATTGGTCTTCCAAAGCTGAATCAAGACCAAAGACCATGAAGGAGTTTGCAAGGGATGCGCTCTAGGTAAGAACACTAAGAGTATTTTTCATAGTAGTGAATCTAGAGCTAAAGAAATTCTAAAATTAATTCATTCAAATTTATGTAAACCCATGTATGTTGCTTCTCTTAGTGGTTACTAGTATTATATTACTTTCATTGATGACTTCTCTCATAAGTGTTGGATCTATTTTCTTAAGTCTAAGGAATCAGATGAAGTGTTGTCCTGTTTTAAAGCATTCAAAGCCTTAGTTGAAAATCTTTCTAACAAAAGGATTAAGATCTTGAGATATGATAACTTTTGTGTTGAAGGTGGAATTAAGAGGGAGCTATGTGTCCCCTATAATCCTCAACAAAATGGTGTGGCTGAAAGAAAGAATAGGACTGTTGTTGAGGAAGCAAAAGGTATGATCCATGATCAAGGTCTTTCTACCTTCCTATGGGCTGAAGCGTGCAGAACAACAGTCCACATTCAAAATTGTAGTCCTCATCAGATTCTTGGCAACATGTCCCCTGAAGAAGCTTTCTCAGGATCAAAACCAGGCATTAGTTACTTCAGAATTTTTGGATGCCCAGTCTACATCCATATTCCAAACGAGAAAAGGTCAAAGTTGGAACATTCAGGTAAGAAAGGGATTTTTGTTGGATATAGTGATTCTTCTAAAGCTTTCAAAATTTATGTGCCTAGTCAAAAGCAAATTGAAATCAAATGGGATGTCACTTTTGATGAAGATATTGCTTGTGAGGCCCTCAAAGAGTCTAACATTGTAAATGATGAAGATCTTGAGCACTCTCAAGATCTTGTCATGGCTGATCTGGATCCTTCTTCAGAGATTCAGAGGGAGAATGAAGATTCAGAAGATCTTGCTACTCAACCTGATTCAGTTGTTTCTTCAGGTCCCATCTCTACTCCATCCAATAAGAAAAGACCGTTATGGGCTAGGAACATTGTGGAAGAAGCTGAACCTTTTGCAGCCCCTCGTGGCACCTTTAGAGAAAGCAAACGGCCTCATAATTTTGCTGGTTACGTTGCATTAATGAGTCACATAATTGCTTCTGAACCTCCTAATGTTGAGGAAGCTTCAAAACATCAAGTGTGGAAAGATGCCATTATGGAAGAATATCAGTCCATCATGAAAAATGATGTATGGGACATTGTCCCAAAACCAAAAAGTAAATCAGTTGTTTCATCTAAATGGTTATTCAAGATTAAACATGCAGTTGATGGGAGTACATATAAGTACAAGGCCAGATTTGTAGCTAGAGGTTTTTCTCAAAAGGAAGGCATAGACTAAGATGAAACCTTTGCACCAATGGCTCGCTACACTTCTATCAGAACCATTATAGCCATCGTTGTTGTGAGGGGCCAGAAACTTCATCAAATGGATGTGAAAACAGCCTTCATAAATGGAGTCATTGAAGAGGAAGTTTATTTAGAACAGTCAGAAAGATTTATCATTCATAACAAAGACTCTCATGTGTGTAGGCTAAAAAAGGCATTATATGGACTCAAACAAGCTTCTCGTGCTCGGTATGAAAGAATTGATGAATATCTTTTGAGTTTGGTCTTTCAAAAGAATGATGTTGATCCTAATCTATATTTCAAGGTTCATAATGACAAAATTCTGATCCTAGTCTTGTATGTAGATGATTTATTCCTCACAGGTAATGATGATCTCATCATGACATGCAAGAAGGAGCTAACTTCAAAATTTGAAATGAAAGACCTTGGTTTGCTGCATTATTTTCTTGGCCTTGAGGTATGGCAAAAATCAAGCGAAATCATTTTGAGTCAAGGAAAGTATGCTATTGATATTTTAAAGAAATTTGGCATGTTAGATTGCAAATCCATGGTGACTCCCATAGAAGTAAATCTGAAAAAGTTTCATGATAATTCAGCTAATTCAGATTTAGTTGATCCTACTATGTATAGGCAACTTATTGGTTCTTTGATGTACCTGGTTAACACAAGACCTAATATATGTTATGCAGTTAATACTCTAAGTCAGTTCATGTGTGAACCAAGACAAATCCATCTTGTGGCAGCCAAACATATATTGAGATATGTTCGTGTTACAATTGGATATGGATTAAAATACTCTTCTTATATTGAACTGAAGTTATAGGGGTTTTCTAATTCAGATTGGGCAGGTTGTGTATCTGATAGGAAGAGCACTCCAGGTTGTTGTTTCAACCTTGGTTCTGCCATGGTTTCCTAGTGTAGCAGGAAACAATCTTGCGTGAATCAGAGTACAGCTGAAGCGGAATATGTTGCAGCATGTGTGGCTGCAAAAGAAGTTGTATGGCTTCGTAAATTACTTGCAGGATTGTTTGGGCAGCCTCTCAAATCTTCAGTGATTATGTGTGACAACCAAAGTTGTGTGACGCTTTCAATTAATCCAGTGTTTCATGACAAGTCCAAACATGTAAAGATCAAGTTTCATTACTTGAGAGATATGGTTCAAAGAAATGCAATTGAACTAAAACATATCTCTACAGAGGAGCAGACTGCAGACATTCTCACCAAACCACTTCCAAGAGTGAAGTTTTGCCATTTTTTTCAAAAGCTTGGTTTAGTGGAGAATGATGCTCTTGCTGAGAAAGTGTCTCAACCTTAGTGTTCCCTTGCTTATATGCATTCTTCTCTAGGAGAAGTTTGAGGTGAAAGCCCTTGTTCCACCCTCTGCGTGTAGGCAAGGTGGTAATGCATTCTTCTCTGGGTTCTAGAAGTTTGAGGTGTAAGCCCTTGATCAAACCTAGGCAAGGTGATAATGCATTCTTCCCTGGGAGAAGTTTGAGGTGAAAGCTCTTGATCCACCCTCTGGGAGCAGCCATGGTGGAAGTCATGTGTGTGGTTCCATGACCCATTTTTGTGATTCTAAATTCATCCTCTAAAAGTAACTGTGATGAGTAACTTTTGTTGATTATATTTTATATGTTTTGTATTCACCCTCTAGGAGTAGCTATGGTGAATTCTATTGTACGGAAATAACGAAATTTAAAATGTGTTGAGATTATTTATTGACATTGACTATTTTGCAATTGAGTGCATTTGTGTAAATGAAATTCTCTAAAAGTCTCTCTCTTGCTAAGAGGGAGTGTTAAAGTTGAGTAGCTGCGACATAGACTTCAACATTGATTTTTGGTGTTACCTTCTACATCTATTTATGTTAGATATTTTGGTGAGCCATATTGTTAATGCTTGTATTGCTTCAGTTCGCATATCTTTGGTGACGTGGACTTCATGTATTATTTGGTACTAGTGTCGTTGGTGATTAAGCAAGTGCTTAATCACCAACAACAGGTGCAATTGTTGTCGGGCCGTGCTTTATTCATATCCGGCATCATCATACATTTCACTATCAATATGAACCGATTGATTATTCCTAGTTCCTTTTTGTTTCATAACATATGGATAACCATTTTTCATTATCGGTATCATCTTTATTGGCACTTAATATTATTAATAATATCCGCATCGCCATCTTTGTAACGCCTAAGGTGATGGCGCTTCACCTTACTTGGTGGAACGCCAAATAAGGTGAAGCGTCACCTTCCCAGGCACACTTCATTATCATTGTAAGCTTTCATTTGCTATTGGTTATTATTCACTAGCAGCCCCATTTAGTTTTTGGGCGCAATCAACAGGATAGCCACGAAGAAAAGAGCATCAGTTCTTTCAGCATTTGGTTCTCTATGAAGGACTTTTATATCAAAGATCTACGTCTGTGCATTCGAAAGTATGCCGACATTTCATGCTCTGTGAGTGAGCTATATTATGTGCGGCTATCTCATTTATGCAGTGTGTTTAACTTCAGTTGTTTATATTATTGTACATGATCATTGTACGATCATTGAGCATCATTTGTGAGTAAGGCATTATAAGGCTTATTGACTGTCACGCTGTGACGTCAATGAGATCTAGATATTGTATTTGGTGTTGAATCTCAATAAAGGATATACTATTTTTGTGGGCTGGGTTGTTTCCCTCGGTGAGGAGGGTGTTGTGAGGTTTTCACACCATCGCCCCAAAATATTTGGGGACCCCCAATTTTTATTTTTATTTTTGAGCAAGCCTTGACAATTTTTCCTAGATCCGAGAGTTTGGGTGCCTTAGCGAATTTTGGGCGATCTAGAGGTTTTGGAATGAGAATTTTACACCTTGGATGTTTTTAAAGTGCCTGGGGGGGTATTGCTTGTTTTCACCTTGTGCGAAACGTTGATTTTCTTAAATAGTCGATTTTGTCTCCAAGCCAAATGAAATTCGATGAGAAAATTTTATTTTAATATCTGGCGGGATAAAATTGTAAATTTTGGACTTGATTAAATTTTGAAAATTGATGAAATTGAATAATTCGAGATTTTCAAAATTTAATTGTGAAATTGGATATTTTTGGGAAAATCTTGTAAATTGTTGGTGGAGAAAAGTGGAAATTAAATAAAAATTTGATATTAAATTGCCAAATTTGAGTTTAATTGCCAAATAGAGATAATAAATTGCAAAATATAAAAAATTAATGGCCAAATGGAAATTAAATTGCTAAATGATTTTTTTTGGATTGCAAATAATAAAAAAAAAAATTTAAATTGCCAAGTGGGATTTTTGAAATTTTAAATGAGAAATGAATAAATGAAAATTTGAAATTGTTTGAATTGTGATTGGCTTGCAAATTTTAATTAATTTTGGTGAAGTTGTTGTGATTAAATGCATTTATTTGGCAATTTTAAAATAATTAAAATCATATTTTTGGGCTAAGTGTTTGTAATTTAGAAATTTAATTTGGGCTCCTTTGTGTGTTAAATTCAATGTATTTTAAGGCCTAGGAGGTGTGAAATTCAAGGCAAGTTATTGGGTCCACAATGGGGAAGGTTTAAAGCTATATTAGAGGCCTAAATGACCTTTTTTCAAAATTTCAATTTTTGGGCCTTTGATAATTTCGGATTTGGCTAATTTAAATCCATAATTTTGCACAATTCAATGCAAGTGGCTTTCTTAATTTAAATCTGCCCTTTCCTTAAATTAATTTAATTTTTTTGGGGCCATGGCTTGGTTAATTTCAATGTTTAAGGGCCCCATATGGATTATTTTTTGGAGTGGCCCAATTTCATTTTAAAAAAGAAAATTAACATGCTATTGCACAGATTTTTGTTTTTGCAATGGGCTGGCCCAATTTTAAATTAAAATTAAATACCCAAGGCTATGTGATTTAATGCATTTAATTTGGGTTATATGTTTGGCAATTTAATTAATTTTATTTTCCCTCCAATGCAGGTCAGCCCTATTTGAAGAGGCAAAAAATTAGTATAAAGGGAGGGCTTGTCTCCTCATTTTCTCATTCATTTCTTGCTTGTCTCTTGGCAGCCAAGGAGGAGCTCTTGGAGCAGCAAAAGAGCAAAATTTTGCAAGGAGTGCATTTTTGGTGTTGTCTTCTTCTTCTTTGGAGAAGAATTTGTTGGTGTAAAGGGCAGGAGGTTCAGATTTGCAAATATTAAGGCTCAGATTTGTCAATTCTCAGGCATCCACACTCAAATTTTCAATTGGCAAGGTGGCAAAGTTCAGATTTGTGATAGAGGAGGAGTTTATTGATAGTGATTCGTAGCGAGATTTTGAAGGGAAGAGATCCTCTTTTGGAGACAGAAAATTTTTGAGAATCAAGCTAAGCCAATTACAATTCCGGGAGATCAAGAGGAAGTTATCAAGCCAAAAAAAACCGGTGAGTGGCCTATCTTTTCCTCTCTCCTTAATTGCTTTCATTTCATTGATGCTAGTCTAAGTGTTGAAAACTAATTTCAAGAGTAGAGTTAGGTGTTTGGTTAGTAGGTTGATTACTCAATTGTCTTGATTAACTTTTTTCCCTCAAGTTCTTGCTTGCATTCCATCATTGCATTTCATTTTAGGGAGAAGATTGGAGTGATAAGTGTAGTCCATCTTAAGGTATCGGCGGGGAGTGATAAGTGTAGTATTCCACCCCTAGGCGAAGATTGGAGTGATAAGTGTAGTTTCACCAGCATTGTAGAAAAGGCGGGGAGTGATAAGTGTTTAGGATGGCTGATGTTAATGCAAGCAAGTGACCCAAAGGAATTAATGCTGAAATAGAAGACAAGGAAGTCATGATACCCAATTCCAACTTCCGCTCAAAATTGAAATACGTTGGAGACACCAACATTGGTACCTTTGATATGATTCAATTAAGAGAGAGGTTGAGAGACAGTCAATCACCTGTGGCAAAGAAGATCAATCGGTATGGATTTGTGCAAGGAAAGGTTCAATCTACCCCAGCAGCGGATATGATACAGCAGGATTAGTTAACACCAAGTCATCAAGGCTCACCCGATCAAATCAGCAAGTCAGAGTGCAGCAGCTTCATTGTGCTTCTCAACCAAATCCCAGGCTCTACAAAAGGTACACAGTTTGATCCTTGGATGTTTTATTTTATTGAAGAGATTGAGAATGGTTAAGGAAAATTGATTGGATTAGGATCACTAGCATGAATTTAGAGTTGCAACTTAGATAGTGCAAAATCGGAAGCAAGTCTACATGGGGTCCTACTTCTTCAATTCGAATGCAAGACTATTAGTGATGCTTTGCCAGTCGAACCAAATCCAATTGGGGAGATGCACTGCACCACTATGGTTGAGGCAAGTACTTATGCCAAAAGGGCAAGGTTGTGGCAGTTCAAACAGTTGAAGGCAGTCAAGAGTTAACCAAGGAGGAAGGCATTGATGAAAGCAGTTGATGAACTCAGTGATGGGTGGATTGTGGAACAATCAAGGAGATATGGTGAGGGCAGGTGCCCCAAAACCCAAGGTTATTGAAACAAGGATGCATGCATGCAGATTAAATCCAAATAGGAAGGTTAAAAATGGCAAAGTATTGAAGTAAGGAGGAAAGTGATTGAAAGGTTGAGAGAGGTCAAGTTTGATTTCAAGGCGGTGGCTAAGAGCAAGGCTCTTAAATTGCACAAGGTTCACACCTAGGCAAGCCACCAAGGTCAAGGCAAGATTACCCCAAGTGCATGGAGACCTCACCCTTTCGAGGTCAGGACATCAAGTACAAGCAAGTTCAAGTGGTGGTGAGAAAATTTCTAAGGACAAGCTCAAGCATCCAAGGCTTCATCTCATCTCAAGGATTAATGAACTTTATAAGACAAGGTTGATGAGGTGGCAATTTCATGTGCATGCAATCAAATCATGCCAAGTGTCCTATGTTCTCATTGGTTGACAGATTATTGTAATTTTCTCATTGGCACACAAAGTTGGTGCCCTCATGTAATTGGTTGAAAGATGGTAACCCTAATTAGGGTTTGTAAGGTTTAATCTTGGCCCTTGATTTTGCCTCTTAATCTTGGCCACTCGTTGTAATTTTGAGCCTCTATATAAGGCCATTTGTACTCATTTGTAAAGAGAGTTATGTTGGAGAAATTGTTGCTAGAATACAATCAAAATTGTTCTCTATTCATTGTTGTGACTTGCATGGTGGATATACATGATCATTTTGGTGTATTTGCATGGTTCTTCTCATCTCTCAAATTAAAGTAGAATTTCATTTCATGTTGTTAGAGTAAGAAGTAAATGGTTAGTTGCAATGGTGATATTGGTAAATGTTTGATAGGGATCTATATACTAGGCCACTAGCATCCTAGCAGCTTGTTAGGAAGCCTTGTGTGGTAATCTAGTCCAATTGCTCCCAAGTTCTACTTGCATTTCATCTTTCCACTTGTACTTCAAGTTGGGTTGGAAGATAGGTGTTAGTGTGAAAATCTTAAGAGTTTCCCTTAGAATCATCGCACCGATGGAAGTAGCGCCGCTGGCAAGCTTTCATTAGGTTTGATCCCGTCCATTCGCCAATCTTTCCATTCATAGGAGCAGTAGTAAAGCAAGTAGTTTAGAAGTTGAAGTTTGAAGAGCAAAGTTGGAAGTGATATAAATTGGAAAATCATTGAGTATACATTGCAAAGCTAAATCCCATTATCATCAAGTGAACAATGCAAGCCCGCCGAAGTGATTACCAGCAAATCACATTTATATAACTGAGTTAGTATCCACAGGTGTAAGGAACCTTGGAGTATCCTTGTATACTTTTCAAGAGAGGGTTGAGTGTTTGGTACGCCGTATCAAGTATTCAATTGCTATATGTTATGTAGTGGTACAAAACTGACATCAACAGAGGGTTTTTCCCAGGATAAAAGATTGTTCATTCTGCTTTTGTTTATTTTGTTTTGCACTCTCATTTATTCTGCTCCATTCTGGTTCAATTTTAACACTTTCTGGGGTCTTGCACTTGTATCTCAAATAAGTGAAAAAATCTGCAAATGCTGCTACAAGCATGGAAGCATTACTTAGGATTTACATGGACCACAAAAATTATGAATGCAATTACATTACTTGTGGTTTAATTGAAAAAACATCAAAAAACAAAATAGCATTGTTTTTCCATCTCACTTGTCCCGCAGTGATTTCTATTTTACTTCTAAAACTAGTGTGAGGGTCTAGGTGTGGCAGCCCTCAACGGGATCAAGGGGCAATGCTCCTCACAGAGGTCTTAGGGCAGCCATTTTTCATAATTTATCAATTTTAACCACAGTCTGATAGTCCTCCAAACACTTCAACTTTCAGCATATCCAACATTTAGTATGAATCAAAAGTTGCTATGAACACACATTGTCAGAAAACAATGGAAATGATAATTACATCAAAATGGTGTATTTTAAGTTTTCAATCATGTTTTAATGTTGAGAAATGTTTTCCTTTCATTCTTTAAAAATGCAGATTTGACAGTATATTGACGACTTTTAATTAAAAAATACTATTTTGGTTGTGGATTCCACAAGCCCCACTCCCATTTGATTCAAAGACAAACCCAATTTTGGATGAATCCAACAATATAGAAAAATTATAATTTGAAGACACACAAGCTTATACTGAGAAAGGGGGTGAATCAATCTAACTCAATATTTAACTAATTAAACTGTATTAATCACATTGAAGCAATTATAAAAATCCACTCACATAAGAGACACAATTTTACATAAAAACCTTATGGGAGAAAACCACAAACCCTTGGATACACCAATCCACTCTTGCTAATTTGTAGGCACCGACCCACTGGAGACACCAATCCCCACCACTAAGCAACAACTCAGCAAGAGAAACCAATCTCATTTGATGAGAGGCACTAACTTCCCAATCTCCTCAATTAGGAGGCACCTATTAAGACTGTTCAATTTGTCATTTCCTAGTTAGGGTTGCAATTTAGGTTTTCCAAAAGGGGATTGTCAAATGCAAAATATGGCTAAGTAATTGGTTCCTTCCTATACCTTGGTAAGCTTAGTTATATTTGAGTGTTGATCTTCATAATCGGTTGACAATAACTTAACATGGGTGCATTATTGTTAGGAAACCGGCCCCTCCTGTGTTCTACCTTAAGATTTTATCAACAAAGCAGGTAGGACGTATTTTTCCCCCTGGCTCATTTCGCCCCCACCTCCCCACATTGTTTTTATTTCCCAACCTAAGTGTTGTAAGGGTGAGCGGGGTTAAGTTTTATTCTAGTATATGTCTTCCCCCGCATCCCCACGGTGGTGAACACAAGTGCAAAAGAATAAATGCGGGGTACCATCGACTGTGGTAAAGAAAAGGCCTACGCCTCGCGTCCCCGCAGGAAACATCACCAAAATGAAAAGCATAGTGCGGGCATGCAGGGGGCAGTGTTTCAAGGATTTTCTTTGGCACCCTGCCTCCCCACGAGGAAACATTACCATGTGACAAGTGAAGCACAAGTACACTGGGTCGTAACAAATGAATAGGGCATAAGCAATGTCCAAGCCACGCATACCCGCGGGGCTAACAACAAGTACAAAGGGCACAAGGTAGGTTAGCAGGTGTTAAAGGAATCAAGTGGTGATCCATAATAATACTCTAGCCTCACATCCCCGCGCTGATCAAATGTTCTAAATGTAACATGGCATAGGTGTGTGTTGTATAATTGGTAAAAGAGTTCAAAGTGCTTATGGGACCCTACTTCCCTCCAAGGTAATACCGTGATGAAATGACCGCAGTATGGATGTGCGAAGTGCCACTAACTGATGAAATCAATAGTAATAACTGGTAGCCCTGCATCCCCACGATGGATTGATATTTGATAAAGGTGTAAAGGCAGGTTTGTGATGGAGAAAAGCAATTAATAAGGATTATATAACATTGAGGACCCCGCATCCCCACGAGGGTAAACCAAATGAAGACTAAGTGTTGTACGAGCCCGTTGGGTATATCTTTTTACACTTGTTTTAGTCCTTTGTCATCCAAGTTGGTAGTCAAACTTAGCCACATCATTAGATTTTGCTAACATGAATGCATTAATAGCCCATTTTCAAAATTACACACGACTACAAAATTCAAGCTCAAGTTGTTTCCATTAATGTCAAGTTGACAGGAAAAAAGTAGGGGTGCATGCGAAATAAACTCTACCTTGAGAAGTTGTTTTCTTCACTTTGCCAATTGAAGTTCGAAGTGTATGCTGCTGAGAGCGTAAAAGCTAAGGATTTGCCATTTTCATGACTTACAAAAGAAAGGAATTTAATGTTAAATGCCTTGCGATTGTAATTTGCTAAAAGCTATTCTATGAAAGAAATCTAGAAGCCCTAGGTCGTGTTATATTGCATAGTAGTTGTATCCAAAATGCCAAAGAAATTACAAGGAGAAGGTTCTTCTAGAAAGGGGAAGGAGAAAGTGAGAAAGAAAGTGAAGAAGTCCACAGTTCAACCTCCGATAATTATAGTAGAAGATCAACCTGCACAGCCCTCGTAACCCATGCAACAAGAAGCTCTAAAGGTAGAGGCAGTTGTTGTTGCTCAACCCGCAAAGCCAAAGGCCCACAAAAAAAGAAAGGTTGAGTTTGGGGAGCACTCCACAATAAAGGAAAGAAACCTAGGGCTCCCAAGAAGAAGGAAAGTAAACCTGTGTCAAGAGAGCCAAGCATTGGAACTTTAGGAGTGCAGCATCATGTGTCATTGGAAAGACTAGAAAAACATTCTCAAACGTCAAAGGTTAATGTAGAGGCACCCCAAGCTGCCGTTGTGAAGGTCTCATTCCAACGTGACCTTCTAGAGGTTCTTTCGGCATCCACAATGAGTGCCAAAGATGGAGAGCATTTCATGGATTTGTGTGCACAATGTGGAAATGCAGTGCTCCCAAAAAGGGGTTGGTCGTTATTTTCATATTTCTATTAGAACAAAGAGGAACCAATCCCTAAGTGAAACCCACGAATACTAGATATGGCCAAATTGATTGTACCAGATGTCTTCATTGAGATTAATTAATCAAGCATTTGGCATTGAGATATGATCCTACTTCTAAGACAGACAGGAATGCAGGAAACTTTGTTTTGGTAGATGTCAGTGTTGCAGCTATCAATGAGTGTTTTGGGCTGGTCAAACCTGTATTAGTAGAGATTTGATAAAGAAAAATTTGAGGCTGACTACAGCAGGAAGAATAGGACATAAACAGAAAAGTAGGTGACATTATTCAGATTGGAGGACTGGCAGTTCAGACCCATTCCTAACCCTTCTTTTGAGGCAAAGCCTTTTCAAGTGAAGAAATTTGAACAGTACTTTGTTAAAACCTATTATGCCCTATGTCAAATTTTAGGCATTTATGCAAAGGACAGAGCCCCAATATGGGTGATGCTGATGGCCATGAGAATTCAACATAAATATGTAAATTTAGAATATGACTTTGCATCATATATCTCAAAGCAAATTCATGAAGGTTTACAAGAAATCAAGCAGAACCCTGCAAACATTGAGTTCAAATACTCATCTCTGCTATCCCACTTGATTCTATTCCAACACAAATATGAATGAAGTAATGAATTGAAGTTGAAGTTTTACGATAGCCAAGGGAAGGCTTTCCTAATTCAGAGGTGGTGCTACCTATGGGACAGGAGTTGTGATAATACCAGTTACTTGGCATTTGACCAACACTTTGTCATGAAGATTTATGAATGGACAGGTGTCTCTATGGAAAGGTTGATTGTTAAGGTCATGGAAATGATGAGACCTAAGGATATGAGGATAGATGAATGAGGGAACTACAACTTTGCAGATTGGTTCTTTCACTCTAGCTACACACTTATCAAGGTATATGGTTGCACCCAAGCCCCTCATCGACTACCATACTATGTTTCCCCAAGGTTAGCTTTTGTAGAATTCATGTGGCAGTTTATGCAGATGCATAGAGTTTATATGCAAGGTCAGAAGAAGGGGTCTTTTCTCCCAAGGTTTACCAAGTATTAGGATTTTGGCATTGGAGACAAAACTTTGGACCATGTCCAAATTATATTATTGCTAGGTACTTTTTGGGTTTTGGACAAAAGAAGAATTATGATCCTAAAGGTTTCATGCATTGACTGAAAAATGATCATCTAGAAAGGGAATCATATGCCCATGAGGTGGATATTACATTGATCCTTGTGAGAATTGAAGATGAGATGATAAGGAGATATCCCGGCTTAGGGGCTTTTTTATCCAAAGGAGAAGAATAAAGTTAAAAGGATTGAGAAAATGATAAACAATTTTGAGGACATTTATGAGGGCAAGATGGAGATTGAGATAGAATCGATGAAGCAGGACAGGGATAACTTTAAGAAACCCCCTCCTGGGAAAAGGTGTAAAGTCCTGGCGAATCCTACATTATTTTGGGGGAAAAAATTAATATTGTTGGCAAAAATATTTAATTTGAAAGGAAAAAATATTAGTTTGCACTGGCAATTTTTTTTCAATCATACCTCGAAACAAGAAGGGTTAAATTTTCCCCTTTTATCAATGCAATTTCCCCCAAAATTATTCGATGGGGGTTTAGGGGCAGTGCCCCTTGCGCACTCCCTATCATAGTACAGGGTGAGGTTGAGGGCAGCGCCCCCGAAAGCTCAAATGACTTATTATTTTATTAAGGCATCCTGAGTTAAATTTCTATCATCTAACATATACCCACCCTATTTTTTGTAACTGTTGGATGATCCTAGATCGATGGCATAAATTCTCTTTCGGGCCAAACTTTCAAAGGATACAAAGTTCCACACAAAGTCAGCGGAATAGAGACACATGTCCATTGTTAAATCAATTTCGGGCCAAAGTTTTGAAGGACAAAAAGTTCCATAGAAAGTCTCTGGAATAGAGACACATGTCAAATCTATATATTTAACATGTGCCCTAACCTTAAATGTTGACCACATATTGGCGAATATGGTCGTCAATTAACACACTTCCAAAATTGCAGGCGAAAAAATTAAATAAATCATTTGAAAACATTGATTCTATTGAAGAAATCTTTATATTAGATGAAATTAATTAATAAAAACAATGGCGAATTGAATTGCATTTGACCAAAAATTTATAAAGTCGAGGCGAACCGGCCACCCCATCCGGTCCCACTTATTCGCCAATTTTGAAATCATAGATGCTAAATATTCGCCAATTGGCGAATATTCACCCCTAAAATTTTCCCTGGAGCAAGAGCAAGCAGTTGAAGAATCTAGAGAAAATGTAATGGTAAAATTCAACATCAATGAGGTAGTGCAACCATTGGCACCTCCTCCTAGAGAGTGGCCTTCAAATGAAGAGGCAAAAGATAGAGGACTCATTGGGACATGCTACCATCCAACATTGAAGGCATTAGCACAATGGGTAAGAGCTCCAAGTACAAGCAAACCTCAATTGCTCATTGGTGTAGAAGAAAGAGGTGGAGATGGGGCAGTTATAAGGACTTTGAAGGATACCACTGCATATGAGGCAGCCACTTACACAATGCATGCAGCAATGCTCACAAGAGATGCAACTCAATTGCAAGAAAGGCATCTCAATCTACTCCTTGAGGAAAGAGCATAGATTCATGCTGCATATACAAAGGTCTTGGTTTTGAATGCACAATTAAGAAAAGCATTAGAAAAGAATACCTACACCCCTCAAGAAACCACAATGTAGCCAAGCAAATCTTCTTATGTGTCAAAAGAATTAAATGCTTTGAAGAATGTGATGCAAGAAGCCAACAATAAATTGAAGGAAAAGGATGATGAGATTGCTCAAGCCAAATTGATGGCTAGGGAAAAGGTAAAAACAATGGTCAGAGGTGCCCTCTCTCATTTGTTAAAGGTTATTCTTGATAAATTGCAAGATGTCTATAATACATTTCTTACTATTTCTGACACTGTCAATCAGTGTGAAGGTTTCTTGAAGGAACTTAAGGAATTAAATGAAACTTGGAAATTGCTGGGAGAAGATATTCGTCAACTCAAGACTGCAGTTAGATTTACACCAAGTACACCCCAGTAATTCAAAAATTTGCATAAAACATATGATTTGCTTGTAAGTGAAATTCAGTACTTGGAGGGGAAATTTGGAATTATGAAAGAAAAGATGAATTTGTTCAAGGAGATGAAACATTGGATCATTCCCACTTTACTAAAGGAAATCTCTGAGTTAAAGAGCTTTGATGAATGGAAAGTAGAGTATGAAGGCATAATAAATGTGGTAATCCAAAAGATGGGCAATGGCGATTATCTTATAGAACATGTATATTATAATGCCATTGACAAGTTCACCTCCATGGATATGGCATACTCCAAGTTTATTACTAATGTCAAAGCAATAGTTGATTGTAAATGTAGGCAGTCATCAAGCTGGGTAAGTACCATTAAGGATTTCAATTGGCCCGTTGGGTCCATAATGCACAGTTGGTATGAAAAGTACTACCAAGTGGAAGAGGTGGACCCAGAAAAGAAAGTTGAAGAAGAGAAACAGGGGTAAAATGTTTTTATAGTGATTAAGCAGGTGTCAAGCCATATGTCATGAGTTTTTTGTTAAGGTTAGTTGTTATTTTGGGAATTGTTCACAATGATTGCAAGATATGCACATCCATATTGGCTAAGTCTTCAGCCTTCTTTCTTGTTTCTTCACTCACACTACAAGTTTTGCCTCGTCAACTCCACTAGCTTTCTATTTTGCATCCATCCTTCAGCGAGGTTCAGCATCATTTTCCGTGCAAGATCTTTTTGCAAAGAGTGGAGAAGCTTCCTTTTTGTTATGGTTTTGAAAAGATGCTTTTGGGCATATTCTATGAGATATAATCATTTTTTGACAAGAGTCGTCAACCAGTAGCTTGTTTTGCTCCCTATTTCTATAAAAGGAATTCATGGTTGATTGACAAAGGGTTCTGAAATTTTTTGGGTTTTGTACTGGGTAGACAATAGTGAATATACATTTGTTTGCACGAATTTTCATGGAGTCATATGTTTAATGGATTGTAGATTGCACATTTGAAATAATTAATGAAAATCTTACCATGTGTTGTCTCCTGCAATCTTCTTTCTTAATTGTGTGAATTCTTCTATTCATGATAGATAAATTCATCTTTATGATTTCCTCATGAATGTATAATGCACAGTTTAGTTTTCTTTCAAGGATAGAATTAAAATACTTACTGTGGGTTGCAACACTTATTTGAGAAGTGCAGTGATTTATTTAAAGTATGATATGTGGCGTAACTAATTTGAATGTTTGAGTAATACTTGAATATTCAGGGTTATAAGTGCGACTCTAATCATGGTTCATTAAGCATTTGATTTGATCCCAATGGATTAAGGCACTGGTCATAATCTTGTTAGTTTCAGTAACCATCAAATTATCAAAATCATTTTCCATTATTGTTGATAGGTTTATAGTTAGAATAGGTTTTGTTTCTCAGATATACATGCTTTAAGTGAAATATCAGAATAGAGCCAATTCTGGGATACATCAATCTCATGTTCTGATCTGTCAGACTGAGAAATATCTGTTAATAGCAATATTCATTGTCATTTGTTGTGATATTTGTCAATATTGCATAAGGTTGACCTGCCTCAGTTTTGCAGAGCCCAAAAAGGAGATATTCCTTATTTCTAAGGAATTCTAGAACAATTGGCCACTGAACTGAGGAAGTTAACCATAGGTGAAGGCTAATCCTTAAATTCACCTCAGACATCAGTTGGATACACCAACAGCACCAACCTCCAAAAAAAAAAATATGATATTATATGAAACTTCTTAGATCAGCTCTAATTCTCCTTCACGAATCTGCTCATAACTTCATCAAAATATGCCTTAACACCTCCTAACACAAATCTGCCATAAAGATGCTCATAAATCTGCAATATAGTTTTCAATAATTTGCACGGAAACTCTCCCTGGCCCTTTTTGATGCATCCTCATTTTGGGGACACCCAAGGACGGGTCAAGGACATCACCTAGCAGTCCCCAAAATCTGGAAAAGAGCAGGAAACATCCTGAAAACACTCAAATGCTTTTTAAAAGAAAACATCTTTTATTTCATTTTGTGAGCCCCCACACCCCAGCAATAGTGCATAAGTGTTTGATAAAATTCAAACACATTAAACAACATATGTGAGTTCTCACTGTAGCAATATGAAATATGTTCTTTCATATTATTTAACTTCTGCATTAAATATCTGATTTCAAAGATTAACAAAGAGTAAAATTGCAGCTCTGATCTTACAGAAAATTGCAGAAAACTTGTTGTTACAAAGGATCCTGGAACAAGCAACTAACTCCTTGGAGATATTAGTGATGCCTTAAAAGAAATGTGGCTTAACTAGCCTCAATAGCTGCACCACACATGAATGAGCATTGAAACTGATTTCAAACCTTTGTAGAATTACAGCAGTACTGATGAGCAGAACTAGTATAAGTTTAAGAATTGAAATCAGTCTATAAAATGCAAACAGGATACAAACTCTATCATTGATGAGGAGACTCAATGAGCAAGGCGAAGGCGGCTGGAAGTGAAGCTTCCAGACTTGTTAATTTAAAGTAAGGTTTAAGTTATGCTAATTGGTTTGACTTTGACTCTCATGTGAACTCTCAATTTAACACAAATGTTATGCTTTATCAAATACCCATGTTATCATATATGAATATTGAAAATTTCCCTATATATTTTACATTTTCCTTATTTCTATACAGCTCTCCTTTTGCCATACTCCGGCCATCACCCAAAAAAAGGCACAAAAAATCAAGGACTTTGAAACGCATCCCCCCAGCTCAGAAACTTAAGGTAGTATAGATAATTTGCTCATAAATCTGCCATATAGCTGCTCCAAAACTCTGGTTTTTACTCCTTTAGATCTGCTCTAAAAAATGAAAGATATTCAATAATTTCTTGCCATAAAAATCCTCACAAATTCATCTTTATATCTTCTCCAAGGGGAAGCAATTCATGAAAAGACATGATGATATCTATAAACACTCCAGCAAGTTGTGCAGTAATAAAATCTAAGTTGACAAACTCAAGAGTAAGATCTCGATTTCTTGTCACCCCCTCTTCATAATCAAGTGTATTATGTGACAAAAGTCACAAGGTGAACTGCACACCTAAGTTACCGGTTCGAGTTCGGTTCGAAGTTCAGGTTCGAAGAACCAGTTCGCAAGTTCGAGAAAATTTTGAAAAGGGGTTTGGGTTCGGGTTCGAAAAAATATGAAAAATTTTTGAAAATATATATATATACATATTTTGAAGCCTAGAAGCATGAGTTAAAATTAGAATGTCACATAGTATCATAAAAACAACATTTAAACAACAAAAACACCATAAACTTATAATCATAGCATCATGACTCGTGATCATACCATCATATACTTCAAGTTCAACATCAAAGATTCAAAACATTAAAACTAAAATCAAGTTCAACTGTTCAAGTATCAATAATATCATTGTTTCAAACTTTCAAGTTCAACTAATGAATTAAAAATCAGTATTAATCTTCATCTTCATCTTCAACATTAGTTGACTCAGCGATAGAGTTAAGGCCAATGGGATCAGCAGCAGAAACAATAGTATTGGCGTCAAAATCTGCAAAATCATCTAGTGAAAGCCGAGAAGTGGAAGCATCCAAGTCCGCAACCTCTGCATTTACATCCCACCTCTTCATGTCCCCTTCTTTGTATTATTTAGTCTTGTGTGAGAGAAGGTGCAAGTTGTAATGCACAAATACCAAGTTCTCTGCTCTTTTTGATTGCAATCTATTGCGCTTCACTGAGTGGATGAAAGAATATGTGCTTTAACTTCTTTCCAATGCAGATGAACTAGCAACCTATGAAGACAAGACAAGGTAAGCAATTAAAATAAAATTATAAAAATTACTTGCTAGTCATGAAGATCAAGTAAATTAAAAATAAAACTTACTTGTGATATGATTTTTATTGCAAGGGGCTACAATATTTGGAATCTTTGGCCATGGAGGTACCACCAACTATGAGCATCCTTCCTAAACCGATGACGAAGAGCATCATTACTTAGACCTCTTGCATTCACAAACTCTATGAACTCATCCGTAATCATATCTCTCATATCATCATCAGGAAAAAGTCTTTCAAATGCTGCCTTGTATCCATCAAACACTTCTAAATCTCTACAGGGTGGTAGCCTTCCTGGTAGATCAAGATATCGGTTGCTATAATATTTGGGCATCAATGCATGGGCAAGCAAATATAGAGGTGTGGTCATTTTGTTCCACCGTTCTACAATAATTGTTTGCAATTGTTTGAAGTGGGTCTCTTCAGGATCTTGCTCTTTTTCATTTACAATTTGCTTGATCTTCTCAAGCGTTGAGTCTATGCCATCATAGATCTCTCCAAGGCAAGGCTTATCCATGTCAACGTACCTAAGCATGATCATAATGGGCTCGGTGAACTTAATGATATATTCCACACTTTCCCACCATAAGTCATCCAATATCCTGCTCTTTATTGAAGCTTCCCTCTCAGTGTTGCTTTGCTTCCATATAGCCCAATTGTTGTTGATTACCATACTGCAAAGTGGCTCTTTCACTTGCACAAGTCGTCTCAAGACGATTAAATTTGATGCAAAACGAGTTTCAGCAACCTGTAACATAAATTAGAGCAAAAAAATACAAGTATTAGATACATGCTTTATAAAAGAATACACATATGACATTACACAATAAAAAAAATAAAAATCAGAAATTGTAAGATACTAATTTATTTTTTAAATTCACTTACCTTCAGTAACTCCAAACGTGAGAACATTCTGAATATTCCTTGAGTCATGAGATGGTTTGTGATGAACATCAAGATGTCCTCAGCGTCTGCATACACCTCCTTGATCCACCCAATTGTGTTCCCAATCTTTTGTAGCATAAGATTGAGTGAATGGACTGCACAAGGTGTCCAAAAGATATGAGAATATCGCTCTTCAACCAACATACCAGCAGCTCTACAATTCTTTGCGTTGTCTGTTATAACTTGGACAACATTACTAGCACCCACGTGTTCAATGGCAGAGATGAGAATATTAGCAATAAATTGCCCATCTTTCACTTGTCCCTCACAATCCACCACTTTCAAAAACATTGCCCCTTTAGGGGACACCGCGAGGACATTGATCAATTGATGGTTTCTAGCATCTTTCCACCCATCTGAAACAATTTTTACCCCTATCTCGATCCATGAATCCTTTATGGGCTTCAATTGATCATCAATCCACTTGACCTCATTATCCAACAAGGCGGTTCGTATTTTCTCAAAATCGGGGCCCTGATACCCTGTTCGAGCTGCATTGGCACTTCTCAACATTTGTCTCCAATATGGAGAGCAAGCAACATTAAAAGACAGCCCATTTGCAAACAAGCATCTTCCCACATCAATGTCGGCAATTTCCCGACTTTGATTTTGAAATGCAGTTTCTAGAGCTCCCTTTCTTTTGTGTGTAAGGCCAAGGGGTTCTTTTTCAAGCTCACGGGTAGTTGTGGTAGTAAAAAATGGGTGGTCTTCTATCACAACATCTGTGGGGGGTTGTGTTACCCTCGCTTTTTTTTTATTTTTACCTCTATTGCAAATGCCATCAGCTGAAATTTGCCTACGTTCTTCTCTCTCTTTTGTTGCCTCATGCTCTTGAATATACTTCAATACAGTTTCATTGGGTACAGGTACACCTCTTTTTCCAGGGCATTTCTTGACTCCTCTACAAGAGTATCCACACAAATGGCCTACTACACGAAAATATGAGCTATGTCTTTCTACATAACAACCCCTACATTTCCAATGGAATGCACCACCTCTAGGAAGGGCTCTTATAATATCAACATGTTTCCATAAAGGAGAATCAGTGTTGGGTTCTATTCTTTGTTCGGTATTGCCTGCCAAGGATGAGGTAGATGCCATTGTAGTTCCTTTTCCTATGGGAAGAAATTTCAAATTGTATACACATTCATTATTCAATATAAAACTTAAAACTTTAAAGTTTAAAAGCAAGAGAATGAAAAATTATCGAAAAAATGGCTAATATGAAATATGATATGGAGAATGAAAGATAAATGAAAAAACTAAAAAACTTAAACAAAAACAAAAAACAAATGAAACAATAACTTACCTCTACTCATTGTAAGCTTGCAAGGTGTACGTATGAGCCACAAACTCTTGAAGAAAGGTCACAAACCAATCTTGAAGAATCTTCCAACTCCTCCTTGCACAATCACGAACTTGCTCTTTTTCTCTTGCTGAAGTCAAATAGCCTACTTGCACACAACAAATGATAATGAGAAGCACAAATTAGGCTTTCATAACGAACTTTTAGGATTTTAGACGCCAAAAAATATTAAATTTTTGCAAATTTGGTCACTTAAGTGACGTCCGGTTGGCAAAGTTCGCCGCAGTTCGTACGAGGTTCACGGTTTTTGTTCATGGTCTGCCCGGGTTCGAACTACTAGACCCCAAGTTCGAACTGGGTCCAAAAATCTGGACCCTGTCCGGACCCACAAGCGAACGGGACCCGAACTTCGAACTAGTTCGAACTTGGTCCAGTTTGGAGGGGCTAGGGGCGTACCCTGGTAACTTAGCTACACACCAAATCCTCAACTTCTTTTGCACCCAATCAATTGCACTTAACTTAGGAGATAAAGGTGTATAGGTATGTACTCCAATTTTGCTTAGATGAGAACTGTCGACCTTTGAAATTGCATACACACAATTATAATATATAACAGATAAAAAATGAGGAAATTAAGAAATAAAAAGATGCATATTTGAGATGGAATTTTTATTGCAAATGGCTACACAAGTAAACAAAGCCTTGGCCATGTATGTGCCACCATTCATCAACATCTTTCAAGTTCTTGTCTAGAAGAGTGCCAACATCATGATTCTTTCAAGATATGAAGAGGTCAAACTCACTAAATCTCTTCTAAATGCAATATGATATCTAGCCTCTTTCTCTATATGCTGCCACCTTGCTTGGCAAGTTAAGTATATTTATGTTATAATATTTTGTGGACAAAACAAAGGCTAAGAGATATAAGGATGTGATCATTGTTCCAACTGTCAACAATGATCTTTTGCCCTATTTTGAAAAATGCTTACATGCAATTATGCTTCTTTGCTTCTATTATGGTTCTTAGTATTCAACCATGGAGTCTGCACCATCATAAACTTCACCAAAACATGGTCAATCTAAATCAACATACCTAATGATGCTCGTTATTGGTTTACTGAAAATCAAGACATTCCACACAAGCACACCACTCATCATCATGGATCAAGTGTGACTTTGGAGCTCTATTTATATGTGATTGCCTCCATACACACCTACAAGTCTTGATGACCATAGCACTCAATGTCTCTCACACCTTCACAAGTCATCTCAAGATGATTGTGTGTGATGTGAACATATTGTTGCAACCTTACATGGTGTAAAAAAATAAAACAAATAAAAAAGTAAATGATGTCAAAAATTTAAAAGTATCCTAGAAAATAAAATAACCTTCAATAACTACAAGTTGGAGGTGGTCCTAAAGATGGCTTGTGACATATGAATTTGTCACAAACATTTGAATCTCCTCAACCTCTATCAAGATTTCTTTTACCCATTCGATCTGTGTCAATGTTTTGCAATATCAAGCTGAGAGAGAATTGCTCTACAATCTTTAACGCTGTCCGTTATAACTTGAACAACATTTCCAAGGCCCACCATCTCAATGGTTTGTACGAGGACATAGACAATAAAAGTAGCATCATTCACTTCCCCCTCAGTCAGCTGCCTTCAAAAACATCAACCCTCTAAAGGACTGACATCAATGAGTGGTCTATTTTTTAAATCCTTTTGTATAAGATGTATCCAGCATGCAGGGGGTTTCCTCTAATAAATCCTGATTCTTCGATGGATGTTTTCTAATACAAAAAGCAAAAAAACACTACAAAATATTAAAAGCCATAAAGTCATTTCTCATGCATTAAATAACAGGAAACAAGATGTTCACCTCCAAAACATTTCAGCAGAATTATGCCGAAAAGTGCAAGACAATAAATTGCATGTTTTGGCAGTACAAATTGAAAGCAAAATTATCACATAACGGAGGAAAGATGAGAACCTCATTTTCATATGATGTAATGTTTATGATAGTTTATATTATTTTGAAATTTTGAAATTTGCATCTCTATCCACATCCTTGGACCCATGCTCATTGCCCACGTCTCCTATTGACATGTTTTTGATTGTTTTAAGGGATTGTGAGCACCAGCTGTGAGGTTATTCCTGTTTTACACAAGCCCCACTCTGAAATCCACGTACATGGAAATACAACTAATCGTAGCAGTATTTTAGTGCACACTGATTAAACAGTTTTTCAGGCCCATATGTACACTGGTGCAACGTAATCACTATGCATTTCAAAAATCACCAGTGGTTTATAAAACCCTGCATGAATCTCCTGCTTTCTAAGGCATAAAGCATGTAGCATAATTAGCAAGAGAAAGTGGGCACTGTCATATTCAAACATGAAACAAGTGGTTGTGGAATAGTTAAACCTTTAATTACATATTGTATTTGAAGTGGACTCTATTGTATCCAAACATGAAACAAGTGGTTGTGGAGTAATTTACCTTTGATTACACGTTTTGTATAATTTTACAACAGTGGCATTAATCATTACTTTCTAAATTCTTTTAGAGCACTTAGCCTATTACCTTGGGGACTCTGTATTTAACATTTTTCAATCAAGGAAATATATCCATAAATCAGTATCTGTAATGAAAAAGAGATCATAAAAAGGACATCAACAAAATAGCCAGGGAGAGAATTGCTCAGGAAACCCACTGCAATCAGTCTATCATTCAGATAAAAAAATTCCTTTAGAAAAGCAAGTTTTCTAGTTATAGTTCTTACATAGTTACTGTTTCCAGACCTAAACATCCATATTATTTAAACCTTGGGAAGAGATTGCTAGTTGCTCCTGATACCAACACCACAAAAATTGTCACTGTTAATTTCAATTGCAAAGTCTATAAAGCATTACCTATTTACAAATTGAAAAGTTGTTAAATCTCAAATACCTCCTCCCAAACCATAGATCATAAAATATCATTTCATATTTTGGAATAAAAAGTCCCACCAGTAGGGTCTAGGTAACACCGGTAAAAGCATACTCCGCAACTATTAGAGTTATTATACATATTACCATCCAAGTAGAAACAAATACAATTCAAATGCAGTTTATAAATTCATCCCAATGCCCACTAGATGTGGAGCTTGTTTATCAAGATATAAATTTTAGCAATAAAGCAATAATATTAAAAGAGGAACTTACGATCTGTGGTAAAGCCATCCCACAAAGCCATAAACTCCGTCTTCATATTTGTAAGAACTTCGTGCTCAGTTGAACGCCGTTGACCCAAAAAACTGTCAACCTCATCAATAAATATGACGGCAGGCTGAAGCTTGTATGCCAGGGTGAATACTGCAGTCACTGCATGTTCCATAACAGCTTGAAATGGTTACATAAATATTAAAAAGAAATCACTGCATTGAAAAGAATTAAAAGAATGATATGCAATCCCATTGTTTAGAAAGCAATCACTTCTTGCTGATAAGAGAAAAAAAAATTATCACTGAACTTAAGCAACTTTTAGATCTGTGAGCTAAAGCTTCAAGGACATAGATGTTTTGCACCAGCGTATTTGGAAATAGCCACTGTAAATAGCATGACTAATTAATAATCTATTAGTAACATCATTTTAGAAATTTGGGTAAAATAATAAAGTCTTGCAAGAATTGACTCCTATAGAAATATAGAATAAGTTGTCAATTCCAGCTCAGAATGACCATTATCAGATTGACCAAATTTTTCTACATAGAAAACATTTACTATGAAGATTCATTGCTTCAGAAAATGTGATCTAACAGCCTTTCAAACCATTAAAAAGCAAGGATTTTCACAGGACTTCTTCAAAAAGCCATAACAACAGAATCAACAGTCTTTCATTTCAATAAATAATAAATATCCAAACCTGGTCCTAGACTGTTTTCTGTGCAGCTTGATAATTGTTATCAATTAATTTTCTTCAAGGATAACCCAGTATAGGAAGACAATATACAAAACAATAGGCATACTTCCAACAAGATTGCAATTAATAAAAATTGGAATTTTGTTTCTACAAATAACAATAACAAGAGAGTAGCTAATTCAAGATAACCAATCTCATTCACAGGAGGGAGGTAAAACCCGGATAAAATCCCCAATGTCCAGCCTAGCTGGATGGTAAACATGATATAAATTCATAATCCATAATAACAAGACTCTTACTAAGCAAAGCACTCAGCAAGCTAATTTATTATTTGGAATAGTAAAAGACCATGGATAAAACCCAAAGACTTTTAAAAAAAATGATTATATGATTCAAATCCAAATAACTTAAAATCAACCCATACACAAAATATTCAAAAAATCAGGTTTTCAAATTGAGCGTAGGAAGAATTCAGAGTATGTGTGTGAAATGAAAGAGAAAAAGTCACTTGGGCCTTTTAAGACTTAAGTGACATTTTACCCATAGTTTGCAAACTCTCCGAGTACTCCCCGAGTTGTCAAGCACTCTCTATTTTTTTGGCTCGGCGAGTACTCACAAGTTTAACTCTCACGTTTTTATAGACACAAAAAACCATGGGTAAAAACATCAATGCAGGTAAAACGATGGTTAAAATGTGTTTTTCACGTGTTGTTTTGGCCATAAAACCATGCATTTTCTCTTTCAAGACGTCAATTTTTAATTTAATACATTTTGTAAGTGAATTTTACAAAAAAAATATGTTTCTTTATGAGATTTTAATTTTTAGATCTTTCTAAGTTGCCGAGTTTTTGCCTAGTTGAAAGTTTTGGGCTTGTCAAGTACTCTCCGAATCCAAGCCTGCAAACTATGATTTTACCTATATCTTTTTTGTGTTTAAGTGTTATTTTAATGCGCTTCTTTTTGTTTAGTCCATCAGATTTGCCAAGCCTAATATCAGACTCATAAGTCCCATTGTCACATTTGGTGACTCAGCAAGTGTTGGCTTGAAACTGGCAGCTACTGCTTTGCCTTGTGAGTCAGTGCACACATCGGACTCACAATTCCCACTTAAATTTGGCAACTGGGTGAGTCTTGGCTGCAAACTCACAGGTAATGCTTCACCTCATGACTCATCTAGCACTTACCAGGTTGCAATGCTATGATTCATGCCATGTAGGAAAAGCACAAGATCTTGGCCCACTAAGTACAGTTTCTCATTTCATATTGTAATTAAAAAATAATCCTCTGATTCACATACGCACTACTCAAACTGAATACAACCATTTTCATACCATATACACCACAATTTTGCCATCTCTACTATCACACTGAAGATTCCTTCTGCATCAGTCTAATTCATTTCGATATTGATTGAGACAATAAACCTTAATTACCCTTCCCAGTTTACATGTAAATAATGCACTCACATTAATGTTTCACACCTATGTCACCTGAATGGCAAAGAAGACAAAATGTCCAAAACAGCAGCTCGCTAACACTGTTTTCAAAATTTTGTAGAGCCATGAAACATGTATGCTAGAATAACATAATATTAGTTATACATCTAAAGAATTCACATAATTACTAAAAACCAACTACTCACACAATAAATTTTAAAATGTTTCAAATTTAAGTACGGAACTAAATTTATCTTGATATATTAGAATGCAAAAATTGAGTACACTAATGATCAGGACTCTAGAATTAAAGAGTTAACACACTGGGTTAGAAAACTCGAATTTGATCTGGTAGCCAATAATTGCAAAGACTTAATTGCAAGCTACCATTGCAAACCTGTAGAAGCCACACATGTAAAAAATGCAATCAGAGAAAATACAAGTTGACAAGCTAATTAGCATCACAAAGCCTGAAGATCATTCAACTATATGTATATTTAGAGCAACAAATATACTCAATGTCTCTCATGGTTTTAATGGCAAGCTGCCATAACAAACCTATTTAAAGACCCTCAACCTGCTAAACTTAAAATCTAAGTTACTGGGTACGTGCATATTCATTGGCACACCTGCACCAGGTGTAAGCCCGGGTGTGCCCAAGGTATGCCCCACGTGCACCCGGGGGCGCCTGAGGCATGCATACCTTAGGCACACCCAAGCCTTCCCAGGGCAAACCAACAGGTAAAAGACCCAGGTCACTTTAAAAAGTGACCTACCCATTTAAAAAAGACATTATTTTACCTTTTTTTTCGCTAAAACCCTAATACAACCCTGAAAGCATCATTTCACCCCCATAGACAAAGCTCATTTTCTCTATCCACTCTCTTTTTCTCATTTTTGCATTTGGAAGGGCAGATGGTTTTTTTTTTTGAAGGGGATCAATCGTGAAGTGCCAGAGGAAGGAAGATAGCTTACACAAAGGAGAGTATGAATCTAAACTATATGGCTTATGACATGATATTGAAATGCTAAACTATCAATTGGCATTTGGCATTGATCAATGATGAAGTATCATACTATCAAATGTATTTAGTTTTACAATTCTGAGGCAAGACAGTTTTAACTGTTCAATGGTTCTCTCAAGGCCCAGAATTTTTTATTATGATTGATTGGAAAATAGTTTAAAATGTCACTCTCCAAGATGTAGAAGTATGAGGTCTACCAGTGCCAAAAATGTTGAATTTTTATGTGTTTTACTTTTCCCCCGTCTAGCATAAGTTAAAAAATATTATTTTGAGCTTATGGAATTTGTGCATGTTTGCACACAACCCCATTTCCTCACCTAGACATGGCTGCAATTGCACCGACAACACAATCATTAAGATACTCATAAGCATGATTTTATTGTTCGCCTGCAAATTTCAACCAGTTCGCTCAAGATTGGCCTGCCAATTCAGGTCCGGTCTAGCCCAAATACGGATCCACATCTGATCCACTCACGGGATAATCAAAGGTCCCTCCAAAGACTTATGGGTCTGTTCAAGATAAACTTAGCATACTTGCAGCAAATTCGGTGGGAAGTGACACACAAGTGGCAAATTTTAGTGATTTTTTTTTATTTATTTTTTCTTTTACTTCTAAGTTTGACTAAAAAGTCAAAAAAACTCCCCAAGATTTAAAATGTGGATTCCAATACATCTTAAAGACAAAAACAAACTTATTACTCATATTGTGCTATATCAGTCCCCAACCCACCCTACTATTTTATAGGCAACTCGAGTCCAATATAGGGCCCATATATAGCCCATATATAGATAGGGGACCAACTAAACAATATACAGTCTTGACTGGAGGCTGAGGGGGAGGAGGTTGAGGCCCCCCTATCTCTATCTCGTAGTGATCGATTTCTGCTTGCCCTATATCCATAATCGGAGTGAGTGATTCATGGTACGTGCCGAATGGATGGTCCACCCTTCCTTCATTGAATTCTCCGATACTGAGGTGAGCAATTGCCCTACTATTCTAAGGTTATACCATAATCTGCCCATTCTAAATAGTAGGGGAATGCAAAACAAAAATATTATTCACTATTTCTTAACTTTCATTCTTTCTAGCCATTGCACAAATAGAGTTGAAGACTGATCCATGAACATTCGAAACTAATTGGTTTGTTATTCCTACATATTTGCAAGAGTTAATTTGTTGTCAATGAGATTGTAGAGAAAGAATTTTACAAAAGAGGTGGAACTTTTATTCAAGTACCTGATTTACTTTCTACATTTTCTTTTATATAGATGAACTCTATTGTTTTGTTTTGAAGTTATTGTTTTGCTTTCATTCTTATATGAACCTATAACACATGCTTTATTTTTATAAATGAATTAAGTTGTGTATGTGTGTATTTGTTTTCATTTGTTTCGATTTTTCAAATGGGTTGTTCATTGAACTGATTTTAATAGGAGGTATTACAATGGCACCCCGTTCTAGCTCTATGGACTGATCGCACTTCAAAACTGATATAGAGGAAGGACTGAACTTGATCAATCACCAAAGACTATTTATTCACTGATCTAATCACCTCATTACAAGTTCACACTGATTTTACAACTCTAGGCGCATTGCCTTTAAGCCCAATGGGTGCACAATCATGCTAACTTGATCAACCTAACGCAAATGCTGACTAGCCAAGCCCTTTCCCACTTCCTTTACAAGTCTAAATAACCACTAATGCCATCCTTCAACTCTAAACAATGCCCTTTTTACATCAACCCACATTCATTAAGGGTTTTTGCCAGTCAATCTGCAACTTGAAACACACAGACCTATATAACTCATTCAAATTAAGAGATCTTGACTCCTTTTGTAGGAGTGTGGACAACAATAGGATGGACCTTTCCACAAGGTTTTATTACTTTTCAACAGTGGAAACTCTGATTGTAAATTAAATTTGCTTGCTGGAAACCCTAGGTCTGTCACAGGGCAGCCTACAGTATTTCACCATAACTTTAACCAAACTCAACGAATTGTATGAAACCAACTGCTTTTGAAAGTAGAAACATATCACTATCATTAATGCCCATTATCCGACTTGCAACTGTTCCATAAAAGCCCGTACAAGGTTGTTTTTCAGACTGTTACTTCAGCAAAAACTGTCAAATAGGGCAGTCAATAGTGTTTTTGCTATAACTTGAGCAAAACACCATGAAATTTAATGAAACTGAATGCAAATGAAAGATAACACATACAACTAACTTTCCCTTACATGTGCAGGGTCATACTATGCACGTACAGGTCGTACAAATCATGTTTTCATACTATTACCAGAAAAAACAGTGAAAATCAGTCTAATATGCTTCAAAAACAAGTTCTTTGCATTTCTCAACTTCTTTTCTCTGCCCTTGGCGTGAATATTGTCTTCTCGATCAAATTACATCATTTCTAATCCCTCTCAAACTGATTACAACTGATTGCCTTAAAAAGATGCACACTTGTATGACAACCTTGCAACTTTCTAATGACAAATTTGCAATTTTTGACATGTTGAACTCAAGGCACAACCTAAGGCCCACATGGCCTAAATGGTCTAAAAAGACCTAATTTACACCAAACAACTCAAAAACCAAGGTTGGAGAACAAATTCCAACCTTCCACAACCCAAAATTGTACTAGAAAGTTCAAATTGGATTTTGGAGGGAAACTCCAAATTTGAATTTCTAGACCTTAAAACCTATCTTAACTCATTGAAATGGACCACAAGGATCCCCCTAAAACCTATTCTAACCTGAAACAAAACTGGGAACAACAAAACGGATACAAAATGCACTAACTCCAAGATGCTCCTGCATCAAAAACATACCCAAACTCGCCCCTTAGGGAATATGTTGAAATGATAGAGTAGCTCCATGTGGTTGGATTTATGTTTAGATTTGTATTGGATGTGATGCTAGGTACACAAGCTCATCCAATCAAGTGAAAGGTCATTTGTGCCACATTCCTAGACTAAGCATCAAAGCTTGCCCATTCTGGGAGCACAAGTCATGGCATATATTAATGAGCAAAGAGAAAACAAATCAAGCAGCAAACCATAAATCTCCTTTGTTAAAGAAAGTATTTCAAGAAATGAAGCCCCCATCCATTGCCTTCTAATCTCTAACCTACAGAGAACCGCCCATTTTTGTCCATAGATGAAGGACAACCCGTGGCCTTTAGACATAAGATATCAATGGCAATCAGAAATAGCATTTCAAATTGAATCTCGAAAGATTGCCGATCAAAACATAGCTAGATGTCTCTAGATAAGTAGGAGATATTTTCCACAGCAAGTCAAATTGTGATATTGCTATCAGGATTCAACTGTGTAGTTTTTTGAGTCAAAAAACTACACAGTTGAATCCTGATAGCAATATCACAAGATGTCTCTATGCAAATGGATTGGCGTTCAATGTTGTTCGCTAATTATATTGGCAACAAATGGTGAAAGCAATTAATGAGGCTCCAAAAGGGTACAAGGGCCCACAAATTTTGAACCTTATTGGAAAAGGAGGTGAAATTTGTAGAGAAATCATTGTAGCCCATAAGAGATTCGTGGACCAAAATGGGGATGTCCATCGATTTGTTTAATGGAAAGATGTGAAAACTCAGCTGTTGATCAATGTCATTGAAGTGACCCCTTGCAAGGGGAATGGTCTAGAGCACAATGAATTTGAAAGGGAGATGAAGGATGTTGCATTTATTGTTAACATTCTCGTGACAACCATGCACTTAGTAGGCCCTTGAAACATTATACAAGTCATAACAAACAATGTCAAATATTGTGGAGTGGATGAGTTATTAGATGAGCTTTATCCACACATTTTTTGGACACCTTGTGCTGTCAACTCCCTCAACCTTATGCTACAAACAGCTGGCACCAAAATTGATTGAATCCAATAAGTGTATACTAGAGCTGAACAGATTCAAATGTTCATCACCAACCACCATGTGTCACAAGGCATATTTGGAACATCCTTGAACTTGGAGTTGTTGAAAGTAAGTGGAGCAATAAGATTTATTTTAATAAATATGTTTCATTTTAGTGAACTTTTTAATTTTATTTAATTTTAATTTTGTAAATTTTACTTTTTTTATTTTTGATTTCAAACAAGTTGTTGAGACCCATTTTGCCTCCAACATAGTTGTTTTGAAACAATTTGTGAAGATTTGTGAGGCACTTCCTAACATGGTCATCAACCCAAATAGGTTCATATGGAGGAATCTAACACAACAAGGGCAGAAAATATTAAGCAAATGACCCTAGATAACATTTGGTGAGATGGTGTTGAAAATCTCCTCAATTTCACTAAATCCATATTTAGTATGATCTGTTAAATTTACATGGAAGGACTTGTTTGGTGGCATATAGTTAGTCTATTGACATATACTAACTCCTACTTATAAAACAACATGGATAGGACCTGTTTGGGTGAGATATATGATGGCATTGACTCAGTGATTGAAAAGATGAAAGCCATCATAAATGCAAAAGAGCAGGATCTTGAAAAAACTCTCCAAATGACTCCACAAAATCATTGGAAAAAGATGGAACAAAACGATCACTCCCCTACATCTTGCCTTTGCATTCAATCCAAAATATTTAAGTGTTGAGCTCCTTCCTATATCAACATGAATTACCCCATACAAAGATGCTGATGTTGATGTCACTCAAGGGTACAAGACAACACTTCAAGACTTTTCACAGATCCTAACATGTAAAATGCAATGAAGATTGAGTTCATGGATTGATTTTATGAATTTTGTATGCTCCACGGCCAATCATTCACACACCTACAACCTCTTGCCATCAAAATTTTATCGCAAGTTTTATGTAAAAAAATTGTTTCAGGTTCTATTTGTATCACATGACTTAAATTTTTTAATTTGATATCTTAACTCTTTAATTTTGTCTTAATGGGTTGCTACATCTGAAAGGAATTGGAGCACATACTCCATCCACTCAATAAAGCACAATCAACAACAATCAAAAAAGACAATGGACATGGTGTACATGCATTCAAACTTGGGGCTCCTTTCACACAAACAAAATGGCTATAAGGAACGGGACACAAGGAGGAAGCATATTGGGCCAAAGAATATTGGATTCGATGCTTCCACTTCCCACCTTGTTGCACTTATTCTTGAAGATAAACCAACTAGCAAACATGAGTGCTAGCGCCAAGGCCAATGCCAATATTTGTGGTTCTTCTAATTTATTAGTACCTGCATTGTCTAATATGGATATTGATGATGATATTTCTGAAGACCAATATGGTGATTCTTGATCAATGATGGTTGATTGTTGACACTTGATATTATCATTTTTAATTTTAATACATAATATTTATCATTACATTTGAGTTTAACTAATTGACATTTTAGTAGTTTTTATTTTTATGGTAGTTTTGTTTATCATACAATATATGATACTATGTATATATTCTGATTTTTATATGTTTTTGTCTCCACAAACCCAAAAAAAATCTGACCCCAAAAAAAATGACCAAACCAGCAAACTAAACCCCCAAATTTGAACCCAAACCAGTACCAAGACTAGCTATTTTTGTTGTTTCTTGTTTTCATCTCCATCCAAAGAAATCCAAGTTACCATATAGTAATATTATACAGAAAATATTTACCTGAGGAATGAATTATCGTGTACATATCTTTCACCATTTTGTAAGTCACCATAATGGGTCTATGAAATGAAAATCGATTAATTTCACAATACAGCACATTTCACTTAAAGACTACAAAATAGCTAGCATGAATGCCTGCAAATGGTATCACTGTCTAAATGTTTTTATTAGATTAGCAAGGAAAGGGCCCTAATCCCAATACTAAACAGAACAGCAGAAACTAAGAAACAGCCATCAAAGGAACTGCGAGCATTGAACAGCACAGGGGACCCCTAATGTTGGACAATACAGACCCAAACCCTGCTAAAACTACAAGCATTTCCAAATAAAAACAATACAAACCATACTTGTAGTCATCAAAAACCTAAACCATAACATCCTAAAGCTAAAAATCCATAAAATACTTAATACTATTTAGAATTGACCATAACTATACTAAAAGAGTAAATAGAATGATAAACAGCTATACTAAAAGAGTCCATATCACAAAAAACAGCAAGGACTCGCAGGCCCATCCTTAAAAACAGGAAACAGAGAGCATAAACTAAATAGAATTCTTTAGGACTATGCAGTCCCAATTCTTTTGAAGATCCTCCACCGCCTCCTTCCAATTAGCCGTCAACGAATCTTGTGAACCTGGTCCTCAAGTTCCTCTGCCGGTACCCCTCTTCCTGGGCTGCTTTTTTATTTTAGACCTGCAAGTGGAAACCCCCATTACCGCCCTATTCATAATCCCTTTAGTAATCCTTATCAGGGATAGTATTGCTTCCTCCATTTCCTTCATGTTCTGACCTTTGGCTAAATCCTCCACCTCATTTTCTAACAAATTCATCCTCGTCTCGAGCTCAGTTATAGCCACCATTCTGTTCCCTTCCACGCCTTCATATTCTAGCAGAGCATTCTCTTCTTCCTGTGAAATCTCCATATCTTCATTTTCGGAACCCCCATTTTTAGGGATCCCTTCAGTCTCATCTGACTCTGTCTTCTTTCTGGGATTCCACCTCTTCCTCCTCCTGCTCCTCTTCTTCTTCATATACTTCCTCTGCGTTGTCCTCTTCCAACACAGGGACATCTTTTTCCTGGGAAGTGTCATTTTCATCCTCCTCAAAAAACAATTTTTTCCCCTTATCTTGTGGGACCGAGGCTGTGTTGGCCAGTCTGGCAGATCCCCGACCCCCCAACTGTGACCCCACTTTCTCTTTTTCTGGTTCTTTCCCTTTAGACTGTTCTTCCTCCTCATTGTCTTCAATTATGATAATTGTCACCCCCATCTTATGGTACGCCTTCTTGGTTTTCTTTCTTGAAGACCCGGGTAAATCAACGAGGGTTTTGTGTTTCTTAGGGGTAACAATAAGCAACTCATTAATCTTAGGCGAAGGATAGCAAACATTCTTGGCTTTAGGCTCATTTCAGACATTCTTGGATTTAGGTTCTTTTTTTCCAAAACAAGTACCTTTCTCCATCCTTCTAGGAGCACTCTCAATAAACTGCATTATGGGAGGAGGGGAAGGTGGTTCATTTTTCTGGTCAAAATGCAGAGGGTTGCCATGCAGGTCCAAGGCCAAAGCATGCTTATACAGGGTCATTATTAGGCCTTAGTGAAGTGGAGGAGAGGCCCCATTTTCAATGCTTTGTTACAGTGAGGAAAAAAAGAAGGGCAAGTTAATCTTTTCCCTAAGCCTAACATGGTTGAGCAGAGTAAAGTTGTAACCATGTACCATCATGTAACTAAAGTATCTCATTATATGCAAGGCATAACGAGGAGGGTGGTTCAAACAATCATACCAGCTAGTCCAGATATTCTTCTTTGTAACTGAATACTCAAAACAATTCAATTAATGGGAATATGTCAATTTAAAAAAAATTCCTACGTAAGTTTAATCATTTTGTTATTCCTTTTAATTTATATCTAATTCACATGAACAATTTAAGGGTCTAAACTAATGATTTAAATAGATTACCCTGTCTGTCTACCTCCTATACAGTATATATATATATAAAGCAATGAAATAAGTTTAGCTAAATAACACACAATGGTGGAGCAGAATGGTAGAAAGTACTAAACAGAGTGCTGCATTGGCAATCAATGATGATTGAGAAACAGAAGGAAAAATATCATACAAATTATACAAACTGCAGATAGATCACATAGTTAATGTGAAAGTTTTGAAAGGTATTTACATACAGTATTTACGCACAAAAATGGCCTTTGTGCATAACTACGTGATTAAAAATTTAAAACGCTAAAAGATTTTGTATAAGAAATACATGGGGGTATTTCACTTCCCATCTGTACATACCAAGCTTTTGGGCATCACCAAACCATTTGCTCATGAGATTAGCAATCCGAACATTGATAAACACTGCTCCAGATTCTTTTGCTATTGCTTTGGCAAGCAATGTTTTCCCAGTTCCAGGAGGCCCATATAATAATACTCCTTTTTGAGGTCCTAAGAGCTTTCCATGTGAAAATAAATTAGGCCTTTGTAATGGGAGAATAACCAGTTCATGCAGTGCTTCTTTAACTCCATCAAGCCCCCCAATTGAGTCAAAGGAAACATCAATATCATCTGGATTGATGACATCACAAGCAATTACATCCTGCATTACCAAGGAAAGAAAAATCAAATACATGACTGAACTATATGGTAATCAGACAAAAAAAAATTCCCATAAATATTGAAAAAGCAACCCAACATGATGCTTAAATACAGGACACAAGTGCAAATTACTTTGTTATAATTATCACATTTCAATCACTATTTAGCTGAAAAAAAAGCACGTCATCTATTGGGTTCCATAATTAGTCCGTGTCCGGCACTTGCAAGTTAGATTATTTATAAATAATGTGACTTACCCAAGTATAGTTAGATTGTGTAAATAATATAAAATACACACTCTGGGACAGAGCTATTTCTGACCGTAACAAATTAACAATTATCCCCAAGTTTGATGGAAGCATGTCAGTTTCTATAATTCGTACAAAAAGCTGTTTTCCTAATTAAGGATTGGAGAAGAAATGTGCCAATATTATCTAATGATAAGAATAATGCAGGAGTGGAAATATACTAAAGGCTGGGAGTCTTTATGAAAACAAAATGAAACTAGCAATGCTCCATTTGTAACAATGTCAAAAGTGGGGGCATAGCTCGCATATATTTGCATCAGCAACAATTGGTAAGACTTTAAGCACCAGAATGAAACAACCTACATAAGACTCAAAATTTGTCAAAATACTCAACACACTAATGGTCACTGACAGACAGCTATATGTTTAATATCTCCGTTAGGAATAACACACCATTTACCTTGCATATCTATGTACATTTTATGTATCTCCAACATTCTTGGAGTGTGTCCTTGGATGCCTAAGATGTAAATGAAAAATATTTTATGCATTCATGAAGGAGGTGAAGCACAACAGTGGCAGCCACAGTTGATTTTGGACTCACTATATGCACTATCCCGATTCTAGGTGCTAGGATTGAGGAGTCGAGATTCTTATATGACAGATGGGGCCCACATGAGTTGCCCACTCCAAAATGGAGCACTATGCTTGAGTCTGTGAGCAATTGAGAGTTATGAAAGCAAAGATGCTTTTGCAGTTACATTTACTATTCTTGGGGGCAATTGATTGCGCCCATTTGATGTTGGTTAGAAGTCATTTATCAGTTTACTATTCTCGGAAGTTATTATCCAATTTGAATGTGGAGTTTTTGTATGGTGCCATGTTTCTGGTATTATGGTATACATTGTTTGGGTAAACCATTTAATGGTTTTGTCAACTGTTTGTGCCCATATATTAAGGGTATGAGTAGCGGTTTCATAAGATTGTTTTACAGATAAACATGTGTTGCTTGAATGTTGTCAAAGTGACAAGAGAGTGTTGGATATATCTCATTGTTGAAGATTGATACATACATGTCCTCTTTCTCATGTGGAGCTTTTTTCTCCAAAAGGGTTTCATCACGTAAATCCTATATTCCTAAGGTTTGTTGATTTTATTCTTATTGCTAATTATATGTAATCAGTTAAACATCATATGGTAATCCTTGGATAAAGAAATTTATTTCAAAATTGCATGCACTTGTAAGTGTCAAAAGTTTTTTGGTTGCAATGGGAGTTTTTGCATTGTGTGGTTTTGCCAATTTGAAGAAAGGTTTGAAAACCATGACTTTTGCTTGCTATATGGATATTGAGAAATTCAATGTAATTACAAGATGTGGAAGTCGAATGTAAAAGATCTACTCGAAGAAAGAGATTAGTGGTTGCCTATTTTGCAGGAAAATAAGTCATTTGATAATGTAATGAAAATTGGTGGAAATTAGACAAAGAACCATTCAGTTATTTCTTGCAAATTCTGTCCCCTTGGGTATTTTTTTGGAAACTACAAGATTCAAGTTGTGAAAAAAGATAGGTCATATCTATCAAACAAATTCTTATTGACAATAATATCTTGAAAGACAATTGCATTCATTAAAAATAAAAGATTGTGATTCTGTTGCAAAACATTAAATGTGTTTAATTTAATTTAAAACTAGCTTGCTTTTATAGATGTTAACTTGGAAATTAAGGATAAATGCAGCATTACCATTTGGCTCTTCACTTGAGAAAATTTAATTATTGCCGTTAGTGGCAGTGGTGCATAAAATGAACAATCTTATTACTACTCTACTCTCAAAGGAAATGAGAAGGAAATCCATAAACAAGGGCTCAAAAGATGCTTTGCATGTATGAAAAAGGTTCAAAGAAAAAGGAAGACCTCAGCGGAACAAGAAAAAAGATAGATCGAGGTTTAAAGGTCATTCTAAAACCCTAAGAAACAGCAGAGTGAAATTTTGGAACTGTGGAAAGAGAGAAATGTAAAGAAACAATGCAAAAACAAGAAGAGTTTAGATTCCTCCAAAAAAGTCTGTTGATGATGGTGAAAACGATGCTTTATTGATTTCCACTAACACTATGAGCCATGCTGTTGGCTTATTGATTCAAGTTGCTCTCACCATAAGGCTCCTTGCAAAGAGGGGTTTTCTACATATGCAACTAATAGTAGCAGAGAGGTTTTCCTTGGAGACAATAGTACCAAAATGATTGTGTTTGAGCGATGGGTTTGAGTGATGGCAGAGTTAAAACCCTTGACCATTTTTTGCATATACCAAGACTTGCTAGAAATTTACTTTACTATCCGTTATATGATTTCATTGTGCATGTAATATTTGGCTAGTTTGGTTGTAGGTTGGTAAGAACTTGGTGTTTGCCAATGGATCTGAATTGGAACCTTCTTTAGGTTGAATGCTTTCACATTTTGTAATTTTACCAATGTAACTAACATTGAAAATGCATGCAAGTTGTGGCACCAATGTTGGAGTCACATGGTGAAAATGATTTTCAGACCACAGTTCATTTAAAATTGGTTGATAGTTCTTTTGGTTATTCTATTAGCACAAATGATTTCAATGAAGACTGAATGTTTAGAAAATGAAATAGATCTTTGTTTCCTATTGGAAGCAATAGAGTAAAGAGCTTGTTAGAAAACAATCACTCGGATATGTTTAATCTAACAGGTGTGTTCTATAGGTAAGTCTCATTATTATGTAACATTCATTAATGATGTCTCTAGATTCACCTGGATTTATTTTATGCATTCAAAACCTAAAGTTTCCACAAGTTTGTGAAATTTAAAGCCACAGTTGAAAAGCAAACAAATTATAGGATAATCGTGTTGAGATCTTGTAATGGTAATGAACCTTGTTCCAAGATAATTGATGAACTCTATTAGCATGCAGGTATTTTTTGGCAGAAATCACACCTTACAGACTCCAAAAAAATGTGGTAGCAAAAAGATTGAACCGAAACTTAATGGGAAAAGCTATAAACATGCTACGTGGTACGCAGCTAGATTGGTGCTTTTAGGCAAACGTTGTAAGTACTCCTTTTTATTTGATTAATCGATCTCCTTGTTCAGCTGTTAATAAATCTCCTTATGAAGTGTCTCCAGAAAAGAAAGCTTAAATTAGATCAAATGGCTTAAAAATGGATCTTCATTGGTTATGATGGAAATGTTAAAGGTTCTAAAGCTTTGGAATCCTCTAACCCTAAAAATAATATTTTATAGAGATGTGATTTTGAAGGAGTTTGGAGCTTATTCAAGTGAAAAACAACCAAAGGAAAAAGAAGGAACAAAAATGATGCACTAGAAGACAACAATAGATAAACAAGAAGATGCACATGTGGAAGAACAAATAAATGGATCAATGGATTTAGAAGAAAAAGAGGGATTAGATGTTGTTGTGTAAAGAGCACATAAAAGGATAGGTAGAGCCAATGACTCCTACCTTAAAGAGATCCACAAAAAAACAAAATCTAATTAATAGGTATAGCCCACCAAATTTTTGTTGTATATTACTTCTATAGAGCACTAACAATGAACCTAGATCTTTTAGGGACGCTATCTTTTTGGAAGATATTGACTCTTAGATGCAAGTCATGTAAAGAGATGATTGCCTTGAACGATTGACACCTGCAATCTTGTTAATTGGCTTACGGGAAGAAAACAATTGATTGCAAGTAAGTGCAAAACAGTTCCGTGCAAACAGTAGATTGGAGTGATAGAAGGCCAAACTAGTGGCCAAGGGCCACTCCCTGAGAGAGGATATTGATTTTGGGAAAAAAAAATTCCTATTGCTAATTTATCTCTATTAAATTCATTTAATATGTAACTACAACTTGTGATTTTGAGATTGACCAAATAAAAGCTAAAATAATTTTCTTGCATGGGGAACTTGAGAGGAGATTTACAAGCAATAGCCTGATCATTTTGTCGTAAAAGGAAAGAAACATTTGGTTTGCAAGTTGGGACAATCATTGTGTCTAAACAGTCACCTAGGATGTGGTATTAGATGTTTGAAGACTATCCATTGGGTTTGGGTTTTGTTAGGAGCAAGGAAGACCAGTGTGTTTATGTTAAAAATTATCGATGATCGAATTTCAATCATTATCTTGTATGTGAACCACATGTTTATTAGTAACAACAAAGTGAGGATCAAGGAGCTCAAAACTCAGCTTTTTGGCACATCTGGTATGAAGACGTGTGGGCTACAAAGTATATTCTTGAGATAGAGGTTGGTAAGGATGGGTAAGATCTGGTTAAGTCAAAGTAAGTATATGAATATCATTTTATGATCATGTAACTTGTGAGTATTTGATTCCCTGCCGGTACTCATCTTATTTTAGACATGTGTCCTAGATCTAATGATGATTTTCATAGGATGTCCAATGTGCCTTAGATTAGAGTTGTTGGTAGTTTGATTTATGCAATGCTTTGCACTAACCAAATATTGCCCAAGTAGTAGGAGTTTTGAACAAGTTTGTGTGCAACCTATTTCATGACAAAGGCAATTAAATATTTGTGTGGAACTTCTGATATTGTTTGGACAAGTAACTTCAATGGTCAAAAGTCTACTAGTGGTTGTGTTTTCTTTGTTTGGAGGCATAATGAGATGGATGAGTAAAAAGAAGCCCATGGTCATTCTATCTACCACAAAAGCAGTGGTTGCTACACATGCCAGTAAGGAGTAGGAATTGGGTTGTAGACACTCAATACAAGTGTTGGTTTTCATACCAAGATTGTTAAAATCGAATGTGACAAGGTGCTATTTGTTTCGCCAAGGATCCCATGTATCATGCTTTACTCAAAATGTTGATGTTCAATATCACTTTGTATGAAAAATAGTTGAGAATGGTAAGATCTTGTTAGAGAAAGTTGACACTCTAGATAATCTTGCCATTTGTTTTGTTAGAAGTAGTTGAAGAGCCATCATTGCCAAATCATTCGCGTTTGTAAGGTCAATAGATTATCCATGAATGAATAGCGCAAGTCCCCGCATGGTTACCAACAAACCACAACATAAGACTGAGTTGTGTCCCACGAATTAGATATTTGATGCTTCATCTTCGAATACAAAGTGTTTTGTCCTACACGTTGGAGTGATCACAAAACTCACATCAACAGGTCCAATGGGACCCAAATGATAATACTTCAGCTACTTGGGAGGATGCTTCACAGTTTAGAGAGTTGCACCCCTACCTTTTTGCAGGCTTCCAAGAGCAAGCTTGGTCCTTGGGGGGGATCTAGTGCCTCCAGTGTTTGCATTTTGTCATTGCTTATTTTCATAGTAACCCAGGGACACGTCCGCCCCCAAAATCCCTGGCGTTCCCAGAACGGGGATACACCGGGGATGGCGTCCCTAACATCCCCAGCGGCGCCACTATTCCTGAGGAGACACGGGGACATCCTAACGTCCCCGATGGGAATAGGGGAACGCCAAGACGTCCCTTGCCATGGCAAGCAAATAAAGTGACGCCAAAAAGAAAATACAAGTTTTTAATTTTTTTTATTGGTTACATTGTAACCCTAGGGGTATGTGGGGCCCATCTAGTATGTCATATTGCATCAAAACACTTTGAAGCTTCATTTGTATTCATTTTTTCATTTCTATGTGTTTGCAACAGCAGCAAGAACAAGAGTGAATAGCCGAGAAAAGGGTGATTGTACAAGTGAAAAGAGTGATATACACCCCCTATCCCCTGTCATCCCCAAATTGAGGCCCCTCTGTCCCCCCATCCCGGAAAATGTCCCCTGTCCCCTAGGGCGGTGTAACTATGACTATTTTGATCCGAGTTAGACTCTATTTATGATTCATCTTGTGACTACTTGTATATTATACTTTTGTATTGGCATTCATGTGGTACACCCAATTGCAGTTATAGTCTTTTGATCATGTTGATATCATTGCAGATGTGGATAGTAGTTTATGCTTGTGATTTCAATGATGTTCATATATGCATGATGACTCTGATGATATAACATGATCTAATATGATGATGCCTAGATTATTTTATGGGGATATTTTGGTTATACTGAATTTGATGTGGTTTCATGATGATACACTAATGATATTCTGGTGATTTGTTGAGATATAAGATTGTTATTCATGTTTTGATATTGGCCTAGTTCAAGTATCAATTGTATGCTCATTGTTTCAATGAAATGACATTTAATGCATTCGAATTTGACAAGATTATTGTTAATGTGCTTTAAATGATGATTATATGTGAAAGGGATGATATTGTATCATTTGAATACACAAGAATGCATACGATGTTAAAAATCTTCTTTCCTAGTTATTTTGACTATGTTTTCATATATATGTGCTTCGGCTATTTTATACATGAATAGCAAGCACACCTAACATGTGAATGTTTTGGTGAAGACAGGTACTAGGCATCGACTTCACCTAGCTTCACTGGTCTGAGCATGCCCACATCCCTACTGGTGGTTACACAAGATAAACATATTGGTCATTCATATCACCTAGCCTATTTATTGTTCCTAATTTGGACAATATTACTATGTTACCCATGTTTATACCTTAGTTACAGTTTGGATAATGTCTGGCTACACTCTTGCATAATTGTGAAAGCATGTGTTTGTGCATAGTTAGTCATTTGCATATTGTCATTGCTATTTTAATTAAATGACATTCAAAATACTTAAAAGATGGCTTATTATTTACCGCCAAATATGCTATATGAGTATTCGATTTAAGGAGAATTGAATGATTAATTTATTTGGAGGTTTTTGGAAGTTTAATTTTATATCTGGGTAGAGTGAATTTTTATATTATTTTATTTGTTCTCAAAACGTGCCTTTAAATTTGAAAATGAAGTTCATTTTTGTACACTTAGTATTTTATTTGCTCTTGGCTCTCAAAAATCCTCTTGCTTAAAATATCAATTTTTGCTTAGATTGGGAGATTGGTTGAGATTCATTTTGTGGGTGTTAGCTCTAAAGATTTCATTCTATGACTACAACCAATTGTCCAGATCTCACTTGCTACCATTGCGTGTTTGGAATTTGCTTCAAGTTTGAAGTTTTCCCTAAGTTTTAAGGTAGGAATTTTTATTCCTATTTTATTTCTCTTTTAAATTGTTGTTTGTAAGCTGCAAATGGTTTGTTAGATGATTTCTGTAGTATCCCCCTAGGATATTATTTCCAAATTTTACCACAGAAATTTAAACAAATAATTTGCATGCAATTTTTCCAATTTATCCAACACATTTTACAGAAAACTGTAGAACATCAAAGCTGAAATAGAGATACTAAAAAAAGATATGAATATTGCCTTTAAATCTTCAGTACAGCAACAACAAAAAATCCAATCATAGCCACAAAACTTACAGTTAGATTGGACAACCAAAAATATGAATTTGAAGCACAAAGTGAGACACCTAAGTGATATCTCCAACAGACAATGGGTTCCCGTCCATTGCATCCAAGCTCGAGGGTTTCCATCCTCAAACCTGCTGAAAGCCAAAGCTTCCTGAAATTCTCCAAGAGAATAACCAAGCATGCTGAAAATGGGCTTCTCCATGTTCTTTAATACCATATCCCTGTGACTCTTTGTTTCCCTCTGCCTGTCTCTTGGAATTCCTTTTTCTATCTCTTTATTACTCTCCTCTTTTAAATTAAAATGACTTAACTAATTTTGATTGAGCTCCAATTAAGCCATTTTAATAATTTATTAAGTTGTCATTTGAATTGATATGTTTTGACAACTTAAAAATTAACTATTTGATCGGCTTCTAATGTCCCCCAAAAAGGGACATTACAATTTCAAGCATGTTTCCATTTTTGGAATTGGATTTGAGACATTTTTGGGCTTTCCCATATATGTAGTTTAAAAATAAGGATTTGTAGGGTGTTATGCTGCCCAATTCTTTGTGTGTGGACAAAATGTGGATTGTATTGCATTTATGTGTTGTTGTCCATGTAGGAACCAATGGGCTTTCCCGGAATTGCAAAAATGAAGTTTGAATTTTTAAGCTTTTGAAGGTCCATTGATGGCATTAGCTTGCATAATTGGTTTTGGCCAATTTTGGCCTTTATTGAAAAATGGAACTTTATGTTTTGAATATGTAATTATGATGTGGAATAATGATAATAAATATGGAAATTTTATTATCAAGTTATTGGGATTCATTCTCTTGGTCTTTTGACAAATTGAGTAAACCATAGTTATGATTAGAAAAATGGCATTTTGAAGTGAGATTTTGTTGCATTGAGATGTTTTGGTATTGATTTGGCAGGAGCCTAGGGTTAGGTCCTAGAGTGAGTCTACAAAGTGGCTTCCAACGTGCACCCAACCCATAAGTGGCACGCAGGCAATCACATATGGAAGTCTTAATAAAGTGATAACAATTAATAATGAAATTAGGGTAAACATTAATAAGATAATGAGATTCCTCAAGCACACCATGAGCTTTACATGGGGCCATGGGTGACTTGGGAAGGCATGCCCGCACTCGTAGGTGCAAGTTCTTACCTAGAGTGATTTGCCCCCACATGTTCTTGCAAAGTCATCATTCTCCTCTGTAAGAGAGAATGCACAATTTTGTATGGTGCGTCTGTATGAGCACAACATAGACACTCTTGTTGTGACCTTTTCACACATCGCCCCATTGCAAAAAGGGCCCTAATTTCTTTTGCTTTTAGGGATTTTAGTCACCAGTTGTTGAGAGTTTGGAGATAGAGTTTTCAAGTGGTCATCAAAGTTGATTAGAAAAATCATGATCGGAACAATGTTTGAGCACCATCAAAGTGCTTGGAAGGCCCAAGGGACGAAAAATGCATTTGATTTAAGTCAATTTGGACAACTTTCTATTTTTAAAAAGTTTTTCCTATTTTTTAGGGACCCTTGCTTTTTTATTTTTGGAAAGGTCAAGTCAGGGCAGGGCAGTGGGTTGCTTGTCTTCAGAGTCTAAAACTGACATCTCTAAGGTTGAAAATCACCAACAAAATCCATCAAGTGTAAAAGGCAAAAAAGTTTCTAAATGGAGATGGACATGTTAAGCTTAGTCCAATTGAAGTTTGCCATGAAAGGAAATGGTCGTGTCTTGTGTCATGAGGAATTCCGCCCAGGCAAGACATGGAAATGTCCAACATATGATCAACTTCGCCTTGGCAAAATGGCAATGGCTTAAGGATGATGAAGTCCACCTAAGGTAGAAAGTGCAATTAGCTTGCCAAGCATGAAGTTCGCCCAAGGGAAGATGGCAATGTCCAAGCCATGTTCAAGTCCACAAAAGATTGTCCAACCAAGCATCAAGTCTGTCATGGATAAAGCGGACCAAGTTTGGAAAGTCAAGGAAATTAACCCAACACTTGGAGAAATTTTCAAAAAATTCAACACTTAGAAATATTTTTTTGAACACATAAAAAATTTTCCATGTTTCTTGCTGATAGTTAATGACTACTCAAGGAGGGCTTCCATGAAAAGTCCAAATGAAATTTGCCAATAAAGGAATGCAGCCTAAATCTGAAATAAATTCCAAGTGGAAAAAGGTTGTAGACACCAAACTTGGACACGTAGACTTCAACGAATTCAACAGGAGAATGTATGGGCACGATGGATACTTACGAACACCAATTCCTCGGTGAATGATGAGGAATGGCCTTGTCTGGGCAGTTGGATTTCCACCAACCGTGGAATGTGCTGAGTTAATGGTTGAATGAGCTTGCATTATAACTTAAAAGAAAGGCAGATCATTGTGCCAAACGGGAGGGTGTTGGCTTATGTCGGAGAATTGGCAATCCAGGAAGCATTTGGGATCCCAAGCTACAACCGAACTTCATTTACAACCAAGGAGGAAAACAAAAGAATTTATGAGGACCAGTTTGAGCCTAGTGCAATAACTGTTAATAAGTTGTGGCTCAAAAAGCCAAGGCCCACCCTTAAAAAGGTGCCAAAGAAGTTGCTTCGCACAGATTTGAAGGACTATGAGGACATTATTTTGCTGCTAAATAGAGTTATGGGCAGCCCTCAAGGTGCGCCATTTGAAACCTGGATGTACTATTTTATTGACAAGATCACTTCAGGGGTCAAAATGTTCAATTGGTCTCAAATAATCAGCAACAACCTTGATGAACAATTGAGAAATTTGGAAAGGACAAAATTATTTTGAGTTCCTACATTATTTACCTACTGGCAAGAAATTACAATTACACAGGACTGATTTGCGAAGGCATGGTAGGCAATGGTGAGAATGAATTCAAGGCATATGACTATTACCCACAGCTGCAACTTCATGGAAAATCCCATTTCAAATGAGTGAATGATGCATTTTTAATGTACATCACAAGGACAATGCAGGGAGGAACTCATTAGAGGCTCACTAAGGAAGCCAAGAGCTTGATAAGCAAGTATGGATCCTAGTTCATCCAGTATCCAAGATTCGCATATATCAAAGTTCATGGATTTAGTAGATGTCCTTACCGACTTCCAATTTATCCTACCAATAGAATGATATTGCTCAAAGTTTTAAGGCAATTGGAAATATATGAGGGCTTCCAAAGAGCAAAGCCCAAGACTGCCATTTCCTTTCCTTTGTTCATTGGAAATATGATTGAATCTTGCCTGTTGGCACAGGCAACTGAAATTGCCAGGTTGGAGATGCAGTGGTATCCATTCATATTGTACCAATCTAGGGCTGATTTCGACCTGCACAACCATATTGGATTGGTGAATGGAGAAAAGTACAGACACAAAGTAGACCTAGAGGACTTTTGGGCAAATGTTGTGGATGAATTTGATGTCAGGAAAAAACTTTGGTCTAGGTTGCTTGTAAGTTTGATCAAAACAACCAAGCTTTTCCATGTACCCGACCAGCTAGAAGATGATGGAGAGTACACTCAACCGCACTGGTCAGAACTAGAGCTCACTGATTTAACCACCTTGATGCGGCCAATTGTCAAGTATTCATAGTGGTGGGTTGAGTAGCATGTCCAAGAGTTGAAGCAAAAGAATATGACTTTCACTTATAACTTGATGGGCGCAATAGAATCACATTTTTCTAATGAGGGAGCATACCAATGTATCGAGCCGAAAGTATTAATTCAAGGAAAAGGAAGAAAGCAATTGGTGACTCTGCAAGGTCAAAAGGGAAGAAAATTGTGAATGAAGAACCTACTAAAAAGAGGCAGAAATCAGGCCCCCTCCCATTCCACTACATCTAGGAATTTGGATAGCATACTGATTCTTAAGGAAGAATCACTAGCTGAGGTAAGGATTCCTTCTCCAATCCATGAGGAGAATATTGAATCAATCCAGCAGGAGGATCAAGAGCCCCCATCTCCTTCAAACACGGAGATAACGGAGTCAAAGAATGAGATGGATATCTTGGACGAGGAATTTCAAGAGGGAATGATTTCCGCTCTTAGAGGAGTTCAGGATTTTCCATATGAAGAAAATAATCAAGAAGAAGAGGGTATTGAACAATCCATAGCTCCTGATTAGTTAAAAGAAAGAATGAAGATAAAAGCGCCTATGGAAGTTCAGGAAGAAGATGACACAACTGATTTCTTGGCTAGATTAGACAAGATGGCAGTAAGGAAGACAACCAAGAGGTATTCCACAATTCAGAGGGATGAAATGGGTTGTCGTTTCAGTTCAGATTGTTGTGTCGAAAGTTGATAAGGCAAAAAAGGACATTACTCTTGAGTATGAAATTACAACTATCAACATTAGTCCGACCACCAAGGCTCAAGAGGTTGAAGACTTGGGCACATCAATCACTCCATCAAGGCAAGACTAGAAAAGGAGATAGGGAAGAAAAGAAATTGAGCACTTGAAGAAGTATGTTCAGTACTTGACCAAACCTCTTGATCATGATGATACAATAGCTCCTCCACTTTTGAATATCTCACAAGAGGCAATTGGAGATTTTGAGGATGGAAAGGTAACGGCAAGAGAAGCTAAGGAATGGATGGCATGCAATAGTGAAGAAGTTGACACATTTGCGAAAAAGTTGATGTTCACATATGGGCAGACTTCTTCTTTGCTCTTCAAAATTGCAAACATGGCAAAAACATGGGAAGATCTTCATGATATTCAGGATAGAGTAATCATGTGCTTGAGGGTGTTGAAAGGAGTGCCTACATAGGAATTGAATGATGGACCAGTGATTGCAATAGGGGCTATATATTTTAACACATGGTACTGAGCATTAATTACACAAAGTGAGGTCTTAGAAAAGGTGAAGACTAATAGTATCAAAGTTGGGAGCAGATTGGAGAGATTTAGAACAAGATTTTCCTTATAGTTGTTGATATACTTGGGAAAGAGACTATCCAAGCAAATGATATGCAAATGGAAAATCTAAAGCTTAGAACTCGGGAGAATTTCTTTGCCATCACCAAACCAATTCTAAAATAGAATTTGACTAGGGCATCGAATTTCTCATCCATCTGGGATGCCTTTTAGAAACATGTGTTGGAGTGGGAGAATGTTTTTGCCATGTATGCAAATGACTTGGACGGAATAGAATTCAAGGTGAATATGTTGTCACATGTCGCAATGGAAGAAGTCATCCCTCTCGTGTCCAAGTTTATTGAACATGCCACTATGGAAAAGAATGATGATGCACCTTCCTAGAAGATAGCTCGTCATGCAACTTGTATTCCATGCATTCGCTCTTATTATTATTTTGGGAAACCCTAATTAGGGTTGTTATGCTTTAAATCTCAACCCTTGATCTTGGATCGACCTCGGCCTTTGATTTATTTCAAAGGCTCTATGTAAGCTCCTCTTCTCTCATTTTATTGTGTGAAGAGACTTATAAGATTGTTGCTAAGAACTTTTTGGCAATAAAAGCTCATTCGTATTTTGCTTTGAATCCTTATTGTCATCATTTGGTTGCATGGTTTTAAGCTTTCTTAAACATAGAATAGATTTTCTTTACAAAGTTGTTAGATGAATGAAAGATTTGATAGTATAGATTGGTGAAACTATTGCTCATACTTTTTTTGAACAAATGATTTTGTTCATTGTATAAAGTTAGCCTAAGCTTATATTGTGGATACTTTAACTTCTACTTTGGATAAATATTGTTCATTTGATGGTATTATTCATAGTGTGAATATCTTCAGCACAAACCTAGAAGATTACATTTAATTTGTGTAGTTGTCCTTCATGAAGCGAAGCAAAGTGTTGTTGTTGGTTTCATCTAGTCTTTAACGTCTCTCGAGTTCTTAGGAATAGCTTAGAACTTCTAAAACCCTTCTCCCTTTTTATCCTTTTTGAGGTTCAAAATTTGAAAAGTGCCCCAAAAGAATGAAATTTTATTGTCAAATCCATCTAAGTCCTAGCTTGTGAATCATATCAATTGAGCGTAAGTCCCCTTGCATGTTTCAACAAACATCACCAAGGAAGCTATCCAACACAAATTTGCTTGTTCGCACATATAAACCTTGGAGTCATCATGTGATCTTCATGCAATCTTAGCACACACAGTGATTTTAATCAAGAGAGAGTAGAGTGTGCTTGGATATTTTATTTTGTGTTCAATGGATGATAAAACGTACAACAACAACTCCCTCCTCTTAACTCTAGAATCTAGGGCCTTGTTTAGTCTTGAGTAGAGACTCTATTTGGACATATGTCTTGCATGTCCGCACATGTAGGTGTTGGTACTTACCCAAAGTGATTTGCCCACACATGCGTTATTGGTTCTTGCATTGTTGCCATTCTCCTCCATATGAGAGACTGCTTGGATGTTCTTGAGTAGTGACCTATGTGGCTATATACTTTGGTTTATCCTCTTGTGTTAATGTTGCATTGTACTATAGATGGCATTATGTGATTATGTATGAATTTGCATAGCGTGTGTAAGCCTATTCTTCATCTTATTACATTGCATTATTGTATGGGTCGTGTGACTATCTCCGCAAGCACGGTGAGGTGGACCTTTGAGTACCACATGGTCAGGTGGTGTGACAAACAATAGTCGGAGACCAGTGTACAAGTTCAAGAGCAGATTCGAAGGCTTCTTCATATTCCTTGTCTTTGTATTTCTTCTCTCTCCAATTGTAATTGTATTTAACGTAATCAAAAGAACAATGTGATCCTGTATGGTATGCAATTTGTACTCCCCAGCGTGGGAAAGATTGTATTTCACCCTTATGTTTCAGTAGGATTAGCTATTTGCTAGATTTGCTCAATTTTTGGGCTGAGACTAGTGAATCAGAGACTAAGGTTGTTCTCCAACATCGGTTGATCAGCATCTCCACCTAGCAATCAATGTTTGTGAGTCTCTGGTCTAAGACATTCTATTTACTCGATCGGGGCATTCTGTAGAACGGCATCTTCAAGTCTCTAGCTGAGACCTTTTGCTTATTAGACTGGGCTTTTTTGCAGAACGACATCTACGAGTATTTGGTCTAAGACTTTCTACTCATTGGACAAGGCTTTTTTGCAGACCGGTGTCTGAGCGTATGGACCGGCATCCAAGAATTTCAATGTTTGCACATGTGGATTGGCATAGGCATCCAGGAATTTCAGCGTTTGCACCTAAGGATTGGTGTGTACGCCTAAACTTCAGCATCTTGGGCTCTGCTCTAGCGCCTTTGCCAAGCTTAGCTTTTATGTTTGGGAATCTGACACATTTGTGATTGCAAAGTGTATAAATGCATTTATATGCTTGGTTTAGCTCACTTGATATGCTCTAAAGGTTATACGAACTAGTTGCATGATAGTGTTATCATAGGAACATTTCCATTGGTGTTTTAAAATGAGCCTTACTTTGGTTGAGCCTATTCTAGAGGTTGAGCTAATCCCCTCCACAAGTAGTCATGTATCCTTAACCGGCTTAGTCTGGGAAGTAGCTCATTAAATCTAATCCAAACTCTTGTGCCACCGGCGAAACATTCAATTCTATATCAATTGCATAGTTGGGAGTCATGGAACCCTTGGAAGTGATTGAGATTTCTACCATTGCATAGTCGCAAAGCAACCAATTGAGTTAATCTCATTATCGAGCCTAATGCTCATATTTTGTTAAGCATGTTTAATGTAACTATTAAAATAATAATAATGTCGTATAATTTTATGCATGTTTACCCTATTTTATGAGGGTTCCTTGGCAAGGCATTACAAATCTAGGAAGAGAAACCTAGAAAACTATCAACAAGGGGAAGAACAAAGATAAAAAACAACAAATATACAAAACAGACGACCACCAAAACAAGTGGTTAAGAAATAGTTACAAATAGACCAAGAAAGGGGAAAAAATCCCAAGGAGCCAAGGGGATCTGTAGAGGAAAAATGAAGATCATCAAGTTTCACTATATGGACTAGAAAAGGCAAAGTTAGTGGTGCCATTGTCAATCCCTATAAAGGGACCAATATGTTCACAAGAGGAAGTTCAGGACAAAGAGAGGTACCCCCATCATGATCACACCATACATCAAAGGCTGAAGTAGCACTTGTAGTAGTGAAAATCCCATAACATACATTTGCCTTTGTGACTAAATAGGGGGTCGGAGAGGAGACGATCTAAGGCAATTAGAGAAAGCAGTGTCATGCCATAGAAAAGAAACAGTGACCATGGTGCAAGGGAAACATGTGAAGCAAAAATTGTGAGAGACGTCATCTTACAAGCCTATCTACATCAATGAGAAAATTAATGTTATCCAAAAGCCATTTAGGGCTACCAATCTCCTAGATGTGTTGAAAGCAAAAGCAGGTCATCAAATTAGGAGCTTTAAAACCTCAAAAAGTCATAAGGATTAATGTTGAAGGGTGATGGCCTCCTAAAGATAAAGGACCAACTGCAATTGGCCTAAATTATAATATGCCCTATGGATATTTGCTCTAATTTTTCCAAATGTTTCAAAGAAAATTATACAAACATTTTGCAAGGGAACTGATTTCTATTCATCCACAGATTATATTGAAAATCTTACAATATCATACTGAAATAGAGATATTACCATCAAAATAGATAGATCATTACAATCTTATTTTTCAAACAATTGAAATACCTCTATTCTTGCTAGTTTGTCTTCAAATGAAGACTTCACAAATTTGCCCAGTTGTGAACTCCGTCGCGAATTCACCTCCAAAGATGAATTGGGTTTCTATCCAATCCACCAAGAAATCCTAAAGGTTTTTGTCCTCTAGTTTTCAAAATTAAAAGCCAAAGCTTCTCAAAATTCTCCAAGAGAGAACAATAACCAAGCATGTTTTGAATAATCCTCTCCTTGTACTTTTATAGCCTTCTCTAGAAAACTCTTAGCATTCCATTTCTGTTTTTTAATTTGAAATAAAGTGACTTTTATTTTATAATTCTAGTTGACATAAAAAGTCACTTTAATTGCTCTATTAAATAATTAAATGAAGTTGTCATTATATTTCGACAACTTAAGTTTTTAATTATTTAATTAATTTCTAATTTCCCAAAAAGGGGACATTATAGTCCTCCCTCCTTAGAGATTGTTTGTCCTCGAGCAATCATGAATCTGCATACCAATACCAGGATCCCAAATAAATCTGCAAACAGCTCCATTGCACATTTGGGAACAACTAAACTCAAAATCAAAACCTGCCACACTGTGAAACAATCTGCTCAGATGCGACTCATTCATCAACAAGATCCCTGGATCCCAAGGCCAATATGGAGAACTATCACTCCCATCACCTGAAGACTTCATCTCATTCTTAGTTTAACATCTCTGTAACCCATCATGCAAACTCAAAATCGGGCAAGTTGCAAATCTTCTTTCTGAAGGAGAGTGCATCTCATACCATGATGAAGTATAACCATCTTTCTACCAATCATTCAATCTCTTCTTAGTGATCATCATAAACATACTCAACTCATCAACTTGTGACCTGAAAGAAAAATGATATGCACTCCTCACAATACAATCAAGTCGATAAGTACCACCTTTTTGCAAAGAGTAATGCTCACATCTATTGGACTCATACTCATCATCTTTTCGCTGCTCTACTCTATTAAAACTACAGTCTAGAAGTTCGTTATCACATACAAACCAATTTGCAAACTTGCTGCAACAAATGGTATCAGCGCTATTAAAACTGATAATCTGATTTTTAACATTTTTAGGAATGCATTTCCAATCATCTACTAGTAACAACTCAAACTTACACACCACATTGGAATCCCACGTCTTATTTGCGTCATCTAAATCAAGAGGTGCTCCATCATCCAAAGAGAAGAGTGGATTATTGTATATCAATCACATCAACATCTACTTCAAATAACGAATTATCAATAAGCTGGAAAATCGCCTCCTACTGATTTTTACTCTCATTTTCTGATTTCTCAATCAAATGGGCAGCAATGTATTCATCTTGACATAAAAATGCACCTGTGAACTTAGCTTCCATCTCATGTCCTCACACTGCTCTAGCTTGCCATTCGGTGAAGCCTTTAACACCACCTCATTCCCATCCTCTAAGAACTCCAATTGCCTCTTGTGATGATCCAATGTGTACCTACCAACAGATTGAAGCCACCGCATGCCTAGAACCACGTCAAATTGTTCTAACTTGATAACATAGAAGCTATCAATCAATATGTAGACCCCCAACTGAAGACTAAGATAAGGAACTCTTGTAGTGCAACTCAAGATTCCACCACTAGCAACTATCACCCTCAAACCCGAGAATTTCTCAACTTGTAATCCACATTCTACAACTAAGTGCTCACCAATGAAGTTGTATGTAGCACCAGTGTCTACCAAGCAGACTATTGGCCGCCCCTTAAGTACTCTCTTCAATTGAAAGAGATGGTACTATGGTACTCCTGAGAATGTAGCGATGGTGACCTTAGGCTGATCAATCCTATTTTGATTTCTTTCCACTGAGGGCTGCTCACTGCTCTCCTAATTATCAATGTCCTCAAATTTGTTGTCCTTAATCCGCTCTTCTTCATCCTTTGAAACTACCTCAATGTAATGTATTTTCCCTTTTCTAAGGCACTTATGTAATTAATATTTGTGTTGGCCCATAAGGTAAATCTACAAAGATTATTAACCAACAAACTAGAGATAATATTTATTGTGGGGCCAAATTAATTAGCGGCTATTGCATTACTTTATTGGGCTATTGTTATATTTTATTGGGGCCCTTAATTATTCGAAAGAAAGGAGCTGGGGAAATCATGGGTCCCTTATTTCAAACTAATATGCATTTTAACATGAAAATCATTTTATTTAGTGTTGAAGGTAACGCGTGAAGCCCATAAGACACCTGATAATAATATCACTTTATGTAGGTACGTTTCAGACTATGTATGGATTGCATAAGGCTGATAGTGGTGGCGTAGCTAGTTTCCTTTTTTGGGTTTGCATATGTGGCATAATAGCCAATTTTTGTCTCTAGTCTAGGTTTGGTAAGAACCGTTACAGATGGTTTACATATGTAAGGAATTCTGATATACTGCTTTTTTATCATAATATAATGGGAGTTGGCCATCTCCAGCTTTATATTTATCAAAAAAAAAATCTATAGAAGCAAATAATTAATATTTGTGTTGGCACATAAGGTAAATCTTCAGGATTATTAACCAATGAACTAGAGATAATATTTATGGTGGGGCCAAATTAATTAGCAGCTATTGCATTACTTTATTGGGCTATTGTTATATTTTATTGGGCCCCCTAATTATTCAAAAGAAAGGAGCTGGAGAAATCATGGGTCCCTTATTTCAAACTAATATGCATTTGAACATGGAGATCATTTTATTTAGCGTTGAAGGTAACGCGTGAAGCCCATAAGACACTTGATAATTATTGATGTCGATTCATAAAGATCATTTATAATGAGAGGTGGATTTCGATTTAATATTTGATGCGATATGTTTATAACAAGGCGGAAGCTTGGAAATACTAGTCTTCACGATTTAGTTCGGGCGTTGAAATATTTATATTGCAGGAGATTTTCTAACTTCCTAATGTTTTAGTGGAAGATATTATATATCGTAAATATTGTTCCCGTGCTGGAGTGAATACTTCTTGCGGAGTTCTCGATTCCTCTTTGTGGTCTTCCTATGTTGTGGTGAAGAGAAACATATCAAGTTCGGTATGGATGGGAATTCCCTTGAAAAGATTATCGATATTCCTTGATGCTTTTGACAATACAAGGTTCCTGTGAGTAAAAGAGCCATTTGCAGCAAACTTGGACATTGATTTATCAGTGGTATAAGCCGGGTGTGTGTTGGTATGTATCACCTGTTGAAGGACGGCTTCTTCATCTGCAAGCCGGAAATCATTCTTGGCATGAACAGATTCAGCAGAATCAGAAATTCATATCTATCTCAGACTCAGTTACCGATGCGTAGGCATATGCTCGGGATGCGGACGCAGATGCGGGCGGATGCGGATTCTGATCTAGGTGCCCTGTGGATGCCACTCAGAAGCACATCTGGGGGCCTAGGATGCACTTCTTGATGGCATCCACATGCCACCCAGGCACATCCATGGGCATCCGCATCTGGGGGCATAGGATGCGCTTCTTGATGGCATCCACATGCCACCCGAGCACATCCGTGGGCATCCGCGGGAACATTAATAATTTTTTGTAATGAATATATTCTTAGTACAATGTGCTTCAATCAATCAGACTTTTTATTAGTCGCCTTTGTCTGAAATATCATCTTTCTGAACTTTGCTTTTACTTGCTATGTCTAGGAAACTTTTGCTATAATTGGTATCATCTCAGCTTCAAGCTATGTCACAGAGTTAGGCGAATCTGATGCATGCAATTCGAAATCTAGCGAGTTTTTAAAAATCCCATAAAATTCGTTTTTGTTCATCCAAAAATTCGTACGGTAAACAGATTAGGGATTTTCAATAAACAATGCATTTCAAAAAGTGAGTTTCCCAGACGATGTCTTCTATTCATAAATATTTGATGTCCTTTCTCGTACTGGAGACGCCATGACAAAGAGGAGGGCTCTTCAGTCGGGATGAAACATTGAAGCATTTCGGGCTTTATGACACAAGTGTCAATAATATGACAAATATTCAATCGGTCAAAAGAGCAGAAGCTTCATCCTTGTGCCTATCACAAGACTTGTTCCAGTAGGCAAAGGAATTAATCACGATAATTACAGTGTTAGACACGACAAAAAAGTTCCCGTCCGCGTAATACAGAAAAGTCCCAATAATAATAGTGCCCCTAATATTCAAATCAAATCTGTTGGCATCGCAATTAGGATTATCGGTTGTTGACTACCAATTCAAATTATATTATGAGAAATTAATAATATCAATATGAGGTTTCTTTTTATTTTTCATTTGTTTTTATCGTTTGTTCTTTTATTTTTATTATTGTTTCTTCTTTTTTAAATTAAAATTGACATATTAAAATATTAATAACATTTAAGAAATTAATTATTATTAATATATGATATTATTTCTTGCACTTTGCATATATCATATATGATATATATTATATATAATATATATATATATACACGCATCCAAACGCATCTGCATCCCCTAAAAAAAAATTTACGCATCCGCACCCAAATCGGTAACTTAGATCTCAGATATTATTTCCCATTATACAGAGGTGCCAACTGGAGATGTACAGAATGCTTGATCTTGGAAGGTCGATGAGCAGTTCTTGAGTTATATCATGCCCAGTAATTATACAGCAAATCTGTAAGGGACTGCAATCAGGTTCAATGCTACTTAGCAAATGCTTCTTTATCTTCTATTTGTGGTTAGAAATACTAGCTTCTCCATTTCTGTATTTTGAATGGTAAATTGCTAGATATTGAGCAAATCCTATTCGAATTCTATATTTGGAGAACACTGTGTAAATCTGAAGCATCACAGTTAAGTCATCTGTAAGCTTGTAAAATCAATGGCTGTTATCAATTCACCAATCTAGTAGAACAGTGAAGCATAAGAATTAAGTAGGCGGACAGAGATTTATATAAACAGAGGTAGTCTAAAAAGTGTTTGACCAAATGCCTATGCAATTTATGTGAGATTTGTGATGAAATTTTTGGGTCAGAACCATAGGGGTTACTACATTCCAGGATGTAATGACCCTTACTATAAAGGCCACTAAAAACCACTAATACTGAACTGAGAAAATTCGTCAAACAGTTGGCATGCACTGAATACACTGCTGAAAGAAAAATACTGAATATAGGAAATTATTTTGCAATATATGAGTTCGCTGTCCCAAAATTTCAAAATAATAGATAGCAACCAAATACCATCTAAAACACTATCAATGATGTAGGAAATTGCTCAAAACCATATGCCATTCATATATCAACAATTTGCAACAATGCCATACATTTTTCAGTCAATGATATGATCATCAGACCCTAGGTTTGCAATATAGATAGACTGAAAATTACAATGCCCTTTCACTTGCAAAATCCTAGCCTTCCTTTGTTACCAATAATGCCAAATGGCAAACAAAGACAAGTACAATGTAAAATAGTAAAGTGCTGAAGCTATATTTTGTACTCAGCTGAAAACATATATTTCTCAGAAAATATGCCAAATGCCAAATGAGAAATGAGGAACCTGATTGTAGATGGCTGCAATAATTTTTCGGACTGCTTTTTCGAACTGCTTTTTTGGACAGCTTTTTCGGATCTGCTTTTTCGGATTGCTTTTTCGGATCTGCTTTTTCGGACTGCTTTTTCGAACTGCTTTTTCAAATCTGCTTTTTCGGACTGCTTTTTTCTTCTTGCAACCAAATCTCAAGCCCTCAGGTAAATCTGAGGATTCCAAATAAGCTCAACTTGAAATGGCTGAATACCACTTCCAAACTTGCAACCCTTCAGTAGATATTTCACTACCTCAGTTATGCCAATCTAGGGGAGTGATTCGTTCCCAAAGATCGAATAGTATTTGCAAACCACAAGGCTACAAATTGCTTCACAATGAAGAAGCAGAAGAAATCCCAAATCCAAGCATGTGCAAATGAAAGCCCAAGCCCTTTATTTATTCTTTTCCTTGAGAAGTTGCTAGAACTTCTAGAAACATCCAATCATAATGTACTTTATAATAAAATAACATTATAATAATAAAGTACATTTCTCAACTCAAAATTATAACAATGTAGGCCCAAATGTCTCATAACTGAATGTAGGCCCAACTACGACTGATCGTAGGCTCAAGACTGAACGTAGGCTCTACTACAACTGGATGTAGGCTCACTCTGGATGTAGGCTCCACTACAACTGCATGTAGGCCCAAACTGGATGTAGGCTCTACCGAATGTAGGCTCTGTCAGCAATATGCAATCAAATGATCAACATAATGACCCTCTCTCCAAACCATTTGCCTACGAGAGTTGATGATAGGCAAATCCGTCATGCCAAACGATGTCAGCCAAAATGGGGACATGACAGTCCGCCCTTCCTGAAATTGCTTGTCCCCAAGCAATGGCTAAACAAATAATCAATCAATCCACCTGGATCCCAAATGTAGTCATGATCTAAACTGTTGTCAATCAACGCAAGCTCCTGCAATATTCTCTGAAATATAATCAAGAGGAATCCATAATCAAACTGGCAAATACAACTCAACCAAATTCCAACATCACAACTGCCAGTGTCAGGAACCCACGAGAAACAAACCCTCGAAATATCAGAACCCAAGTAGAGAGGACAACTCAAACTGCAAACATAGTAAATATCACCAACACATCCCACTGGCCTGTGTAAAGCACACAATCCAACTCTGCAACAACAATGAACACTCCCGAATAAATCTGCACCAAGTACGGAGAATCCACACACTGTACAACTCTTGAAGTGAAAACAACTCTGCAAATCACCGACCACTGTCTCATACCCATAACTACCATGTACTGCTGATGGTGAATAATCATCACATGATAGATAGCAAGAACTAGAACCCAAACCAAACCTGACGGCCATCAACTGCTCAACACATGGATCAAATGCTAACTGATGTACATACCCCCCAGTATAGTGCTGATAAAAAGGACCAACCTCAATCAACATTTCACCATGCACAGGTGATACAACCCACTGTGACTGATCACCAACTAAGTCAGGAGATGAAATAGCCAAAGGAGTAGAATCAATAACAACAACCGCTGAGGTATCACTCCCAAACTCCTGCTCTAAGTCATGCACTATCAAGATGTTAACCACAGAACCTATCGCCATGTCATGCTCATCACAACTCTCATCCCATGGCGTCAAACCATCCCATAACTGATGACAAGCACTAGGGACCAAAGTATATCTACGTAACATCATCTCATCAACATGGTCATCAAAGGTAAACTGATGAGCATACCTCACAGTGTAATGCCGATAAGATGCGCCAATCTCAATCAGTGACTCAGACTGCACTCCAGAAGAAACTAACTGCAACCAATCACTAACCAAGCTGGAACTAACTACTACCTCCGAAGACATCGTCAAGGGAGTAGTATCACTAGCAGGAACCATGCCAACTGCCGGCTCACCAACATCACACATGATCTCTGATACAACATCCCTAGTCTCCGTGCTATCAGTAGTAGAGACCACCATCATGTCAGGCATACCACAACAATCTGTTGCAGCACCCAACTCAACTGAACTTGACTCTAGTGGAAACGAACCCGATATGCCAATGCTAGTATCAAGGATGGATGCATCCCCATCTCCACTGTCTCTGACAATCTCGACCATGGACATCCTCAGATCACCAGACACCACGGTCTGTGACTGTATAGAATCTGGTAAAGACTGAAGTCGCTCTAACTCCATGGTCACCTCTGCCAAATGAAACTGTGACTCCTCGAAAGCCAACTATGTACTCTCAAGAAACTTAGAAGTCACCTTGAGCTGCTGAGTAAGCTCACTCACTTCACCTTCCTTGACCAACAAGGCATCATATGCTGTACTGCCCCACTTCATAAGATGATCTCTGTCGGCTACCAACTGCATATAATTCTGTCTCAGAATTTGGATAGCCTCCCACAAAGAGTGGATCTCTATCAAGGAAAGGTAACTGCCTCCCTGCTAATCGCTAGTAGGAGAACCCCATCCATAAACTGCTAACAACTAACAAGCAGCATCGAAATGCTCGCAAGCGGCAGAAATGTCACGCTCACTAACTCTCAGCTAACTAGACACATGATGGCGCTGGCTGGTCGAACTCCTAGACTCTACCCCTAGTACACTGTCCAAAGGAGTAACCTCAAAATAGCTATCATCTGTAATACTGCCATCCGAATTCTGCAGACCAGTTGTTGAACTCGTATCATCAAACTGAGTGACTGAAGCATCAACATAAACCTCTGTATCAAAGGAACCCGCTGAAAAGACTAAGTCCTCAATACTGTCAATATCATCCTCCTCTAACACACTATCCAAAGGAGTAGACTCAAAATCACTGATCTCTGGAGTACTACCATCCATACTCTGCAAATCAACTCCAAAGCTCACATCATCATATGGAGTATCAAAACCTATAGCATCGTTATCCAACTCCGTCGTAACAAATGAATCTGCCGAGGATGCTAAGTCCTCAGAACTGTCCACAGCATACTCCTGGATGTCATCAATACCCATATGATCCTGGGACTCATCTGTAAATACTAACACCTCAGATGTACCTGAATCATCACAAACCCACTGCACCCTGAGTGGTCGAGTGGAAATGTACACAACTCCTAACATCGGTGTATAGAAACTAATACCAACATCTGACAAGTTGCGGGTACAAGAAAGGACAACACCATGCAATCTGCTAATCAAATCCATGATAGCACTCAAACAACTACTGCTACCAATAGGTGATAAAGATCTCCAGTCAACATAATCCCAAACACCAATATAACGATCCCGAATCCACATCCATAAACTAGAATCAGCTGGTAACTCAAGCAAACTCCTCACCTGAGTAATATGACTAATACCAACTAACTCCACATATATGTCTGATACTGTACTCATTGCAATCTCTGAATCAGGAATGTGAAGGCTAGACATACTCATATCATCATCAACATGGGACTTGACTGTAAAAGAAAGCGGAGTCCCTGCCACAAGTGCTAACTCCTGAACTGAACTCGCTTCAAGACAAAGCTCATCCACATACCTGTCTGATACTGACCCTGAATCCTGGATGTGAATGAAAAATGTACTCTCACAACTATCAGCAACCACATGTGATCCGCATGTCGCAGAAAGCTGAGTATCACGTGTGTAAGATGGATCTGAACTCAACTCTACGCCATACCCATCCACATGTCTCTCTGCGGCACTATTCCAATCAATTGTACTATCCTCGATCACTATAACATCATCAGGATCAACCGTACCGCAATCACTATCAGTGTCAATAACACAATCTGGTGTGCCTGTGATGTCTCCCTGTATCAAATCAGCATGTCTCTCCGAGTCCTGTAATGCCAATGGAGTACTCAACAAAGAGGCTCGAGTGTCCTCGAACTCTCGAGAAAGCCTGCCAACTTCCTCCTCCTTCCTCCTCAAGGCATCTAAATGGTCTCTGGCAAGGCTAAGAAGATGGTCACGATCTGAAAGAAGATGTAAATAACTCATCTTCATCACTCCCATTCCTTCCCTGATCGCTTGTAAGTCAACACAAGAAGACTCTGCCTGAACTCCCTTATGTCTATCCTGTAACTGAATCATCCGGATGTGATCCTCTATCATATCCCGCATCCTGTCATAATGAGATAATGTAGACACAACACTGTCTTCATTTATCTTCAGTTGGCTTGACAAATCATGTGAAGTGCAACCAAACTCAACCTCATGTGACAAAGCATCCAACTGTGCCTGATACTCTCTATCAGCAAAGTCATGAATACTCAATGTCTGCTCATTGCTGATATGTATCTCATCATCATGCACAACAACCTCCTCACAATCATCATCTGAATCCATTGTGTTGTAGTTACTATTCTGAGCACCTGTGACATCATCCTCAGGCAACCTGTATACAACTATCTCAACTTGAGTACCAAGTTGACAGTTACTATCAATCCGCATAGTGTCCTTCACCACTTCCTCCTGTGGCTGAGTAGAAACTAAAACATCTGTCGGAATACTAACTTGTTCCTCAAAATCCTCATGAAGGTTTCTGGTAACTGTGTCAGCCGATCTTATGTTATCTCTCCTGCGAGAAGATCTGCCAAATAAAAAACTTGACAACTTATTCACCTTGGCTGGGTCGGACAGTATATCATTTATCACACGGTGGTGCTTATTCCACTGTTCAGACAAGTTCTGGTCTATTCTCTTAAGTTCATCTCGAATGTCTGAATAACCATCATTTCTACTGTGTCTATCTGTTGCCCACGATCGTGTCCTCTGAAACTCTGTACTATTCCTGTCCATACTTAAATCAATCAAGTACTGGTCACTCATGCAAAGACGGTTCTTACCCAACAGGATGGCAAGAAAACCGCTCTGATACAACTGTAATGACCCTTACTATAAAGGCCACTAAAAACCACTAATACTGAACTGAGAAAATTTGTCAAACAGTTGGCATGCACTGAATACACTGCTGAAAGAAAAATACTGAATATAGGAAATTATTTTGCAATATATGAGTTCGCTGTCCCAAAATTTCAAAATAATAGATAGCAACCAAATACCATCTAAAACACTATCAATGATGTAGGAAATTGCTCAAAACCATATGCCATTCATATATCAACAATTTGCAACAATGCCATACATTTTTTAGTCAATGATATGATCATCAGACCCTAGGTTTGCAATATAGATAGACTGAAAATTACAATGCCCTTTCACTTACAAAATCCTAGCCTTCCTTTGTTACCAATAATGCCAAATGGCAAACAAAGACAAGTACAATGTAAAATAGTAAAGTGCTGAAGCTATATTTTGTACTCAGCTGAAAACATACATTTCTCAGAAAATATGCCAAATGCCAAATGATAAATGAGGAACCTGATTGTAGATGGCTGCAATAATTTTTCGGACTGCTTTTTCGGATCTGTTTTTTCGGACAGCTTTTTCGGATCTGCTTTTTCGAATTGCTTTTTCGAACTACTTTTTCAAACTGTTTTTTCAAATCTACTTTTTCGGACTATTTTTTTCCTCTTGCAACCAAAACTCAAACCCTCAGGGAAATCTAAGGATTCCAAATAAGCTCAACTTGAAATGGCTGAATACCACTTCCAAACTTGCAACCCTTCAGTAGATATTTCACTACCTCAATTATGCCAATCTAGGGGAGTGATTCGTTCCCAAAGATCGAATAGTATTTGTAGACCACAAGGCTACAAATTGCTTCACAATGAAGAAGTAGAAGATATCCCAAATCCAAGCATGTGCAAATGAAAGCCCAAGCCCTCTATTTATTCTTTTCCTTGAGAAGTTGCTAGAACTTCTAGAAACATCCAATTATAATGTACTTTATAATAAAATAACATTATAATAATAAAGTACATTTCTCAACTCAAAATTATAACAATGTAGGCCCAAATGTCTCATAACTGAATGTAGGCCCAACTACGACTGAACGTAGGCTCTACTACAACTGGATGTAGGCTCAAACTGGATGTAGGCTCCACTACAACTACATGTAGGCCCAAACTGGATGTAGGCTCTACCGAATGTAGGCTCTGTCAGCAATATGCAATCAAATGATCAACATAATGACCCTCTCTCCAAACCATTTGCCTACGAGAGTCGATGATAGGTAAATCCGTCATGCCAAACGATGTCAGCCAAAATGGGGACATGACACAGGATCTGGTATCAAAATTGGATTTACAATCTATTGCCTGCCTGCATTCATATCATTTTCTCTTTCCTTTCATTCTTGCCCCAGATCTCACATTCTTCATTCATATTTGCACAATCATCTTCCTTAACAGCGAAGGATAATTGTATCTGCCTAGCACTTAGGCTTCTCGAGCCTCCTGGATAATCTTCCTTCCAATGTAGGAGGAGATAGGCCTAGGCTTCCTAGTTTGCACATGCATCCTAGTGAACACCATTTCCTTCATTACAACTATGTACCTTAGTAAATGAAATCATTAATAGCTATAAACTTAATATGACATTTTTGAAACAATTTATTTTGATTTTATTTTATTTAAATGAAGTAGATATTGTTCATTTAAGTGCATAATTATTAAATAAAATAGTAAGTAAACTTCTAGATATCTTGAATACATATTAATGCATAGTATAAGTAGGTAGATTTTATATACTTACAAATAAATCATTAAGTTACATATAAATATACTATGTACTATATTTAAAAAATGAAAACAAAAGACACAAGAAAAATATACAATATACATATTACAAATAGTAAGTGAAAAAATACATTTCCTCTAGCAAAATGATAATCACATCTAAAATAAAATGAAGTTACTAATTTATTTTTGTATTAACTTTTTGAGAACGTATGCATAATTTTAATGATTCATTGCATTACTATTAAAAAATTAAATTTTCAATAAAAGATAAAGTAAATATAAAATATTTTAGTTCTAAATTAAATGTTAAAATAAATAATGTTTATATGTCTAGATATCTTAAATATATGTATTAAAATGTATTCAAGATATATAAAATTTTACTTAATATTTTAATTAATAACTACGTGCTAAAATGAGTAAATATCTACTTTGTTTTTTTATTTTTTTAATTAAATTTAGAATAAATTGTTTCAAAAATATCACTTTAAGTGCATAATTATTTATTCTCAGCCAAATATCTGAAAGGGGTGAAGAGTGAAGACATACCTAGGATGAGGTTGGAAGGAAAAGGATCCATGATTCGCAATACTCTTAAAAAGGATGCAAACTTGTAATGTCACCTTCTTGGGATATACCTTATTTTGCCCAAAAAGTAACAAATCCAAAAATACAACTTATCTACAAGAGTATTATTTAACAAGATTATACAATAGTAATTGAATTTAGGAAAAATAATCCAAAAATACAACTTATCTACAAGAGTATTCTTTAACTAGATTACACAATAGCAATTGAATTTAGGAAAAATAATCAACTTCTCATTAAACAAAATGATAATGTAGATTCCTATTTGTAAAATGCACACTATAGCTTCAACCATATTAGAAACTCAAGGGGAAAACGCCATAGGTTGCCTAGATAATATCCTCTACAATTAAGCCCAAGAGCGTCAAACAACCAACCAACTCAATAGGTGTCTATATTTTAGATTGATGTACTTTTGTAAGTTCTATTCAAATCAGAATTGATCATTCGGTTATTGTTAAATGATTGATTGAATGAATGAATACCTTTGATTGTATGATTGGAGGTATTGATGAATAATGATTAAATGATTGTTGATTAGATGATTGATGAGTGATGATGTAATGAATTCTGGTTTTATACATTGCTGAATGATGAATGAATGAATGCTGATTTTATAGAGAGATGCTGGATTGCTGAACTGTTTGTTTTTTTATCCCAGGATGAAGGGATGATTGATATGGATTTGATGATTATTTGCTCCATTTCTTAAGGGATTAATGATTGATGGATGAATGAAGGATTTGTCTTGATGGATTCACGTGTGATGATTGATAAGTGATCCTTCAATGCTTGGAATGGATTCTCCTTTATTGTGAAAGGGTCGCCACCTTCCATAAAAATTGAGTCACCACATTTCATTGTTGCCTTTGAGAAAAGATAATATATTATTCTCCAAATTGATGTCCCTTGGATGTCCTCCTCAAATGAAACATTCTCCCTTTTATATCTTCCAATGTGAGGGAGAGACACATCTCTTCATCATGTCTGCCCTTTGCAATGGTCACAACCTTTCACAATTTCCACCCTTCAAAAGAGTCACAACCCTTATCATTTCTACCCTTCGAGAGAGACACGGTGTTTCATAATTACCACCCTTTGAAAGAGTCACAACCCTTCATCACTGCTGCCCTTTGAAAGAGTCACTTCCTTATTCTATTCCCATTCCTACTTTTTCCATTAATGCTCCTTAATTCTTATGCTCCCTTCTTTCTTCCTTCCTCCATATCCCCTTTCAAATGAAGTTCTCTTCTCCCTTTTATTATCTCACGTTTGAGGGAGTCCCAACTTTTCATTTCATGCCTTTTGACCATTCATTAAACTTAACTAAATTTTAATTCTAACATATTTTAATTTAATTCTTTTATATTTTTAATTTAAATTTTATTTTTATTCTGTTATATTTTAATTTTATTCTTATTGTTTATTATTAAATCCTATTTCAAAAAGGGCATGCATTACAAAACTTAATTAAGCAGGGCCTGTTTTGGGTCTGCAATAGCGGCTTGATTAAGGAGGGCCTATTTTGAGTCTGCAATAGGGGTTCTGAGCCTATTTTTTGGGCTTGACTGCCAAGATGGTTACCCCTTATTTTATCCATGTATCTGCAACTACGAGACCTTAGTCACGTAGCTTCTTGGAGGCTGGCTGGTCTAGAGAGGAGGATTTCAAAGTTGTTCAAAGTTTGGAGAAGGTGGACATGGTTAGGTGCAAGGAGCCCTTTGATTGGCCGCAGGGAGGTTTAGTTGAGGATCATGCTAAGTTATCCCAGATCTAAGGTAGAAGAATATGCAGCTTTGCAAGGGGTAAGGATATCCTAGCTTGAAGCCCTAATCCAAGAGGGGAGTTTTTCGTGCAATCTGGATATCAGGAATTGAATAAGCAAAAGTATGGAGGAAATGAGGTACCGTGGTAGAAAAACGTGGGGTACAAGTTTACTTGGCCTAAATGCAATTTCTTTCTATGGTTGGCTACTTGCAATAAATGCCTCACTTGGGACAATCTTCGAAAGAGGAGGTTCCAAGGGCCATCAAGATGTTCCTTGTGTGGCAAACGTGAGGACTGCACCTCCCATCTCTTTTTTCAATGTTCCTATTCTATACACATTTGGCACTTTAGAGTATTTGAATGCAGGCCTGTACTCGTGCTTCTTCTCTTGTTGATTTCTGGAATAATTTGGGAAGGCTTCTAGCTAAAGCTTTCTACCTTCAAGCAGCTTGGTCTATTAGGCTTTCTTGCATCTTCTAGCAAATATGGCTTCAAAGAAATCGTAGAATCTTTCATGGAAGGATTTTAGGGCCTCAATAGCTATGGAGAAGGATATCTGGCATGATTCAAGAAATTGTTCTTGCTAGGTGTAAGGTGGCTATCACTTAACTTGGAGAGATGGAGATGATGCAAACTTTAGGCCTCAATGGGAATAATTATAGGCCTTCCTTGCCTCAGCAAGAAGGTAATCCCATAAAGAAAACCCAAAGGGCGGGAAGGTGGGTCCCACCTCCTGAAAATATGTACAAGAATAATTCTGATGGCTCCTCTAGAGGGAATCCAGGCAATGCTGGGATTGGCAGAGTTGGAAAAGACAGCTTTGGTGCTGTAATTTTTTTCTTTCCCATCTACAAGGGCAAGCATACCAATAATCTCATGGAGGCCTTTGCTCTCCTTGTTGCTTTGAAAAGAGGTTGTCATCTAGGATGGCATAAGATCATCTGTGAGCCTAACTCTTTGATCTTTGTTAATTTGTTGAACAAGCAGAACTTGAAAGTGTTAATTGACAGTTGGCTTCAATGGCCTGTCAGATTCTTAGGCTGAGCAGCTCTTTGGACTTTGTGTCTTTTATCCACATCCTTTAGGAATAGGACTGGGTGGCAAACTGTTTGGCTAAATGGGGTTCTTCGCATTTAGTGGATTGGCATATTTGTGATTGGAAGCAACTTTCTCTAGAGTGCTCCCAAAGATTAGAGAGGTTGATTGATGAGGACAGGCATGGATAATAGGTGTCTTGTTCGGGCTCTTACAAGACTCTTTTCTTTTGATTTGCTAGCTGTTGTTGGTTGGTTTCCTATTACCCCTAATGGGGCTGGGCTCTGGCCCTCTAATGTAATTCTGTCTTCTTTGGATTAAATAAATTTTTATCCCTTTGATTGTAAGTGTATAATCGCTGATAATTTTATTTAATAATGTAGATAATTATTTCATTAATTATTTTGATCACTATAATTTCAGTTTTATTCATTATAGATATAGTTTTTCTAAATATATGATGGCTATGTTTTGGTTTTTATGTGCACAGTCACAACATTAAACTAAGTGTCTTGCTGCTACTATGGAACACCTATTATCAAGATTATGATAATTAGAAGGTGAAATTCTATAAGTACCAAAAACTAAAAAGCATATTAAATATTATTATAATAATGTGATTAAATAATATGTTTTATTGGACAAATGATGCAGAACATTAGAATGACAGAAAAGAGAAGCAATTTTTTTCCCACAATTACAAGGGAAAGGACCAAAAATGATGTGAAAACCATAGATGAAAATCTCTGCGATATATCACCAAAGATTAAGGCAAACGATATTATCGCCAAATTTCTCGGCACCGGTTTTTTCAAAATCGCGCAGCGACATTTTGACCAAAAATCGCGATATGTTCTGCAAAAAATTATTTCCAGGAAGTGGAATTTTATAAGCTAAATTTAGGGTTGTCGTTTTTCATCATGCCGTGTGAAAGGAAGACTTAAAGCCTGTGCCGTGTGGAAGGAAGCCTGTCGTGAAGCAAAGCCCGTGTGTGGAGTCCGTCAAAGGTAGATAAATTTAAAATACATTGTATATAATATATGAAATGTAAATATAATATTTAAATTTTATATTTCTATTTGTATGTAAATATGTATGTTTGTGAGAATAAATTTAAAATACATAGCATATATTATATAAAATGTAAATATAATATTTAAAATTTATATTTATATTTGTATGTAAATATAAATTATTGACAAGCATGTAACCTATTTTTAATTTTATATATATTTACAATTTCATATATGTAAAAAATAAAATTTAATAATGTATATATATGTAATTTGTAAAATACTAAAAATTAAAATAGATTTAAGTATTTATATTTAGATTTTTTATTTAGATCTATGTAAGTATTAAAAATTAAAGTTATATAATATTATATAACTTGTATGTAATTTTTAATTTGTATTTTTTAAAATTAAATCTGAAATATATTTATCACATTTTAAATCAAACAACTATTTCTAATTGCTATGTATTTAACTCAAAACTTTGATTAATATATGGTGGATATCTCAAATCAGAATATGTTCTACAAATTTGGTGTATATGTGTGAGATTTTAAAAACATTTTAAGAAATTATATATTTTCAAATGTTCGATAAAAGTACCGATTTTTTCGTAGAGTTTTTGGCAATTCCAAGTTTTTCAAAAATTTTGGGTCAGCCGAGATATTGTCAAGTCCGAGTTTTTCAACCTTGGTGAAAACAATAGTAAAGGGGTGAGTTAGGCAGACAACAGAGGATCAATACAAAAAAGACTTATCAAAGAGGGAAAGGAAGACAAGGGGTAAGAAAAGGATAAAGGGTACCAAGAGGAAGGAGTAGAAGGATACCAAAAAAACCCTCAAACCCATAAAAAATGAAATACGAAATAAGAACAAGAATGGAAGAAGAATTGATTCTAAGGGAGTTTAACTAGAATTGCCAAGCCAAACTCAGTTTTATTGATATTAAAATACACTCTCTTTTTATCAATTCACCGAAAAATTGAACGTATACACCAATTGAAAATTGGAGCTTAGACGCAGTCCCTTTAAAAGATGATTTTAGTTAAGTGCATTGCTCCATTTACTAAAATGGATGACCATAATCTTGGGAACCATAACCCCCCCTTCTTAGAGGAAAGAGTCATTTTTAAGTCACGTGCATTGCTGCATTTATTTACGTAAAATATCTACAAGAGATACGCATAATCTTGGGGAACCATTTCTCCCCTTTCTATAAGGAAAGATTCATTTCCAATCGGTGATTCATATTTTTTTCTAAAACGCAAATGGAGAGATTTTTAATTTTCACCAAGAAAAGATCAAGGTAGATGGGAACCCAATCCCTCTACAGAATACATCAAAATAAGTGCATTGCTCCATTTATTCGCATAAACCAATTACAACAAATAAATATAATCTGGAAAAACTGCTTTCCGCTTTTCTATTACTAAACCTTCATTTATAGTTCAGATACTTTTACATAACAGCAGGCAAATAGAGAGATTTCACCGTTAAAACGATTCTGTTCAAACCAGTCACATTCCAATTGGGTTTCCAATACCTTACGCCATATTTCCCAAAACTAACGTCACTACTCAATCCACTCTTGCAGACAATAAAAACGCTACTTTTCTGAACCACCAAGATAGGACTGCAAATTTTCATTTCAATGTGCAAAGTGGAAGGGTATTTGCAGGGAAATTTCACCATTTAAAGATTCAGTACAAACCAAAACCAACACAAAAAGGGGCTTTAGTTGGGAAAAACAGAAATCAAAACCTAGAAAAAGTAAAAAGAAAAATCTACCTCATAAGGGTTTGTCTTGACGAATGGGCGGCCTAGTTTCTTTGCGATTTCTCTCTTCCGATCAGCAGCCTTCTTTGCAGCGCCTCTGTTGGGGTCAAGCTGTTTCAACCCTACAAACAGAACTACGCAGCTCACTGCAGCACTGATAGCGTACAAAATTAATTCTTGTGTGAATGTAGTTTGCTTGCCCATTTTACTGATGAGGTTTCTTTGCCCTTGTACAGAAGTATTACCTACAGGGGTCAATAAGTGTTATGGACGCACAGAAGAACACACCCCTCCGACATTTAGACCTTCCAACTGACATCAATATTGGCTTTTATTGCGTAGGATTATGAGCGGTTCGCCGCCATATGGAAACTCATGACAGAAAAGCGTTCAAGAACAATTTTTGGCGACACTAACCCACGCCATAAATAGAAGATACGGTGAAATTTTAAAAAGCGAAGCTTAGTTTTATTACCTAGCGTGTAAAAGTGTAGCAAACTTCTAACTTTTTCTTTTGTATGGGGATGATTTTATTCTCATTTTTAAATCTGTTTTTTTACTTAGAAGAGGAGTTACTTTCTCTTTGAACATTTTTGTACAATAGTAAACGAAAATGATAGTTCATCTTGGTAGCTTCTAGATTTGACTATATTAATAATAAAAAGTGTCAACACAGTCAAATTCAAAAGCTACCAATACTCGTTAAGATAGACTATGAAAATTTCATGCTTCTAATCTTAAAGTAATAGTTTTCTCTAATAAAAGAACACATATCAAACTTAAGTTTTATTTTGAAGGTGGTATTCTTGAAGAAGTGGCAAATTATAAATATCTTGAAATTGATTTAACAAAAATTTAAGTTGGAAAAGTTGTACAAAGAAGCAAACTTTGGGAGGTTAGAAAGTGTTCTATGTTTTTCAAAAATAGATGTAGAGAGGCAGAGCAATGGGATTGGAAAACTACTCAAGTCTTTTTGGGCTTTTTGTACTTCTGGTTGTAATCTATGGTTGTGAATTGTGGGTTAGTGGTACCTCTTACCTACAGTTAATGGAAATTGAGAAAATTCAAAAACACTTGATTACAAACAAGTTCAAAATTAAAAGTTTAGTCCTTTATGATATCATGTTGAGTGAAGTTGGGGCTTCTTTTATTTAAGCAATTGCTATGGTGTGACTCATAAGACATTTAAAATAATTGAGCAAATAGAAGAGTAGATGGCCTAAGGTTATCTTCAATGACATATTGTGCAAAAGAAAGAAGACTCGAATGTGGTAAGATAGCAAATGGGGTGTCAAAATAGGTGAAAATATGTGGCGAAAAGAAGAACATGTTGTTAGAATCAAGCATAACGGGCATTCAAAACTTGAAATCACCACAATGGGGTCTAATAGGTCCTAATGAAGCATCCAATTATAAATGCTAACTTTTTAGGATGGTACACTTTGAAATTGTTGATGAATAATGAGCCACATTTTTTGTTGGGAGTGATAAATTTTCAAAGGTCGAATCTTCACATAGATCGCATTTTTGATGAATTTAGTTGTCTATATGGTCAAGCACGTGAAGAGGGACAATTTTCTCATGAGTTAACTTATCGTTTTAGCTAAAAAAATATTTGGTTGGCCAACTCTTTTCTACAGTCAAACTGGAGTTTGCCCAAAATTCTAGGGTATGTTTTTTGGTCAAAATGGCCCCATTTTGAGTTGTGGACATGTAGAGCTCAAAGTTAGCATGTAATAGAATAGTTTAGGAGTAAATTTCAGCTATTAAACTTTAGCTTTAATTTTATTATGCCCAGAAATAATGCTCAAAAACCTTAGTTACGGGTTTGGAAATTTTGAAATTATAAACTCTATAAAAACTCAATTTCATATTGTAATAAGGGTTAATATGTTTGCAATTGAATAGAAAATACATTTGGTGTTGCAATCTTGGTGTGAAATCTTTGCTAAGTTTGCAAATTTGGGATTTAATTTTGAATTCAAGAGCCAATGTGTGTTTTCTTGCAAATTTGTGTTGCCTTCAATTAGTTGGTGTTAGTTGTGATCAATTTGCTCGTGGTGGTGATTTAATGAAGCTAATCAAAATTCTTATGTGCTAAAGGATGGATTTGTCTCACATGAGTACACGAATGAGTATGGTTGTGTGATTTGATGAAACTTGAAAATCATTATTTTAATTTTGTAGATGAGTGCATTTGGGTAGTTTGAATTATGAATTTCGAATTCATGCTATTTGAAGATTAGATTTGTTGTTTCAAATACAAGTTGGAATGGTTCATGGTTGATGTATGTAGGAGTTACATTTTGGTTAATTTGCTTCAAATTTCTTGGTACCTTCAATCTTTTAATTTTTTTTGGCTAAAAGTTGTGGTTAGAAGTAGCTGATAGCTAATAGTAATTAAATTATTAGAATTTTATTTCATGCAAATTTTAAATTTCATGTATTTGAAAAATAAAAAAGTGTGAAATGTTAGTTTTTAGTCTAAAGTTCAATGAACTGCCAAAAGCCTACTTTGTGTTTTCACACAAATCTTCACTGATCTCCCAGCACGATTGTGACCTAATCACTAAGAACCTTGGGAGTGATTCTAATCGTTCTTTTGAGAGAGAGATTTGATTTTCTCATCCTTGACATTGCATTGTACTAACACAACAGTCAACAAAACTAGTGAAGGAGCAAGAGAGAGACATTGGCTCAGGCTCTATCCCACTGATTCCTCCTCTTGATCCTTCTCCCAAGATTTTATTTAAATGAAAATCTTCCTCAAAAAGCTACCATGCACAAAAATCAAATAATGATATAATAGAAATTACTTTTCCAAAGAATGGTTATCGCGTACATCAATGAGAAATATCCAATTTCATTATTAAATTTATTATTTAATATTAGTGTCACATTACTATAATTTATTATTAATTAAAAATGATATTTAATACCTTTTTAATAATATATTATAACATTCATTACATGAATATAATATTGATTATGATACTTTTAAATATATTAATAATAATTAATCGACTAACTAACATTATCAATAATAATTTATCATAATTAATGATATTCTAAAATATAATTAATCCATAGTTAGATTGTATTAAATTATCATTAATAATAATTGATATTTAATAGTTTTATTAAATATATTTTTAATCCAACATTAATTACATGAGGGTAATCTAATAATTAGTTAAGGTCAAGTGATAAATTTATTTGTTACTACTAAAACATCAATAACACATATATAATTAATTTAATATATTTAACTATCATGAGCTCTACATGGATGTAAAATAAACTACTGAAAAATATGGAGGGTTCACTTACCATCATAGCTCCTTACTGAGTTAGGATTGGAGAGGTGTTACACATTCATTCATTTCATGCTTAGAGATTTTTGGTCTCCCTCAGTTTCACTTAAGGGGGGTGTTAGAGCATGCATATTAGTTGCATTAGACACATTTGCATATGTTGCATTAATTAATTATACACATGATCAAGAATATTGTCATGCATTTTATTATGCATAATTGAGCACATGTTTGCAATTTCATAGTCTAGCTTAAGTCCACTTTGTTGAGTTTAAATTTAGGTTAGTCTAGTCTAACTCTAGGCTCTATTTTGCACATTATGCATGCCATGCACTTCTAGTTTACACATCTTAGCTCTACTTTTCCATTTTTAGTAACAACTAGCTTTTAAATATTTTTAACACTCTTGTTATAGCCAACAAAGTGGTTAATTAGTTAAAACATTTAAAATTTATAGAGATATAAAGCATAGATTAGTTTAATACATTCATTTACATATATTATTTACATTTATAAGTATTATAGAAATTTACAAAATATAAAAACATAAAATAAAGAGAAATCTATCTATATGAAAATGAGGTAGAATATAAATTCAATCTTAATAAAAATAAAGGAAAAGTAAATCCTTTGATCATAGCATGGGGTATGTACGAAAATTAAAGGAGCTCGACATTTCAACTAATTCAAAAAATGATCAAAACAAAACATTAACTTACATTTATCTCAATATTCCTCCATTTTGATTCAATATTCATTTATGACATGTCTTAGACTAAGATAAGTCTAGATTGAAGTAGAGTTACATGAAATCTAGAAGAGTATGCAAAGTTGGTAAACTATAATAAAAGAGGTAGTCTAATACCAAGTTCAGATCTTGTAAGAAATAGAATTTAAAATAAAATAAAAAAGTTCACATAGTGAGAATATTTTTAATATGAGGTCAACTCATAAACCACTTTCTCACAGAGACAACGAAAGACATAAAAATTATTCAAGAATATAAAGTGAGAAATTTTATTTATTTTTTTAGTTGATAGCAAAACATTTCGAAACCAACATCTCCAATATCAACATAATCAAATAATCTCCCCATCTCAACACATAAATACAATGTTTTGTTATTAGTTAGTTCTCCCTAGAGAAGTAAGTGAACCTGATCATGTGACTCACACTCTAAAGATCAAACTAGTTCCATCTATGACACTTTTCTTTTGTAGCAAGAAACTAATAATCCAAGTTCACCCCTACTATTATCTTTTCTCAAAAGAGTAGGATGGATCTAGGGAATGCCTTAGTAATCATGAAGTGCATGTTTGTCATTTAATGTTTGTTTCACCTATATTTGTGGTGTGTTAATTATTGTACCCGCTAGCCTGAAACACAACACTTTAATAAGATATTAGATTGTTAGCAAATCAAGTAATTAAAGAATTAAGCATACTAACAAAACCGTCTTATTTATCTTTAACTAACAAGAGTATATCTAAAATCTAAATTGCTCTCAGCCTTAGACTCTAAACAGTGACAATGCAATGCTAGAATGAGAGATTCTAATCTATGGAAGCTAAAAGCCATGAATTATCCAAAAAAGCACAAGAATATGAATGCAATTAACTAGCTAGAATTAAAAATGGTAGAATTTACTTATGCAATATGATCTCTCCTCCTTGAATGAGCTTTGAAAACTTCATGATTGCATGAAGATCAAGGGTTGAGATTCACCCATTTTGATTATTTAATTCAAAGTGGAGAATTTACTTTGAATATTAAAATGAGCACTATGATCCATTATGAATAAAGAATGATTTTATGAATTCCACTATGAATAAGTTGATTCTCCACCATAATAAAATAATCATGGTGGAGGACATGGAGTCCTCACCATTATGAAATGGATTCTCCACCATAATAAAATAATCATGGTGGAAGACATGGAGTCCCCACCACTATGAAGTGGATTCTCCACCATAATAAAATAATCATGGTGGAGGACATGGAATCCCCACCATAATAAAATAATCATGGTGGAATGCTTGATTTTGGGATTTTATTGATTTTATCAAATTTATTGAATTATGTTAATAATCAAGAATCAAATTAACATAATTAGGAGATTACTCCAAATTAGGGCAAATATGGCCTTAGGTTATATTAGCCCATTTGTGGGTAATTATATTTGCCCCTCTTTGAATTTCTTTGTGAATAGCACAGGGATTCAAAGAAAATTGATTTAACGAACAATTAAGTAAAACTAATAGATTCCAAGAGATTTAGAGAGCAATAGAAAGAACTACTCTAAATTTAAGTGATTTAGAGAGCAAGGAAAACCACTCTAAAATATTTAGAGAGTGGTAGAAAGAACTACTCTAAATTTGAGAATTTCAAGCTTGATCAAACAAAATTTCACATGATTCAAAAGTTATCAATTATGAACTTGGTTGAACAAGAATCGGCCATACTGACTCCGAGCTTGATCAAACGAAGATCGATAAGATTTAATCTGAATATCCATTTTGATTTGGTTTGCAGAAACTGAATATGAAGGACCATGACGATGACAAATAACCAACTTGATTTAAAGCAATGAAATTGATCAATGTCGGAAAGATTAACGACTTCAACTTAATTCAAGATAACTGTCATGCCCCTGGGGTTGAAGATTTGATTGAATTATTCAATTTTAGGTATGATTATGCCCCCTTGGGACCAAAATCAAAATAGAAGTGTGAGAAACTCTGAATATTCAAGCATTGAGAAGATGCTCAATTGATAGAAAGTAGTCTAGATCAAGTACGAATCATTTTGAATTAGTCAAAATTCACTTAAGATTAAATTTAGTGTTAAAAGAACACTATTTGACCAAGTTTGACCTTGAAAAGATGAGAGTTGATAAAGTTTGACTGGTGTTTGACTAATATCTTGAAGCATATATTTGATGTGTGAATTAGAAAATACTCCATTTAGCTTCTAATAAGCTTTTTTATTCATCTGTTAGGTTTTGTTGAGTACTTTTAACCTATAATTGACTGAAATTTCTCTGTATGTTGGCTTCTGTTGATTATTCATCTGAATAATAACCATTACAGGATGGATATGCCATGTTGTTTCTGCCATTGTCATATATTCTGCCTGTAGTCAACTATATTTTGACCATAGTTGACTTTTGTTTTGCAAGGTTGACTTGGCTCTATAACCTCATTTTTACTGTTTGAAAGTGATAGACATCACCTATTTCTATTTCAGTTCCGATATGAATCTATTGTGACATCCTGTTATGAAAATGCCCTAGGTCATTAGGTATTAATGTATGATGATGGATGCATTAATGCATATATTTTTATGATACTGACATGATTATGCAGGTGATAGATACTCAGTGATGTTGATTTGATCTTGATTATTTGTATGATGTACTTGGTCAAACTTGCAAATGTTGATGTTTTAGAATTTTCACTCATATTGATGCTAGTTAATCACATTCATACCATCATATCGATACAACTTAAAATGAATGCAATTAAGTTAAGATGAATGTAGTCTAAAATGTATACAACTAGATTAATCCATGCAAATGTAATTAAATGAACCTAATACAACTATATGAAATGCACTTAGACCTAGACCTCTAGGACTGTCACTCTTTATTACAGATAAGTCTTTTTCATCATAGAACATTTGTAATTTGGACCTCATTGAAAGAATTGAGAATATAAATCTACACAACCCACGAATATCTATAAATTGGAATAACCTATTACAAGAGAATAATGGAGACAAACTACAATAGCGTTCAAAAGTAAAATTGCATTAGAGAAATTGAAAAAGAGAAATTACAAGATTCATCCTTAAATAGGAGAATTAGAAACCCTAAGTGAATCTTTAGAGAGGAATAAAAGATAAAAAAAATCTATTACTCTAACACCCCCCTTAAGATGAGCTTAGGAAAAAATTGCAAACTAAAAGCTAAAGAAGCTAAAGCAAAACAAGCTGAAAAACAAAATTGGGTCCCAGCAACAAAGCCTGATTAGGTACCCAATCACAACCAAATCTCTGTAAAGCAAAGAACTAGAGAAAACCTTATGGGAAAAACTCTACTCCAAAAAGAGATGAAACAACATGTTAAAAAGAAATATGAAGGAAGGAATACCTCACTGAGACCCCACAAGGACAACTTACTTCACCCCAAGCATTAAGCACAACTAAAGGTAGCGCGGGGAGGCAAAAGATTTAGTGAAGATGTCAGCAACCTTCTCAGTTATAGGAATATACTCCAAGATGAGAACACCATCCTAAATCAATTGTCGAATGAAGTGCATGTAGATCTCAATATGTTTGGTTCATTGATGCTCTATTGGGTTGCGTGAAATGTGAACAGCACCCTAACTGTCACACCATAAAATAGTGGGACTGTCTGGAGGAAATCCAAACTCAGTCATCATCTGTCGAAGCCACAAAACCTCCTAACTAGCTAGCATAAATCTGCGTCCCAAAGCATCCATGGTGGAATGGAAAGTAGAAGAGAAAATCTAAAATTTTCCTCGAAGCTTAGAAAGAATCAGGTAAATACATTCTATATCAGTCTTGATCTTACCACAACCATGTAAAATAGATCTAATGGATTTAAATTTCATCAAGTAATCCTCAATAGAAGGAAAGGAATTAGGTACCATGGAGGGCAATTCTACATCAATCTAAAATGCCCTGAATTCATTAACTATACCAAAGAGAGTCTGAAACCATGTCCACATAGCCCTAGGAGTAAGACAATCATCAAGATGGAAAAGAAAGTTGTCTGAAACATGCAGAGACAATACACCCATAGCCTCATCCATTTTGCTCATATGTTGTATAATCTCATAGGGGTGAGTGAGATGAGGTTGTTCCTCATCCAAACAGAACCATAATCCACGTGATCTAAGAAGCCTCGTCATGCGAGTTTTCTAGATGTGATAATTGTGCGAAGTGAGAATCTCAATTGAAGCTAAATCTACCATGCTAATAACTGAGTTGATCACCTGAGAAATTTTCTAAAAATAAATGTCGGGTCTAAAAAGAGCTCTAAACGATCTTTTCAGTAATATTTTAGTTTTGAAAAAAGAGCCCAGTTGCAAAAGTTATGGCTCCCAGAGTGCACAGAGGTACCATGAACTTTGATAGAATAAATGAGTAGCAAAATAATGAAATAACAATTGCAAACCTTCAAATCTGAATGAAGCTCTAAACATGCTTTCCAACGATATCTTATTTGAAGAAAACAGAGCCCAGATGCAAGAGTTATCGATCCAGGGGCGCAGGAGGTTTGAAACCCAAGAGAAAAGAGAAACCTTTGTCTTTGATAGCAAAAAAATGTAGAGAAATGGAGAAATCAGGAAACCACACCAGAAAAATTGGGTCGGGCTCAGAACGAGCTTTTCATTGGTATATTGTATGCCCAATTTTGATCCCAGATGACCAAGATATTGGCAAAAAATTGCTTGTCAAAATGTATGCAAGGAAGGCATGCAACAAGTTTGAAACTTTGAGCTGACGTCAACGGGTGCATGTAGCTAGGGTCAGACTGTGGGGACACTGGCAGATTGACCATGCAATGACACTGAGCGATGACACCAGGCGGTAATCACCATTGCAGTGACCGCATTGCGCGGGTTGTTGTGGTTGGTGAGGCTATGCTCAGTGGTGACCACTGGGTGGCATGCCCCCTAATGTGGTTAAATTTATTTATTTAATTTTATTTTTGGATTGTGTGCAGGGCGTATAACCTGTGGGCAATATTTTTTTTTACCTCTGAGGTCAATGTTGGCCAAAATTGACATGCTTTATATGGAAATGGGGAATTTTGGGCACTACGAGCACAATAGCGCAATCCGTTTGGGCCCAAAGTGCATGAAAAAACTAGTGACCACCTCGAGATCCATGTCAAGGTTGGTTGCAAAAAAAATTTCCCACAGATTCTAACTTTGTCCAAATTGGACAAATTTTATATGGATCCAAGGGTTCTTGGACGCTCTAAACGCAACAATGAGGTTTGTTTGAAGCCAAGATGGCCAAAAAGAGAGAGGTCCCCCTAGATTTAACATAAAAACCCTTAAGCTCCAAAAAAACTTCAATACATCAAGAACAAGCAACAAAAGATCTGAGCTCTGATACCATGAAAGATTTGATAATAAAAATCTACACAACCCACGAATATCTACAAACTGGAATAACTTGTTACAAGAGAAGAATGGAGACAAACTGCAATAGCTCTCAAAAGTAAAATTGCATTAGAGAAATTAGAAAAGAGCAATTACAAGATTCATCCTTAAATAGGAGAATGAGAAACCCTATGTGAATCTTTAGAGAGGAATAAAAGATAAAAAGAATCTATTACTCTAGCACTCATAGGTTAGTACAATTTTCACTAATAGATTTAGCAATCATGAAAATATGAATACTTCCCTTTCATTCATCATGTCGAAGGTGGGGACCAGGGTTGAGAGTGCCAACACAACAGAGTCCATTAAGGGAATATAATTGTTGAAAGTGGGAGAAATTAAAGTCTGGCCTACAGTTGCCATTTTCCATAGATGCATGGCATTAGGATCAACTTCTATCATGACTACTTTATTATCTTCCACAAACTTAACTGGTCCATGTAGGGTAGATGAGATGCTCTCAAAGCATGTACCCAAGGCCTTCCCAACAAGAGATTGTAAGGTAAAGGTACCTAAATTACATACACTTGGATAGGTATGACAAAAAGCTCAACTTTTAGGGGAAATATAATTGTGCCCAACAATTTTTTGAGTGTTATTTGAACCCTCAAATTAATAAAGAATATGCTTCACCTTGATTTTGGGAAATAGGGCCAAACCACATACGTTGAGAGCCAAATTGATGTCAACAAGATTTTTTGTTATACCTATGCTATGAAACAATACTATAATCATTAAAGGATCTAAAAGATTCTCTATTTCTGGAGGTAGAAGCTCATGCAAATAGAAGGTGATATTTGACATGTCGATAGGAATATGATCCATCATCACATTCACATCCACTAGTCTTTCAAAAGAAGGAAGAAGAATATTTTGAAGGAATTCCTGAAGCATGCCTTAATAAACTAGTGCTATTGAAGAAACTCCTAGAGTGAGATCTTATCAAGAGTAGCTCAAAGTTTCTCGATAAGATCATAGTCACTAGCTTGCCTAGTTGCCAGTTTAGGTTCTTGAGGATGATCAGGTTGAGGAGGGGGTAGAACCACATGAGTTTAATCAACATTATCATTGTTCTTCCAATTTTTATAGGTATGAGAAACAATATTATATAACTCATTCCTATATCGGGAGAACTCTACAAAAATATATGAATTTCTACCCCCTCATGATATATCATGTGTATACTATACCTTCCTAGGAGAAGGAATAGAAACAATCAACAAATGATTGATCTCTTAGTCTTTGAAGGCACCACTAAGACTACAGTAACATTCACAAACTCATTAGGGCTTAGCAAAGGATTCCTCTCACATGGAAGGTGTTTGGTATACTTGAACCATAATAGGCAGTATCTAGGAAATCATCCAAGGATTTATCTAATATGTCAAAGTTATCCTTAGAGAATGGCTTTTAAAATGCATCAAAAATGATATCTGGCATATCAAAATTCATGTAGGGCTCACCAAAATATAGCCCAAGATATTTTCTAACTTTCACAAGAGAAACCTTCCTTACACTACCTTACTTATACTAGTATACAGAGCTAGGGGAAAGTTTTAATCTAACTAAATTAACTATAATTTTACTTAAATAAAATGAATAATCTTATATAAGCTAAAGATAGGATGTAAATAATCAAACTATTACAAGTATCTTACGATTATGAAGGAAAATATAGAAAATAAGCTAATAAATCCCAAATTATAATAGATATGGATATTCTAATCATAGAAGTGAGAAATGATAAATTTTTTACTAAATGAGTGTGAAGCTCTTAGCCTCATATTATAGAAAACTACATGGATGTTTGTGTGTCATGTTGTATTCCTATTCACCATATAATAGAAAAACCATAGATTTCTTTAGATAATCTAGAACCAATGACTTGGGTACCTGTTCATCACCTACACACATAGAAACATGGAAAAGTGTTGGGGTCGTATAGAAGTTTGCCTCTTTTAAACCCCTACTTTGATGTTCCTACCTCCACAGACAACTAGATAGATATATATGATAAACCAAAATGAAGATAAGTAATAGAAATAAATCCATGCTTAATGGAGGAGAACCCCTACTACACAAAAGACAAGTAATAGGAATGAACCTCACTTGAAGAAGAAAATTTATTATTACACATAGTTCATTTGTGTAGTAAAAAAAAACCTTGCTTAAGGGAGTAAGACCCTTATTGTCGATTAGAATGATAATTCAAGAGCATTTGGATAGATAAGGAGCTAAATCATGATCTTAGTGCAACAAAAAATATGAGAATCATAGATGGCTAGCTCATGATATGAATGATTAAGTGAAGCATACACCGAGGAACCTAGAATATGATTAAATTGATATGAGCTAAAGTGCATAAATTATGTGAACCTAGAATATGTTTAAATTGATTAAGTGAACCTATAATATGTTTAAATTGATATGAGCTAAAGTGCATAAATGCAATTTAAATATTTGGCCTAGTGTGATAGAGTAAATCCCATATGAAAATGCAATCAATGTGTTATTAAAATCATGTAACAAGTATATACATTAAGCACAAACATGTAGATCTAAAGATAACATGAAACCATACCCAATCCTAAGAGAGAGAGAGAGAGAGAGAGAGAGAGAGAGAGAGAGAGAGAGAGTACAAGCCAATCATTAGTTGGTGATCTCTTAGTCATCATCACAATCCTTTTAAATCTTCATGTTGTTGTTGAAATAATATACAAATGATTGATTTTCTTGAGGCTCAAACTTTGTAATTTTATTTTTTTTCCAAAATTAAGTTTGAATCTTACTTTTATACCTAATCAGATGAGAGAGTTGACTGTAAATCCTAATCCTCTACCAAATCATTGAGACGGGGACCCAATTTAAATTTGGGCTAAAAAATTAGGGTATAGAGCATTTGAAACATTTTGTACCTAGGAATAGAACATTAGAAACATTTTTTTAAACCCATTTTAGGCCCAAATTAGGACTATGGGTCTTGAGAAATTAGGGGATAGGGGATTAGAATTGGCAACTAGATTCTAGGTTAGGATAGAACACCAAGACCACAAATGGTAACTTATGTCATAGGAGATGAAATAAATTATTGGATTGAAGAAAAAATAAAGGAGCGCACTTAGAAATAAGGGCTTACCTTTTTTTTAAACAAGGTTGAAGGGATAAAGTCTTGACTCAAATTTGAATTTAGGTATTCATTAAGTGCAATTTGGAAGTCCTATTATGCAAGCTATAATAAAAACACAGTAAGGTAGGTTCTAAATAATATTAAAACTACATACACTACTTAGGTGATTACAATATAGGATGGTACACACTGTAAGAGTCATACATACACTCAACATCAGGAAATATATCCTATAAAAATATAAATAAACCTTCTATAAAAGAGTAGCAAAAAATGAATTACTTGATTATGGATGCAAATGATGATATAACATTTGAATGGACCATTTATGTATAATGTACAAGTTATAGAATACTTATATAGGTAAGGTGAGATGATAAGACAATATAAGAGTATGACATGTCAGAATAATATGAGATGACACACAAATAAAAAATGAACCAAAGAAATCCTTAATTAAACTTAACTAAAATAGAGTAAATAAGAAATATATAACCTCAAGTGAATAAAACCTAGGAGGTAACTATGTACATAGTATATACCATTGTATCAGCTTAAAATGGAAGCACTTCCATGTTAAGAGTGTTTATCCCTTTGAGTAAGTGGTCTAAGGTCATGTCAAGCACCTTGATTGGGTCTTTGCATGGATCTAGCTGTTTCCCCCCTGTTTTGCTTCTCTCCCCCTTATTTCCAGCCTTTTTATGATAGTTTTCTCTGAGAATCTAGAGTTTCTGACTGTTAGGGTCAAAGATGACTTAGTAGGGTCAAGAGCCCGACCTAGGTCAGGGATGACCTCGACCCTGACCTAGGGAAGATTCTACCTCATCCCTGACCCTGTGTCCAATTTTTAGATTCTGGGAGTTACGGGATGTCAGGCTTTGGAAAGTTTCTTTTTTTCCCACTTCTGGGTTGGCCATTTCGGGTTTCAGAATGGTAAATCCTTAAATTTCATTTAATCTAGGTCCATTTCTAGGGGTTAAGATTAATTGGGATTTAATTCTCCAATGTCAGCCTCTCTAGAAGTTTGTGCCCTAGATCACTATAAAAGGAAGGCTTCCTCTCTCATTTTCTCATCCATTATCAAGCATCCACAATAAAGTAATCAAGAGCAAGATCAAGAAAGCATTTCATCAAGCATTTCAAGGAAGTTTTTAAGCCCTCATCTCCATTCAAGTTCTCCTTTGAAGATCAAGAATTCAGGCATTCAAGCCTTTGAAGGGATTTGGTTCAAGCATTCAAGATTCATCATTCAAACCCTATATCTATCCATCATAATGGTGTGATCTTCCTTCAAGATCCTTTGTTCATCTTCAAGACTCATTCATTCTTCTATAAAGGTGGATTCTAAGCATACAATCATGGAGGTTTTGGATTTACATTCATGGTTTTGATTTATACTTGCCATTGTTGTGTTCAAGCTTTCATATCAATATACTTGTTTACATTTCAAATATAATTGCATATCTATTGAATATCATAGCTTTGTTGTTAGATCTACTTCTACTACTTGCTAGCATTCCCTATTTCAATTTTGTTATTAAGGTTGATTCCAAACTGGGGTTTGACCAAGGCAAACCCCTCATCCAAACAACATAACCATTTTTCTTATAGGTACAAGTACATGATTGCAAATTGAAGCTTGGATCTGGATACCCTTTTCGGTGAACTTCCGGGATCCACATACATATTTTCAATCAGAGTTGTTTTGGGTCATGGATGACCTTCAGTGAGGGGTAGGGTCCTACCCCAGGGTAAGACCTTGCCCTGCTATCTAGGTCAAGGCCAACCTGCCTTCAGAAAGATAAAAGTTTTATGGGTTTTCTTTGTCTCAGCATTTCTAGTCCGAAATAGGATGCAGAATTGCCCGAAACTGTACACAAACATCAGAAATCAACATTTTCCAGATTTGCCCTATGTTGAGGTTAGTATTTGCATTTCTATTTTATTTAGTTTATATATCCACAAAAATTTTCATCACTCACTCCTTTTTCAATCTATTCATCCATACTTCTATATCCAACCCTATCCATTGAGGTGAACAACACAAATTTCACATCTATTCATTTTGGTGAACCCGACAAGCTTACTCTCTTTCTTTTTGGTGTTAGATTTCCCTTTAAGATTAGATTTAGTTTATGCTCTTGCATTTTTAATTCAAAAATACAAAAAATCTATATATTCAATCAAATACAAAAACATTTCTTGCATTTCATTTACTATGGAGATTTTTAAGATGCTTTGGTGTGTGGTCATGTTCTTTATTACCCCTCTTTTAGCATCTCTTTACCATACCTATGATGTTTATGAGAGTATCATTCACTTCATTGTGTTGATCACCCTTCATTTTTCTCTCGCTTATGCTTTTGAGAAGTTGACTGATACTAGTCTTCCTACATTCAAAACTTTCATTAAAGTTTTAAATGTGGTGGCCTTATTAATATTTTGGATTATGTGAAGAATTTGGTAGATGATAAACCATCTCCTAATCTTCCTAATCCTAATCCTATCATTCCTAATTTTATTCCTAATCTTCCTAATCCTAATCCGATTCCTAATTCTCCATCTGTTCATCCTCGCTCTTCCCATACTTATGATGGAATTCAAGCTATAGTTCAGGATGCAAATGTGCAAGACTTCTTTGATTTACCTTCTCCTCTGATTCATGATGATATTAAAGGAAAGGGTAAAGAAACTTCTTCAAAACCTATTATTCCACCTTATACAACCTTTACTCATGAACATGATAAACAATCACCTCCTGTAGAAGGTTTACATGATATGTACACTACTAGATATAATACGGTGACTAAACAAGGTTATAGAGGTTTAGGGATTGGAGTTAATGAGCATGGTATTAGGTTCCCAGTTCATATAACCCCTAAACAAGACCTACATGGTGTTGGTTGTTCAAAATATCAAGTTAAGGTAGGAGATGTTGATCATCGTCCTCCTCTTCATATTCTTCTCCCTACACCTAAAATAGAAAACCCTAATATTCGTCAAGAAGTGGCTAAGAATGTATATGTTGAGTTAATGAATTCCAAGAAAGAAATATTTAGTCCTATGCTGATAGATGCTTTATACAAATACAAATGTCCTTTTCATTACCGCAATACACATTTACTTGCTAATTGTAAACATTTAAAGTTATATGTTAGAGAAAGAGTTGCTTTAGGAATTATATCTCATTCTCGTGCAGTTTTATAATTCCTTCATAATTTTGATATAGGGGATTCCCCTCATTCTAAAATAATATAAAGCTCTTCTCCTCTTGTCTATGGACTAGGGGGCAAGAGGTGTATATTTTCTATCCAGTCTCCTAGGATCCATTAGGCTTTTTATTGGGTCTTAATTGGCATTCTTTCTTCCTATTTTTCTATGATTTTGTATTATGTTTATAATCATCCATAGATCTTGTTATACACTAAGTTTGCACCCTTGGTTCAAGCTCTCTTGGTCTTGATAACCTAGTATAACTTTGGGATCATCTCCGGGTTGTGGGACCTTTGTTAACTGAGATGAAACCTCCAGTTTCTAGGTTGGTTCCTCTTGGATAATCACCTTAATTTGCTTCTTGACAGGAAAGTAAATTCTTGAGGGGAAAGGGATAGAAGGAATGCTGAAGGGAAATAACTGAAAGCAAACTACCTACTAGGTGATACACCGAAATGACATGAACACAATATATTGACCAAATTAGCATGAAAGATCCCAGATCTAATAGAACACAATCTTCCTAAATAGGCTTGCATAATTGTTTCACAGAGAGGTCTGAACAAAAGACACAAACTGTGACCTACAAGCAAACGTTCTCTTTAGCAAGGGGGTACAAGAATGAGACAAGGTAGCTAGGGGATGAACAAAATCCACAAAACTATCTAAATCAGATCAGACACAATAGTACACAAATAAGCTGAAAGAAAGAAGGGCTCTGGAACTCCAAGATTTCTCTAACAAAGCTAGTATATTATACCCAATAAGGGAAATACAGACAAGGGAAAGACCTGAGGGCAGAACAAATGCCATGGAAAGCCTCTATTAAGTTTGATAAATCAATGAAAGATTACAAGTTGTAAGAGCCAGAGGGTAGAACAAATGCCATAGATAACTCCTAAGAAAGAAAACCTCTCTTTTACAATTGTAAAATCTAAGCTCTAAGAGCTCTAAAAAACTAATATATACACCTCCTTTTTGCACGCAGGCAGGAACAAAAAATCAATTAGGGTTACATAGATTTTTCATAGAATAATAGAAAACCCTAATTCTATCATGTTTGATCATAAATGCATCGTTAAAATATCTTGATCGATCAAATATCTATCCCTGCACATAATTCCATCACCATAACTACCTCTGGAAGGTTGACCGATCCATCTACTTTTCTGCAAGTCAGGTTTGCCATAACTATTCAGATCAGATATTTGAATTTTAAAATCTTTAAAAGACAATAGTCAATGAAGGTGTGACATCTATATCTATAGCCAAGAATCAAATCTGATCCAATTTTAAAATGTGGCTGTAGATATTTTTAATTTACCCGGGCACCATCTTGGACTTTAACCTTAACTCTACATTTAACCTCAGGTTCTCTTTTCCCTTTAGTCGCTGGATCTCATGACCTTTTCACTAGCTCTGACTTAGTCTAGCGATTCAGTGACAAGTGTTGATCCTATTTTTGCTCTGATGATGGTTGCTGAGTCTCTTGACATCTTCGGCATATTCCTTCTCATTAGGAGATTACCCGACTGAAGGCAATCTCGCAATCACTAGATAGAAAAGAATATTCTATTTTTATTGAGTGATCACCTGACTAAACTTTAAAAAATTGGGCCCATTTGACACTTATCATCATACCACTGGCCTTTAACTGATAGGCACCTCAGATCTATTTGGCAGAGGACCCACCTGATAGGAGCGCTGAGCCGGAGAGAGGATCGATGGTTGTCGCATGATCGCAAGGGGCAAGAATATTCCTTGCAGTCATGCGACAATCGTAGGATCAAAAGGAAGACTGCCCACTGGGCCTCGCCTTGCCATGTGTCACTCTATCATTTTCTTTCAACTACTTTATCAGTTCTGACAACCACCAACTGTTCAACTTAACTTAACTCTCCTTTGACCCAGCCTCATTTGGAGACTGCGCAACGGCATAAAATTTCAAGTCTTGTGATCTTTTTATAACTTTGGGTTTGATCAAGAGACCTCCCAATTGAAGAGATTTCAACTCATCTTTTTACCATGTATTTAAATTCAGAGACCTAGTGACTGCACCTTAACCTCCAAGTCACCTAACATTGTGGAATATTCCATTTTTGTTATGAGATCACCCAACTAAGGAAAATCTCATTGTCACCTGATAAATTGGAATATTCGGTCTGGGCCTCGCGACTAAGAGACTAAGCTTATAAATCCTGGGCCTGCCAGAGACATGTGGCACCTTATGATTTGTCATTGTCTATCATCCATGCTTTGCTGTCCACCTAATCGTGCACTGACCATGATCAAATTCAGCGACCTCCCAACTGAGTGAAATCGAAGCTTCATGAACTTTTGGTTGACCATGGTTAACTCATGAGACTTCCTGATTAAAGGAACATTTTAACCCAGCATTGACACAAGTCATAACTGTAGTTAGGAAAATCATTTAAGTCGCCAGATCTCTAGAAGAATTGCTGACCTTGGGTTACATAAAGAGATAACCTGACCAAAGGGGAAATCGCTGAGTCGCTGAATGAAAAGGGAATATTCTATTCGATTGGGAGATAAAGAAATAAAGGGAGTCATGGGATCGAGAAACATAAAAGAATATTTGGTTGAGCTTTAGAGATCTCGCGACCAGCCAATCATGAAAAAGCATGCATGAGAATATAGTGACTGAAAAAGGTAATGGCGAAATAGAACCAGTCGTAGGGTTTTTAGGGTTTTTTTTACCTCCAACGGTCATATTTTTTCAAACTTAATGGCTAACATACCAGAGATATAACAATTTGCAGAGACTAGGGGAAGAGGCATAGAACTATAAAAATTCTCAAGGTTCTTAATAGGGCTTAAAAAATGAAGATTTTTGGATAGAGCCCAGCTTGTTGGCCAAAATTGTATGGAACAGGAAATTTGGGTAACATTTTGGTGATTTCTACTGGATGTCAGCCTGCTAGACATTAGATTAGTGGCCTTGAAATAATTCATTGGGCATAGAGTCCTATTAGAAACACAAAAACCTTCTGGATAGAGAGAGGAACAAAAATTGTGCTCTAGCACTTCTTGGAAAGCAAGGAAAGCTAACCTAGAAAACAAGAAACAAAAAACAAGGAAACTAACCTAACCTAAAATAACTAGTATAGAAGCCTGGTCAAACAAAGCCATTCAATGGTAGGCTAAAGTAACTACCCTTCCTCATTAGGACACTTTACATTGGACAGATGAGAACAGCTACAAAGATATGAGGCATACAAAAATTTGTCAAACAGTTATGAACTGCCTCTGCAAAAATAGGATCAAGTTTACCCTCCTCTAATTGATCATATGAAGAGGCCTCGATAAACTCCTTTTGGGCCAAGTATCTGATGGGGCAGCCTCTTGAAAGTATGAAAACAAAACTTTCCTTGTTGGCTTCTTCTTTATGTTTGTGGTTGCCATTTATTATGGATAGCCATGCCAACTCATCCTTTATAGTCAGGGGACTGTCATCCTCCTCTTTTAAATAGGCTAAGAGCTCATCAAAGTTTTCAATATCTTGAAGACCCCCAGGAATGACTGGCTCTTTATAATCAAGCTCCACACACAAGCCTCCTATGATGCTCTACAAACAATCTTCCCTGAGGCTTTGGTTATCTTCTGCATATTGGGAAGTCTCCTCCTCAAAGATGAGATCAAGCTCATGAATTAGCATATCCTCTAGATCAATCTCTTCTAGTTGCTACAATTTTATAGAGGTGGCTATGATCATAACCCTTTCATCTTGCTCAACAAAACTAGGCAGCACATCTAACAAGGACATGGCATCTTCCCTTGCATCGATCTCCTGTTGATGGTGAAACTTTTGTTCTGATTGAACTTCAGCCATAGGTTATGGCATGGTCTCTTCTTCATCATCAATAAAGAGGGGTATCTCATCAAACAATTCAACCAAGAGCTCAGATTGGGCATCAATCTCCATCTCCTCACCTTGTTGTCCCAATTTATCACAGTCATCACTCAGCACTGATACCTCTAATTTCCTCTCCTCCTCATCACATGAAAGCTCATCTACCATAGGTCCTTGCTCAGACACTAGACTAGTATCTTTGAAAAGGCTTGGCATCTGACAGCCAAGGGGCAAAGTCCATTGGGGTCGCCATGGAAGTTCATCATCTTGAGAGACTAGAGGGGCCTCTTGGGATAAATAATTTTCTTGAACAGGCTGCTCTTGCAGGGTGGTAAACTAAATCTCAAGTATAGGCTCTTGGAAAAAACTTTTTGCCTTAAAACTTGGGATGTGAAATTGAGAGGGCCCAGGGGGAGACATAGAAGGCATAGACAAATGGGCCTTCCAGCTTGGGATTTTAGGTCTAAGAGCCTCTTGTTCAACAATTCATGATCTCAGCCTTGCTGTCTCAGTACCAGCTCGATGATTAATCTCTTCTTGAAATTGTCTTATTTGTTGCTCGTCAACAAGAGCCTTTGCCACTTGGTAGGGAACTGTCCCTTGCTCACAACTTTGAGCTTCCATTCCCTACTACTCCCTGATTTCAGACACCTACTTAATCAAATCAAGCAATAAATTCTTTGTCTTTTCTTGCTCTTTCATTCAGTCTAAGCTCTGAGTATACTACCAATTAGGCTGAGAAGGGGTGGGTGGGTGGCGATCATGATGAGGTAGTTGGCTTTGCATTTCATGTTATGCCCTTTGTGCCCTTTGTACCCATGATCCCCTTTGTCAGAGGGTCCACTCATAATCTTGTATAAGGGCATAATCATTTGGGGCATGTTGGATATATTGATAGCCTTGTATCGTATGGAAGCTTGGGGTAAAGGTAGGCTTTGGGTGATTTTCATAAGGTTGATGACTAGTCCATTGAGCACTATTCTCATAATAGGACGGTGAGTAACCTGACTGTCCATAATAACTTGACATGTCTACTCATGCAGTTAGCTAGAATTTTGAATATGAAAGATTTGAAACATACCAGCACTTAATCTTTAAAACTAGTAGACCTTCTAGAGTCACTAGATATGTAGCAAAATGACCTCCTCTAGGTCTGTAGTATGTTATCAACATATTAGAGATAGCATACCTTTGCAAATAAACTTATTTTTAGTAGTCAAAATTGTTATGTCCAAGGTGGGGTGTCTTTGAGTTTTAATCTGATCTTTGCAAGTCCCACCAGGCATGCCAAAAATGTTATACACTAGGTTTGCACCCTTGGTTCAAACTCTCTTGGTCTTGATAACCTAGTATAACTTTGGGATCATCTCCAGGTTGTGGGACCTTTGCTAACTGAGATGGAACCTCTAGGTTCTAGGTTGCTTCCTCTTGGATAATCACCTTAATTTGCTTCTTGATAGGAAAGTAAATTCTTGAGGGGAAAGGGATAGAAGGAATGCTGAAGGGAAATAACTGAAAGCAAACTACCTACTAAGTGATACATTGAAATGACATGAACACAATATATTGACCAAATTAGCATAAAAGATCTCAGATCTAATAGAACACAATCTTCCTAAATAGGCTTGCATAAGTGTTTCATAGAGAGGTCTGAACAAAAAACACATACTATGACCTGCAAGTAAACGTTCTCTTCAGCAAAGGGGTACAAGAATGAGACAAGGTAGATAGGGGACAAACAAAATCCACAAAACTATCTAAATCAAATCAGACACAATAGTGCACAAATAAGCTAAAAGAAAGAAGGGCTCTGGAACTCCAAGATTTCTCTAACAAAGCTAGTATATTATACCCAATAAGAGAAATACAGACAAGGGAAAGACCTGAGGGAAGAACAAATGCCACGAAAAGCCTCTATTAAGTCTAATAAATCAATGAAAGATTACAAGCTGTAAGAGCCAGAGGGCAGAACAAATGCCACAGATAACTCCTAAGAAAGAAAACCTCTCTTTTACAATTGTAAACTCTAAGCTCTAAGAGCTCTAAAAAACTAATATATACACCTTTTTGCACGCAGGCAAGAGCAAAAAATCAATTAGGGTTACATAGATTTTTCATAGAATAATAGAAAACCCTAATTTTGTCATGTCTGATCATAAATGCATTGTTAAAATATCTTGATCGATCATATATCTGTCCCTGCACGTAATTCCATCACCATAACTACCTCTGGAAGGTCGGCTGATCCATCTACTTTTCTGCAAGTCGGGTTCGCCATAACTATTCAGATCAGATATTTGAATTTTAAAATCTTTAAAAGACAACGATCAGTGAAGGTGCGACATCTGTATCTACGACCGAGAATCAAATCTGATCCAATTTTAAAATGTGGTCGTAGATATTTTTAATTTACTTGGGCACAGTCTTGGACTTTAACCTTAACTCTACATTTAACCTCAGGTTCTCTTTTCCCTTTAGTCGCTGGATCTCATGACCTTTTCACTAACTCTAGCTTAGTCTAGCGATTTAGCGACAAGCGTTGATCCTATTTTTGATCTGACCATGGTCGTTGAGTCTCTTGACATCTTTGGCATATTCCTTCTCATTAGGAGATTACCCGATTGAAGACAATCTCGCAATCACTAGATAGAAAAGAATATTCTATTTTTATTGAGCGATCACTTGACTAAACTTTACAAACTTGGGCCCATTTGACACTTGTCATCATACCACTAGCCTTTGACTGATAGGCACCTCCGATCTATTTGGCAGAGGACCCACCTAATAGGAGCGCTGAGTTGGAGAGAGGATCGACGGTTGTTGCATGATTGCAAGGGGCAAGAATATTCCTTGCGGTCATGCGACAATCATAGGATCAAAAGGAAGATTGTCCCACTGGGCCCCACCTTTCCATGTGTCACTCTATCATTTGCTTTTGACTGCTTTATTAGTTCTGACAACCGCCAACTATTCAACTTAACTCAACTCTCCTTTGACCCAACCTCATCTAGAGACTGCACGATTGCATAAAATTTCAAGTCTCGTGATCTTTTCATAACTTTGGGTTTGATCAAGAGACCTCCCGACTGAAGAGATTTCAACTCAGCTTTTTACCATGTATTTAAATTCGAAGATCTAGCGACTTCACCTTAACCTCCAAGTCACCCGACATTGTGGAATATTCCATTTTTGTTACAAGATCACCCGACTAAGGAAAATCTCATTGTCGCTTGATAAATTGGAATATTCGGTCTGGGCCTCGTGACTAAGAGACTAAGCTTATAAAGCCTAGGCCCACCAAAGACATGTGGCACCTTATGATTTATCGTTGTCTGTCGTCCATGCTTTGCTATCCACCTAATCATGTGTTGACCACGATCAAATCCAACAACCTCCCGACTAAGTGAAATTGAAGTCTCATGAACTTTTGGTTGACCATGGTTAACTCATGAGACTTCCTGACTGAAGAAAATTTTTAACCCAGCATTGACACAAGTCATAACTACAGTTAGGAAAATCATTTAAGTCGCCAGATCTCTAGAAGAATTGCTGACCTTGGGTTACATAAAGAGATAACTCGATCAAAGGGGAAATTGCTAAGTCGTTGAATGAAAAGGGAATATTCTATTCGATCAAGAGATAAACAAATAAAGGGAGTCACAGGATTGGGAAACAAAAAAGAATATTCGATTGAGCTTTAGAGATCTCGCGACTAGCCAATCATGAAAAAGTACACATGAGAATATAGTGACTTAAGTGACCAAAAAAGGTAATGCCGAAATAGAACCGGTCGTAGGGTTTTTAGGGTTTTTTACCTCCAATGATCATGTTTTTCAAATTTAATGGCTATCAGACCAGAGATATAACAAGTTGTAGAGACCAGGGGAAGAGGCACAGAACTATAAAAATTCTGAAGGTTCTCAATATGGCTTAAAAATGAAGATTTCTAGATAGAGCCCAGCCTATTGGCCAAAATTGTATGGAACAGGAAATTTGGGTAACAGATCTTATTCAAGATATCTTTTCTAAAACATTTTTTTTGTAAAACTATCCCTTTAGGGGGCAGGGTTCTTTCTTCTCTTTGTCTAGGGAATTGCTTTCCTTAGCTTAAGTGGTATTTGTTTATATTGCAATATTATTTCATCATATTGATAGATGTTTTGACTATAGATAACCCTTTTATATGAGAGCTTGTTGTCCTAGGTCATCACCTCTTATGTATGTTGCAAATTATGTTCTTTATAAAATCTTACCCTTGCTTTGGTGTTAGAGTTGTTTCCTTCATTCCAAAGATTCCTCTTCCTCTTCTTTGCAGGGGGCTTAATGATTGAATCTTTGTTCCCACTTGGTTTATCGTTGAAAGATGATATTTTATCTAAAAGCACTCCTCTACGGTGGGGGTCTTGTTGATAAGATCTCTTTCATTGAGGATCCTTTTTCCATGAGTGACATATCCTTTTCACAATTATCTATACTCTTGGATGTAGGGGCCAATATCCCTCGCTAAGAATATGGTATACATTGTTGCTAAACATGATATCTCCTTGCATTGTGAAGTAGGTATCCTCTTCCTCTTCCTTATCATGTCTTGTAGACAACCACGATAAGGAGTGGGGCATATATAGGGTCTCCCTTATACTATAGTTTTTTATTTTTACATGCTAAATCTAGGAAGGTAACACACATAAGTTGCTAAACCCTGAGGAGACACACATTTTTCAATTTCATTATGCTAAATCTTGGAAGGTAACACACATAAGTTGCTAAATCCTGAAGAGACACACATTTTCAATATGCTAAATCTTCCGAAGGTAATGCACATAAGTTGCTAAATCCTGAGGAGACACACATTTTTCAATTTTCAATATGCTAAATCTTTTGATGGTAACACACATAAGTTGCTAAATCCTGAGGAGACACACATTTTTCAATTTCAATATGCTAAATATTTCAAAGGTAACACACATAACTTGCTAAATCATGAGGAGACACACATTTCATACTCATAGTGATACAAGAAGGTAGATCTATGGGTATTCTAGAAGCCGTCAAAAGACACATTACAATTGCAAGAATAGTTTATTGGTGAACTATTAGGTTTGGCCACCTATTTGCCTCTCCCTCCCTTAGTGATTCACGTAAGGTGGGCATCTTACTACGCAAGGTAATCACTCTTTTCCCTTTCTCTCTTTTTGCTTTCATGCTAGTAGGACGAGATCATGAAGCTATGTCATTTATAATGTTACTCTTGTCTTTATTATGTAATGATTTATGCTTTTATGATAGCTTTCCAAATATGATATTAGTATGAGAAATGTTTCTTAGCAAGGTTTCTGGTGCTAGTTGATTTGGGTTTGTTTTGTACTAACCCCTCTTTTGTGTCTTTTTTCTTTTTTGTTTTCGCACCCTCGTGCGTGTGTGTTGAGTTAGAATCCTTAGTTTGGGAGCCTGTTTCCTTATCTAAGTGTTATTTTATCTCATTGAAAATCCACTTGGATCTCTTCTTTCTTCTCCTTTACCAAGAGTTTGCCTTGAGTCCATACTCTTGCTAAAGTGGGGGCTTAATGTATTGTCTTAAAATGGAAGCACTTCTATGTTAAGAGCATTTAACCCTCTGAGTAAGTGGTCTGGGGTCATGTCAAGTGCCTTGATTGAGTCTTTGCATGGATATGGCTGTTTCCCCCTATTCTGCTTCTCTCCCCCTTATTTCTAACTTTTTTCTGACAGTTTTCTCTAAGAATCTGGAGTTTCTAACTGTTAGGGTCAAAGATGACCTAGTAGGGTCAAGGATGACCTAGACCCCATCCTAGGTTAGAGATGACCTCAACCTTGACCTAGGGATGAGTCTACCTCATCCCTGACCCTGGGTCCAATTTTCAGATTCTGGGAGTTACGGGATGTTGGGCTTCATAAAGTTTCTTTTTTTCTTGCTTCCAGGTCGACCATTTCGGGTTTCAGAATGGTAAATATTTAAATTTCATTTAATCTAGGTCCATTTCTAAGGGTTAAGATTAATTGGGATTTAATTCTCCAATGTCGGCCTCTCTAGAAGTTTGTGCCCTAGATCACTATAAAAGGAAGCCTTCCTCTCTCATTTTCTCATCCATTATCAAGCATCCACAATCAAGTAATCAAGAGCAAGATCAAGCAAGCATTTCAAGGAAGTTTTCAAGCCCTCCTCTCCATTCAAGTTCTCCTTTTAAGATCAATAATTCAAGCATTCAAGCCTTTGAAGGGATTTGGTTCAAGCATTCAAGATTCATCATTCAAACCCTAGATCTATCCATCATAAAGGTGTGATCTTCCTTCAAGATCCTTTGTTCATCTTCAAGAATAATTCATTCTTCAATCAAGGTGGATTCCAAGCATACAATCATGGAGGTTTTGGATTTACATTCATGTTTTTATTTACATTTTCCATTGTTGTGGTCAAGCTTTCATATCAATATACTTGTTTACATTTCAAATAGAATTGTATATCTATTGAATATCATAGCTTTGTTGTTAGATCTACTTCTACACTTGCTAGCATTCCCTATTTCAATTTCATTATTAAGGTTGATTCCAAACCGAGGTTTGACCAAGTCAAACCCCTCATCTAAATAACAAAGCCATTTTTCTTATAGGTACAGGTACAAGATTGTGAATTGAAGCTTCGATTTGGATACCCTTTTCAGCGAACTTCTGGGATTGACGAATAGATTTTCCATCAGAGTTATTTTGGGTCAGGGATGACCTTCAATGAGGGGTAGGATCCTACCCTGGGGTAAGACCTTGCCCCGCTATCTAGGTCAAGGAAGACCTGCCTTCAGAAAGATTTTTCTAGGTTTTCTCTGTCTCAACATTTCTAGTCCGGAACAAGTTGCAGAATTGCTTGAAACTGTACACAGACATCAGAAAACAACATTTTCCAAATTTTCCCTATTTTAAGGTTAGCATTTTCATTTCTATTTTATTTAGTTTATATATCCACAACATTTTTCATCACTCACTCCTTTTTCAATCTATCCATCCATACTTTTATATCCAACCCTATCCATTGAGGTGAACAACACAAATTTCACGTCTATTCATTTTGGTGAACCTGACAAGCTTAATCTCTTTCTTTTTGGTGTTAGATTTCCCTTTAAGATTAGATTTAGTTTATGCTCTTACATTTTTAATTCAAAAATACAAAAAATCTATATATTCAATAAAATACAAAAACATTTCTTGCATTTCATTTACTATGGAGATTTTTAAGATGCTTTAGTGTGTGGTCATGTTCTTTATTACCCCTCTTTTGGCATCTCTTTACCATACCTATGATGTTTATGAGAGTATCACTCACTTCATTGTGTTGATCACCCTTCATTTTTCTCTCACTTATGCTTTTATGAAGTTGACCAATACTAGTCTTCCTACATTCACAACTTTCATTAAAGATTTAAATGTGGTAGCCTTATTACTCTTTTGGATTATGTGAAGAATTTGGTAGATGATACACCATCTCATAATCTTCCTAATCCTATCATTCCTAATTTTATTCCTAATCTTCCTAATCCTAATATGATTCCTAATTCTCCATCTGTTCATCCTCGCTCTTCCCATTCTTATGATGGAAGTCAAGCTATAGTTCAGGATGCAGATGTGCAAGACTTCTTTGATTTACCTTCTCTGATTCATGATGATATCAAAGGAAAGGGTAAATAAACTTCTTCAAAACCTATTATTCCACCTTATACAACTTTTTACTCATGAACATGATAAACAATCACCTCATGTAGAAGGTTTACATGATATGTACACTACCAGATATAATACAGTGACTAAACAAGGTTATAGAGGTTTAGGGATTGGAGTTAATGAGCATGGTATTAGGTTTCTAGTTCATATACCCCCTAAACAAGACCTGCATGTTGTTGGTTGTTCAAAATATCAAGTCAAGGTAGGAGATGTTGTTCATCATCCTCCTCTTCATATTCTTCTCCCTACACCTAAAATAGAAAACCCTAATATTCGTCAAGAAGTGGCTAAGAAGGTATATGTTGAGTTAATGAATTCCAAGAAAGAAATCTTTAGACCTATGCCGATAGATTCTTTATACAAATACAAATGTCCTTTTCATTATCGCAATACACATTTACTTGCTGATTGTAAACATTTAAAGTTATATGTTAGAGAAAGAGTTTCTTTAGGAATTATATCTCACTCCCGTGGAGTTTTACAATTCCTTCATAATTTTTATATAGGGGATTCCCCTCATTCTAATATAATATAAATCTCTTCTCCTCTTATCTCTAGACTGGGGGGCAAGAGGTTTATTTTCTATCCAGTCTCCTAGGATCCATTAGGCTTTTTATTGGGGCTTAATTGGTGTTCTTTCTTCCTATTTTTCTATGATTTTGTATTATGCTTATAATCATCCATAGATCTTAATCAAGATATCTTTTCTAAACATTTTTTTGTAAAACTATCCCTTGTCTTCATCTTTGGGGGGCAAGGTTCTTTCTTCTCTTTGTCTAGGGACTTGCTTTCCTTAGCTTAAGTGGTATTTGTTTATATTGCAATATTATTTCATCATACTGATAGATGTTTTGACTATAGATAACCTTTTTATATGAGATCTTGTTGTCCTAGGTCATCACCTCTTCTCTATGTTGCAAATTATGTTCTTTATAAAATCTTACCCTTGCTTTGGTGTTATAGTTGTTTCCCTCATTCCAAAGATTCCTCTTCCTCTTCTTTGTAGAGGGCTTGATGATTGAATCTTTATTCCCACTTGGTTTATTGTTGAAAGATGATATTTTATCTAAAAGCACTCCTCTACGGTGGGGGTCTTGTTGATAAGATCTCTTTTTATTGAGGATCCTTTTTCCATGAGTGACATATCCTTTTCACAATTATCTATACTCTTGGATGTAGGGGCCAATATCCCTCGCTAAGAATATGGTATACATTGTTGCTAAACATGATATCTCCTTACATTGTGAAGTAGGTATCCTCTTCCTCTTCCTTATCATGTCTTGTAGACAACCACGATAAGGAGTGGGGCATATATAGGGTCTCCATTGTACTATAGTTTTTTATTTTTACATGCTAAATCTAGGAAGGTAACACACATAAGTTGCTAAACCCTAAGGAGACACACATTTTTCAATTTCAATATGCTAAATCTTGGAAGGTAACACACATAAGTTGCTAAATCTTGAAGAGTCACACATTTTCAATATGCTAAATCTTCCGAAGGTAACTGACATAAGTTGCTAAATCCTGAGGAGACATGCATTTTTCAATTTTCAATATGCTAAATCTTCCAATGGTAACGCACATAAGTTGCTAAATCCTGAGGAGACACACATTTTTCAATTTCAATATGCTAAACCTTCTGAAGGTAATGCACATAAGTTGCTAAATCGTGAGGAGACAAGCATTTCATATTCATAGTGATACAAGAAGGTGGATCTATGGGTATTCTAGAAGCCATCAAAAGACACATTACAATTGCAAGAATAGTTTATGGGTGAACTATTAGGTTTCGCCACCTGTTTGGCTCTCCCTCCCTTGGTGATTCACGGTAAGGTGGGCATCTTGCTATGCGAGGTAATCACTCTTTTCCCTTTCTCTCTTTTCGCTTTCATGCTAGTAGGACGAGATCATGAAGCTATGTTATTTATAGTGTTGCTCTTGTCTTTCTTATGTAATAATTTATTCTTTTATGACAGCTTTCCAAATATGATATTAGTATGATAAATGTTTCTTTGCAAGGTTTCTAGTGCTAGTTGATTTGGGTTTGTTTTGTACTAACCCCTCTTTTGTGTCTTTTTCCTTTTTCATTTTTGCACCCTTGTATGTGTGTGTGTTGAGTTAGAATCCTTAGTCTGGGGGCTTGTGTCCTTATCTAAGTGTTATTTTATCTCATTGTGAATCCACTTGGATCTCTTCTTTCTTCTTCTTTACCAAGAGTTTTCAACAAGTCCATACTCTTGCTAAAGTGGGGGCTTAATGTATCATCTTAAAATGGAAGCACTTCCATGTTAAGAGTGTTTAACCCTCTGAGTAAGTGGTTTAGGGTCATTTCAAGAACCTTGATCGAGTCTTTGCATGGATCTGGTTGTTTCCCCTCTGTTCTTCTTCTCTCCGCCTTATTTCCAACCTTTTTTTGACAGTTTTCTCTAAGAATCTGGAGTTTCTAACTGTCAGGGTCAAAGATGACTTGGTAGGGTCAAGGATGACCTAGACCCCAACCTAGGTTAGAGATGACCTCAACCCTAACCTAGGGTAGATTCTACCTCGTCCCTGACCCCAGGTCCAATTTTTAGATTCTAGGAGTTACAGGATCTCAGGCTTCAGAAAGTTTTTTTTTCTTGCTTCTAGGTCGACCATTTCAGGTTTCGAAATGGTAAATCCTTAAATTGCATTTAATCTAGGTCAATTTCTAGGGGTTAAGATTAATTGAGATTTAATTTTGCAATATCGGCCTCTCTAGAAGTTTGTGCCCTAGATCACTATAAAAGGAAGCCTTCCTCTCTCATTTTCTCATCCATTATCAAGAATCCACAATCAAGTAATCGAGAGCAAGATCAAGAAAGCATTTCATCAAGCATTTCAAGGAAGTTTTCAAGCCCTCCTCTCCATTCAAGTTCTCCTTTTAAGATCAAGAATTCAAGCATTCAAGCCTTTGAAGGGATTTGGTTCAAGCATTCAAGATTCATCATTCAAACCCTAGATCTATCCATCATAAAGGTGTGATCTTCCTTCAAGATCCTTTGTTCATCTTCAAGACTCATTCATTCTTCTATCAAGGTGGATTCCAAGCATACAATCATGAAGGTTTTGGATTTACATTTATGGTTTTGATTTACATTTTCCATTGTTGTGTTCAAGCTTTCATATCAATATACTTGTTTACATTTCAAATACAATTGCATATCTATTGAATATCATAGCTTCATTGTTAGATCTACTTCCACACTTGCTAGCATTCCCTATTTCAATTTCATTAAGGTTGATTCCAAACCAGGGTTTGACCAAGGCAAACCCCTCATCCAAACAACAAATGTATTTTTATTACAGGTATAGGTAGAGGATTGTGAATTGAAGCTTGGATCTGGATACTCTTTTCAGCGAACTTCCACATGAACAGATTTTACGTCAGAGATATTTTGGGTCAGGGATGACCTTCAGTGAGGGGTAGGGTCTTGCCCTAGGGTAAGACCTTGCCCCACTATCTGGGTCAAGGATCACTTGCCTTCAGAAAGAAAAATGTTTTTTGGGTTTTCTCTGTCTCGACATTTCCAGTCTGGAACAAGTTGCAGAACTGCCCGAAATAATACACAGACATCAAAAATCAACATTTTTCAAAATTTCCCTATTTTGAGGTTAGTATTTGCATTTCTATTTTATTTAGTTTATATGTCCACAACATTTTTCATGACTCACTCCTTTTTCAATCTATCCATCCATAATTCTATATCCAACCCTATCCATTGAGGTGAGCAACACAAATTTCACATCTATTCAACCATTCACACCTACACCATCCTTATGTGCAAGTTAGGGAGAAGAAAATAAATGAATGGATATGCATAGATGGGTCCTAACTATAATGCCATGTTAGTTACCAATGTATAAATATATTTTATAAATAGAGTAGAGGATAAAAAATCCATCTAATAAATTCCCTCTTAAAAAAGAAAGAATTAAAAAAAAATTACAAATGATTGTAGAAGAAAATTCAACTCTAAAAATATAGATAGAATTAGTTGGCAACACGATCTTGGTCTGTAAGGAAGAAGGAATAACCCCTCTTCGAACCTAGAAACGATGAAGAAATACTCAACATTCACTTTTCTTGTAGGAGATTAATTTAAAAAATAGGATAAATCAGATTGAATGCATATGGAAACAACAACAAATTTATATATTACTTTTTTATAAAGATGGCACGTATATTATTAATTTAATACTAATAGAGCATGAAGCATAAAATGTATTCTCTTCAAATATTAAGTTGTTAAATGTATACAAAGCAAATATTAATTTTTTAAGTTGTATTTTAGAATCTCATGTTTTTAAGAGAGAGATTTGTGAATAATTTTATGTCTTACTCAAATTCAAAGGTACAAAATAATTATTGTAGTTTTTAAATAAAATGATCAATTGAAATGTTTTATGTTTAAGAATAACCATAATATTAAAGTTAATAAGTTTAAATTATTTCAATTAGGTTATATTTGTGTTCAATATAGTCTGATATTAAATCCATAACTCACACAATGTAGTGATGCCAAACTAACTAGACTCAAACTTGTGCTATAATTTAAGCCTTTACATTAACTATAATGTTATGGTTGTCATTTGCCTAAGATGTAGTCTATTTTCAATTGTGGGCTTAATTTTTATTTTATTAAAATTAAGGTTTAAAATATATTTACTAAAATAAACTTTTAAATAAAAAATATATTTATATACTTACAGTTCATGTGTTTTTTGTTAAATAATTGCGTTCAATTAAATTACCTTTAAGGAAAGTGGTTTCAATGTTCAATGATCCAGTAATTTTAATTAAATCATAACTTTTTATTCCCTAACCATTTTCAATTTAATGAAAGTATTACAAAATAAATCATGTTGTTCTTTCAATACATTTTGTAATTACTTAATCTCCTTTTCATACAATTTTTATTTGATTCTAATATTTTTGTGATCTCCTAAAAATACATTGTATTCTCCTCTTTTATCATACAAACTTGCACTTTTTTTCTTCTAAATTTACCTTACTTTCTCACTTTTCTACCTAAACATCTTCATAATACCTTTGGAAGTTGCAATATAAATTTTACTCATCCATCTATTTGGTCAACTTCCAAATGCCTTATTCTTTTTCATGGTTCTAATATTTCCTTGATTGGTTTCTCTCTAACATGTTCACTATAGTTCCGATTAAGTAAAAATAGGTTTTACAAGGACCTGAAAACTATAACAAAGAGTTAAAAGTATAACAGTAAAGATTTACAGAAACTATGCCACAACATCGAGGAACAGAAGCCCAAACACAATAGTAAACAACCATAATAGCAGGCGGTAAACAAAAAATCCTATATAGGGACAACAAAAAGATAGGACAACAAAGAGAAAGAAAACTATATGCACTTCATAAGCTCTTCAGTCTAGTTCATCATAAGCTGCATCTGCCCAGCAGAGTTCTTGAGCTCTTCCAGGTCCTTACCCTCTTTGTCCTCTTTGATACCAAATTTTCTTGTGCTAGCCTATGTATGCTTTCCAAATGCCATAGTGTCTTTCAACTCCTTAACCTCTTTATCGCCCTTCTCATGTTCCATCTTGTCAACCAAGATCTTGGCACGTTCAGTGTAGGATCTGAGACTAACAAGGCATTACTCACCAATTTTTCTCATGGAGTCTTCTAAGTTATCCACTTTGTTATTTAGCGCATGGAATCTGCCCTCAAAGTCCTCATCCATAGCTCTATCCTCCTTCTCTTTGAATCTTTTTTCTATCTCACAAACCTTGTCAATCATTTTAGCAAAAGCCTCTACCCTACCCACCACATCTTTCATTTCATCAAGGCACACAACAACTGGTTTGTCCCCTAGACTGGTCTTCTTAATGATTTTCACCTCACAACCCATCACCCACATTTCCTTTTTAATATTACCTATATCATCTATCATTTTACCAAGTGTGCAGGTAAAATCCACCAAGAAACTCTTATCTTTAGGTAAATCTTTTACCCCACTTTTTAACTTTTCATTATTCTCATTGGTAGTATTCTCCGTCTCCTTGATTCCTGTAATGTCTTTGTTAATACTATCCACAATCTCCTCCATAACCTAGTAGGCATTTTGTAGATTATCCTTCTCCTTTTCCAGAGGAATTTTGCCTTGACCCAGATTACCAATGTCGACCTCCAACCTACCATCTTTATCTATCTCCTACCCAATATTTTCCCCAAAAATCTTCTCCTACTCATGATTCTCGTCATCCTTCGAAGAAAGAACGATTCTCCTCTTACTGGTACTTATCACCCTTTTTTTCTTTTCCTTGTTACCAGTGGTCTCACCTCTTTTCCTCTTATTCCCATGTTTCCCCTTTTCCTCTTCATAACCCTCATCTTCGGTGCCCTTATTAGTATCAAACTCTTCAATATAAGCCCTTTTACCATTTTTCTTAGAAGATGATCCTTTAAAATTAGCCTTTTCAAGGAAAAGGCCTTAGAGGGATCCTCCTCCTCATCCTCTATTTCCTCAACATACATATCCTCCTCATCGCCCTCTATTTCTTCATCATTGGTATAACCCATCAAAAAAGGTTTTTCCACTTTATATTGTTTTGAGAAGATCATACACTAGAACCATGAGGCCCTGATGAGAGGCATGGTCCCCTTTTAGATCCTTTTGAAGACTAATAATGGTGGAATCCAACGAACTCAACAAATAAAAAGGAAGACTAATCTTCACATTATGTCTAAAGTGATTTAACAACATAAAATGATACTCATAAACTCTAGTAAATCTACCATCGAGCGTGATATAGTTGATGATAGCATATAACACATACCTCCAAGGCTAAGAAATGTGCTTAGGGTTATTGTAGGAGGTATCCTCCTTCACCAATCTCAACTTTTCCAGCTCTGTAACATGGAACTTCTCAGGAGCTTTGTCATAGATACTTCTATCACTGTAAAACTTTAACCCTTCCATGATCATACCAGTAGCTTCCGCAATGATGTCCTCTGTAACTTCCATTAACTGATTTCCCACAAGAACCATTCCATTCTTCCAAGTTTTGAAGAACTACTTCAACATAGTAGGGTTTCTTCCATACAATCCCTCCATAAAGCTCACCATCCCACCTTTCTACAAAATATCCCACACCTCCTTGTTTTGTTTCCAGTCCTCAAAGTTTATTAGTTTGAATCTCTTCTTACTACCACCCATGTTATCTCTTTGATAGCCCTTTACAATATCACTGTAAAAACTTTGAATACCATTGTAACTAAAATTGGATTCACTAAACTTAGCAAATATTACCCAGAATCTGTGCCAAATCAGAAGCATAGTCACCAAGTTATACTTCCCACAGAAAAAGAAATAATGAAACCTCACCTTGTAATCAATAATCATCATTAAAAATAGCATTTAACACACTTTCTGCCTGCTTCGTAAATGGTCACTATCTATTAATGATTTCACCTCAAAAGGAAGATCACTCCCATCATCCCATGTCGTCATCTCCTCCAACTTACAAGCCACGTTAGCATCCTAGTCAACAAGGGCATTTGTTTCTCTAAAATTATGTGTGATAACACATTCTTCAAATGAGCTAATTAGGAGTTGAGCCTTTTGCATAATATTATGAATAGTCCATGAGGGGTTAGAGTCCTTATTTAAACATTTAATAATGTTTAAAGAATCACCTTCAATCCAAAGTTTCCTACAACCCTTCTCCTTAGCCAGAATTAAGCCATGGAGGGCCTTATTAGCCTCTCTAACATGATTAGTTTGGAAACCTAAAGGAATGGCTCTTAGAACTTTGCAAACACCATGCTCATCTCTTATCATGATGCCACAACCAGCCACCCATGGGTTCCCTTTTGAGGCACCATCAAAGTTAACCTTCATCCACCCATTAGGAGGGCAATCCCATCTAACATGTTCACTATAGTTGATTTTCTTACTTCCTTCATATTTTATAGGATAATATTTATTTCTTATTTTATTAGATTAGCATGGGAAATGATTAGTACCCATCACATAGCCTCTATAAAAATCCATATAAAAGAAAGCAAAATGGATTCAAAATAAGTGAAATCAAACATAAAAAATAAAGGGTCTTAAGGCTGAAAAAAAGGTAGAAAACAAACATATAATATTTATTTGTATTTTTGGATCTTGGAATGAATAATTTTAAGAAAATTTCTCATATGCCATTTTCAAATTTATTTTCTTAACATCTTTTCTTGATTTGTATACTAGTTTTTGAATGGATGATAACATCCAACAAAAATAGATGTATCTATAGTCTTTATTCATATTATTTTATGTTATTATATTCTTAGATGTATATTTTGAAGTCTGTCCTTACAATTTATTTTTTGGTATGAATTATAACTCATCCTCTCTAGACAAATACCTTATTTTAATGAGTTTCCTTAGTTGTTTCTATGTTGTGATGTTGGTTATAATTGAAAGTACACAAAATCTATTGCATTGCATAGTAGTGTGCCTAAACCCCCCTATCAATTCTTCCTTCTCAAATATCTATCCCATTCTTTTAGATATCTTATAAAGTAACTTAATCTCAATTAAAGAGGTATTTTCAAATGGTAAATTCCAATGGTAATGTGCTCTAATGTCATGATATAATAAATAGTCCTACTTTTTTTTATCAAATTAAGACAATAAAATCAACGCTTTCATCATATCATCAATTTTAGAAGTGTAGTAGTTAAACCATTACGAGTTTGAAGATGTGTAAACTAGTAATTTTGTGAATTTTTATGCAAATTCTAAATAAATAGATAGATAGATAAATAGATAAAAAGAACCTATACTATCAATGGAATCAAAAATTCCTTATCGAAGCTACATAGACGATGCCTAGAATATCGATCTACAAAGTAGAGATCAATTTATTACAAAGTTGACGAGCATATGCTGAAGCACTAGACTGGGATGCCCTATGCCCATTTGCATTAGGAATTCACCATCCACTATGCTTACTGGGTTGTAAAAATTATCCCCTTTTGCCATGGCTTGCAGCCTTTCTAGCCGCCTTTTGCTCCTCTCGAGAGATAGCCACACTCACTGAGCTGTCGTCAGGTTGTGGGCTTTCATCAGTGGAGACTGAGTAGACTCTTGTTGGATCAAATCCACCCTGTAATAATTGGCCAACTTCCCCCCATCGCAACAAGTAATGGAAAGGGAGTATAAGAGGATTATTATTAAGACCACTGACTTGAAAATACTTAGCGCAACCATAATTGCACAGGACCTCACTTTCATACTGGAATCTACTTAAGATGGTACACACTATAAGAGTCATACATACACTCAACGTCCAAAGATATCCTATAAAAATATAAATAAACCTTCTATAAAAGAGTAACAAAAATGTATTACTTGATTATGGATGCAAATGATGATCTATAACAATTGAATGGACCATTTATTTATAATGTACAAGAGATGGAATGCTTATATAGGTTCGTGAGATGATAAGACAATATAAGAGTATGACATGTCAGAATAATATGAGATGAGACACAAATAAAAAATGAACCAAAGAAATCCTTAATTAAACTTAACTAACATAGAGTTTTATAAGAAATAAATAACCTCAATTGAATAAAACCTAGGAGGTAACTATGTACGTAGTATATACTATTCACACCCACACCATCCTTATGTGCAAGTTAGGGAGAATAAAATAAATGAATGGATATGCATAGATGGGTCCTAACTATAATGCCATGTTATTTACCAATGTATATTTATATATTTTATAAATAGAGTAGAGGATACAAAATCCATCTAATAAATTCCCTCTTAAAAAAGAAAGAATTAAAAAAAATTACTAATAATTGTAGAAGAAAATTTAACTCTAAAAATATAGACAGACTTAGATGGCGACACGATCTTGGTCTACAAGGAAGAAGGAATAACCCCTCTTCGAACCTAGAAATGAGGAAGAAATGGTCAACGTTCACTTTTCTTATAGGAGAGTAATTTAAAAAATGGGATAAATCAGATTGAATGCATAGGGAAATGACAATAAATTTATATATTTCTTTTTTATAAATATGGCACATATATTATTAATTTAATACTAATAGAGCGTAAATCATAAAATGTATTCTCTTCAAATATTAAGTTGTTCAATGTATACAGAGCAAATATTATTTTTTCAAGTTGTATTTTGGAATCTCATGGTTTTAAGAGAGAGATTTGTGAATAATTTTAATTCTTACTCAAATTCAAAGGTACAAAATAATTATTGTAGTTTTTGAATAAAATGATCAATTGAAATGTTTTATGTTTAAGAATAATCATCATATTAAAGTTAATAAGTTTAAATTTATTTCAATTATATTATATTTGTGTTCAAGATAGTCTGACATTAAATCCATAACTCCCACAATGTAGTGATGCCAAACTAACTAGACTCAAACTTGTGCTATAATTTAAGATTTTACATTAACTATAATGTTATGGTTGTCATTTGCCTAAGATGTAGTCTATTTTCAATTGTGGGCTTAATTTTTATTTTATTAATATAATGTTAAAAATATATTTACTAAAATAAAATTTTAAATAAAAATATATTTATATTCTTATAATTCAAGTATTTTTTGTTAAATAATTGCATTCAATTAAATTACCTTTAAGGAAAGTGGTTTCAATGGTTAATGATCTATTAATTTTAATTCAATCATAACTTTTCTTCCCGGACCATTTTCAATTTAATGAAAGTCTTACAAAAGAAATCATGCTGTTCTTTCAATACATTTTGTAATTGCTTAATCTCCTTTTCATTCAATTTATATTTGATTCTAATATTTTTGTGGTCTCCTAAAAATACATTGTATTCTCCTCTTTTATCATAAAGACTTGCATTTTTTCTTCTTCTAAATTTACCTTAATTTCTCCCTTTTCTACCCAAACATATTCGTAATGCCTTTGGAAGTTGCAATATAAGTTTTACTCATCCATCTATTTGGTCAACTTCCAAATTCCTTATTCTTTTTCACGGTTATAACATTTCCTTGATTGGTTTCTCTCTAACATGTTCACTATAGTTCTGATTAAGTAAAAATAGGTTTTACAAGGACCCGTAACCTATAACAGAGAGTTAAAAGTATAGCAATAAAATTTTATAGAAATTGTGCCGCATCACCAAGGAACAGAAGCCCAAACACAAAAGTAAACAACCATAATAGCAGGCGGTAAAAAAAAAATCACATACAGGGACAACAAACATATAGAACAACAAAGAGAAAGACAACTATATGCACTTCATAAGGTCTTCAACCTGGATCATCATAAGTTGCATCTTCCCGGTAGAGTTCTTGAGCTCTTCTAGATCCTTACCCTCTTTGTACTCTTTGACACCAAATTTTCTTGTGCTAGCCAGTGTACACTTTCTAGACCCCATTGTGTCTTTCAACTCCTTAACCTCTTTATCACCCTTCTCCTATTCCATCTTGTCAACCAAGATCTTGGCATGTTTAGTATAGGCTCTGAGACTAACAAGGCATTGCTCACTGATTTTTCTCATGGAGTCTTCTAAGTTATCCACTCTGTTATTCAGCGTATGGAACTTGCCCTCAAAGTCCCCATCCATAGCTCTTTCCTCCTTCTCTTTGAATATTTTTTCCATCTCACAAACCTTGTCAACCATTTCAACAAAAGCCTCTACCCTACTCACCACATCTTTCATTTCATCAAGGCACACAACAACTAGTTTGTCCCCTAGACTGGTCTTCTTATTGATGTTCACCTCGCAACCCATCACCCACATTTCCTTTTTAATATTTCCTATATCATCTATCATTTTACCAAGTGTGCATGTAAAATCCACCAAGAAACTCTTGTCTTTAGGTAAATCTTTTACCCACTTTTTTACTTTTCAATATTCTTATTGGTAGAATTCTCCGTATCCTTGGTTTCTGTAATGTCTTTGTCAATACTATCCACAATCTCCTCCATAACCTAGCAGCCATTTTGTAGATTATCCTTCTCCTTCTCTAGAGGAATTTTGCCTTCACCCAGATTACCAATGTCGATCTCCAACCTACCATCTTCATCTATCTCCTCCCCAATATTTTCCCCAAAACTCTTCTCCTACTCATGATTCTCGTCATCCTCCAAAGAAAGAACTATTCTCCTCTTACTGGTACTTATCGCTCTTTTTTTCTTTTTCTTGTTACCAGTGGTCTCACCTCTTTTCCTCCTATTCCCTTGTTTCCCCTTTTCATCTTCATAACCCTCATCTTCAGTGCCCTTATCAGTATCAGATTCTTCAACAAAAGTCCTTTTAACATTTTTCTTAGAAGATGATCCTTTAAACTTAGCATTTTTTGAGGAAAAGGCCTTGAGGGCTCCTCCTCCTCATCCTCTATTTCCTGAACATACATATCCTCCTCATTGCCCTCTATTTCTTCATCATCCCTGGTATAGCCCTTCAAAAAGGGTTTTTTCTACTTTTTTTTTTTTTGAGAAGATCATACACTAGAACCACGAGGCCTTGATGAGAGCCATGGTCCCCTTTCAGATCCTTCTGAAGACTAATAATGGTGGAATCCAATGAACTCAATAAATAAAAAGGAAGACTAATCTTCACATTATGTCTAAAGTGATTTAACAACATAAAATGATACCCATAAACTCTGGTAAATATACCATTGAGCATGATATATATATAGTTGATGATAGCATATAACACATACCTCTGTGGCTGAGAAATGCACTTAGGCTTATTGTAGGAGGTATCCTCTTTCACCATTCTCAACTTTTCTAGCTTTGTAATAGGGAACTTCTTGGGAGCTTTGTCAAAGATACTTCTATCTTTGTAAAACTTTGACCCTTCAATGTTCATACTAGTAGCTTCTGCAATGATGTCCTTTGTAACCTCCATTAACTGATTTCCCACAAGAACCATTCCATTCTTCCAAGTTTTGAAGAACTGCTTCGACACAATAGGGTTTTTGCCATGCAATCTCTCCATAAAGCTCATCATCCCACCTTTCTTCAAAATATCCCACACCTCCTTGTTCTGTTTCCAGTTCTCACAGTTTATCGGTTTGAATCTCTTCTTAGTACCACCCATGTTATCTCTCTGATAGCCCTTCACAATATCACTGCAAAAACTTTGACTACCATTGCAAATAAAACTAGCTTCACTAAACTTAGCGAATATTACCTAGAATCCATGCCGAATCAGAAGCATCATCACCAAGTTGTACTTCCCACAGAAAAAGAAATAATGAAACCTCACCTTGTAATCAATTATCATCATTAAAAATATAATTTAACACACTTTCTACTTGCTCTGTAAATGGTCACTATCTATTAATGATTTCACCTCAAAAGGAAGATCACTCCCGTCATCCCATGTCGTCATCTTCTCCAACTTGCAAGCCACGTTAGCAACCTAGTCAACAAGGGCATTCGTTTCTCTAAAATTATGTGTGATGACACATTCTTCAAATGAGCTAATTAGGAGTTGATCCTTTTTCATAATATTATGAATAGTCCATGAGGGGTTAGAGTCCTTATTTAAACATTTAATAATGTTTAAAAAATCACCTTCAATCCAAAGTTTCCTACAACCCTTCTCCTTAGCCAGAATTAAGCCATGGAGGGCTACATTGGCCTTTGCAACATGATTAGTTTGGAAACCTAAAGGAATGGCTCTTACAACTTTGCAAACACCATGCTCATCTCTTATCACCATGCCACAACTAGCCACCCTTGGGTTCACTTTCGAGGCACCATCGAAGTTAACCTTCATCCACCCATTAGGAGGGCAATCCCATCTAACATGTTCACTATAGTTGATTTTCTTACTTTCTTCATATTTTATAGGATAATGTTTATTTCTTATTATATTAAATTAGCATGGGAAATGATTAGTACCCATTACATAGCCTCTATAAAAAGCCACATAAAAGAAACAAAAAATGGATTCAAAACAAGAGAAATCAAACATAAAAAATATAGGGTCTTAAGGCTGAAAAAAAGGTAGAAAATAAACATATAATATTTATTTGTATTTTTGGATCTTGGAATGAATAATTTTTAGAAAATTTCTCATATGCCATGTTCAAATTTATTTTTTTTAACGTCTTTTCTTGATTTTTATACTAGTTTTTGAATGGATGATAACATCCAACAAAAATAGATGTATCTATAGTCTTTATTCATATTATTTTATGTTATTATATTCTCAAATGTATATTTTGAAGTCCGTCCTTACAATTTATTTTTTGGTATGAATTATAACTCATCCTCTCTAGACAACTACCTTATTTTAATGAGTTTCCTTAGTTGTTTCCATGCTATGATGTTGGATATAATTGAAAGTACATGAAATCTATTGCATTGCACATTGGTGTGCCTAAATCCTCCCTATCATTTCTTCCATCTCAAATATCTACCCCATTCTTTTAGATATCTTATAAAAGAACTTAATCTCAATTAAAGAGGTATTTTCAAATGGTAAATTCCAATGGTAATGTGGTCTAATGTCATGATATAATAAAGAGTCCCACTTTTTTGTCAAATTAGGACCATAAAATCAACATCTTCACCATATCATCATAGCTAAACCATTACACATTTGAAGGTGATGTAAACTAGCAATTTTGTGAGTTTTTTTGCAAATTCCAAATAGATAGATAGGTAGATAGATAGAACCTATAATGTCGATAGAATCATAAATTCCTTATCGAAGCTGTATAGACGATGCCTAAAATATTAATATACATAATAGAAATCAACTTATTACATGTCTACACGTCGACTTATTACATATTGACCTAGAGATGTGTCTACACATCGCCTTATTACATATCGACCTCAAGACTACAATTTTAAAGGAAGAGATCACAGATTGTCACAGATGGTAGGAGAAAATGAGAGTTTGTTCTTGCCCAAATATAAATCATATTGAAATTCTGGTGCTGAGTATTTCCAAATATGGATATTTCACCTTCAGGCCCTGCACTAGAATATGCCAAGCACAACAAGTGACGTTTGTGATCTTCCACGGATACAAGCGAGTTCTGTGGAGGCACAATAAACATTACATTTCCCAAAAAATGAAAGGCAATTCATGGAAGCTTTGATAGGGGCATTCATAGGCCGTGCTTTGATACTAGACTTGACGATGGCCAGGAAGGGCTTGTATGCAGGATCCACCAGGCTAGTAAGCATAGTTCCTAAATCGATTTCTAGTCTGCCATATCGAAATGTGGAAGCCATATACTTAATCATCATGCCACCAATGCTGATCCCATGCAAGTCAAGATAGTAGAAACTTGGATAGTAATTGTGTCCATTGGGTCGAATTAAAGGAGTAGATTATAAGTTGCTAGGAAGATGATCATTGCCCACGATGAGAGAGCTAATGCTGAAGTCGTCGTCAAGGGGTCCCAAGCAGTATGAAAACTTGTGATTGATAGTTTTTCCTAGCTGAGACACCATCGAAATCATGCCTCTTCCAAGACCGGTGACAGTAGGTCCCTCCTGCTGGTGACCTATTAGAAGCTCTGTGTTTAGAAGCATATAAATGAAAGAATCTAGTATTCTTATCTCCAGCTTTAAGCCAAATAGACCTAGACCTTTGGCTCCAGTAATCTTCTTCCTTGGAAATAATGTTATGAGTTTTAGCAAGGATGCATTCCTCCTTGTCCCTCAGCTCCACCGTCAACCCAAACTATTGTATAGTATTCTGAATTATATCAAGATCCTTTTTAAGCTAACTTTTGGATTTGAAAATATCACCAAAAATAGTTTTGCTCCATATCTTCACATATTGTTTCACACTGAGAAGTTTCTTAACCACTCTAAACATGGCAGTACCTTGAATATTAACATTCCACCATCCTTTGATATTTTTCTCAATCTCCAGATGGTCCACCCACATTTTTTCAAACCTGAAGGGTGGACGACCCTTCATAGTAATTAGGTCAGCATTGAAGCAAATAGGGAAGTGATCAGATCCAATCTTCGAAAGAGAAGACAACATACACCCAAATTTTTTTAACCAACAACTAGTGATCAAAGCACGATCCAATCTAACTTGAATGAGGTCTTGGCCAACCCTTCTATTTGACCAGGTAAAATTAACACCCTGAAGCTCCATATCAAAAGGAGCTTGTTTATTAATAAATTCCATAAGCTTAATTATCCCATCCAAAAGACTCTGATTACCTACTCCACCAAACTTCTCATTGTCTTTTAATGGGTAGTTGAAGTCCTCAATGATCAGCCAAGGCAGCTCCTGGAAAGCTTTTCTATGATTATCAATTTTCCTCCAAAAATGAGATCTGCCAACTTTGGTATTGGGGGCATAAATAGTGGTAGCAACCCATTCAAAATCCAACTTAAGATGAACAAAGTTAATACTGAGGCAATTCAAATCTTCTAAAACCACAGAACCCCTAACATGACTCTGATTCCATAAAATAACAACCCCTCCCGAGGCCCCTTCTGAGCTAAAGCCAACAACCCCATTATTTTTAAAGATTCTAATTTTTTCCACCTTCTCTTTACCCATCTTAGTTTCTTGAACAAAAATGATATTAGGTTTGTGATCTCTTACTAGATTCCTGAGAATGTCTTGTTTATGAGGGGCATTCAACCCTCTTATATTCCATGAAATGAGCTTCATTTCTTAACTAGAGTACAAACTCCTTGAATAGTAAGTTGCTTACTGTCCACAATATCCTTTTTGATTTCCCTCTCTCTGATTTCTTTGTTGGTATATCTTCCTTGGGACTTTTTGTGAGATCCAACATCCACTTTTGGCTTGGATCCTCCATCTACTTTACTTCAAGTGGTGACTCCCTTGGAGCTTGGAGTAGCAGGTTCCATTTTCTTCTCTTTCTTTTTCTGCTTATTCCCTTTTTGAACAGTCCAAATTCCATTCCCGTCAATGGGTTCTTCTCTAGCAACAAGATCTTCATCATTGCAACCTGAAAGGGTATCAGGAACAGCGGATGAGTCATCTTCATCAGTTTTAAGATCTTCAACAAAATCTTTGTCCTTCGAGGGTCCAATATTAGACACCTCTTCTAGAATAGGAACCAACACCACCATTAGGACCGAGTCCTCATCAGAAAGACCCGCACCCACTAATTTCTCTGGGGTTTCAGAAGAAGCAGGGATCTTCTAGGTATTCTCATTTGATTCAACCTCCTTATTAGAAATAGCAACCAAATCTGACACATGTGATACAGGTTCAACTATTTCTCCCTCCTCCAAAATTGGAGTAGCGTTATAATCCACTTTCTCCGTCGAAACTTCATTGTTATTGCTATTGTCACCTTTGACCTCCTTCCAGACTTGTCTAGAAGTTTTTTTAGGTTTTGAATCAGCTGGCAGAGAAACCTTAGGAGTTTTCTTTGGGCAATGTTTCACCCAGTGGCCCATTTTATGACAGACAAAGTAGGCAAATGGAAGCAATTCAAAGGTCACCTCTTGTTTACACTGACCCAGTTTAGAATTAATATTGATAACTGAGGGAAGATTCTCAAACTGACCAATATTAACATAGATCCTAGCAAAGACAAGTCTAGACTTGGCTGTCATCATAGGATCGACTGAAATGAGTTCTCCAAAAGAAGAAGCTAAGCCTTTGAAGACCCCCTCATTCCAATATTCTAGAGGCAACCTAGGAAACCTAACCCAGACTAGAGTTTCCATAAAAAAATTATCAGAGTAGTTCCAGTTAGGAGTCCACTTACGAAAGGAAACAACCATTCTTCCAAACATCCAGGGACCCCCACACAAAACATAGTCTTGATCTTCCTTATTAGAGAAGGAAAAAGAAAGAAAGCCTTTAGGAAGGGCCACAATATCCACATGACCTTTCAATGCCCTTTTTTTTTTTACAAAAGTTCTAATCACCTCAATATTAGGTCGTGGGCCCAGAAAATTACCAACTAGTGTGAATTCCATGGCTGAAACAGATCGATCCACCATAGTATCTGGAACAAAAATAACTTCTCCTTCTTGAAGAAATGTCTTTACCGGTTCTTTAGAGGGCAAAGTTTCTGCCTCATTTCTCGCTCCCACAAGATTCGACCACTTTTTTGGACTATGAGGGTTGACTTTAGCATCGCTAGCTTCTGAGATGCCTTTTGACCCCACTAGTGGGTCCTTTGAAGGAATAACCTCAACGTTCAACACTTTAGAATTTGGGCTAGGCCCTTTTCCTAACACAGTTTCATACACAAGAAAAGCCCCATTTGACGTTGCCCTCAAGGGGTACCCATGACACCCTAGCCTCAGAAAGGAATCTCCTATCTTGATAAAGAAGAATCTAACACAAGATCCAACTGGTGTGGAAGGCATCCCCAGGACCAAAGGTCCCTCACTAGTATGATGGCCAAAACCAGCACCAGCAACAGCATTGCCATGATCCCGCTCACAGTTTGAATCCACACCTTTCCTGCTTGAAGTCTCTCCTCTCCCATTCTCTCTTAGAAAAGCTAAATGTTGCATAACTATAATGCCATGTTATTTACCAATGTATATTTATATATTTTATAAATAGAGTAGAGGATACAAAATCCATATAATAAATTCCCTCTTAAAAAAGAAAGAATTAAATTTTTTTACCAATAATTGTAGAAGAAAATTCAACTCTAAAAATATAGACAGAATTAGATGGCAATACAATCTTGGTTTACAAGGAAGAAAGAATAACCCCTCTTCGAACCTAGAAATGAGGAAGAAATGGTTAACATTCACTTTTCTTGTAGGAGAGTAATTTAAAAAATGGGATAAATCGGATTGAATGCATAGGGAAACAACAACAAATTTATATATTTATTTTTTATGAAGATGGCACATATATTATTAATTTAATACTAATAGAGAATGAATCATAAAATGTATTCTCTTCAAATATTAAGTTGTTCAATGTATACAGAGCAAATATTAATTTTTGAAGTTGTATTTTGGAATCTCATGGTTTTAAGAGAGAGATTTGTGAATAATTTTATGTCTTACTCAAATTCAAAGGTACAAAATAATTATTGTAGTTTTTGAATAAAATGATTAATTGAAATGGTTTATGTTTAAGAATAATCATCATATTAAAGTTAATAAGTTTAAATTTATTTCAATTATGTTATATTTGTGTTCAAGATAGTCTGATATTAAATCCATAACTCACACAATGTAGTGATGCCAAACTAACTAGACTCAAACTTGTGCTATAATTTAAGATTTTACATTAACTATAATGTTATGGTTGTCATTTGCCTAAGATGTAGTCTATTTTCAATTGTGGGCTTAATTTCTACTTTATTAATATAATGTTCAAAATATATTTACTAAAATAAAATTTTAAATAAAAATATATTTATATTCTTATAGTTCAAGTATTTTTTGTTAAATAATTGCATTCAATTAAATTACCTTTAAGGAAAGTGGTTTGAATGTTCAATGATCCATTAATTTTAATTCAATCATAACTTTTTCTTCCCTAACCATTTTCAATTTAATGAAAGTCTTACAAAATAAATCATGTTGTTCTTTCAATACATTTTGTAATTACTTAATCTCCTTTTCATTCAATTTATATTTGATTCTAATATTTTTGTGATCTCCTAAAAATACATTGTATTCTCCTCTTTTATCATAAAGACTTGTAATTTTTTTTCTTCTAAATTTACCTTACTTTCTCCCTTTTCTACCCAAACATATCCGTAATACCTTTGGAAGTTGCAATATAAGTTTTACTCATCCATCTATTTGGTCAACTTCCAAATGCCTTATTCTTTTTCATGGTTCTAACATTTCCTTGATTGGTTTCTCTCTAATATGTTCACTATAGTTCGGATTAAGTAAAAATAGGTTTTACAAGGACCCGAAACCTATAACAAAGAGTTAAAAGTATAGTAATACAATTTTATAGAAACTGTGCCGCAACATCGAGGAATAGAAGCCCAAACACAAAAGTAAACAACCATAATAGCAGGCGGTAAAAAAAAAATCACATACAGGGACAACAAATAGATAGGACAACAAAGAGAAAGACAACTATATGCACTTCATAAGGTCTTCAACCTGGATCATCATAAGCTGCATCTTCCCAGTAGAGTTCTTGAGCTCTTCCAGGTCCTTACCCTCTTTGTAATCTTTGATACCAAATTTTCTTGTGCTAGCTAGTGTACACTTTCCAGACCCCATAGTGTCTTTCAACTCCTTAACCTCTTTATCACCCTTCTCCTATTTCATCTTGTCAACCAAGATCTTGGCATGTTCAGTGTAGGCTCTAAGACTAACAAGGCTTTGCTCACTGATTTTGCTCATGGAGTCTTCTAAGTTATCCACTCTGTTATTCAGCGTATGGAACCTGCCCTCAAAGTCCCCATCCATAGCTCTTTCCTCCTTCTCTTTGAATATTTTTTCCATCTCACAGACCTTGTCAACCATTTCAGCAAAAGCCTCTTCCTTACTCACCACATCTTTCATTTCATCAAGGCACACAACAACTGGTTTGTCCCCTAGACTGGTCTTCTTAATGATGTTCACCTCGCAACCCATCACCCGTATTTCCTTTTTAATATTTCCTATATCATCTATCATTTTACCAAGTGTGCATGTAAAATCCACCAAGAAACTCTTGTCTTTAGGTAAATCTTTTACCCACCTTTTTACTTTTCAATATTCTCATTGGTAGCATTCTCCGTCTCCTTGGTTCCTGTAATGTCTTTGTCAATACTATCCACAATCTCCTCCATAACCTAGTAGGCATTTTGCAGATTATCCTTCTCCTTCTCCAGAGGAATTTTGTCTTCACCCAAATTACCAATGTCGACCTCCAACCTACAATCTTCATCTATCTCCTCCCCAATATTTTCCCCAAAACTCTTCTCCTACTCATGATTCTCGTCATCCTCCGAAGAAAGAATGATTCTCTTGTCACTGGTACTTATCACTCTTTTTTTCTTTTTCTTGTTACCAGTGGTCTCACCTCTTTTCCTCTTATTCCCCCATTTCCCCTTTTCCTCTTCACAACCCTCATCTTCAATGCCCTTATCAGTATCAAACTCTTCAACAAAAGTCCTTTTAATATTTTTCGTAGAAGATGATCCTTTAGACTTATCCTTTTTCGAGGAAAAGGCCTTAGAGGGCTCCTCCTCCTCATCCTCTAATTCCTCAACATATATATCCTCCTCATTTCCCTCTATTTCTTCATCATCCCTAGTATAACCCTTCAAAAAGGGTTTTTTCCACTTTTTTTTGTTTTGAGAAGATCATACAGTAGAACCACGAGGCCTTGATGAGAGCCATGGTCCCCTTTCAGATCCTTCTGAAGACTAATAATGGTGGAATCCAATGAACTCAACAAATAAAAAGGAAGACTAATCTTCACATTATGTCTAAAGTGATTTAACAACATAAAATGATACCCATAAACTCTGGTAAATCTACCATCGAGCCTGATATATATAGTTGATGATAGCATATAACACATACCTCCATGGCTGAGAAATGCACTTAGGCTTATTGTAGGAGGTATCCTCCTTCACAAGTCTCAACTTTTCTAGCTCTGTAACATGAAACTTCTCGGGAGCTTTGTCAAAGATACTTCTATCTCTGTAAAACTTTGACCCTTCAATGTTCATACCAGTAGCTTCCACAATGATGTCCTCTGTAACCTCCATTAATTGATTTCCCACAAGAACCATTCCATTCTTCCAAGTTTTGAAGAACTGCTTTGACACAGTAGGGTTTCTGCCATGCAATCTCTCCATAAAGCTTATCATCCCACCTTTCTTCAAAATAGCCCACACCTCCTTGTTCTATTTCTAGTTCACATAGTTTATCGGTTTGAATCTCTTCTTAGTACAACCCATGTTATCTCTCTGATAGCGCTTCACAATATCACTGTAAAAACTCCAACTACCTATGATTATTTTATTTAGTGAGGCACTTCATTGAAATTATTATATTCAGTGGGGCATTTCGTATAAATTATTTTCTTCAGTGGCGCACACCATAGAAAATATTAATCTAGCTATGATTTCAATGACCTAAATTATCTTCCATTCATCGATACAAACTCTGCACAACTCGGCTTGTCTGGCCATCTGGTGAGTGCTGCCCAAGGCCCAATTTTTTCCTTTTTTGACTCACTTGGAAATAAGAGAGTCATGATAATGGAAGAATGATGAAATAATTTCATTTGATTTGACCATACATAAATCCCTATCGAGTGGAGACCTTGTCTTATCGCTATAATATCGAAGACGATCATATGCACCTATAGGAAATGGGTGGGCAGCCATAGGTGTTCTTGGTTATTATTTCTTTCACACCCCAAATAGACTTCCTCCCATTAGATTCAACCAAACACCTATATATAACCTATTCGACTTTTGTAATTGACCATACAACTTCCCAACTGATGGATTACAACCTATTTTGCATTATTTGCATTTTTGGCAACATTTTATTGTTAATGACAACTTTTACCATTTGACACTCTACTTGAAAAACCACTACATGGATGCTCCAAGATGGGCTAAACATGACTTCTTACATCCAACTTAACCCTCTTAACACTTTTACACATTTTGACCCTTTTTGACCATAGTTTAATTTTTTAGGACTTATTAGGACAACTTGAGCAACTTTTACAAATAGCTTTTCACTTATTGTTACAATGACTTGTTATGACTTACAACATATCTGAATGACCTTAATATATTGAAATATAATCAAGTTGCTCCTTTTTGACCTTTTGACCTCCTCGTGTACTTGTACCTTAGGTTCTCATTCACCAAGAATTGTAAGCATTATGTTGAACTATATAAATGTGTTGGTATTCAATGTCAAAGGCTTGGAAAACAAATTACCATGTGTACTATCTTAGAAAACATAACAATAAAACACATTTTACATGCAAATAATATATTACTTGAAAATAATTATTAAGATCTTAGAGTTTAAGAAAATCACAATACCATTAGAAATGTTTTGTTGTTGGAAACATTATAACTTTATCTTTGAATTTGGTCTAAATAAGTATCTAATATTTCATTATATAATTTAGATCTGTTTAAATATCAAGTATTTGGATAAGATCTTTGGGAGTGAAAAGTTAGTGTATGCATAGTATAATATGTAAGATAGCATGTTGGAAGGTTGTACACATCTGAACTATTAACCATATTAAAAAAAAACATATGCTTCCGCATTAGAATAACTTGGAATTGTTCATAAAATGTATGGTGTGGCCTTTGTTTGTAAAATCAGGTATTATATTTTTGCTGCGTCCTTTGTTTACAATTAATTTTTTATTTTTCCTTTTGATTTCTCACTTGGATTAACATGACTATTTTTAGGCGTCTACACTAAGTTAACACAAACAATTTAAAACTCTTAAGAAAATTGTATGTTGAACACTAAATATTTTAATTTTATTTTTTAACTTCATTGCTTGTTCCATTCGAACCTAAACACTTCCGATTAAACATTAGCCGACCTTTCAATTCATACTCCATTGAGATGGTTGGCTTTGAGAGGATATACAATCAAATAATTAAAATTATATTTCATCTCCCTTAGCAAGATGATTGGAACCTTGGTGTTGTGATTCTATTCACCACACACATAGTTGGAACCATGTTAGAGTAGGGTGTTGGATCACTTGGTTTTATATTATCAGGCATTGTATATGCCCTACCTATACATGAATTTTATTATTTATGAATTGTTTATATGCTCATGCGATACTCCTAAAACACTAGTTTTTCTCATCATTACATTTGAACTTAAATAACATTCTCCTTGAATATTTTCACTACCATGCAATGTACATTCTTTCTCTATATTTTCTTAGTGCCACACAATAATTTGAATTCCTTGGAAAGATTTTAATGTAAGACATTTGATGGTATTATTTAAACCAAAGGAAACTGGAACCTAAACCTCAATTCCTTATTTCCTATGTTTGGTTTGAGTGTTCATTGGTTTGATTTATTTGTTGTCATTACCTTCATGGAGTTAATATTACTAAGTTATTTATTATGACAAACACAACTCCATTCTCTAGATTTTATTTGAACACCCTCCAAACTTTCTCAGTGAGTAGAGCAATGTTGAAATCCTTTATTCTTCTCAATCAAAGTCCTCCAAGCCTTTTTTGTTTACATACAACTTCCTAAGGAACTAGAGATATCTTATTTTTGTCTTCTGCTCTAGACTACATGAACTATTTTTGGATTTGTTTAATAGCATCCATATATTTATAGGGAATTTAAAATAGACTCATTGCATACATAGGAAAGTTTTGAAGGGAATATTTCAATAATTGAGTCTTTCTAGCTTAACTTAATAATCCACCCTTCTATCCAACCAATTTAGAATTAAATTTGTCAATTAATTTTATCTAGAAATAATCCAGATCTTTAACCCATAATGGCTGACCAAGATATGTCAAAAGGAGGGGTTCAATATTGTAACCAAATATATGACCAATCCTATGTTTTCTTCTATTGAAAGTGTGTTATATAGAAGAGAGCAATATTATTCATATCTATCCTATGGTCAGAAATAATATCATAAGTATAAATGGATTTCTTCAAACTCGTGGATTCCAAAATAGGAGATTCTCCAAGAAACATTGTATCATCAATAATTTTTTTATGGGAACAAACCATATTGCTTGAAGAAGGTTTGAGGCCCTTCAATAATCCTCTCCTAACTATATGATGGAGAAGTATTCCCAATCTATTAGCTATGATAATAAATAGAAAAGGGGATGTAGAGTCCCCTTGTGAGATTTAATGAGGGCATACAAAAATAAGAAGGGTATATATTAACAAGAAAATAGATTCTAATAGGTGAAACCATCTTCCAAATTAATTAAATAAATTTGGCTCCAAAATTGAAGGCCCCAAGAACTTCTATGAAGAAATTCCTATTAACTTTGTTGTAGGCTTTCCTAAGATCCAACTTCAGTAAGAAGTCAAGTGGTTCTTTTTCATGCATAAAGAATGGATATTCTCATAGATAGTAATAATAAAGTCTAGATTGTGATGACCCTACTCGAAAGTCATTTTGCTCACTAGAAATAATCCTTGGCAAGAGAGATTGAATTGTAGTAGCCAAAACTTTAGAGTTAATCTTATAAAAGGAATTACATAGTTTGGCACCTCACATCTTCGACATCAAAACCAAAAAGTTGAATTATCAATTGATATTAATATTAATACAAATAATAAGGATAGATAAATATGTGTGTCTGAACAATAAATTAAATATGAATTATTGAGATTTTAATTAGATATTAGAGTATGATATTACAATCTCAATAATGGGTAATTATAATAGATTAAAAGTTGGATTTGTATCGATTTTGACATGAGACATTTATCTCTCCCAAGTAACATGTGAATTCTCTAATTCACGTAATAATTATCCTATAATCTTGTGCTTAATATTTGACTAATCCATTTGATAATTTAGGAAAATTATTAATTTTAGTAATATATTTTATGAACTTTAATGAAATAGATATTCAATATTGTTAATATAAGTTTTAGTAGATTCTTAATTTAAATATTGATGTAATAATATTATCAATGAATAAGTGGTCTATATTTCCTTATTGACAATAATGTTATTAATTTGAAGTGTTGCCAATAATAGAGACTTAGAAATTACACTCGCTAATAATATTATTTGAGTTAAAGTCTCATAATACTAGATGAAGATTATAAATATGAATAAATAGAATACTGCTAGCCATGTTTCTTAAACATTAAAGTATTATTTCAAGACAAGATATTTTCTTGGCTTTCATAACATCTCCCTTAGAAAAGAATGCAATATCAAATGGATTTATAGTCATCTTTACTAATTTTGACAACATAAGTAATGTGACATAATGTCTTCATCAATGGATTCTCAATTTACACTAATTATAATGCAGTAAGGTAGCTTAGTCTACTAATGGATGTTATTTGATATATGTGTATACATGTACATACGTTGAGCATATAGACATATTTCTAATGGATTACTTCTCAACCTACTTAAAATAAGTTTATATTAAAAATGTGTTGATAAATTTGTTGGTATGATTGAGGATTGAAGGTGAGTAATAATTAGATTTTTTATAAATATTATATATAGTATGCATGTCAACAAAACATGTTCATCTTATTTTGTAAGACTTGTAAGGGGTTTTAGGTCCCAATAAAACCTGTTTTTACCTACAATCAAAATAAAACATGTTTAATGCTCAGAGAGAGAGAGAGAGAGAGAGAGAGAGATTCTCAAGTGTACCTATAATTTTTCTTCATATTACTTTAGTGTTATTCTATTCTCAAATATATATTTTGAAGTCCATCCTTGCAATTCATTTTTTGGTACGAACTGTTACTCACTCTCTCTAGATGAATACCTTATTGAAATGAGTCTCTTAGTTGCTTCTATGTTATAATGTCAAGCATAACTAAGAGTACACAAAATCTATTGCACTACATACTAGCACACCTAAATTTCCCCATATCATTTCTTCCTTTTCAAATATTTGCCCCATTGTTTAGATGTCTTATAAAGTAACTTAATCTCAGCTAATGAGGTATTTTAATATGGTAAATTTCCATGGTAATGTTGTATAGTATCATGACATAATAAAGAGTCCCACTTTTTGGTCATATTAGGGCAATAAAATCAACATTTTTCTTCCAATCATAAATTTTGGACACATTTAGTAGTTAAACTATAACAAGTTCAAAAATGATGCAAACTAGTGATTTTGTGAATTTATTAGAAAATTCCAAATAGATAGATAGTTAGATAAATAGGTATATAGATCGATGGATAGATAAATAGAACCCATGATGTCGATGGAATCATATATTCCTTATCGACTTTTTACATGTCTACATGTTACTTATAACATACTGACTTAGAGATGTGTCTACACATCACCTTATTATTATTATTACATATTGACCTCAAGAGTTCACGTTGACCTATTAGAGATGAATGTTACAAATGGCAGGAGCAAACGAGAGTTTGTTCTTGCCCAAATCATAAATAATACTGTAATTCCGCTGTTGAATATTTCCAAATATGGACGTTTCACCTTCAGCTCCTACACTGGTATATGCCAAGCACATCAACTTACGTCCACCATCCTCCCCAGATCTAAACGAGTTATGTGGAGGCAGAATAAACATTGCATTTCCTACAAAATGGAAGGTAATTCGTGGAAGTTTTGAGTTGGGCAGGTTGCTTTCGTAGCAAAGATCAAATCTGGAAGGAGGATCATTCACATACTTGGCTTTGATACTAGACTTGACAGCGGCCAGGAAGGGCTTGTACGCAGGATCCACCAGACTAGTAAGCGTACTTCCTGAGTCGATTATCAGCCCACCATTTCAGAATGTTGAAGCCAGATACTTAATCATCATGCTGCCAACACTGATCCCATGCAAGTCAAGATAGTATAAACTTGGATCGTAATTGGGTTCATTCTCTCGAGTAAAAGGAGTAGATTGGAAGTTTCCAGGAAGATGAGCGCCACCCAGAATGAGGGAGCTAATGTCAACATTGTCATCAAGGGGTCCCAAGCAATATGAAAATGTGTGATTGATTTCCTGGCCCAGCTGAGACACCATCGAAAGCACGCCTCTTCCAAGACCAACTAAACCAGGGGCGGTGACAATTGGCCCCCCCTCCTGCTGGTGACCGCAGCCAAAGGCAAGGTGAGGCAGAGCTTCCCACCTGGAATGCTTCACCTGCATTCTTTTCACACTGAATGTTTCTGTGGCCATGTCTCCGATTGTCATTGCACTGTCCCCGTATGAATAGAAATACCCGCAAGTGTTGGGATACTCGCAAGAATTTCTAACCGATCCAGTACAAAATTTGTCCTTGCATGACATGTTCTTATAGGTGGAAGATGAATGGGGATTGTACAAGGGGTCCTCCTGGGGATAACAGATTTGGCATTTGGGTCCACATTACAGCCAAATGAGGTCGCTGCCTATGTCGAGGATCAAATGCTGGAGCACTGGACTGGGACTCCCTATGCCCATTTGCATCAGGAATCCACCGTCCATTGCATTTACTGGGATGTTAAAGTTGCGTCCTCTTGCCATGGCTTACAACCTTTCCATCCATCTTTTGCTCCTCTCCAGTGATAGCTGCATTCACTGAAGCTTTGTCAAGTTGTGGGCTTTCATCAGTGGAGACAGAGCAGACTCTCGCGGGATCAATTCCACTCTGTAATAACTAGCCACCCTTCCTCCATCGCAACAGTTAATGGAAAGGGAGTATAAGAGGATTATGATTAGGACTAAACTCAAAATGCGCAGTGCAGCCATGATTGCACATGACCTTACTTTCGTACTGGAATCACCTTGATGGACTCTGATTATTATTAGAAAACCCCTAATTAAAGAACAAAGCAAATGACATTGGCACTTGTTCTCAGTTATGCTTGACCAACTTATATCTTTTGCTGCAAGCTTGTCTCGTTTATAGATAGAACCAGTTTTAACTGTTACTTTCCAATGCAAAAAGCATATGACGTTTGTTAGTTTGTGGTTAGTATTATGAAGTGGCCCACTTACTAGCAAATCATATCTTTACCTATGATTCTTCATTGGTTCATTGTAGTTTTTCATTTGTCGTTTATTTTATCCAGTAGGGCACTTATTATAAAACTTTATCTTTACCTATGATTTCTCACTGTGTCTTGCACTCTTTCATTTGTAATTTATAGTGGAACACTGAGTTGATATTATTTTATTCACTGGAACACTTAGAATATATTATTCTATTCAGTGGGGCACTTATTAGAAAACTTTATCTTTACCAATGATTACTCATTGAACTTCATGCAACCTTTCATTTGTCAATTATCTTATTGAGTGGAACACTTAGTTGATATTATTTTATTCAGTGGGGGCACTTATTAGAAAATCTTATCTTTACCAATGATTACTCACTGGTTCATGCAACCATTCATTTGTCATTTATCTTATTGAGTGGGACACTTAGTTGATATTATTTTATTTTGTTGGTACTTATTAGAAAATCTTATCTTTATCTATGATTACTCATTGCTTTATGTAGTCTTTCATTTGTCATTTATCTTATTTAGTGGGGCACTTAGTTGATATTATTTTATTGAGTGAGACACTTAGTACATATTATTTTATTGAGTGGGGTACTTGTTAGAAAATCTTATCTGTACCTATGATTTTTCACTGCTTCAGTCTCTCATTTGTCATTTATCTTATTGTGTGGGGAACTTAGTTGATATTATTTTATTTAGTGGAGCACTTAATATATATTATTTTATTAAGTGGGGCACTTAGTATATATTATTTTATTTAGTGGGGCACATATTAGAAAATATTATCTTTACCTATGATTACTCACTGCTTCATGCAACCTTTCGAGAACAAATCTTGGTGGTCATGTGTGTTAGCATCTGCAAAAAATTTCATGGCTCTAGCATTTTTCTTCTGGTCTCTACAGTTGTTTTCATGCCTCTGCCTTAACCCTAAGCTTAGAAAATTCAAAATCTAGCCGTTGGAGAAAAAAACCCTAATTTACCCCGACCTCTTTCTAATTTGTCATTACCTTTTCGGCCACTTAAGTAATCATATATGCATGTGTGCATTTCTTTCCCAGCTAGTCACTTGTTCACTTTATCCCTGGTGGTCACATCTTTCTTTTCGATGATTACGTGACTGCTTGGTCGCGTAATCTCTCAGTCCCTAGCGGTTACTGGTTAATATTAAGTGACCCAGTGAGCAGCTTGTTTTCCTTCAGTTGCTAAGTCGCGAAATGGTGGCCCCTCTTTCTAAACGGTGATACATGTGGACCGGTTGTTAGATATATGTTGATGTGGTGGCTTGTTATTGATCGGTAATAATGATCTGGGATGTTGTCAGTGGGACCTGGTTTCCAAGTTTATCAGAGGGTCCTGACATTGTCAGAACATCGACGACGGGCGTATGATCTTATGGGATGTGTCAGAGGTTTAAGATCATGCGACAATCATCAATTTCATATCCTGTCAGAGGACTTGTAGAATGAGGATAAGATTCTAGATCGACGATAGGCGTATAATCTGATGGAATCTTAGAGGTCTATGCGAAGATGCGACAACCATCGATCTTCTTGTAAGTAGGCCCAGGTGGGGGTTAAAAGATTAGAGATTCTGACAAAAGGGTTAGCGGTCCGACAAAATTTTAAAAGGCTTCGCTCATTCGTGAAGAAGATTGGCAATGCTCTAAATCACTTGGCAATTTGGTGAAGGAAGGTCGCATAATCGCTAAATATTTTAGTAGAGACATAAAGTGTTTTGTAAACTAGAGAAAACCTTTAGTCACCAGATCTCGTGATGAAGTATTAAGGTATATATTTGTGTAGTCGCTAGATCAGGGAATGAAGAAAGTCTATTTAGCGACTTGAAGATAGTCCTTAGTCGCATAATCTCTAGATAGAAAGTCAAAAGGTTTTTTGGCGGTTAGTTTCCCTGCGGTCGAGTAATCTCATAATGATGATGCAGTTAGTGATTTTGTCTCACGACTAAGAATCTCTTCAGTCGTGTGATCTCTGAATAGTTTGGCGGTTAAAGAGATAACTACAAGATTATGAGACTACAGTCATTGAATCGCTAAGTATAACCGTAGTTAGGGGAGATGTCTGGCGATCTCGCGACTAAAGACAAATATGAAACCCAGGAAAAGTTATGAGATCTGATGTTAAGGACTTAAAGTTGATCCAAATTTAAATGTCAACCGCCGATTTGCTGTTGGTTCTATGAAACTAACCGTTGTAATTCAAATTCAAATTTCTTGGAGGGTTTTTCGTGACAGAAAGGACTAAAATTTATTGATCAAGCGACCGGATCTAGTAGAATTGGTTTTTTTGACTGTTGCAGTGTGGTCCAGGGTGTTCCATGATCATTTGCATGGGTTTGTACTATGTTCTTTGTGCTCGAGGCTTGTTGCAGGTGGCCGAACAGGTTGACAATTTTGACATTTTCATGGTTTTTAGTACCTTCTCAGTGAATTGTCATGATTGAGGATCTTTCCTAGATCTGTCTTCTCCTGGTTGCCTAGGTTTCTCCCCCTGTAATAAATTTTTTACTATTTCTAGTTGGTTTGGTGGGTGAAACCCTAACCCTAGTCATCCGTAGCTTGCTGCATCCTATTTTGGGATTTCAAGATGACTAGGGGGTATATATGGTTGTATTTTTGACTTAGTGGGGGTTCCAAAACTTTCTTTTTGGTCCCTGATTGTTGATGCTATGATACTGAACAAGGAGAGCTTCGATTTAGGGTTTTTGTTTCTCTTTGCATATTGTTGTCTGAATAATGTATTGATTCTGCAAGTTTTGATGAGAATATAGTTGAATTCCAATCTCATAGTGGTGTATGTCTTCTTGTTCTGATATTGAGCTCATATATGTTAATGTCACAAAGTGAGTTAGCATATGGTAAACAAAGAGTATTGTGAAATTATCTCTGAGTTCTTAACAAAGTTAGGATTAAAGTCTTTCAGGTAATTTCAGTGAGTTCATGGCTTGATAAGAATTTGATGTCCTGGTATGTGAGTGAGAGGGATAATAGGCAAAGCACTTATATCCTAAATTCAAGTATGTTTGAGTTAGAATTTTTAGTTGGTATAAGTTATTTAGTGACTCTATGCCCTGGGTTAAGGCACTGATCTATTCTCTAGAAGCAGTCCATCATCATCAATCACACACACACATTTAAATGATAAAATCTTTCAATCAGTTAGTAAAGGGTATAGTGGTATAACATTTAGTGATTCCTTTCAAGAAGTGAATCAAGGGTACACCCGCCTGAGCATCTTGGCTCAAAGTGTAGGAGGATCTTCTTGATCCTTGTTAATTGGCCCTCTTCCTTGTAGACTTTGGAGTGGTGATAGAGTCAAAGTATCATTAAAGTTATCCATCAAAGTATAAATCTACAAGTTGAAGAAGAAAGGGACTTCCCAGCAATGTGTATGTGTATTATTGTTGCATTTACTTTTTCAGTTCAATATTTTATTTTCAGCAATAAGTTTGAAACTAATCAGTTTCTGGATTCGATAGTGTAGAGTTTTTTTAATCATCAACATTTCAGATCATACTACATGATCCATAATCAGGATGCCAGAGGGAAAGAATAACAAAAGATTGTAGATTGCGGAACTAGAGGGCAATAAAAGGAGGGAGAAAGGAAGAGGAGAGAGAAAAGAGAGGTACAAAAATAAAATTAAAAAATATAAGAAATCCAAGAAAGGCTAAACCAAAAAGAAGATGTCCTATCAAACCAAGGGAATAAGAAAGAGGTAAAAAATGAAAAACCAAAAAGGATAGAACCAACCATAAAAGGAAACAAAAAGGGGGTTTCTAGAAAAGGAAACAAATCAAATGATAAAGGAAAAATAAATATGGAGAAAATAAATAGAAATATACAAATAACTAAGTATATATACATACATACATACATACATACATACATACATATATATATATATATATATATATATATATATATATATATATATATATATATATATATATATATATATATATATATATATATATATATATATATATATATATATATATATACATGTATATATAAATATTAATATAAATATAAATGAAGGTAAGATTAGCGGTATACCGCACATTATCATTCAAATAAATATATATAAATATAAATATTAATATAAATATAAATTAAGGTAAGGTTAGCCTTATATTGTGTTTGTGTAATGAAATCATCAAAATGATTTTGTGCCTACTTCACTTAAGTGGGTGGCAACCGACGAGGAGAATTGTCTTGGGTACTGGACCCTAGAAACGGTTGCATACATCTTTCTACATTTTTATAATAGAGTCAAACTACAAAGTCTTTGTGCATGATGTAAGCAAGGCCATCAATGATGAGCCCTCCAAGACTTAGGTCTAGCCCTTAGGGTTTGTCTTTAAGGAATTACATGAAATAATATCACTCCTCCTTGATGATATCTCATCCAAATAAGATATTGATGAAGGTTATATTATAATTATGTATGTAATATTTTTCATCAAAATGTATAGGATTTTATGCGGTTCAAAGTTTTGGATCATGGAGAATATTGGGCAAAAATAAGGAAGCAAGACACAAGCATTATAATGATTGTAAGTCTTATCCTATTTCATGTAGAAAGGTTATTATAGGAAAATTTGGTTTGGTATTTAATTGAACATAATTTTAGATGTTTTTGATGTCATAGGTTTTGTTGTTATATTAGAAACATTGCATAGTAGCGATGTTACACAACCCATAGATGGCATAGTTTGTAAATGTATGTTATCTTCCACTTATGCATAGTAATGATCATACTTATGGTGCATTAGATGATGATGTTGGTTTTTGTACCATTAAAAAAAATATTGCTATGTAAATCCTTTCTATTTTAATTCATTAAGTAGATAGTCCTCTAGGTTCCTTGGTGGGGTGTTACAGTTAATAAAGGCAATCCACTGAATCATGTGAGGGAAGAAAAAACCAGAACTAAATAAAGTAACTAAATGATCTAATATTTTTTTTTCCTTCATAATCCTTTTCCAACAAAAAATTAGAATGGTAACTTAAAAGTGCAGAAGTATTTTTGCCACAAAAAACTCTGGTAATAATACTATTAGTTGTGAGGAGCATCTTAGGTTATTTGTGGATATGCTTAATGATTATGAGGTAGAGCATGAGGATGTAGTCATTAAATTGTTTGTTCAATCCCTGATGGAGGATGCTAGAGATTGGTTTAAGAGACTTCCTGACAAATGTATTGATACCTGGGATTCCTTTGAGAGATGTTTCAAAGAGCAGTATGGTGACATGCCTAATGCTAGTTTCATGTTGAATGAATTCAATACCATAAGGAAAAATCAGAATGAGTCTGCAGCTAAATTCAACATGAGATTTCAGAAGGGTATGCATAAGTTATTTCAAGTTATGCGGTTAGATGACAATGTTTGTCTAACTACATACTTCAATGCATTTGATGGAAAGATGGGTTATTTGTTGAGGGAAAAGGAACCAAGAAATCTTAGAGATTCTTTTAGGATTGCTATCAATATTGAGAACAATATGAAAATATCAGGGAAGTTGGGTGGGAAGAGAGATGACCCTAAGTTGTTTGGGGACAAGAAATACAAAAAAGAAAATGATAGAAATGTTGGAACTAGGAGGCAAGAAGAAGATAAATTGGATAAGGTGCTCAATGCATTGAAGGATTTGAAGGCACCTGCAAATAGGAACATCAACACTCCTACCAATGAAAGGCCTCAGTTCAACAACAATTTCAATAAGCAGAATAGATTGCAGAACTACCCCTACAACACCCAATGGAAGGATGGCAAGCCTATTGTCCCTCCTACAAGAAATAATAATGACAGAGGTGCCCCTGACCCTCTACAAAAAGCTTCAAAAAATGTCATGGAAGACGTACCTTGGTGTGTTGTATGCTAGTCCCCTCATTCTACAGAGCATTGTGTGGTTGCACATTCTATGGCTGCAAATCAAGATTGTGGCAATGAGGAGATAGATCAAGAAGAAGATCAAGATGATGTTGGATGCAACATGGCTACTTCATATCTAGGATATGAAGATGATTTTGATTTTGATGAGGAAGCATATGTAAATGTGAAGAGACACAATCAAGCCCTTTTTCATCAAGAGGTATTTTCTGATGATGAAGGCATAGATGAGAAGACATGTAACATGAACTCTTCTTCTGAGCCAGTAAATTTAAGAAAACCTTCTAGAGAAGAGATGGATAGGATTACTGCAGAAATGATTGCCCAAGTGCAAACTAGAGGCATGGTGGCAAGGAATACAAATAAGAAAGCTACAGGAATGTCTATAAAGAGTACCAACTCTAGAGAGCCTGATGAGAACAAATCAAAAGGTGATCACATGGTGAAATTCAAGAATGTAAAAGGTAAGAATTGTGAGCCTAAGGGAGTTGGAGTTGAAAGAACTTCTAATGAGATAGAGAAGCTAGTTAACACAATGGATAAGGGTGAAAAAATGAGGGTGGTCAATACACCTAATGTATCAGACAAACAAAGAGATACTAAGGCTGTGCAGATTGAGATTCCTCCCTCTGTTCCTGTTGATATGTTATCTGTATTGTCCCAAATTATAGTTAAGGTTCCATTGTCAGAATTGTTGAGGATCCTTGAACACAAAGATAGGGCTATTGCATGGGTAGATAATGTTCATAATAATGATGTTGCATGCAATGGATTTTAGGATAAAGCTTTGAAAGGAGTTGCTGCTCAAAGAATTGTATCTCAAATTCCTCCTATATATTTGGATAGTTCTGTCAATGCTAGCCTTGAAAACATTGATCTATTCTTTTTAAGTGTCCTTGTGAATGGAATGAAATTAAGAAATTGTATGATTGATAGTGGTGCCTCTAATACTATTATGCCTTTTAAAATCATGGAGAAGTTGGGCCTTAAAGTTGATACAGTCCAAGGTAGATGTTGTGCAATGGATCAGAGGGAGGTACCAGTCATTGGGACTATCAATGCAATGCCATATAGGCTGGCAGCATATCCAGAGAAAGAGTTAACAATGAGTGTTTTGGTGGTGGACATCCCTCCTCATTATGGGATGCTGCTATCTAGAAGGTGGAGTGCTGCCATGGGTGGAAGTTTACAGTGTGATCTGTCCTATGCAACTTTCAAGATTGAGGCAAGAGTATGCCACATGATTGAAAGGAATATTGATAATGAAACTACATGTTTTATGGATACTAATATTAATGCTTTTAGGGCAGAGATCCTTGTACTTGAGAAGGAACCTATTTTGTCACCTATCTCTATTGAGGTAAGTGTTAATTCGGTGAAGGGTGATTTGTGGGTAATGTACTTTGATGGTGCAAATTGCAAGGATGGAGCAGGAGCAGGTATTTTACTTATTTCTCCTGATGGAAATACCTACAAGTTCTCTTTCACATTGAATTTCTTTTGTACCAACAATATAGTAGAATATGAGGCATTGTTGTTAGGACTGAGGTTGGCACAAAAACATGGTATTAAGTGCTTAAGTGTTGTTGGTGATTCTAAGTTGGTGGTGTCCCAAGTCAGGTCAGTATATGCTTCCAAGAACAAAAGGTTAAAAAAATATAGGAATGTAGTTTGGGATTTGATTGAACATTTTGATGCCTTCAATATTGAGTGGAAGGATAGAAGTAATAATAAGATGGCTAACCTGTTAGCCAATATAGTAATCAATCCCACTGATATTACATTTACTGGTATCTCTAAAGTTGAAATTCAAGCTAGGCCTAGTGTACCAGACAATATTGAAAATTGGCAAGTTTTTGAGGATGACCAAGATATTTTGAAATTTATGAGTTGTGAAGATCAGTATCATGGTCAAGAATTAGATTGTTCAGCCCTAGTTGAAATTATAGAAGGAAAAGAGATTGTCCTTGGAAATGAAGTTATTCAACTCAAAACTAACAAGGTGCCCAAGGGACTTGTTGTTCTTGAGACTGTCTTTGATAACCAGGATAGAGTTCAGAAGAATATCAAAAGAGAAGATCATGCTGATCTAGAGGAGATAAATCTTGGAACACATGAGGCACCTAAGAAGGTATACATTAGTAAGGATATATCTCAAAAGGTAAAGAAACTTTTGATTGAATTATTGAGAAAATTCAGGCATGTTTTTGCATGGTCATATGATGACCTAAAGGTTTATAGAGAAGACTTGTTTTAACATATCATTCCTTTGAAAGAAGATGCTAAACCTTTTAGGTAGAAACAAAGGCCCATAAATCCTACTTTGGCACCTAAGATGCAAGAAGAATTAATGAAGCTAAGAGATGCTGGCATTATCAAGCCCATTAGGCATTCTTCTTGGGTGTGAAATCTTGTCCCTGTCAGAAAGAAAAATGGTGACATCAGACTTTGTGTGGACTTCAAAAATTTAAATATCAACTCATTAAAGGATAACTATTGTTTTCCCAATATGGAAGCTATGTTGCAGAGAGTAACCGGATCTGAATTAATGTCTATGATGGATGGTTTCTTTGGCTACAATCAGGTAATTATAAAAGAATCAGAGCAATTCAAGAAAAAATTTACAACACCTTGGGGGACATATGTTTATGTGAGGATGTCTTTTGGTCTCACAAATGCTGGTGCTTCTTTTCAGAGGGCAATGGATGTTGCTTTTGCAGATTTTATTGATGATTTCCTTATTGTTTATCAAGATGACGTGACTGCCTATTCCAAGAGAGAAGAAGATCATTGTATTCATTTAGAAAAAATATTTGTGAAGGCTTTGGAATATGGCATTTCACTAAATCCAAGGAAATGTGCATTTGGTGTCACTGAAGGTAAGTTGCTTGGCCACTTAGTGGGGAAGCAAGGAGTTAGGATTGACTCTGAGAGGGTGGCAGCCATTGACAAGATTCAAAGACCAAAGAATGTTAAAGGGATTCAGTCCTTCTTTGGTCAGGTCAATTTCTTAAGGAGGTTTGTGACAAATTTTGTAGAGGTTACTAGACCTATTTCTAAGATGTTGAAGAAAGGATCTGCTATTACATGGGAAGGTGAGCCTGATGAAGCATTCAAGAATATCAAGCAAACTATTAAAGATGCACCCGTGCTTAAGGCACCTGATTATAGTATCCCAATGCACATCTTTTCCTTTGCATCTTTTCACACTATTGCTATAGTTTTGTTACAAAAGAATAAGGATGGTTTTGAGCAGCCTATTGCATTCTTTAGTAAGTCTTTGTAGGCTACTAAATTGAAATATGACATAAATGAAAAACAAGCCTATGCATTGGTCAAGGCTGTGAAAGCTTTTAGATGTTATTTGATGGGAGCAGTTGTGATTGCCTTTGTACCAAGTGTAGCAGTCAAAGATATTTTCTCACAGCAAGAGGTGTTTGGGAGAAGATGCAGATGGATCGATAGGATCCAAGAGTTTAACATTGATATCCAAATTACTAAACTGGTTAGAGGACAAGGATTGGCAAAACTGATGGCCCAATCCAATCTTGATGCTAATCAAGTAAATCATTCTGAAATTGATTATACGTGTGATATGGATGATTGTATCTGGTATCAAGATATTATCTATTACTTGAGAAACATGAAGTGTCCAGATGAGATGGATGACAATAAGAAGAGGACATTGAAATTACAGGCCATCAAGTATGTAATTGTGAAATGTAAATTGTATAGATAGAATTTGGATTGCATACTGTTGAAATGTGTAGATGAGAATCAGGCTAACAAGTTGTTGAAAGAAATGCATGAGGGGGTTTGTGGTGGACATTACATGGGTAAGACCACTACTCATAAGATCTTGAGAGCAGGATTTTGGTGGCCCACAATCTTCAAGGATGCAGAATAGTTGGTAAGGAAGTGTGATGCTTGTCAAAGGTTCTCTGGTAAGCTTAAATTTTTAGGCAATGTGCCTTTGAGGCTAGTAGAGGTACAAGCTCCTTTCCAACAATGGGGAATTGATTTCATAGGGGAGATACCAAACAAGTCAAGTGGAGGACATTCTTGGATCCTAGTTGCCATTGATTACTTTACTAAGTGGGTAGAAGCTATACCTACAATAAATTCAACTAGCAAGGTGGTGACTGATTTCTTATTGAACAATATTGTCACAAGGTTTGGTTGCCTTGAGAGAATTGTCAGTGATAATGCAATGTGCTTCAGGTGTGCTGAGTACAAGGAATTCTACAAAGGTCTAGGAATTCAGAGGTCAAGTTCCTCACCTTATCATCCACAAGGAAATGGACAGGCATAATCATCTAATAAGAGCTTGATTAAAATCCTCAGGAGGATTCTTGAAAAGAATAAGAGGGCATGGAATTCAAAACTGCCATTAGCTGTATGGGCTGATAGGGTAACTGTGAAGAGGGCAATTGGTTGTGCACCATTTGACCTAGTATATGGAATACATGCAAGAATGCCTCAAAATAATCTACTAGAGATGTATAAATTTGTGTAATTATATGATGATGACATAGATGATGAAATACAATTGAGGATTGAGGATCTCATTAGGCTGGATGAAATTAGGAGAGAGTCATCTTCAAGGAATGCCAAGTTGCAATTGCAAATCAAGAACCTGTATGACAGGAAGGCTATGGAGAGGAAGTTTGAGCCTGGTGACTTGGTATTAATTTGGAATGCCAGATTGGAGGATAAAGGAAAACATGGTAAGTTTGATCCCATCTGGTTAGGGCCATACCTAATTCATGAGAAATGGGGCCAATATTCATACATTATGAAAGAGTTAAATGGTGAAGTTCAGGAATTGCCAGTTCATGGACAATTCTTGAAGAAATACTTCAATTGAAGGTATTTTTATTTCTATGAACAGTAGTTATGTCTGTATATGTTGTAAATTTTGTAAATAGTTTCTTGCCCCTGTCTTGTTTTATCCTGGTTTGTAAGGTTTTGGTCCTTTTGCTCTCTGTTGTCAGTTTTTCCAGCGGGATGGTCTGCTTTAACCAGTGATTCTAGATTCTTGCTGTGCCTGTAAGAGCCACACATCCCCAGACAGAGCCACTGTTAGCATCTACAAAAAATTTCATGGCTCTAGCATTTTTCTTCTAGTCTCTACAGTTGTTTTCATGCCTCTGCCTTAACCCTAAGATTAAAAAATTCAAAATCTAGCCATTGGAGAAAAAAGCCCTAATTTACCCCGGCCTCTTTCTAATTTGTCATTACCTTTTTGGCCACTTAAGTAATCATATATGCATGTGCGCATTTCTTTCTTAGCTAGTCACTTGTTCGCTTTATCCCTGGCGGTCGCATCTTTCTTTTCAGTGATACGCGACTGCTTGGTCATGTAATCTCTCAGTCCCTGGCGGTTACCAGCTAATATTAAGTGACCTGACGAGTAGCTTGTTTTCCTTCAGTTGCTAAGTCATGAAATGGTGGTCCCTCTTTCTAAACGGTGATACATGTGGACTAGTTGTCAGATATATGCTGATGTGGTGGCTTGTTATTGATCGGTGATAATGATTTGGAATGTTATCAGTGGGACCTGGTTTTTGGGTTTGTCAGAGGGTCTTGACATTGTCAGAACATCGACGATGGGTGTATGATCTTATAGGATGTGTTAGAGGTTTAAGATCATGCGATAATTATCAATTTCATATCTTGTCAGAGGACCTGCAGAACGGGGATAAGATTCTAGATCGATGACGGGTGTATAATCTGATGGAATCTTGGAGGTCTATGCGAAGATGCGATGACCGTCAATATTCTTGTAAGTGGGCCCAGGTAGGGGTCAAAAGCTTAGAGATTTTGAGTAAAGGGTTAGCGGTCCGACAAAAGTTTAAAAGGCTTCGCTCATTCACGAAGAAGATTGGCAATGCTCTAAATCACTTGGCGATTCGGCGAAGGAAGGTCACGTAATCGCTAAATATTTTAGTAGAGCCATAAAGTGTTTTGTGAATTGGAAAAAACCTTTAGTTGCTAGATCTCGTGATGAAGTATTAAGGTATATATTTGTGTAGTCACTAGATCGGGGAATGAAGAAAGTCTATTCAATGACTTGAAGATAGTCCTTAGTTGCGTAATCTCCAGATAGAAAGTCAAAAGGTTTTCTGGCGGTTAGTTTCCTTGTAGTCGGGTAATCTTGTAATGATGATGCAGTTAGTGATTTTGTCTCACGACTAAGAATCTCTTCAGTTGCGTGATCTCTGAATAGCTTGGCGGTTAAAGAGATAACTACGAGATTATGAGACTACAGTCATTGAATCGCTAAGTATAACCGTAGTTAGGGGAGATGTCTGGCGATCTCGTGACTAAAGACAAATATGAAACCCGGGAAAAGTTATGAGATCTGACGGTCAGGACTTAAAGTTGATCCAAATTTAAATGTCGACCACTGATTTGCTGCTGGTGCTATGAAACTGACCATTGTAATTCAAATTCAAATTTCTTGGAGGGTTTTCCGTGACAGAAAGGACTGAAATTTATTGATCAAGCGGCCGGATCTGGTAGAATTGGTTTTGTCGACTGTTGTAGTGTGGTCTAGGGTGTTCCATGATCATTTTCAAGGGTCTGTACTATGTTCTTTGTGCTTGAGGCTTGTTGCAGGTGGCCGAACAGGTTGACAATTTCAACATTTTCATGGTTTTTAGTACCTTCTTAGTGAATTGTCATGATTGAGGATTTTTCTAGGATTTGTCTTCTCTTGGTTGCCTAGGTTTCTCCCCCTGTAATAAATTTTTGATTATTTCTAGTTGGTTTGGTGGGTGAAACCCTAACCCTAGTCATCTGTAGCTTGCTGCATCCTATTTTGGGATTTCAAGATGACTAGGGGGGTATATATGGTTGTATTTTTGACTTAGTGGGGGTTCTGAAACTTTCTTTTTGGTCCCTAATTGTTGATGGTATGATATTGAACAAGGAGAGCTTTAATTTAGGGTTTTTGTTTCTCTTTGCATATTGTTGTCTGAATAATGTATTGATTCTGCAAGTTTTGATGAGAATATAGTTGAATTCCAATCTCATAGTGGTGTATGTCTTCTTGTTTTGATATTGAGCTCATATATGTTAATGTCACAAAGTGAGTTAGCATATGGTAAACAAAGAGTATTGTGAAATTATCTCTGAGTTCTTAACAAAGTTAGTATTAAAGTCTTTCAGGTAATTTTAGTGAGTTCATGGCTTGATAAGAATTTGATGTCCTGGTATGTGAGTTAGATGGATAATAGGCAAAGCACTTATCCTAAATTCAAGTATGTTTGAGTTAGAATTTTTAGTTGATATAAGTTATTCAATGACTCTATGCCCTGGGTTAAGGCACTGATCTATTCTCTAGAAGCAGTCCATCATCATCAATCACACACACACATTTAAATGATAAAATTTTTCAATCAGCTAGTAAAGGGTATAGTGGTATAACATTTAGTGATTCCTTTCAAGAAGTGAATCAAGGGTACACCCGCCTGAGCATCTTGGCTCAAAGTGTAGGAGGATCTTCTTGATCCTTGTTAATTGGCCCTCTTCCTTGTAGACTTTGGAGTGGTGATAGAGTCAAAGTATCATTAAAGTTATCCATCAAAGTATAAATCTATAAGTTGAAGAAGAAAAGGAATTCCCAACAATGTGTATGTGTAGTATTGTTGCATTTACTTTTTCAGTTCAATATTTTGTTTTCAGCAATAAGTTTGAAACTAATCAGTTTCTGGATTCGATTGTGTAGAGTTTTTTTAATCATCAACGTTTTAGATCATACTACATGATCCATAATCAGGATGCCAGAGGGAAAGAATAACAAAAGATTGTAGATTGCAGAACTAGAGGGTAATAAAAGGAGGGAGAAAGGAAGAGGAGAGAGAAAAGAGAGGTACACAAATAAAATTAAAAAATATAAGAAATGCAAGAAAGGCTAAACCAAAAAGAAGATGTCCTATCAAACCAAGGGAATAAGAAAGAGGTAAAAAATGAAAAACCAAAAAGGATAGAACCAACCATAAAAGGAAACAAAAAGGGGGTTTCTAGAAAAGGAAACAAATCAAATGATAAAGGAAAAATAAATATGGAGAAAATAAATAGAAATATACAAATAACTAAGTATATATACATATGTATATATATATATATAAATGAAGGTAAGATTAGCGGTATACCACACATTATCATTCAAATAAATATATATAAATATAAATATAAATATTAATATAAATATAAATATAAATATAAATGAAGGTAAGGTTAGCCTTATATTGTGTTTGTGTAATGAAATTATCAAAATGATTTTGTGCCTACTTCACTTCAGTGGGTGGCAACCAACGAGGAGAACTATCTTGGGTACTGGACCCTAGAAAGGGTTGCATAAATCCTTCTACATTTTTATAATAAAGTCAAACTACAAAGTCTTTGTGCATGATGTAAGCAAGGCCATCAATGATGAGCCCTCCAAGACTTAGGTCTAGCCCTTAGGGTTTGTCTTTAAGGAATTACATGAAATAATATCACTCCTCCTTGATGATATCTCATCCAAATAAGATATTGATGAAGGTTATATTATAATTATGTATGTAATATTTTTCATCAAAATGTATAGGATTTTGTGCGGTTAAAAGTTTTGTATCATGGAGAATATTGGGCAAAAATAAGGAAGCAAGACACAAGCATTATAATGATTGTAAGTCTTATCCTATTTCATGTAGAAAGGTTATTATAGGAAAATTTGGTTTGGTATTTAATTGAACATAATTTTAGATGTTTTTGATGTCATAGGTTTTGTTGTTATATTAGAAACATTGCATAGTAGCGATGTTACACAACCCATAGATGGCATAGTTTGTAAATGTATGTTATCTTCCACTTATGCATAGTAATGATCATACTTATGGTGCATTAGATGATGATGTTGGTTTTTGTACCATTAAAAAAAATATTGCTATGTAAATCCTTTCTATTTTAATTCATTAAGTAGATAGTCCTCTAGGTTCCTTGGTGGGGTGTTACAGTTAATAAAGGCAATCCACTGAATCATGTGAGGGAAGAAAAAACCAGAACTAAATAAAGTAACTAAATGATCTAATATTTTTTTTTCCTTCATAATCCTTTTCCAACAAAAAATTAGAATGGTAACTTAAAAGTGCAGAGGTATTTTTGCCACAAAAAACTTTATAAAATTATAATGTTTTATGAATTTGAAAATAACAAAAGATGCAAAGCATCGAGTTTCTACTTTTTGTATATTTTCTTTGAAGATGATGAATAAAAAATAGAATTGATGCAGAAAATCCACCAATTAGACCCCTATAAGGACTTCCTATCACAACCTTGATAGTAAGGTTCCCTATCCTTATTCAATCATCATATCCATAAGGTCATCAAATTGATCAGAAATACATTAAAATATCACTCTTACCATTCACCATAGGAGTCTTACCAACTCTCCCCTTTTTACCTTGCATCAATCTGTTACTACAAACTTTGATTACCCTTAATGATAGTCCTTCATTGTCCCTATTCTTACAATGAACCTGCATTTAAATGAACCTTCACCCTACATAAAAGAACTCCTTTTCCATGCCATTCAATAAAAAATTCATTCATCCATTTAACTACTTGATCACTCATTTTAATGGATAACAAAACAAGTTTATGACTGTCCACATTCAGATAGTTTTGACATACCCGCACTCATTCATCAACAATTTTCTAACATGAAATTATTTTCAAAATATCTTTGGTGATAATCCAGAGAACTAGGTTTTATGAAACATATCTAAAAATTATCCCAATCCAATAGTTAAATATTGAGTTATGATCCCCATACAAAGACTCCAATTTACTGTAAAAATACTATCAAAACAAATAATCTTCCACTATTACGCCTTCTAGGGAATCAAATATCTATCACGTTCCTTAATAAATCAATACAAGACCAATTAAATTTCAAAAAAGAATAAATATACTCCAAAATCCCAGAGTTATAGGATTTTTGAACAATTAAAAATAGACTTATACTCAAACCCTTGAGAGGTGCTCTGTCATAGAGGGTTTTGTAATAGGTTTGACAAAATCCCTTAGATCTCACAACATAAGTCACACTAGTCAACAAAAAGGGTTTCAAAAGAGTTATAACTCATCATTCTATCAATCTCCATCAATTGAAAGACACATCCAATCTATTTACAAGTAGAAAAAGATTCACGAACATGGAGTAACATGTCTATCCATGGAGTCAATTAACAAAATCTACTCTCAACATAAAAACCATTTATAAAACAATACATGAATACATTGCAATGTTATTATATGTAGCTAATACTCCATCTTATGACTTCCATAAGCCAAAGGCAGATTAATGTCTTCCACACTTGACTGCCCCATAATGCTCCTATAGGAAATGGGTGGGCAGCCATAGGTGTTCTTGGTTATTATTTCTTTCACACCCCAAACTGACCTCCTCCCATTAGATTCAACCAACCACCTATATATAACCTATTCAACTTTTGTAACTGACCATACAACTTCCCAACTGATGGATTACAACTTGTTTTGCATTATTTGCATTTTTGACAACATTTTGTTGTTAATGACAACTTTTACCATTTGACACTCAACTTGAAAAACCACTACATGGATACTCCAAGATGGGCTGAACATGACTTCTTACATCCAATTTAACCCTCTAAACACTTTTACACATTTTGACCCTTTTTGACCTTTTTTGACCATAGTTTGATTTTTTAGGACTTATTAGGACAACTTGAGCAACTTTTACAAATAGCTTTGCACTTATTGTTACAATGACTTGTTATGACTTACAACATATCCAAATGACCTTAATATATTGAATACAATCAAATTGCTCCTTTTTGACCTTTTGACCTCCTAGTGTACTAGAACCTTAGGTTCTCATGCACCAAGAATTGTAAGCATTATGTTGAACTATATAAATGTTCTTCATCTCCTTTTCTCGAAACATCTCAAATCTCTTAATAGATTTACAATAAAATGTTTTATAGTGCATTAAACACTTTTATATAATCAATAAATAAAGTCAACATGTTTTACATAATCCAAGAATTCAACTATGTGGGATGGAAATCTGAATTCTCCCTCAAATGTAAAATATTGATGCTCGGTCAATACTAAAACTGTTTCCTCGGCTAAGACTATCTTTCTCAGCAATTAACTGATGTCTGATCAACACTGAAATTACTCAGCATATACTAACTCGTTCGACACTAACATCACTCGACTTAAACTAGATTTATTCATTTTTTCTCGGTTAAGCCTACCAGTTTAGTCTTCATTCTTACTAAGATAAAAAATACATTATCTCATCATTGTACAACATAATCAAGTACTCATTGACGTATCAAGATAACTCAACCTTTCCCTAGGTGCTATGTTTACCAAGCTTGCTTTTCCCCTTCATAACAATCAAATATATATAGTACTTTCCTAAGTAGCAACAGTCTTCCCAGTTAAGGTTTGACATTGATGATAATACAACAATAGCTTCAATTACAGTTTCTAACAACTCTCTTTTGGACAATGTTTGCAGACACATGCATGATTCTAAATGTTGAAAAGATAAAAATCACCCTCTCAGAAAACCCTAAAAATACTCCAACAATTTGAACCCTCAAATTAATAAAGAATATGCTTCTAATGAGTTCTTCTTCACCTTGATTTTGGGAAACAGGTCCAACCCACATACGTTGAGAGCCAAATTGGTGTCAACAAGAGTTTTGGTTATACCTATGCCATGAAAAAATAGTATTATCATTCAAGGATCTAAAAGATTCTCTATTTCTAGAGGTAGAAGTTCATGCAAATAGAAAGTAATATTTGACATATCGATATGAATATGATCCATCATCACATTCACTGGTCTTGTAGAAGAAGGAAGAAGAATATTTTGAAGTAATTCCTGAAACATGCCTTGATAAACTAGTGCTATTGAAGAAACTCCTAGAGTGATATTTTATCAAGAGTAGATCAAAGTTGCTCGATAAGATCATAGTCACTAGCTTTCCTAGTTGCCAGTTTAGGTTCTTGAGGATGATTAGGTTGAGGAGGGGGTATAACCACATGAGTTTGATTAACATTATCATTATTCTTCCAATTTCTATAGGTATGAGAAACAATATTATATAACTCATTCCTATATCGAGAGAACTCTACAAAAATATATGAATTTCTAACCCCTCATGATATATCATGTGTATACTTTACCTTCTTAGGAAAAGGAATAGAAACAATCAACAAATGATCAATCTCTTAGTCTTTGAAGGCACCACTAAGACTACCATAACATTCACAAACTCATTAGGCCTCAGAAAAGGATTCCTCTCACATGGAAGGTGTTTGGTAGACTTGAACTATAATAGGCAGTATCTAGGAAATCATCCAAGGATTTATCTAATATGTCAAAGTTATCCTTAGAGAATTCCTTTTAAAATGCATCAAAAATGATATCTAACATATCAAAATTCATGTAGGGCTCACCAAAATGTAGACCAAGATGTTTTCTAAATTTCACAAGAGAAAACCTTCCTTACACTACCTCACTTCTACTAGTACACAGAGCTAGGGGAAAGTTTTAATCTAACTAAATTAACTATAATTTTACTTAAATAAAATGAATAATCTTAGATAAGATAAAGACAAGATGTAAAGAATCAAACTATTGCAAGTATCTTATGATTATGAAGGAAAATATAGAAAATAAGCTAATAAATCCCAAATTACAATAGATATGAATATTCTGATTATAGAAGTGAGAAATGATAAACTGTTTACTAAATCAGTGTGAAGATGTTAGCCTCAGATTGTAGAAATATACATGGATGTATTTGTGTCATGTTGTATTCCTATTCAACATAGAATAGAAAAACCATAGATTTCTTTAGATAATCTAGAACCCATGACTTGGGTACCTATTGATCACCTACACACATAGAAACATGGAAAAGTGTTGGGGTCATATAGAAGTTTGCCTCATTTAACCCCCTACTTTGGTGTTCCTATCTCCAAAGACAACTAGATAGATAGATATGATAAACCAAAATGAAGATAAGTAATGGAAATAAATTCATGCTTAATGGAGGAGAACCCCTACTACACAAAAGATAAGTAATAAGAATGAACCTCACTTGAGGAAGGAAATTTCTTATTGCACAAAGTTCATTTGTGCAGTAAAAAAAAACCCCTCTTAAGGGAGGAAGACCCTTATTGCCGATTAGAAAGATAATTCAAGAGCATTTGGATAGATAAGGAGCTAAATCATGATCTCAGTGCAATAAAAAACATGAGAATCATAGACGGCTAGCTCATGATATGAATGATTAAGTGAAGCATACACCAAGGAGCCTAGAATATGGTTAAATTGATATGAGCTAAAGTGCATAAATTATGTGAACCTAGAATATGTTTAAATTAATATTAGCTAAAGTGCATAAATGCAATGTAAATATCTTCCCTAGTGTGATAGAGTAAATCCCATATGAAAATGAAATCAATGTGTTATTAAAATCATGTAACAAGTATATACATTAAGCACAAACATGTAGATCTAAAGATAACATGAAACCATACCCAATCCTAACACAGAGAGAGAGAGAGAGAGAGAGAGAGAGAGAGAGAGAGAGAGAGAGAGAGAGAGAGAGAGAGAGAGAGAGAGAGAGAGAGAGAGAGAGAGAGAGCCAATCATTAGTTGGTGATCTCTTAGTCATCATCACAATCCTTTTGAAGCTTCATGTTGATGTTGAAATAATATACAAATGATTGATTTTCTTGAGGCTCAAGCTTTGTAATTTATTTTATTTTTCCAAAATTAAGTTTGAATTTTACTTTTATACCTAATTGGATGAGAGAGTTGACTGTAAATCCTAATCCTCTACCAAATCACTGAGACGGGGACCCAATTTAAATTTGGGCTAAAAAATTATGGTATAGGGCATTTGAAACATTTTGTACCTAGGAATAGAACATTTGAAACTTTTTTTCAACCCATTTTAGGCCCAATTAGGACTATGGGTCTTGAGAAATTAGGGAATAGGGGATTATAACTGACAACTAGCTTCTAGGTTAGGATAGAACATCAAGACCACAAATGGTAACTTATTGCATAAGAGATGAAATAAATTACTGGATTGAAGAAAAAATAAAGGAGCACACTTAGAAATAAGGGCTTAGGTCTTTATTTTAAACAAGCTTGAAGGGATAAAGGACTCAAATTTTAATTTAGGTATTCATTGAGTGCAATTTGGAAGTCCTATTATGCAAGCTATAATAAAACACAGTAAGGTAGGTTCTAAATAATTTTAAAATTGTACACTAGTTAGGTGATTACAATTTAAGATGGTACACACTGTAAGAGTCATACATACACTCAACGTCCAAAGATATCCTATAAAAATATAAATAAACCTTCCATAAAAGAGTAGCAAAAATGTATTACTTGATTATGGATGCAAATGATGATCTACAACAATTGAATGGACCATTTATGTATAATGTACAAGAGATGGAATGCTTATATAGGTCAGGTGAGATGATAAGAAAATATAAGAGCATGTCATGTTAGAATAATATGAGATGAGACACATAAAAAATGAACCAAAGAAATCCTTAATTAAACTTAACTAACATAGAGTAAATAAGAAATAAATAACCTCAAGTGATTAAAACCTAGGAGGTAACTATGTGCGTAGTATATACCATTCACACCCACACCATCCTTATGTGCAAGTTAGGGAGAATAAAATAAATGAATGGATATGCATAAATATATGCATAGAGATATGTGAATAATTTTATGTCTTACTCAAATTCAAAGGTACAAAATAATTATTGTAGTTTTTGAATAAAATGATCAATTGAAATGTTTTATGTTTAAGAATAATCATCATATTAAAGTTAATAAGTTTAAATTTATTTCAATTATGTTATATTTGTGTTCAAGATAGTCTGATATTAAATCCATAACTCAAACAATGTAGTGATGCCAAACTAACTAGACTCAAACTTGTGCTGTAATTTAAGATTTTACATTAACTATAATGTTATGGTTGTCATTTGCCTAAGATGTAGTCTATTTTCAATTGTGGGCTTAATTTTTATTTTATTAATATAATGTTAAAAATATATTTACTAAAATAAAATTTTAAATAAAAATATGTTTATATTCTTATAGTTCAAGTATTTTTTGTCAAATAATTGCATTCAATTAAATTACCTTTAAGGAAAGTGGTTTTAATGTTCAATGATCCATTAATTTTAATTCAATCATAACTTTTTCTTCCCTAACTATTTTCAATTTAATGAAAGTCTTATAAAATAAATCATGTTGTTCTTTCAATACATTTTGTATTTACTTAATCTCCTTTTCATTCAATTTATATTTGATTCTAATATTTTTGTGATCTGCCAAAAATACATTGTATTCTCCTCTTTTATCATAAAGACTTACAGTTTTTTTTTCTAAATTTACCTTACTTTCTCCCTTTTCTACCCAAACACATTCGTAATACCTTTGGAAGTTGCAATATAAGTTTTACTCATCCATCTATTTGGTCAACTTCCAAATGCCTTATTCTTTTTCACAGTTTTAACATTTCCTTGATTCGTTTCTCTCTAACATGTTCACTATAGTTCCAATTAAGTAAAAATAGGTTTTGCAAGGACCCGAAACCTATAACAGAGAGTTTAAAGTAACCAATAAAATTTTACAGAAACTGTGCCACAACACCGAGGAACAAAAGCCCAAACACAAAAGTAAACAACCATAATAGTAGATGGTAAACAAAAAATCACATACAGGGACAACAAAAAGATAGGACAACGAAGAGAACGACAACTATATGCACTTCATAAGGTCTTCAACCTAGATCATCATAAGCTGCATCTGCCCAGCAGAGTTTTTGAGCTCTTCCAGGTCCTTACCCTCTTTGTCCTCTTTGATACCATATTTTTTTGTGCTATCCTGTGTATGCTTTCCAGACCCCATAGTGTCTTTCAACTCCTTAACCTCTTTATCACCCTTCTCCTATTCCATCTTGTCAACCAAGATCTTGGCATGTTCAGTGTAGGCTCTGAGACTAACAAGGCATTGCTCACCGATTTTTCTCATGGAGTCTTCTAAGTTATCCACTCTGTTATTCAGCATATGGAACTTTCCCTCAAAGTCCCCATCCATAGCTCTTTCGTCCTCTTTGAATATTTTTTCATCTCACAGACCTTGTCAACCATTTCAGGAAAAGGCTCTGCCCTACCCACCACAGCTTTCATTTCATCAAGGTACACAACAATTGGTTTGTCCACTAGACTAGTCTTCTTAATGATGCTCACCTCGTAACCCATCACTCACATTTCCTTTTTAATATTTCCTATGTCATCTATCATTTTACCAAGCGTGCAAGTAAAATCCACCAAGAAACTCTTGTCTTTAGGTAAATCTTTTACCGACTTTTTTACTTTTCAATATTCTCATTGGTAGCATTCTCTGTCTCCTTTGTTCCTATAATGTCTTTGTCAATACTATCCATAATCTCCTCCATAACCTAGTAGGCATTTTGCAGATTATCCTTCTCCTTCTCTAGAGGAATTTTTCCTTCACCTAGATTACCAATGTCGACCTCGAACCTACCATCTTCATCTATCTCCTCCCCATATTTTCCCCAAAACTCTACTCCTACTCATGATTCTTGTCATCCTTCAAAGAAAAAATGATTCTCCTCTTACTGGTACTTATTGCTCTTTTTTTCTTTTTCTTGTTACCAGTGGTCTCACCTCTTTTCCTCTTATTCCCCCATTTCCCCTTTTCCTCTTCATAACCCTCATCTTCATTGCCCTTATCGGTATCAAACTCTTCAACAAAAGTCCTTTTAACATTTTTCTTAGAAGATGATCCTTTAAACTAACCTTTTTCGAGGAAAAGGCCTTAGAGGGAACCTCCTCCTCATCCTCTATTTCCTCAACATACATATCTTCCTCATTGCCCTCTATTTCTTCATCATCCCTGGTATAACCCTTCAAAAAGGGTTTTTTCCACTTTTTGTTTTGTTTTGAGAAGATCATACACCAGAACCATGAGGCCTTGATGAGAGCCATGGTCCCCTTTCAGATCCTTCTGAAGACTAATAATGGTGGAATCCAATGAACTCAACAAAGAAAAAGGAAGACTAATCTTCACATTATGTCTAAAGTGATTTAACAACATAAAATGATACCCATAAACTCTGGTAAATCTACCATCGAGCCTGATATATATAGTTGATGTTAGCATATAACACATACCTCCATGGCTGAGAAATGCACTTAGGCTTATTGTAGGAGGTATCCTCCTTCACTAGTCTCAACTTTTCTAGCTTTGTAACAAGGAACTTCTCGGGAGCTTTGTCAAAGATACTTCTATCTCTGTAAAACTTTGACCCTTCAATGTTCATACCAGTAGCTTCTGCAATGATGTCCTCTGTAACCTCCATTAATTGATTTCCCACAAGAACCATTCAATTCTTCCAAGTTTTGAAGAAATACTTCGACACAATAGGGTTTCTGCCATGCAATCTCTCCATAAAGCTTGTCATCCCACCTTTCTTCAAAATATCCCACACCTCCTTATTCTATTTCCAGTCCTCACAATTTATCAGTTTGAATCTCTTCTTAGTATCACCCATGTTATCTCTCTAATAGCCCTTCACAATATCACTATAAAAACTTCGACTACCATTGTAAATAAAACTGGCTTCACTAAACTTAGCAAATATTACCCAGAATCCATGCCAAATCAGAAGCATTGTCACCAAGTTGTACTTCCCACAGAAAAAGAAATAATGAAACCTCACCTTGTAATCAATAATCATCATTAAAAATACCATTTAACACACTTTCTACCTAATTTGTAAATGGTCACTATCTATTAATGATTTCACAGATCACTCCCATCATCCCATGTCATCATCTTCTCCAACTTGCAAGCCACGATAGCAGCCTAGTCAACAAGGGCATTCATTTCTCTAAAATTATGTGTGATGACACATTCTTGAAACGAGCTAATTAGGAGTTGATCCTTTTGCATAATATTATGAATAGTCCATGAGGGGTTAGAGTCCTTATTTAAACATTTAATAATGTTTAAAAAATCACCTTCAATCCAAAGTTTCTAGAAACCCTTCTCCTTAGCTAGAATTAAGCCATGGAGGGTTGCATTGGCCTCTACAACATGATTAGTTTGGAAACCTAAAGGAATGGTTCCTAGAACTTTGCAAACACCATGCTCATCTCTTATCACCATGCCACAACTAGCCACCCCTGGGTTCACTTTCAAGGCACCATCGAAGTTAACCTTCATCCACCCATCAGGAGGGCAATCCCATCTAACATGTTCACTATAGTTGATTTTCTTACTTTCTTCATATTTTATAGGATAATGTTTATTTCTTATTATATTAGATTAGCATGGGAAATGATTAGTACCCATTATATTAGATCTAATCATGAAGTTGGGACAGAGTCAGCTAGAACCCCTGAAAATGACATATCAGAGCTTGGCCCATAAGGGTCTCAGAACAAATATCCATCTCCCCTTCAGCAACAACTGCGAGCTTAACAAAAAGAGACCTAGAAGTAGAAATTGAAATAGAAGAGGGCACCCCACGAGAGGAGCCTCCATTCCCATGCAAAGCCTTGGAAGTAAGTTTAGCATAGGAACCAACACCATGATCCGAAGCAGCAGTCATCAGCCTGGAGTTAGCATTAGCAATAGGGAATTTAGCTGAAGATGGAAGCAGATAACTAGGAGAGCCCAAGGCATCACCCACAAGAGTAGTCCCCCTCGCCACAGGAGTAGACCCCCTCATAGAAACAACATGATGAACTGGACCACCGTTCCCCATAGGGTTTTTAAATTTTTTTGAGTGGGAAGCAGGAGACCCCTTCTCGCCGTCACCCGCACCCGCACCCGCACCCTTAGCCAGAGACACGACCTCAGACCCTGTCGAGGTGCCCAATACAACTAAGGCAGGAATCACGGCTGCAGGAGATGGCACAACAGGGCAAACATAGGGTCCTCCAGAAGCAGCCACGGGAGGGGTGCCTGAACGCGCAATAGAGGAGCCCATTTCAAAATTCTTATTGTCAATATTTTTGTGAATATATGTTAGATAAGCAGGTGTACATATTATTATAATAAAGAAGAATGATATAGAGACTTATTCGAATAATCTATTATATATTATAAATAGTCAAGAAATTTTGGATCTTAAATTTTTTATAATTAGACATATATTAAATGGTATTAAAACTTCCACACAAAATATTTTTATGAATATATGTTAGATAAGTATGTGCATATTATTCTAAATAGAACCAAAATATCCTCAATGAAGAAAAGTCAACCCCTATAAGATATTAATACTTACCTAACATATATTCATAAAGAAGAATGATATAGAGACTTATTCCAATAAGGTCAGCCTCTGTAAGATATTAATACTTACCTAACATATATTCATAAAGAATAATGGTATAAAGACTTATCCCAATAATCTATTCTATATTACAAATACTCAAGAAATTTGGCTCTAAAAATATTTATTCGACATATATTAAATGGTATTTAAACTTCCACACTAAATATTTATATGAATATATGTTAGGTAAGTATGTGCATATTATTCTAATAATGAATAATGGTATAGAGACTTATTCCAATAATCTATTCTATATTACAAATACTCAAGAAATTTTGGCTCTAAAAATATTTATTCGACATATATTAAATGGCATTTAAACTTTCACAGTAAATATTTATATGAATATATGTTAGGTAAGTATGTGCATATTATTCTAATAATGAATAATGATATATAGACTTATTCCAATAATCTATTTTATATTACAAATACTCAAGAAAGTTTGGGTCTAAAAATTATTATTAGACATATATTAAATGGTATTTAAACTTCCACACAATTATTTTTTATGAATACATGTTAGGTAAGTATGTGCATATTATTCCAATAAATAAAATGATATAGAGACTTATTCCAATAATCTATTTTATATTACAAATACTTAAGAAAGTTTGGCTCTAACAATTATTATCACACATATATTAAATGGTATTTAAACTTCCACACAAAATATTTTTATGAATATATGTTAGGTAAGTATGTGCTTATTATTCTAATAAAGAAGAATGATATAGAGACTTATTCCAATAATCTATTTTATATAACAAATACCTAAGAAAATTTGGCTCTAAAAATTATTATTAGACATATATTAAATAGTATTTAAACTTCCACACAAAATATTTTTATGAATATATGTTGGGTAAGTATGTGCATACTATTCTAAATACAACCAAAATAGCCTCAAGGGAGAAAGGTCAACCCTTGGAAGATGAACCACCATTTACATTAGCACTGCAATTAGAAACACTACATATCACATTATTATGGTGGCCCTTGAAGCTCAATATAGGTAGAGTTTGTGGTTCTGAAAAACCATTCACAATCTTGCCTAGTTGCATGCAGGAAAAGGCCTCCATCCCAAAATCTTTCCTTCGATGTTTAAAACAAAAATAAATTTCCACCACAAAGAAATTTGAGTTTGCTTAATTAAAAATGCACTTATAGTGACGAGTTAATGAAATTGAGGATGGACAATTGAGGATGTGCATTGATATATCTTATGCCAATTTTGAAAGGCGTCCCCTCCTTCACATATCATTTAACATAGTTAAAATCAAACAAAAGTTCACCCTTACATGTTAGAAGCAAGTTGTCATTTTCAACTAGGAAATTACAACATTAAATGCTCCTATCATTGTGTAAGCTATGTCTGCTAATCAGAATGTGTTGCAGCAAGTGGGGGCTAAAGTTACATGTTACGATTTACCAACCATACAATTGTCATCATGGACCTCTCTATCATATGTTGGTTATCCCTGAGATAATCTTGGAGTTATAATTGATAATCCAAATCAATATTTGAAAGCTATTATATAAGAATCTATAAATAATGACAATAGTCACTGTTATTGCTTGGAACACAATATATGTGGATTGAAAGCCAAGGGTATTGATTGAGAGTTTTACTTTTTGGGAACACATTGTTTGTGATAAAATTAAATATAAATGCTTCATAATACAGATGCGTTTCAAAAATAATTTGGATATCTTATTAGACTTATTTGAATGATAAAGACACTATAGTTGATATTAATATTCAAATCTAAGTTAATATTAATTACAAATAATAAGGGAGACATAGAGATTTATGTGAGCATTAAATTAAATATGAATTATTGAGATTTGAATTAGATATTAGAGTACCATATTGCAATCTCAATAATATGTAATTATAAAATATTAAATGTTGAATTCATATGTATTTTGACATGAGATATTTATCTCTCCAAGCAACGTGTGAATTCCCTAATTCACTTAATAACTATCCTATAATCTTGTGCTTTATATCTGACTAATCCATTTGATAATACTAAACATTATTAATCTTAGTAATATCATTTGATAAATTTTAATGTAAATAGATATTCAATATTATTAATATAAGTTTTAGTGGAATTCTTAATTTAAATATTAATTTAATAATTTATTATTAATGAATAAATGGTCAATATTTCCTTATCAACAATAATTTTATTAATTTTAAGTGTTGTCATAAATACAAACTTAGAAATTACACGAGCTAATAATTTTATTGGGGTTAAACTCTCATAATACTGTTAAGATTAGAAATGTGGATAAATAGAATAGTCCAAGTTATATTTCTTTAACATTAAATTATTATTTAAAGTCAAGATATTTTCTTGGCTTTTGTAACATCTCCCTTAGAAAAGACTACAATGTCAGATAGATTTATATTCATCTTTACTAATTTTAACAACATAAATAATGGGACATAATGTCTTCATTAATGAATTCTTGATTTACACTAATTATAATGCAGTCTTCAAGTAAGGTAGGTTAGTCTACTGATAGATGTTATTTGATTTATGTGTATGCATGTACATACATTGAGCATATACACATACTTGTAATGGATTACTTGTCAACCTACTTAAATAAGGTTATATTAAAGACGCGTTGACAAAATTTTAGGCATGCCTAAGGATTGATGGTGAGTAATAAATAGATTTCTCATAAAATCTTATATAGTATGCATGTCGACAAAACATATTTAATGCTACTTGTGTTAGCTAGCATGAGATTATATATGTATGTATGTATGTACGTATGTATATGTGTATGTGTATTTTTCTCCATGTTAGATGATTTTTTCTATAGTTTCAAAACAAAAATCAGATGTACCTATAGTTTTTCTTCATATTACTTTATGTTATTCTATTCTCAAATGTATATTTTGAAGTCCATCCTTGCAACTCATTTTTTGGTATAAATTGTAACTCACTCTCTCTAGATGAATACCTTATTGTAATGTGTTTTCTTAGTTGCTTCCATGGTGTAATATTAAGCATAACTAAGAGTACACAATCTATTGCACTAGATACTAGTGTGCCTAAATTTCCCCTTATCATTTCTTCCTTTTTAAATATTTACCCCATTCTTTTAGATGTCTTATAAAGTAACTTAATCTCAAGTAATGAGACATTTTTATATGATAAATCTCCATGGTAATGTTGTATAGTATCATGACACAATAAAGATTCCCACTTTTTGGTCATATTGGAGCAATAAAATCAACATTTTTTTCTTGATCATAAATTTTGGACAGATTTAGTAGTTAAACCATTACAAATTTAAAGATGATGCAAACTAGTGATTTTGTGAGTTTTTTTTTTGCATACTCATAGATATATAGATAGAACCCATGATGTCGATGGAATAATAGGTTTATCGTAGAGTTTATATAGACGATGTCTTATATATCATGAGACTACAAAATGACTTTTTACATGTCTACATATCAACTTATTACATATTGATGAAGAGATGTGTTACACATCGCCTTATTACATATTGATGTAGAGATGTGTTACACATTGCCTTATTACATATTGACCTCAAGACTACACATTGACCTATTAGACATGAATGTTACACACGACAGGAGCAAACGAAAGTTTGGTCTTGAGCAAATCATAAATGATATTGTAATTTACCTGCTAAGTATTTCCAAGTATGGACATCTCGCCTTTAGCCCCTGCACTAGTATATGCCAAGTGTAAGGCCCACCCCGTTTCCACCTTTTCCTTGACAGTTTGATGTCGGAGGATTAAGGGGTGTTGTAGTATCTGGATGATTGGTAAATCCCTAACAGAATTGTACCTCAGAATAGACCTATATATTGTACCTTCATATCAGGACCTATCAACTAAGTGTCGCAATGATAGAGGTGATATCTCTAGGTTATTAATTGTGAAAGTGAATCTTGGATGCAGTATGTTACCCTGTGGATCATAGATCTAGCTAGACTATTAAGGTTCCATTGAGTACTTTTGTCGAAAAGATTTGATTCGAGAAGTCGAGATGTAAATGCCAAATTAGTTATGTCTTAAGTCTTAAGTTTATCTTGGATTTAATTAATAGTTGATGTGATGATTCTAGTAACTCCTACGAGGAGGATGAGTAATGTTTTGACGATGTATTATATGATTATACCATAGTGATGTTCTGGTGATATTATTAGAACCCTGAACAAGGATTTGTTAGATCCTAGACTAATAGGATTATTCTGCATTTTGTTTTCCTAGATTGGGAAATTTAATCATACTTGTGATAAGAATTTTATAGGACCCGACTGTTATGGTTACCCCTTACCGATGTTGAACCATCGATTTATCTTAAATGTTATACTAAGGAAAATTGAGATACTTGGACTCATTTGATTTACTGTTATGTTATGATGGACATGTTAGACTATACATTTTGTCGACTCTGTATGTGGATCCATGATTAGTGGATTTGGATTTGATCATGTTAGACTTTATTATTATCTTCATTTTTTGAGAACTTGAAGATTATCTTATAATGATGATAGATTATGGATGATCTTGATTTCAATTGAACTATGAATTGAATTATGCAAATTAAATTATGAATTATATATGCAATTGAAGTATGAATTGAGTTATGCAAATTGAATTTATTTGATGTGATTATTGAATCCTATATGATTACGTGCAGATAATTGAATTATGAAATTTCATTCTATGTGATTGAATGTTCGATTGAATTGTGTAAGATCATTACTTGTTGTGTGATTTCATGTATGCAATTGAGTTATGAATAATGTGTGGATATTACATCTTATAGGTTTATATGTGATGGTTTTCTTCCTTGAATTACTGATGCTGCATTAAGGTTTTTGCAGGTGGAAGGACCATGGAAATATTTGGGGAAACCACATTGAATGCTTGTGCTATCGGTAAAGCCAAGGCCCCGTCTAATGAAGAGACCAGGGCCTCGTTGTGAAGTGTTTTATTTTGTAACCGTAATGTGAATGTATGTGTAGGATTGTTAAGTGTTGTAATATGTTGGACATACCTTAATTGTGATGTTAATTATGTGAGTGTCACTTGACACTAGAGTTATTTGTTAACTAAGGTATGTCGTGTGATTGGAGTGTGAGAGCAAGTCCTAGAAGCTTCCTAGAGGGGGTATTCTAAGTGCATCCTCTTGTCTTAGGACCCCTAAGTGAAGTCATACCTTACATTTTCGTGCATTAACTAAACCATGGCTTTTGGAGGGTTAAATGGGACCCTAGGGGGTAGTTTCATGCTTTTTAGGTAGCCCATTCCTTGTACCCATAGGTTAGGGGTAATTTAAGCATGGGAGAAGCCATATTTTGACCTTTTTGTCCCCTCCAATAGTGCCCATTTAATCTTGAACGAATTTGCAACTTGCATCATGGACCCAGAAGTACTTCCTAGGACCATCTTTATGAGGGTTGTGAAGAGTTGGTAGGGGGTCCCTTTTTAGTAGAACTTTTAGAGGGGTTTGGGTTGTTCACCCACTCTCTACCTTTAGAGATCACTAAACTTGGAGAAGGGAAAAGCTGAGGATAGAAGAAGGAGAAGGCTCAAAACTTCATCATTTTGCATTGGATCATAGGTTGGAGGATCTTGCTCTTCATTTCTCTCATTTTTGTTGTAGTAGTTGTATGTGTTGTGTATTTGTTCTTTGGCTCCCCATGGTTGGTCATGGAGGAAGCTTGCATTTCTTATTTGTTGTGTTTTAGCTCCCCATGGTTGGTCATGGTGAGAGCAAGCATGTATTGTGTTTTTCTTGTAATTGGATTTGGGGGTTGTTTACTCTTGGATTCACTCACCCTTGGGAGGGAAGAGCAATCAAGAGGGGGTGTGGGAAATGGAGGCAACTCCATGTGTAGAGTCTCCTCCATGTGTGGGGAAGGATGAAGCTTGGGTGAGTGATTTTCCCCAAGTAACCTTGCATATAGCCCATGAGGCATTGGGGTTATAAGGAGGGAAGATTGGCCATGTGAGCCTTGTTGTGATAATGTGCTTATTTGGGTCCATGTGTGGCCTTGTTTTGATATTGAGCATATTTGGGTCCATGTGTGGCCTTGTTTTCATGCAATGGTTATCTCCATGGGTTGTCCACCCACACCCCACAAAAGGAGTTCATGGAATTCCTTAGTTATACCCTTGAGGGAATTTTGGGCTCTTGCAATTGTATGTTTCTTGTGAGTGTTTGTATATGAGTGAATGTATCCTATTTGATGTGGTTTCCCCAAGCTCGGGGGTGGCCTCATGAGAGGCCTAGGATGGGAGGTGAGCTCCCATGGTCTTTCCCTTGCCTTGTATATATTTACAGATTTGTGGAAGCTCAAAGAGGAGCTATCATGGAGGTTTTCATCTTTTGGATGGTTGAGAGAAGACATCCCTTTTATTCCATTGTGAATCATTCTTTGTATTTAGATTTCATTTGATGTAAAAGAGAATGTAATGCCTTTCATTTGGAGCTATTGTGAAGATGAAATGGATGAGAGACTGTTATTATCTTGATCTTTCATTGTGTGGAATTATTCATTGCAATGCTTTGTTGAAACTAGGATGTTGTAAACTTTATTGATGTATTTGTAAATGAGTTGAAATGGATTTCTTTATGTTAAGATGAATTCTTGCAAACATGATAAAAGATCTCTCTCTCTCTCTCTCTCTCACGATAATTGAAAAATAATCTCTCTTTGCAAATGAGTTATCCACAATGATAGATTAAATATTGTAGCAATTTCATTATGCTTCCATATTTGGATTGATATATGAATATCGCAGTATCATATATGATGAACTAAATGTAATGATCATTGAAAACAATCTCTAAATGTGACTCATATCTCACTTTTAGTTCTATAAATTGTAATGGAACAACTATGAACAAATGATCATGTTAGTTTCTACGTGGAAATCTCATTCGGTTGTCAATCAACTATATTTAATCCTTATTGATACACTATCAAATTTAAGACTATAGACTTCCTAATGCAATAATGAAACAAATAAAATGGCGCATGTGGAGGGATGTCGCATGATACCTTATTTAATATCTTCCCCATAACATGGCGCATGTGGAGGGATGTCAAGTCTTTGTTTTAATTCAAACCTTTCTATGAGTCAAGATTGTGTCCTTGAGCTGACACATCATAAACCTTTTTCTGAATGCATTAACCTTCTTGTCTTCAAAACCTGCGCATGCTTCTTCTTGCCCATGCATTAAATTAAATTTGTATGGGTACTATTCCATGTATGGACAAAGTAATGGGACCCACTTTGACTTCCTCTTTCATGTCTCCCACTTCCCCATGCTCAAGTTGGCGCAGGTCATGGAGATGGGCAATAAAACTTGAAATAAATTGCCTTCCCTCCTTTGCTTTGTTTTATGGCTTTAAGTTTGGTGGGCCCAAGTCTTTTTAGGCCTGCCCCCTTCTTATTATAGCCTTTATTCCCCCTTACTTGGTGCCAACTTTGGGGGACTATTTCAACTCCCTTAAACAGCCCACCTTTTTTAACTTGCTTTATGATGTTGTCTTTTTCTAAAGGCACGTGGATTGAGGGAGATTCCTAGGGAGCTAGGAAGAGGGATAGTGAGCTAGGCTAGGAAGCTAGGGAGATAGGAAGTAGCTTAGGTTATTTAGGTAGTTTAGTTATTGTTAAGTGAGCTTAGATTGTTAGTTAAATTAGTATTTTGTATTAATGTCATGTTAATAATAATAGTTAGATGTTAGTTGACAATGTTTTAAATATTTATTTTGCTATTTATATATGATGTCATATAACTAGATTTATGACACGTATGTAATGATAATTAATATATTATAATATATTAACTAATTAATAATTATATTAATTAATTAATATATTATAATTAATTTCATATATACAATTTAGTTTTAATCTTTGAATATACATTATTAAATAATGTTTCCTTTAGATTTATTAATTAGTTAATAGGTGCATTGATCTATTGGAATAATGTAATCATTAATTGAATTAATATGTACTCATTTTGAACAGAAATTAGTATAGATGATTATTGAAATTTATATTCAATATTTTTTCATTAGCTTCCAATTTAATTTTCATAATCGAATTGGTCTTGAAATTTACATAATTGGAAATGGTTAACCTATCTAAAGAATAACATTATCAATAAACATTCTATTCCTCTTAGATAATCTAAAGGACTAATAGATTAACGTTTGACAAAATTGATCGTCAAGTTGATTAACGAACTTTGATTATATTGAATTTCATCTAGCATCCTTCGGTAAACAACTTGTTGAGGTTTGACCTCTTGTCGCTTTGGGACTTCGTCATTAGCACTTTTGTCCCGCATCGTGAACGTGGAACTTATAACTTTTTAAAAATAATAATTTGTTGGTTGTGTTTTGGCCCGAACTTTTGGGCATTACACCAAGCACAGCACCTGACATCCCCTCGTCGTCCTCCTCGTATTCAAAAGAGTTTCATGGGGGCACAATAAACATTACATTTCCTGCAAAATGAAAGGCAATTTAGTGTTCCTTTCGTACAAATCAATTTATTCAGTGCTGCATTTGCTAGACATTATTTTATTCAGTGGGCACTATGTCATCTCCATGGCCATAGCCTTCCGTGCAACTGTCCAATCATAACCTACCCTACCCAATTTCTAGCTGTGCACTCTATAAATTTAGGGAAAGTCAATATTATTAAAATTAAATATTTATTAATAAAAATATACTTTTTAATTAATTTGAATACATTTGTTATGTTTATTCTTTTCTAAATGAATATTTTTCATTTTACTAATTGAATTCTTTTTCTTTATTTTAGTTTTTGAGATAGTTCTAAACTTTTACATTAATTATTTGTTAATATATATATATATATATATATATATATATATATATATATATATATATATATATATATATATATATATATATATATATATATATATTTTCAATTATGTAATGTCTAATTTTTCTAAAGAAAAACTCAAATACATTTTTTCTCTCTCCCTTCAAACAATAATAATGCCCATATTTGGCCAAGCCAAAGTTTAGTGAAATGGAGGTAAACATGATTACCCTATGATTTTAACATAATTGTTAGAATTTAATCTTTCCTTGGTATATATTTGTATTTAAAGGATAAACCAAGGTATCCTATTGTATTTGTCCTCTAGTCCAAGTGGGAGGACATGTCATATTTGTAATTTCTTTTATTAAGGAAAATAGATATTCCTCCTTATGAGGAATCCTACACTTGTTTCACACACTAGTGAAATGTGGCATACACAGAAATGGGAGTTACAATGTAACTCCTTTCTCACATCTTTATTAAGAGATGGCTCTCCTTCTCTCATGATAAGAGATACTTCTTCTTCTTGATTATTATTGTATGAGCTTGGCTCTCACTCTCTCTCTCTCTCATTCTTAGACTTTTTGCCACTTTCATTATATCACAGGGGTTTTTTTTATGCTTTTCCCCCTTCAAAATCTTGTCTCCTTTGTTGCTTGGATCTTTGGTGAATGCTCCTAGTTTTTGCATTAATTCATGGTAAATCTTCTTACTCTTATATCATTGAATTAAACAATTTCCTGTCTCTCTTTATTTTGTTATTATTTTAACATGGTATCAGAGCAGGTTGGTTTAATCCATTATTGAGTGTACAGGTGAAGGAGCTACCATATCTTGGAGCACTCCAATATCGGAGACTCTTGAGAGAGTTTATTACTAGTATATATATTTTTTTGACTAATCTGATTAAGACAGAAAAAAATAAATTTTTTTTTTGGGTTTGGTTGGTTTACCGCCAAACCCGGTTTATCTATTGGATACATTATTGATTTGGTTTGTGCAGGTTTGGAGACATTTCAATCTTGGCTCTGTTCTTCATCATTTTTTTTTCAAATCTGAGCTCTAATATGTTTAATATTTTCATTGAATATCTTTAATCTAACTCTATTTGCAGGTTTATACTTTGTTCAATCTTTTCTCACCCTTCATTTTTCAGCAGCTCTATCGCTTTGCTATATATCTGTATATCTAACATTTTTATTTGTTGCAAGATTTACATTTTATCTCATATTCATTTTTTTGATATTACATCTCTGATTCATTATCCTTGCTTACGTTCTTCATCTCTTGTAGCATCTATTTTATAATATAATCTCTATTTTTTAATCATAGTTATATCTCTAATTTTTTATTATTATTTCAAGTTTTTTTTAAATCTAATATTTCTGCAGGTTTTAAATCCATTCTTTATTGCAGATGTATTCTCTGTGATATCTCTGGTTTCTATTTTCTTTTTATATCTCCATCTGTTGTTTTTTATTTCATTTATCTACCTGCAACTCTCTTTTTTTAAAAAACGTCTATTCTCATACACAGTCATTTTGTATTCATTTTTATGGATATATAAGAGCGAATATAGAAAATCTGTGATCTGGGTTTTGTGCAGAACCCTCTGATTTAGCTAACTCATGAGCAAATTCTCAATTTTTGCCCTCATTTAAGAGTAATAGAAGGTTCTTTTAAAATGGTTTTTAATAATTTCATTATAAATGTGCGTTTCTGGTTTCTAAATGTTTATAGAGTTAAATCATTGTCAGATATAATCTTATGTTTCATATATCTCATTCTCTTAAACAAAAAAATTATTATATTGCCCAGTGTAAATACTTTGTTGTTGAGTTAACCTTTATTGGAAAAGGTTATTTGTAGGTTTTGTTTTTTAATTCTTCTTTATTTTGACTACGTTGGCTGCAAGACTTGTTATGATTGTTTTGAGCTCATGATTATTATGGCTAAATATCTCTGCATAAATCAGTTTTAATGTTTCTTTGCAGACTTATATTAGCTTATTCTTTGGTTTGAGATTCTTTTCTTTGCATGCATATATTAGCTTATTCCTTGGTCTAAGATTCTATTAAGCATTGCTAACTTTAGTTCTAGTTTAATCATTTCTTTCAATCTTTGACTCAGTTCAATCTCTTTTTACATTTGTTCATTTAATCTATCTTTCATTAATAATTTGATCAAATCTTTTATTTCATATTAATTTTGGTTATATCTATTTTAATTCCTTTTTACTCTTAGTTTAAAATTTTATTCATTTAATTCTTTAAATAAATTAATCTTATTGTCATATTTAAGTTTTTATTATTAAATTGATAATTCATTAATAAGTTTCATTAATAAATTGTTAAGTTTATTATTAATAAGTTTATTAATTAATTATTAATAAGTGTTATTAATAAATTATTAAGTTTTATTGTTAAAATTAAATTTTGTGTTTATATAATTTAAAAATTTACGTGTAATAGTTTAATTTTTCTTTCTCACCTTATTTTTTCTAATCAAAATTCTTGTTCTACTTTTAAATTTTCCCTAACTAATTTTTTTTCATCATTAATGATCATTTAAATTTAAAATTTAACTTTTGGGGATATTTGTTTTCTTTGTGGTATCTTAAATTATTGTAATTTTGTTTCATCATGTCTACATCAATGCCACAATTTAAACTCACTAGTTCCAATTATACTGTTTGGAGGTCACACATGTTTGATTTTAAAAATCTCAACACCTTTTGGATATTGTGTCTTCACCAAATTTGAAACCGACATCCACCACTCCTTAGGCTGACCAGGATTCCTGGCGGTTGAAAGATGAGGAAGCATTTGGTCTAATTGGATTCTCATTAAATCTAAATTTATATCATCTTATCTCAGATTTTACTGCGGCTCATCAAGCTTGGCATGTCTTGGAAAACACATTTCAAACTTACGAGAAACCTATTCCCCTTGTTAGTCAAGCAAATCAAAACTCTACACCGCACTGTGACATTATGTATCCTTTAAATGATTTTCCTATTTGGGATGACCCATGTGATGATGTTTGTTTTGGGGATGATCCCCTCGCTTCCTATTTTCCTCATAGAGATAACATGTTACAGGTTGATGATGTTTCTTATACTTCTTTTGCTTTAGAACAAGAAGATGCAATTATTAATACGTTTATCAATGTCACCTTGCCCTTATGTATTACAAGAGATTATGTTCCTATTTGCTCCAAAGTAGATCATGAATTTCATGACACTCAAATGGTTATTATGGAGGACCAATCTCCTTCCCTAAACTCTAATCTTCTTGATGATATTATTGATGGTGATTGTCCTATTTCTATTCTTTATTATGTATCTAGTAATGAATCCATTTGGTTTACAAAACCTCTTTATGATGAAATTACATTTGATGATTCACATTTAGCTTCTATTGATTCAATTTTAGGAGGAAATCCCAATAATGGGAGATCCCCTCATGGTTCTTGTTTTTTTGTAGATTCAGGTGATCTTTCTTGGACAAGTAACAACGAACAATCTCAAAGTTTACTTACAAATTTGGGCCTATATCCACAAACACCTACACTCTTGCATTACGAAAATCAAAGGAATCCTATTTCAAGATCCAAGCATTTATCATTGCACCATCACCTCATATCAACACAAAGTGAAGAAAAACAATTTTTCCTCCTCTACTACAAGAAGGATAATCCAGTTGCAGATTTTTGTAATACCCCAAGTAAAGATTAAAGGGGGGTGTTAGAATTTAATCTTTCCTTGGTATATATTTTTATTTAAAGGATAAACCAAGGTATCCTATTGTATTCATCCTCTAGTCCAAGTGGGAGGACATGTCATATTTGTAATTTCTTTTATTAAGGAAAATAGATATTCCTCCTTATGAGGAATCCTACACTTGTCACACACTAGTGAAATGTGGCATACACAGAAATGGGAGTTACAATGTAACTCCTTTCTCACATCTCTATTAAGAGATGACTCTCCTTCTCTCATGATAAGAGTTACTTCTTCTTCTTGATTATTATTGTATGAGCTTGGCTCTCACTCTCTCTCTCTCTCTCTCTCTCTCTCTCTCTCTCATTCTTAGGCTTTTTACCACTTTCATTATACCACAGGAGTTTTTTTTATGCTTTTCCCCCTTCAAAATCTTGTCTCCTTTGTTGCTTGGATCTTTGGTGAATGCTCCTAGTTTTTGCATTAATTCATGGTAAATCTTCTTACTCCTATATCATTGAATTAAACAATTTCCTGTCTCTCTTTATTTTGTTATTATTTTAACAATGATCAGCCCATGCCACTCATGTAGTTGAATTTTATTTTCCCAAAAATTAAAGGCTTACTAAGGGATTTAGATCCTCAATTCTAGGTTAGACCATCAAGCTCATATGATGAAAATATAAATCTAATCATCAAGAATTATTACCAAGAATCATAATTATAATGTATAAATTAGTGTGAACTAAATATTTGTAAATCTTCTATACCATAAGAATTAGTTTCACTCTTAAAATTTCACATTTAAAATAACTAATTTCTCTTAAAGATTTCATTTGGAGTAATTCATTTAGCTTGGAGAGGTTAAATATTAAATTGTATGTGATAAGTTGTATTACTTTCTTTAGAAAATATTTCTCACAATGTGAAAGAATCCCAAAAGTAATAGCTTTCCATATACATAAATATATATATGTATGTGTGTGTAAAATTCCTAGCTAGACTCTATCTATGACTCACACTTCATAGGAATTACCTCTAACCATGTTTTAATAGTGCACCTAAATTAACTTTCATTCATTGATACAAACTCTGCACATGTTGTCTTGTCTAGTGAGTGTTTTCCAGTGCCTCATTTATCCCTTTTTTTCACTCTGTACTCATCCATATATCCTATAGTGAGTAATCAAGAGAGGTCTTCATTTTCTTGATTTGGATAGTAATGAAAGAGTGTTTTTATATCTTTGTCTTGTTGAAGCTCACCACCAACTTTTGATAAGAGCTTTGTCAATTTGACTATCCAATTTTTATCAAGGAAGGACATACCATCTTTAGTTTTGTCGTGATTAATATCAATAAAGTGAATTTATATCAATAAGTCAATAAAGGCAATTCTATGAGTCATGTACAAAAAGAAAAAAATAGAACTAAATAATGTAATTAAATGACCTATCATTATTTTTGTTAGTGTTATTACACATGTATTAGTTCACTCCATTTATTGTAGATCTGAAATAAAAATTCTTAGTTGATACAGGTAAAAGCACCTAGTGCATAGATAAATTTTAATGTAAATAGATAAAAATATTTGTTAGAGAAGCTTAGATATTTGATTGTATTTGAAGCACATAAACTTCACCATGTCATTTGTGATTCATTCGTCATGGCACCTAGTTGATACAGGTAAAATTTCTAAAGCATGCCTTGATAAACTAGTGCTATTGAAGAAACTCCTAGAGTGAGATCTAATCAAGAGTAGCTCAAAGTTGCTCGATAAGATCATGTAGTCACTAGCTTACCTAGTTGCCAGTTTAGGTTCTCGAGGATGATTAGGTTGAGGAGGGGGTAGAACCACATGAGTTTGATTAACATTATCATTATTCTTCCAATTTTTATAGGTATGAGAAACAATATTATATTACTCATTCCTATATCGGGAGAACTCTACAAAAATATATGAATTTCTACCCCCTCATGATATATCGTGTGTATACTTTACCTTCTTAGGAAAAGGAATAGAAACAATCAACAAATGATTGATCTCTTAGTCTTTGAAGGCACTACTAAGACTACAATAACACTCATAGACTCATTGGGCCTCATCAAAGGGTTCCTCTCACATGGAATGTATTTGGTAGACTCTAACCATAGTAGGCCATATCTAGGAAATCATCAAAGGATTTATCTAATATGTCAAAGTTATCCTTAGAGAATGCCTTTTAAAATGCATCAAAAATGATATCTGACATATAAACATTCATGTAGGGCTCACCAAAATCTAGACCAAGATATTTTCTAACTTTCATAAGAGAAAACCTTCCTTACACTACCTCACTTCTACTAGTACGCAGAGCTAGGGGAAAGTTTTAATCTAACTAAATTAACTATAATTTTACTTAAATAAAATGAATAATCTTAGATAAGCTAAAGACAAGATGTAAAGAATCAAACTATTACAAGTATCTTATGATTATGAAGGAAAATATAGAAAATAAGCTAATAAATCCTAAATTACTATAGATATGGATATTCTGATTATAGAAGTGAGAAATGATAATCTGTTTACTAAATGAGTGCGAAGATCTTAGCCTCAAATTATAGAAATATACATGGATGTCTTTGTGTCGTGTTGTATTCCTATTGACCATAGAATAGAAAAACCATAGTTTTCTTTAGATAATCTAGAACCCATGACTTGGGTACTCATTCATCACCTACACAGATAGAAATAGGGAAAAGTGTTGGGGCCATATATAGAAGTTTGGCTCATTTAAACCCCTGCTTTGGTGTTCCTACCTCCATAGACAACTTGATAGATAGATATGATAAACCAAAATGAAGATAAGTAATATAAATAAATCCATGCTTAATGGAGGAGAACCCATACTACACAAAAGACAAGAAATAAGAATGAACCTCACTTGAGGAAGGAAATTTCTTATTGCACAAAGTTCATTTGTGTAGTAAAAAAAAACCCCGCTTAAGGGAGGAAGACCCTTATTGCCAATTAGAATGATAATTCAAGAGCATTTGGATAGATAAGGAGCTAAATCATGATCTCAGTGCAACAAAAAACATGAGAATCATAGACGGCTAGCTCATGATATGAATGATTAAGTGAAGCATACACCAAGGAACCTAGAATATGATTAAATTGATATGAGCTAAAGTGCATAAATTATGTGAACCTAGAATATATTAAATTTATTAAGTGAACCTAGAATATGTTTAAATTGATATGAGCTAAAGTACATAAATGCAATGTAAATATCTTCCCTAGTGTGATAGAGTAAATCCCATATGAAAATGCAATCAATGTGTTATTAAAATCATGTAACAAGTATATACATTAAGCACAAACATGTAGATCTAAAGATAACATGAAACCATACCTAATCTTGAGAGAGAGAGAGAGAGAGAGAGAGAGAGAGAGAGAGAGAGAGAGAGAGAGAGAGAGAGAGAGAGAGAGAGAAAGCCAATCATTAGTTGGTGATATCTTAGTCATCATCACAATCCTTTTGAAGCTTCATGTTGATGTTATGATTAAGTAAAAATAGGATTTGAAAGGTCCCAAAACCTTATACAAAAGGATCAGAAGATAAGTATTACTGATCACCCAGAGATAGTAGATATTAACAAAAGATCAGGGGCATACGTCTCAACAAAAGACATAAGAGAAAGACCGCACAACAGTCAGAAACAACAAAGAGAAAGCACAAACAGAGAATGACCACAAAAAAGACAGCATGAAGAAACTAGTTGAAATCCATTAACTCATTAGCCTGAACGACTAAGAGATCCATGTTGCCAGTTGTAGTTTTCAGATCTTCCAGATCCATATCTTTTTTCTTAGTGCTAGCCCTGGTCCTGGTACCAATTCTTGTGTTATCTTTGATGTCCTTGATCTCCTCACCTCTGGTAGTCTCTAGCTTCTCAACAAGAATCTTACTCTAGTCAGCAGAGGCTTTCATAATTTGGATACTCTGCTCACTTATCTTGTTGAGGGTCATTTCCATTCTTTGAACTTTGTCTTCCAAAGAAGTAATCCTTTCCTCATACCTCCTAATGTCAACATCTTTGCTAACCTTGTTTAAATTTTGTTCCAACTCCATAACCTTACAATAATATACAAATGAATTTAAGAGAGAATTTTGTTCCAGCTCCATGTTGATGTTGAAATAATATACAAATGATTGATTTTCTTGAGGCTCAAACTTTGTAATTTATTTTATTTTTCCAAAATTAAGTGTGAATCTTACTTTTATACCTAATAGGATGAGTGAGCTGACTGTAAATCCTAATCCTCTACCAAATCACTGAGACGGGGACCCAATTTAAATTTTCGCTAAAAAATTAGGCTATAGAGCATTTGAAACATTTTGTACCTAGGAATAGAACATTTGAAACTTTTTTTTTCAACCCATTTTAGGCCCAAATCAAGACTATGGATCTTGAGAGATTAGGGGATAGGGGATTAGAACTGACAACTAGCTTCTAGGTTAGGATAGAACACTACTTAGGTGATTACAATTTAAGATGGTACACATTGTAAGAGTCATACATACACTCAACGTCCAAAGATATCCTATAAAAATATAAATAAACCTTCTATAAAAGAGTAGAAAAAATGTATTACTTGACCCTTCAATGTTCATACCAGTAGCTTCCACAATGATGTCCTCTGTAACCTCTATTAACTCATTTCCCACAAGAACCATTCCATTCTTCCAAGTTTTAAAGATCTGCTTTGACACAGTAGGGTTTCTGACATGCAATCTCTCCATAAATCTCACCATCCCACCTTTCTTCAAAATATCCCACACCTCCTTGTTCTATTTCCAGTCCTCATAGTTTATCAATTTGAATCTCTTCTTACTACCACCCATGTTATCTCTCTGATAGCCCATCACAGTATCACTGTAAAAACTCTGACCACCATTGTAAATAAAACTGGCTTCACTAAACTTTGCAAATATTACCCAGAATCCATGCCAAATTAGAAGCATCGTCACCAAGTTGTACTTCCCATAGAAAAAGAAATAATGAAACCTCAACTTGTAATCAATAATCATCATTAAAAATACCATTTAACACACTTTCTACCTGCTCCGTAAATGGTCACTATCTATTAATGATTTCACCACAAAAGGAAGATCACTCTTGTCATTCCATGTCGTCATGTTCTCCAACTTGCAAGCCACGTTAGCAACCTAGTCAACAAGGGCATTCGTTTCTCTAAAATTATGTGTGATGACACATTCTTCAAATGAGCTAATTAGGAGTTGATCCTTTTGCATAATATTATGGATAGTCCATGAGGGGTTAGAGTCCTTATTTAAACATTTAATAATGTTTAAAGAATCACCTTCAATCCAAAGTTTCCTACAACCCTTCTTCTTAGCCAGAATTAAGCCATGGAGGGCCGCATTAGCCTCTGCAACATGATTAGTTTGGAAACCTAAACGAATGGCTCTTAGAAATTTGTAAATACCATGCTCATCTCTTATCACCATGCCACAACTAGCCACCCCTGGGTTCCCTTTCGAGGCACCATCAAAGTTAACCTTCATCCACCCATTAGGAGGGCAATCCCATCTAACATGTTCACTATAGTTGATTTTCTTACTTCCTTCATATTTTATAGGATAATATTTATTTCTTATTTTATTAGATTAGCATGGGAAATGATTAGTACCCATTACATAGCCTCTATAAAAAGCCACATAAAAAGAAAGCAAAATGGACTCAAAATAAGTGAAATCAAACATAAAAAATAAAGGGTCTTAAGGCTAACAAAAAGGTAGAAAACAAACATATAATATTTATTTGTATTTTTGGATCTTGGAATGAATAATTTTTAGAAATTTCTCATATGCCATGTTCAAATTTATTTTCTTAATGCCTTTTCTTGATTTGTATATTAGTTTTTGAATGGATGGTAACATCCAACAAAAATAGATGTATCGATAGTCTTTATTCATATTATTTTATGTTATTATATTCTCGAATGTATATTTTGAAGTCCGTCCTTACAATTTATTTTTTGGTATGAATTGTAACTCATCCTCTATAAATGAGTACCTTATTTTAGTGAGTTTCCTTAGTTGTTTCCATGCTGTGATGTTGGATATAATTGAAAGTACATGAAATCTATTGCATTGCACGCTGGTGTGCCTAAATCCTCCCTATCATTTCTTCCTTCCCAAATATCTACCCCATTCTTTTAGATATCTTATAAAATAACTTAATCTCAATTAAAGAGGTATTTTCATATGGTAAATTCCAATGGTAATGTGGTCTAATGTCATGATACAATTTAAAGAGTCCCACTTTTTTGTCAAATTAGGATAATAAAATCAACACTTTCACCATATCATCATTTTTGGACACATAGTAGCTAAATCATTACGAGTTTGAAGATGATGTAAACTAGCAATTTTGTGAGTTTTTCTGCAAATTCCAAATATGTGAGTTTTTCTGCAAATTCTAAATAGATGGATAAATAGGTAGGTAGATAGATAGATAGATAAATAGAACCTATGATGTCAATGGAATCAAAAATTCATTGTCAAGGCTATATAGACAACTTATTACATATTGACGTACACATCGCCTTATTATATATCGACCTCAAGACTACACAGAGACTACAATTTTAAAGGACCTTTCTCCTTTGAGATCACAAATTGTCACAGATGGCAGGAGAAAATGAGAGTTTGTTCTTGCCCAAATCATAAATCATATTGAAATTTTGGTGCTGAGTATTTCCAAATATGGATATTTCACCTTCAGGCCCTGCACTAGAATATGCCAAGCATAGCAAGTGACGTCTGTGATCTTTCATGGATACAAGCGAGTTCCATGGAGGCACAATAAATGTTGCATTTCTTGCAAAATGAAAGGCAATTCATGGAAGCTTTGATATGGGTAGGCTGCTTTTGTAGCAAAGATCAGATCCTAATGTTAATGTTGCGTCCTCTTGCCATGGCTTGCAACCTTTCCATCCATCTTTTTCTCCTCTCCAGTGATAGCTACATTCGATGAAGCTTTGTCAAGTTGTGGGCTTTCATCAGTGGAGACAGAGCAAACTCTCGCGGGATCAATTTGACTCGGTAATAACTGGCCACCCTACCTCCATCGCAACAGTTAATGGAAAGGGAGTATAAGAGGATTATAATTAGGACTAAGCTCAAAATGCTTAGTGCAACCATGATTGCACATGACCTTACTTTAGTACTGGAATCACCTTGATGGACTCTGATTATTATTAGAAAACCCCTAATCAAAGAACAAAGCAAACGACATTGGTGCTTGTTCTCAGTTATGCTTGACCAACATATATCTTTTGCTGCAAGCTTGTCTTGTTTATAGATAGAACCAGTTTTAACTGTTACTTTGCAATGCAAAAAACATATGACGTTTGTTAGTTTGTGGTTAGTATTATGAAGTGGCCCACTTACTAGAAAATCATATCTTTAGCTATGATTCTTCATTGGTTCATTGCAGTTTTTCATTTGTCATTTATTTTATCCAGTGGGGCACTTATTATGAAACTTTATCTTTACCTATGATTGCTCACTGTCTCTTGCACTCTTTCATTTGTCATTTATAGTGGAACACTGAGTTGATATTATTTTATTCAGTGGATCACTTAGAATATATTATTCTATTCAGTGGGGCACTTATTAGAAAACCTTATCTTTACCAATGACTACTCATTGAACTTCATGCAACCTTTCATTTGTCAATTATCTTATTGAGTGGGACACGTAGTTGATATTATTTTATTCAGTGGGACACTTAGAATATATTATTTTATTTAGTGGGGCACTTATTAGAAAATATTATCTTTACCAATGATTACTCACTGTTTCATGCAGCCTTTCATTTGTCAAACTTTATCCAGTGGGGCACTTATTATTATGAAGTGGCCCACTTACTAGCAAATCATATCTTTAGCTATGATTCTTCACTGGTTCATTGCAGTTTTTCATTTGTCATTTATTTTATCTAGTGGGGCACTTATTATAAAACTTTATCTTTACCTATGATTTGTAGTCTTTCATTTGTCATTTATCTAATTCAATGAGACACTTAGTTGATATTATTTTATTCAGTGGGGTATTTATTAGAAAATCTTATCTTTACCAATGATTACTCATTGCTTCATGTAGCCTTTCATTTTTCATTTATCTTATTGAATGGGACACTTAGTTGATATTATTTTATTTAGTGGGTACTTATTAGAAAATATTATCTTTATCAATGATTACTCATTGCTTTATGCAGTCTTTCATCTGTCATTTATCTTATTCAGTTGGGCACTTAGTTGATATTATTTTATTCAGTGAGACACTTAGTACATATTGTTTTATTGAGTGGGGTACTTGTTAGAAAATCTTATCTTTACCTATGATTACTCACTTCATGTAGTCTTTCATTTGTCATTTATCTTATTGAGTGGGGAACTTAGTTGATATTATTTTATTTAGTGGAGCACTTAATATATATTATTTTATTAAATGGGGCACTTTGTATATATTATTTTATTCCGTGGGGCACTTATTAGAAAATCTGATCTTTACCTATGATTACTCACTGCTTCATGCAACCTTTCGAGAATAAATCTTGGTGCTCACGTGTATGTGTATTATTGTTGCATTTACTTTTTCAGTTTAGTATTTTATTTTCAGCAATAAGTTTGAAGTTAAAGTTTAAAGTATTCAATATTGGAATCGACTGATTCACCCCCCTCTCACTTGATTAGGACATTGTTATTCTTATAGAAGTTAGTATGGTAGGTTAGTTTAGTTGGAGCTAGTTAAGTTTTGGTATGAGAGCTCAAATGACCTTAGGGGCTAATATAGTCCTCGTAGGGGAAAAAGAGTTCAAAGCTGTAAAAAAAACCTCAATATGTGAGAAAATGGCTAAAAATGAGCTGAAAATAGCTTAGAAGTTTTTTATACAACATTTTAGGTGATTTGGAGTGATCTGGGAAAGTGGAAGAACACTTAGGAAAAATTGCTAAAAAGTTGCTCAAAAGTTGTCATGACAACTTTTTTTCCTAAAGGGACCGACCAAGGAGTTAGGTCTAATGGAGGTCCTAACCACCTAAAACTAGTGAAAATAAGCTATTTAAGCCCCAAATGGCTTGAATACCGAGACTGATGAAGTTTTTTTTTACTGGCACCAAGCAATCAACATTCTATTATAGTCAACTCAGACAGAGTCCATTATTTCATTACATCCTTAAGAGATAATAGATTAGGTTTTTGATTTTATTGAAGGGATTTGTTAAGAATCATTAGTGTGTTTCAATTGTGTATTGGTTTTTGTATTTTTTTATACTTTCAATAGCTTAGGTGTAATCTTTTTGTTTTAGCTAGTTTACCAGCCTGTATATAGTAGTGTGCGGAAACATGGCTCCTCATAAAATACCACCATGTGTTCATCACAACCTATTGGGACATGGAAGTTGAAGGTCTGGAAATGATCTTGGCCATTTTTTTAATCTTGCCCTAGGCAAGCACAGTCATTGCCTGACTAGGAACAAGGAGGTGAATTGTAAGTTTTCTTGCAACGGTGACTATGAAGATGAAATCCAAGAATTTGGAGATAAGAATGGAAATGAAACAAATCCCTGATAAAACTATAGAGGCTTGACCAATAAATTTGGTAATCATAACCTTATTGTGAACAGGGAGCTCCTAGAAGCCACTAAAACCCTCACTAAACCCTTCTAGTTGAGTTAGGGTACTGTACGGATGCTTAGGAACACAAGACCCAAAAAATGTCTTAGGGTTTTGTAAATGACCAAAGAATCCATTCAATTTTTTTGGAAGGTCCTTTAGGATCCATTTGCAAAAAATCCTAAAAAATTGGATTAGGAGACCTAATTGGGGGCTTTAGGGCTACAAGGCCAAAACAAAGAATTTGATGAGATTGGTAAGAAACTGTGGGAAAGATCTCGATGAAATGTGTCAAGAATTGAACATAGACAAGTATTTGATTACCTCCACACCCCTAAAAGACTTGCCACTTTCTTTGGAGGTAGAGTATACTTGGAATAAAGGAAGATAGCATGAGAAGGAATACTTGAACATTGATAGGTTACCTGGGAGTATGAGAATAGTTTTCTCTATGTGGGGATATTGAGAAAGTACTTAGGAGACAAGGAGGCACCTTATTGAATCCATGATCAAGTAGTTGGGGAGTTGGAGAGTTGGGAGCCTAAATGGTCTTGACAAGAGAGTTGAAAACCTTGTTTGATCCTATCTAATTGGTATCAGAGCCTCAAAAGATTGGGCTAGAGGATAGTTGATGTTGTATTCAAGTGAGTCTAGGTATATTCTTCAAGGATGGTGTAAAATTATAAGTTGGCCATGAAGGTGGAAGAGCCAGAGGAGGAGAATAGACTCCTTAGAGAAAGACTAGTAGAGATATAAAGAAAACTTGGTGTAGTGGAGACTGAGACTAAATTGGTTAGAGAAAAAGTTAGAGAGGTGGAAGACAAGGGTAAAGAGTTGGCAAAGAAAGACAATGTCCCTCAACCAGACCTTGTTTTAGAAGAATAACCATTCTTGAGAGCATTAAAATCCATGAGTGGCAAGTATTTGGAAGGAATACCACTCTTTAGTGGGAAGATGGAAGCAAAGATAGTTATGGAATGGATTGAAGGCATGGAGAACCATTTTGAATGTGAAGGCATCAATAAAGACCAAAGAGTCAAGGTAGAAAAATAAAGGATGAGGGGAGATGGGATCACATGGTGGAAATTTGTGCAATATGAAAAGATAAAAGAGGGAAAGAACCCTATTGCTAATTGGAAAGGTATGGTGGGAAATATTAGAGACACCTACCTACTAGATGATTATGAGGTGCAACTACATAACAAGAGACAAAAATTAAGGCAAAAAGACCTTGAAGTGAGTGTGTATATAGAGGAGTTCCATAAACTATGTCTTAGATCACATGTGATGGAGGAGGAAAGCCTAAAGGTGTCTAGGTATCTGAATGGCCTAAGGTGGAACATCTAAGAAGATATAAGTCTCTTGAGCCCAAGAATAATCCACTAATGTGATTGATTTTCTAGCCCAGCTGAGACACCATTGAAGGTACACCTCTTCCAAGACCGACTAAACTGGGGGAGGTGATAGTTGGCCCCCCTCCTACCGGTGACCGCAACCAAAGGAAAGGTGAGGCAGAGCTTCCCACCCAGAATGCTTCACCATTATTTTCACACTGAATGTTTCTGTGGCCATGTCTCCAGTTGTTGTTGCACCATCTCCGTATGAATACAAGTAGCCACAATTGTTGGGAGGGTTGCAAAAATCTAAGACCAACCTAGTAAAAAATTTGGTGTTGCAAGAAACATTCAAGTGTAGGTGGAAGATGCATGGGGATTGTATAAGGGATCTTGCTAGGATAACAGATTTGGCATTTGGGTCCACATTGCAGCCAAATGAGGTCACTGCCTGTGTCGAGGATCAAATGTTGTGGCACTAGATTGGGATGCCTTATGCCCATTTGCATGAGGAATCCACCATCTATTGCATTTACTAGGATGTTAAAGTTGCATCCTCTTGCCATGGCTTGCAACCTTTCCTACCGCCTTTTGCTCCTCTCCAGTGATAGCTGCATTCACTAAAGCTTTGTCAAGTTGTGTTCTTTCATCAAAGGAGACAGAGTAGACTCTCACGGCATCAATTCCACTCTATAATAACTGGCCACCCTTCCTCTATCGCAATAGTTATAGGAAAGGGAGTATAAGAGGATTATGATTACGACTAAGCTCAAAATGCTCAGTGCAACCATGATTGCACAAGACCTTACTTTCGTACTGGAATCTACTTGATGGACTTTGATTATTATTAGAAAACCCCTAATTAAAGAGCAAAGAAAATGACATTGGCCCTTGTTGGGTGAAACCACAATAGTGGGTTATACTTTTTGGGAGGAACGAATTCGGCCTGAAAAGTGAATTCAGCCAAAAATTCGTTAATCACTTTCAATAGAAATGATAATGTACTTTCGATCATAAGTACTAAACTTACGATCAAAAGTCCTTAGACATAGGACTTTCGATCAAAAGTCTTAAGTAACTTTCGATTGCTTTAGTTACTTAAGAACTTTCGATCGAAAGTCTTTAATTAGGGTTTAAGTTTTGGCGAAAATATAATTGCCGAAAGTGACTTTCACTGTCACTTTCGGCGAAGGTGAAACCCGTGGATGGCTTCTGAATTTGTAAATATATGCATATATATATGTATATATACATGTATACATGTGTATATGTGCATATATATGTATATATACATGTATACATGTGTATATATACATATATATATATATATACACATGTATACATGCATATATACATGTGTATATATGTATATATATATATACATGTACATACATGTGTGTATATATGCATATATATGCACATGTATATGTGTATATATATGCACATGTGTATATATTATATATATATTTTTGTTTATTTAAAGTTTGTGATATACATGTGTATTGATTAAATATATAGTTTTTTCATTATTATATAAATGCATATGTAATATATGTATATATATATACATGTATATGTAATATATGTATATATATATACATGTATATATGTATATATATACATGTGCATGTATGCATGTGTATATATATATATATAGAGAGAGAGAGAGAGAGAGAGAGAGAGAGACATGTGCATGTATGCATGTATGTGTGTATGTGTGCATGTATGCATGTGCATGTATAAGTATGTATACATATGTACATGTGTATAGATAGATTTTTATATATACATGTGTATGTACATAAGACCTAGATAAGACTAATTAGACCTAATAAGACCTAGATAAGACTAATTAAGACTAATAAGACCTAGATAAGACTAATTAGACCTAATACTTGACTAATAAGACATAATTATATACCTAAAATTAGACCTAATGAGTAAATTGTGACCCATTAAGACCTAATTTTTAACCTATTAAATGACCTAATATGAGTAATAAGACCCAATTTAGGACCTAATATCATTAATAGGATGTGCCTTAAAGATGTAATTAGACCTAATAAGACCAATTAACACCTAATAAGACATGTGTAACTAGTCCCAAGTATACCTAATATGAGTAAGAGGACCCCTTAAGACCTAATTAGATATAATAGCTGACCTATTATAACCTAATTTGTTAAATTTAGTACAATAAGACATAAGAGTACCACTTAAGACCTAATTAGACCTTTAATTAAGACTAATTAACACCTAATTTCATGAGTAATAAGACTTGCTAGTACACCTAATATGAGCAATAGGATCCCTTAGGCATAATTAGGCTAATTAACCCATAACAAGACCTTTAAATTATACCTAATTTTATACTATTTAATTTACCTTTAAATACATGCGAGTAATACATACCTGATATGTGAGAAAATGGCTAAAAATGAGCCTAAATTAGCTTAGAAGTTTTTAATACAACATTTTAGGTGATTTGGAGTGATCTAGGAAAGTGGAAGAACACTTAGGAAAAATTGCTAAAAAGTTGCTCAAAAGTTGTCATGACAACTTTTGCAACTTTGCAAAGTTGCATGACAACTTTTGCAACTTTGCAAAGTTGCACGACAACCTTTTTTTAGGTAAAGGGACCGACCAAGGAGTTAGGTCTAATGGAGGTCCTAACCACCTAAAACTGGTGAAAATAAGCTGCTTAAGCCCCAAATGGCTTGAATATCAAGATTGATGAAGTTTTATTTTACTGGCACCAAGCAATCAACATTCTATTGTAGTCAACTCGGACACAGTCCATTGTTTCATTGCATCCTTAAGGGATAATAGATTAGGTTTTTATTTTATTGAAGGCATTTGTTAAGAATTTTTAATGTGTTTCAATTGTGTATTGGTTTTTGTATTTTTTTAAAGTTTCAATAGCTTAGGTGTAATCTTTTTGTTTTAGCCAGTTTATTGGCCTGTATATAGTAGTGTGTGGAAACATGGCTCCCCCATAAAATCCCACCTTGTATTCATCATATCCTATTGGGACATGGAAGTGGAGCCCATGTATAGTTTATATAGGCAAGTAGGAGGTTTGGAAATGATCTTGGCAATTTTTGTGATCTTGCCCTAGGCAAGCATAGTCATTGCCCAACTAGGAACAAGGAGGTGAATTGTAAGTTTTCTTACAACGATGAATATGAAGATGAAATCCAAGACTTTGGAGATAAGAATGAAAATGAAAAAAATCACTGATAAAAATCTAGAGGCTTGACCAATCCATTTGGTAATCATAACCTTACTGTGAACAGTGAGCTCCTAGAAGCCACTAAAACCCTCACTAAACCCTCCTAGTTGAGTTAGGGTACTATACAGATGCTTAGGAACCCATGACCCATAAAATATCTTAGGGTTTCCTAAATGACAAAAGAATCCATTCAATTTTTTTGGGAGGTCCTTCAAGATCCATTTACAGAAAATCCTAAAAACTTGGATTAGGAGACCTAATTGGGGGCTCTAGGGCTACAAAGCCAAAACAAAGAATTTGATAAGATCAATAACAAACTGTTGGAAAGATCTTGATGAAATGTGTCAAGAGTTGAATAAAGACAAGTATTTTATTACCTCCACACCCCTAAAAGTCTCACCACTTTCTTTGGAGGTAGATTATACTTGGAAGAAAGGAAGATAGCATGAGAAGAGAAGGAATACTTGAACATTGATAGGTTACCTAGGAGTATGAGAATAGTTTTCTCTATGTGGGGATATTGAGAAAGTACTTAGGAGACACCTTTTTGAATCCATGATCAAGTAGTTGGGGATTTGGAGAGTTGGGAGCCTAAATGGTCTTCACAAGATAGTTAAATACCTAGTGCGATCCTATTAGATTGATATCAGAGCCTCAAAAGTTTGGGCTAGAGGATAGTTGATGTTGTATTCAAGTGAGTCAGTATATTCTTAAAGGATGGTGAAAAATTCTAAGTTTTCCAAGAAGGTGGAAGACCAAGAGGAGGAGAATATACTCCTTAGAGAAAGGCTAGTAGAGATAGAAAGAAAACTTGGTGTAGTGGATACTGAGACTGAATTGGTTAGAGAAAAAGTTAGAGAGGTGGAAGACAATGGTAAAGAGTTGGTAGAGGAAGACAAATTATATGAACTAGACCCTATTTTAAAGAATATTAAGCATTAGATCGAGAGCATTAAAATCCATGAGTGGAAAGTGCTTGGAAGGAACACCACTCTTTAGTGGAAATATGAATACAGAGCTAGTTAAGGAATGGATTGAAGGTATGGAGAACTATTTTGAATGTGAAGGCATCAATAAAGCCCAAAGATTCAAGGTGGAAAAATAAAGGATGAGGGGAGTTGGGATCACATTGTGGAAATTTGTGCAAGATGAAAGGATAAAAGAGGAAAAGAAACTTATTTACAATTGGAAAGGTATGGTGGAAAATATTAGAGAGACCTACCTACTAGATGATTATGAGGTGCAACTACATAAGAAGAGACAAAACTTGATGCAAAAAGACCTTGAAGTGAGTATGTATATACTAGAGGAGTTCCATAAACTATGTCTTAGATCGCATGTGATGGAGGAGGAAAGCCTAAAGGTGTCTAGGTATCTAAATGGCCTAAGGTGAAACATATAAGAAGAGATAAGTCTCTTGAGCCCAAGAAAAGTCCACTAATATTATCAGTTAGCTCTCAAGGTCAAAGAGAAGCTCAAGAAGAGACACGACTCAAATAGTTGAGGTAGAGGAAGAAATTCATAGAGGTAGTTCTGGAGGGAGAACTTCAGAACAAAAAAGTCAAGGTGAGACTAAGATCATAGAGCAAAAAAGAGAAGTCGCTAGCAATAGAGGTGGTTACAATTAAATGGGTAGAGGATCAAGAAATAATTATAAAGGGAGATCAAGTGGCCAAGGAAGAGGATCCTACTTCTCTTCTATGAAGTGTTATAAATGCCATCCAAATGGGCATACAAAATATAGGTTCTCTGAGAAAAGTTCAACATCCCAAAGTGGAGAGAAGAGGGTGAACTATATTCAAGAAGAATCCTCAAGCAGTAAGACTGTAGAAGTGGCACTAGATTCAGAAGTAGGAGATAACTTTATATGATAAGGATGAAACTCATTAAGGATCTAATTAGAGAGGAGCCAAGCCAAAGAAGGTCATTATTCAGGATCAACTACAAGATAATAGGAAAGTTTTGAAATATTGTCATAGACTCTAGATCCACTAACAATATAGTCTCTAATGAAGCAGTTAGCAAGTTGAATCTTTAAAGAATCATACATACCAACCCCTCTAGGGTCTCTTGGTTGAACAAGGGTCAACATGTATTAGTAAATGAATAAGATTGGGTAGACTTCACCATAGGGAGGTATAAGGACAAAGTGTTGTGTGATGTCTTACCTATGGATGCTTGCCATATCTTACTGGAAGACCCTGACAATTTGAAAGGCAGGCCATCCATGATGGAGCCAAGAAATCCTATACATTTAAGAAAAATAGAGTTACATTTAGAATCCAATCCATCCTAGAAGAAGGTGAGGTGAAGCCAGCAAGTCATAATGTACTCATGTTGGGAGAAAAAGAGTTCCTAAACACCCTAGAGGAAGTTGAAGGAGTGGGCTATGCTTTGGTGTTGAAACCTAAAGAAGAGAAAGAGGTGAAGAAGCCATATGTACCCATAGAGGTTTAAGAGTTATTTGGATAGTATAAGGACATAGTGATTGATGGACAACTATCCACCCTACCCTATAAAAGAGCCATACACCATCAAATAGACTTTATACTAGGAGCATCCCTATCTAACAAAGCTGCCTTCAAATGACCCCATAATAGAATGAGGAAATTTCTAAAAAAATCCAAGAACTACTTCACCAAGTTCTACTAAGAAAAAACATAGGTCCTTATGTAGTACCCATTTTCCTACCACCAAAGAAAGGAGGAACTTGGTTGTTGTGTACATACTCTAGGTCCATTAATAGGATTACCATAAGGTATAGGTTCCCAATCCCAAGAATAGAAGACTTCATTAATTGCCTAGGAGGAGTCAAATAATTTTGCAAGATTGAGTACCTTTAAAGTGTATACCACCAAATAAGGATCAAGGAGAGGGATGAGTGGAAAATTGGTCTCAAGACCACAAAATTCCTATATGAATGGTTAGTCATTCCCTTTGGGTTATTCAATTCCCCTAGAACCTTCATGAGGTCAATGAATGAAGTGTTGAAGGACTTCATAGGTAAATGGGTAGTGGTATACCTAGATGACATCATCATTTTCAGTAAGGACAAGGAAGATCACTTGATGCACTTAAAATTTGTGTTGTAAAGGTTGCATGAGGAAAAGCTAACCATCAACCTAGACAAGTGTGAATTCATAGAAGATGAGTTACTATACCTAGGCCTTGTAGTATCATAGGGGAACTTGAAAATAGACACTAGTAAGGTAGATTCAATCATAAATTGGCCTACACCTAAGTCTGTTATAGAGGTGAGAAGCTTCCATAGTTTGGCATAGTTCTATAGGAAGTTTATAAGATAATTCAGTGAGATTAGTGCATCGGTTCTAGACATCATCAAGGGAGGTATGTTATCTAGATTCTAATGGATTGAGAAAGATAACAAGGGTTTTGATTGAAGAGGAAGATAGCTACCCAACCAATCTTGGTGCTACCTAGCTTTGAGAAGTTACTCACTTTTGAATTTGATGCCAACAATATTGCTATAGGAGCAGTCCTAAGTCAAGAGGATAAACCAGTAGCCTTCCATAGTGATAAATTGAGTGAGGAAAAGAAGAAGTACTCCTCATATGATTTAGAGTTATATGCATTGGTTCAAGCCTTGAGAAAGTGGGGGAACTACCTCCTCCCTAAGTAATTTTTGGTGTACACAGATAACCAAGCTTTAAGATTTCTTAACTCACAAGACAAGCTAAGCCACAAACACATGAAGTGGATATAATACATTCAAGACTACACATTCACAATTAGGCATAATAAGGGACAACAAAAAAAAGTGGCAGATGCTTTGAGCTAAAGACTCTTGAAAATCCAATCAATCCAATTGAGGAGCATTGGCATAGATAGCTTCAAGGAAGTGTACTCGAAGGATGAAAACTTCTCAGGAGCTTATAAGGTATGCAAGGACTTTCAAAATCATTTCCATATTGAATATTCTGATTACATTCTCCAAGAAGGTCTTTTGTTTAGGGGAGGGAAACTTTGTGTGCCTAGAGGTTCAATGAGACAAAAACTCATTCAAGAGAAGCACAATGGATCATTGAGTGAACACTTTGGTATACATAAGACCTTAGAACTAGTTCAAAGATTCTACTTTTGGCCTAAGATGAACCAATACATCAAAATGCATGTAGAGACTTGTATAGTCTATCAGAAGGCTAAGGGAAATTCGTCAAATGTAAGTTTGTAGTATCAACCCCTTCCAATCCCTAATAGACCTTGGGAATTTCTTAGCATGGATTTTTTTGTAGGGTTTCCCAAGAAAAAATAGGCTTTTGATAGCATATTTGTGATTGTAGACTACTGGGTTTTCCTCTGGTAGGGTTTTATTCTTGAAAATATTCTTAGTCATGCCCTAAATATTATGTTTTAGAGTTACCTTTTTCAGGAACTTAAGTTCTCAGTATGCATGTGGCTTTTATCTTTTCCCTTTCTATCTCTTGATCTCAGAATGAAATTTTTAAGTATAAGTTCATTTGGAGATTGGATGACAAGGTAAAAGTCTTAATGATCTTATGGTTATCTCTCAATCTCCAAATGACTAGTGGTTAGTTCCTTTATTTGGAAATTTGGTGACAGGGTTTTCTCCAAGTCTCATGACTTTTGACAGTTAAGTCTTGGCATTCAGTGATCTGGAAAAATAGTCTTCTCTTGATCTCATGAGATAGAGGTTAAGTCAAGTGTTAATCAGAGATCAAGTGAAAAAGGAAATGGGTTTTAAAAGAAATAGTCATCTCTGAATCTTGTAAAGTGAAGGTGATACTTAAGTTCACTCAGAGATTCAGTGATAGAGTATGGGCCTTAACCATTTTGTGTTATCTCCTCTTGATTTTGACAGTTAGTGACTTAGCATTTGGAAATCTAGCGAAAAAGGTTTTCTCTAGGTCTCTAGGTCTAGCAATTAAGTTTATAAACATTTGGTGACCTGACAAAAAGGTTTGAGGAACTAACAGTGTGTGATATCTTCATATCTCCAAATGATTGAGGGTTAAGTAAATTTATTTGGTGACTTAGTGAATGAGGTGATCTCCTAATCTTGTAATGTTGGTAGTTAATGGCTAAACATTCAAAGATCTAGCGACAAGGCTTGGATAAGTAAGACAGATAGTTATCTCCTAATCTCATGAAGTAACGATCAAGTTTTGAAAACTATAGAGACTGGGCAACAATCATACATGATAAAAAGGATCAAGGGTTGGCGCTTAATCTCAAAAATTTGACAGGGTTAAGTCAAGTATCCAGCGACTTAAAGAGTTGTGTTATCTCCAAATCTTTTAATATGACCAGGGTTAAGGCTAACATCTTGAGATTATGATTTTTCTTTGGTCATTAAATATCATAATGAAACTAAGGTTAAGGAAAAGATTAAGAGATCACGATATTTTCTTTAGTAGCTTGTTCTTGGGATATAACCACAATTGAGCCTAGCATTCTGAGATCATGAGATTATGGTTTCCGTTGTGATCTCCAGATAGTGTATGGTTTTGTTCTCGTAGGTGATAAAATAAAAAGTGGTCTTGACATGGAAAATATACTTTTCTGAGATAGAAAAGTAACTGTTATGGACAATCACATTTTAGTTGAGGTTTTTGAAAGTTTTCAAGGGCTTTTAAGGCATAAAATAGTAATCGTGGTTTATTACTTTCTTTCCAAAAATTGAATGCAAACTGTCAACTTCATACCTTATGGCTAGTGAGGATTTGAATTTCTTTTCACGTTGAGTGAATGCTAAGGTGACTAAGGGAAGATTTGCTGTGATTTTGGCCAATTCTTATCATTCATTGTTAAAAGATATAAAGACAAGGCACTCCTTCATTTACACTTATCATATTTTCAGTGAGCTTCGAGAAGAAGAGTAGTTGCAGAGAGTGGTTTCATGGAGCCTATTTTAGTGAAAATTATAATTCAAAGAAGGAAAAATGAGTAATCCTAAATCTAGCTGTGTTTCATCTAGTGAAGGAGAAAAGGAACAAGGAGATGAGCATAAGGGGAAGCCCAATTATTCTGAAGATTTTATCACATTTCCCCTAGGTTCCACACAAAATAAAAAGGTGAGTGATGAAGCCTTCATCGATTCTATGTCAAATTGTCGGGATCTAGTTACCTCTTCCTGTTGGTTTTTGTACCATTTAAAAAAAATATTGCTATATGTAAATCCTTTCTATTTTAATTTATTAAGTAGATGGTCCTCTAGGTTCCTTGGTGGGGTGTTACAAGAAATAAAGGCAATTCACTGAATCATGTGAGGGAAGAGAAAACCAGAACTAAATAAAGTAACTAAATGATCTAGTGTTTTTTTCCTTCATAATCCTTTTCCAACAACAAATTAGAATGTAAACTTAAAAGTCCAGAGACATTTTTGCCACAAAAAACATTATAAAATTATAATGTTTTATGAATTTGAAAATAACAAAAGATGCAAAGCATAGAGTTTCTACTTTCTGTATATTTTCTTTGAAGATGATGAATAAAAAATATAATTGATGCAGAACATCCACCAATTAGACCCCTACAAGGACTTCCTATCACAACCTTGACAATAAGGTTCCCTATCCTTATTAAATCATCATATCCATAAGGTCATCAAATTGATTAGAAGTACATTAAACTCTCACTCTTACCATTCACTATAGGAGTCTTACCAACTCTTCCCTTTTTACCTTGCATCAATCTGTTGCTACAAACTTTGATTACCCTTCGTGATAGTCCTTCATTATCCCTATTCTTACAATGAACATGCATTTAAATGAACCTTCACCCTACATACAAGAACTCCCTTTCCATGCCATTCAATAAACAATTCATTCATCCATTTAACTACTTGATCACTCATTTTAATGGATAACAAAATAAGTTTATGACTATCCACATTCAGATAGTTTTGACATACCGGTACTCAGTCATCAAAAAATTTCTAACATGAAATTATTTTCAAAATATCTTTGGTGATAATCCAGAGAACTAGGTTTTATGAAACATATCTAAAACTTATCCCAATCCAATAGTTAAATATTGAGTTATGATCCCCATACAAAGACTCCAACTTACTGTCAAAATACTATCAAAACAAATAATCTTCCACTATTATGCCTTCTAGGGAATCAAATATCTATCATGTTCCATAATAAATCAATACAAGACCAATTAAACTTCGAAAAATAATAAATGTACTCCAAAATCCTAGAGTTATAGGATTTTTGAACAATTAAAAATAGACTTACACTCAAACCCTTGAGAGGTGCTTTGTCATAGAGGGTTTTGTAACAGGTTTGACAAAATCCCTTAGATCTCACAATATAAGTCACACTGGCCAACAAAAAGGGTTTCAAAAGAGTTATAACTCATCATTCTATCAATCTCCATCAATTGAAAGACACATCCAATCCATTTACAAGTAGAAAAACATTCACAAACATGGAGTAACATGTCTGTCCATGGAGTCAGTTAACAAAATTTACTCTCAACACAAAAACCATTTATAAAGCAATACATGAATATGTTACAATGGTATTATATGTAGCTAATACTCCATCCTATGACTTCCATAATCCAAAGGAAAATTAATGTCTTCAACACTTGACTACCCTATAATGCTCCTATAGGAAATGGGTGGGCATCGATACGTGTTCTTGGTTATTATTTCTTTCACACCCCAAACTGACCTCCTCCCATTGGATTCAACCAAACACCTATATATAACCTATTCAACTTTGGTAACTGACCATACAACCTCCCAACTGATGGATTACAACCTTTTTTGCACTATTTGCATTTTTGACAATATTTTGTTGTAAATGACAACTTTTACCATTTGACACTCAACTTGAAAAATGACTACATGGATACTCCAAGATGGGCCAAACATGAATTCTTACATCCAATTTAACCCTCTTAACACTTTTGCACATTTTGACCATTTTTGGTCTTTTTTTACCATGGTTTGATTTTTTAGGACTTATTAGGACAACTTGAGCAACTTTTATAAATAGCTTTTCACTTATTGTTACAATGACTTGTTATGACTTACAACATATCCAAATGACCTTAATATATTGAAATACAATCAAATTGCTCCTTTTTGACCTTTTGACCTCCTAGTGTACTTGTACCTTAGGTTCTCATGCATGAAGAATTGTAAGTATTATGTTCAAGAACTATATAAATGTGTTGGTATTCAATGTTAAAGTGCTTGGAAAACAAATTACCGCATGTACTATCTTAGAAAACATAACAATAAACTACATTTTACATGCAAATAGTATATTACTTGAAAATAATTATTAAGATCTTAGAGTGTAAGAAAATTACAATAACATTAGAAATGTTTTGTTGTTGGAAACAATATAGCATTATCTTTGAATTTGGTTTGAATAAGTATCTAATATTTTATTATATAATTTAGATCTATTTAAATATCAAGTATTTGGATAAGATCTTTGGGAGTGTAAAGTTAGTGTATATGTATAGTATAATATGTAAGATAGCATGTTGGAAGGTTGTACACATCTGAACAATTAACCATATTAAAAAAAGTTACATATGCTTCCACATTAGAATAACTTGGAATTGTTCATAAAATGTATGGTGTGTCCTTTGTTTGTAATTAATTTTTTATTTTTCCTTTTGATTTCTCAGTTGGATTAACATGACTATTTTTAGGTTTCTACACTAAGTTAACACAAACAATTTAAAACTCTTAAGAAAATTGTATGTTGAACATTAAATATTTTAAGTTTATTTTTCAACTTCATTGCTTGTTCCATTCGAACCTAAACACTTCTGATTAAACAATAGCTGACCTTTCAATTCATACTCCATTGAGATGGTTGGCTTTGAGAGGATATACAATCAAATAATTAAAATTATATTTCATCTCCCTTAGCAAGATTATTGTAACCTTGGTGTTGTGATTCTATTCACCACACACATAGTTGGAACCATGTCAGAGTAGGGTGTTGGATCACTCTGTTTTCTATTACCAGGCATTGTATATGCCCTACCTATACATGAATTTTATTATTTATGAATTATTTATATGCTCATGCGATCCTCCTAAACCACTATTTTTTCTCATCATTACATTTGAACTTAAATAACATTCTCCTTGAATATTTTCATTACCATGCAATGTACATTCTTTCTCTATATTTTCTTATTGCCACACAATAATTTGAATTCCTTGGAAATATTTTAATGTAAGACATTTGGTGGTATTATTTAAACTAAAGGAAACTAGAACCTAAACCTCAATTCCTTATTTCCTATTTTCGGTTTGAGTGTTCATTGGTTTGATTTATTTTTTGTCATTACCTTCATGGAATTAATATTACTGAGTTATTTATTATGACAAACATAACTCCATTCTTTGGATTTTCTTTGAACACCCTCCAAACTTGCTTAGTGAGTAAAGCCATGTTGAAATCCTTTATTCTTATTCTCAATCAAAGTCCTCCAAGCCTTTTTTGTTTACATACAGCTTCCTAAGGAACTAGAGATATCTTATTTTTGTCTGCTATTCTAGACTACATGAACTATATTTGGATTTGTTTAATAGCATCCATATATTTATAGGGAATTTAAAACATACTTGTTGCCTACATAGGCAAGTTTTGAAGGGAATATTTCAATAATTGACTCTTTCTAGGTTAACTTAATAATGCACCCTTCTATCCAATCAATTTAGAATTAAATTTGTCAAATTATTTTAATCTAGAAACAATCCAGATCTTTAACCCATAATGGCTGACCAAGATATGTCAAAAATGTAACTCAAGCAATGACTAGTGCCAAATCCTAGGACATCAGAGTCAACTAAGGCACACATCTACATAAAACCTTCAAATCAAATAACCCCAAAATGTAGATAAAATGCCTAACAAATTACCCTCTCATTGATATATACTGTCATCAGATTCTTGCACAGATTATGAATTCTCTGAGACCTCACTTAATATTTACCCTTCTCTTGAAAGAAACTTAAGATTAACCCCACTATCTACCTTGTAGATGATGTATCAAAAATGCCTTACAAATTTAAGACATAAAGAAATCCAAATTTAAACATGAAGACAAAAAAACATATACAAGGAATTTCAGTATATTTTCATTGATAAATCTTCTGTATCAGTACATTTAGAGGCTAAGATTTCTTAGAATCAAAACACTAATGCATAAAATCCTTTTATAATAAGTATTTTACCACCCCTTACAAACATAGAGAACTAATTATATATACACTAGACATCTTGTAATCCTTAAGAAAAGGTTGCAACAAGCTTTGGTTGGCTAGGATAGTGACCTGCAATAGAATACAAAACATATTTTTAAACTGAACAGAAAAAGGGGAAAGGGTGCCAGAAATCTGTTTCTTCTCATAGTGAATCCCTTTAAGTGGAAACTTTGTCTTTTTGTATTCAAAGTAACTTTTGAAGGTTGTTCTATGAATGATGACCATCTTTTTCAGCTAACCTAGATCATCCTCTTCAAAATAGTTATTTTCCATGTGCTCAAAGGTCAGCTGCCATGTTGGAATTCACTCATCTTCCATTGCCTCTACATCAATAGTAACTAGCTTCTTCTTCTTTGGCTTGGTTCTTTTGTCCCAAGCTATGACTTCTTCCTCTAAAGGCCATGTGTACTCTTTCAAGCTTTGCAACAACTTGACCTATTTGTCCCATCTTGAGTAAGTAATGGCTTTTGTGTCAACAACAAATATGGTGCACTCATTTTCAATTTTAAACATGTCATCCAAAGTGTTGTTAAACCTATCAATGTCTAAGGAGCCATCATCATTCAAAAAGGCCTCCTTCCTAGTCACCAACTAACCTATGCCTGACTTCCATTCCTCAACTCCTATGATGTTACCATCATCTTTGAAAATTGGAGGGAGGTACTTGCTAAAATCCAGGACAAACATATTCATTTTGCCTCTTACCTGATTTTCCTTGCCTTTGAAAAATCTCCAAGTTGTACCAATTTGTTCTATCTTCAATCCCACCTCAGCAACTGACTCTGGAATATCTATCCTATGTGGTTGCAATAACTCAAGTTTTTCAAAGAGGGTCCCTCTAGTAGACCAAATGTTGAAAAGTGGCTCTAAATTTTCCATAGCATCTTTGATATTGTCATTTGTTTTCTATAACATGGAGTATGAATTATGGGCTGAGTCCATTTCCCCTTTAATCACCTCATACCTATGTTGTATGATATCAGAGAGTGCCTTAAGGGATACATCAAGCTTGTTCTTCTCTGATTCTTCTGCTACATCAACAAGAACTTCTACCTCTGATTGTACTATAGCCTCAATCTATAGGACTAGAGGAGGAGTTGCCTTAGAGGCCTCATCAAGCTTAGAAATTATTCTATAAGATCATCCTCTAATGATTTTGTTTTTATTAGTCCTTTGTGTTTGTCCTTTTTTTGAACAATAGCATCGTTGAACAACTTCCCATACCTATTTGTTAATTGGGCAGTTTTAGCCTCATTAAGATGGGAAAAATGTGTCACTGCCTTTGACACTTCAAGATCACTGGTGTTTTGAATATTCTAGATGATCTCGTCCCCCTCCATATTCTCCTCTATGCTAACTAGGGAAGGCTTTTGAGTTCTTGGTGCAAGGGACCACATTGATAAAGCCTAAGATTTGGGGTTATACCCACATCCTTTGATCATATCACCAACTTGGGTCTTATGTGAAAGATTTCCCTCAGCTTGCCTTCTAATCTGATCAATAATGAAGACTGATGTCAGATCCCACCCTGGTACTAAGAGCATTCCAATGGACTTAACTAGTTTCCTAGCATCCTCTACAAAGATAGTTTTTGATTTTGGATCATAGGAATCTAAGGCTTTTAGTGCCTCATCACTTGAATCAGTGGCCTCAGTCACTATTTTGGCAATCTCTTGTTGCTTCCTCCATATCAAGAAATTCTTAAACTCCTCACTTTTGATGAACTAATCACCACTGTACAACTCTTCCTGGTACATTTCCCTTTCATCTTTACCAAGCAACATGGATAACTCTACTTCTTCTCGTGTGGCCACTTTCTTCCCCTCTCTAATAGTCTTTCTCATGTGGTGATAATAGGCTATATCACCAAGCACTAAAGCTGCAATCCTGTCTATTTCTTTTTTATGTTTCTTCCCTTTTGAGGGCTCACCTTCCTCTAGTCTTTGTTTCTTTTGAGGAGGTTCATTTACATCCTCTGCCTCAGGGGCATCCTGACTTATGTCAACAACATGAGGCTCTTCTACTTGAGGTGGGCTATCTCCTTCTTGTGAATCATTAGTATATCCTTCATAATATGAGGAGGAATAGTCCTTTTTTACCTCTTATTTTTCTTCAAGTTGAGCCTCTAATTGGTTGGAGAGAGTATCATACATCTCTACCATTCTATCAATTCTTTTCAAATAGGGGAGGTTAGGGAAAAATCCTCCAAAGGCAATTCCAGCCTTTCTTAGTTGAGCTTCCAAATTCAATAAGTCATAGAATTTGGTAATTTTCCTTCTTATGTCATCCTCATCCAACATGTTTATTGTCACATCTTCATCATCACACCCATCATGCTCCTTGATAGTACCAATGTTGGGGATAAGTGTCTTCTTGGCATTCTTGATAAATTCCTCTGAATCTACATACCTATAGACACTAGAGGCCATTTTGAAGTGATTTAACCATGTACTAAGCTGTGGTAATGCCCTTTTACCAATCAAGAAACTTACCACTCTTAACTACTGAGGAGTGAAGGTCCCTTTTCTATGAGGTGCTAGGTGTTCTTTGTAAGTCCAAATTAATTGCCATATGAATTCTAATAGGGAAATTATTGGTGATACGTTCTTTGGGAGTATGTGTGGGGGTTGTGGGCATCCATAGACTCTAATCATTGTGTAATTTTGGCCTAAGTAGATGTCACCCCAATTATGGCCCATTGGACACTTATCAACAAATTTCTTAGGCCTAAGAAGCTTCAACATCCTAACTGGTAGCCTTGTTATGTTTGTCCCTAATAAGTTCAAAATTGGTAAGACTCCAATTTTGGAATGCACAGAAGTCATTTTCATTTGATGTGTAATTCCACACCCTTAACTAGAATTGTACTAGGTTCGGTTGTTCTTCAAACATTATCCTTGGTCTCAACATATGCCCATCTAGACTATTAATATTATAATATAAAATTAAGTGCATTAAGAGAGAATAATGCATGAACTTTGCTAGCCTCTTGTCCTCTTTAATCATCATCAATCCTTCATGCATTATGTCAATTACATACTAAATGTAATCGTAATCTGTATTAGCATGTGAATTTTGGATGTCTAGGATCATCATCTGTATGTTTGTTGGCATCATTTTTGCATCTCCATCTATCCCTAAAAGTGTACATAGTCCATACACCAGATATTTCATATATAAATGGAGGGCTTTATACTCATAAGGAGCTTACATGTGTGCTGGGAGAGGGGCTACATACTTGCCAATTCTAGGCATATACTAGATAATCTGGGTTCTTACAAGCCCTAATTGGCTTGCATATTTTTTCTTTTCCTTTTTGAGCTCTATTTCTATGGAAGAGGTTGAAAAAAAATTAAAGGCCTTCATGAAAGATCCCCTATCCAAAGTCACTAGGACTGACTGATCACTCTTTCTAATGGTTTTAGACACAGTGTCATAGAGTTTGGCCAACTCATGCATAAGGTCAACGTCTAAGAAAACATATGGAATAATTAACATGGCCATACCTAGATTCCATGCATTACAAACAAGGATGGATCTATTATGGTTATTATAAAAGTAACTGAACAACATGAAACCAAAACATGAGGGAGTAACAGGATCTCTACAATCTACCGTGTAGTCAAGAAAGAATTCATTACTAACCTTTTTATTTTGATTTGATCCAGGGAGAAAATTAATGAATTCTTTTGAGAAATTAGGCTTCCCTTTATCCTCACCTCCTTGTTCCTTAGCTTCTTCACTGGATGAGGCTTGACTTGTTTCTAGTTGAATCATTTTCAATCTCTGATAAAAACTCAAACTCTGCAAATCCGATCTGCAAATTACACACTATGATTGCTCGAAGCTCTCAATTGCTCTCTGAAAATATTTTAAGTGTAAATGCATGAATGTCCTATCTATGTATTATTGATAAATGAATGTGTAGGAATTTCAAGATCTCTACAAATCTTTCCCGAGTCACTTCAATATTCAATTAGATACATAACACCAAATTCAAATCAGAGGTAGCCATAATGGTGAGATGTTGACAGTTATCGTTTATAATTTGGAAAGAAAGGAAAATGAATGATTACTATGTAATTGCATTAAAGCCCTCAAAAACTGATAAGAACCCTCACTTGACATCTGATTGGCTAATCTCTGAACCTTTTTCCATCTCGGTAGAGTACCTTTCCATGTCAGAACAAGTCTTTTTCCTTTATTTATTTATGAGAACTTAACCTGGCTTGATTCGGAGATTTAGGGACTAAAGGCATCTCATGATCTCTAAATGATTTACTCAATTGTAGTTTAATTATGAGATCAAGCGATTGAAGGAATTCTTGCAATCTCTTAAATTTTTCTTGACCCATGGTTTTATTAAGAGATTTAGCGACCACCGTCCGATCTCATCTACATCCAAGGCCCTCATAAAATTTTCAAATCTTTAACTTTAACTCACATATGATTGCACGATCTAGCGACTGAATGCTTTCTTTGTATCTCATAAACTTCAACTTGACCTTAGTATTTCTTTGAGATTTAGCAATTGAATGTGTTCTCGCAATCTCTGAATGATTATCTTAACTCAAGTTTAATCTTGAGATCCAGTGAAAACTATGTTCTCATGATCTCAGAATACCGTTACTAACCTTGGTTATATTATGAGATTCAATGAACACCATTATCTTTGAATCACTAGAAAAATTTCTTAACCTTGGTCTAATCTTGAGATTAAACACCGTTTGTTGATCTTTTACATTATCTACGGTTCTTGCTGAATCACTTAATGCCTCAAGACTTAACCATTTTATCATGAGATTATGAGCGAGCCATTGCCTTTCCTTTTGTCACTGAATCTCAGAAAGAAAAGTCACTAACTGTCAACTTCATGAGATTAAGAAAATAATGTATTCGTGAAGTCGCTAAATGCCTTGTCTTAACTATCAACTAGTATCTAGAGATTACACAACTGAAGAAATCTTCATCTTTTTATAAGTTCATTGCTGAATCGCTAGGTGTTTCACACTTAATCACTGGGTCTTAGAGATTAAGCGAACACCTTATTCGCTTAATCGTTGAATTTTTCCTTACTAACCACCAAGACTTAGAGATTACGAGATAACATCCTTACTGAATCTTGGAATGCAATACTAACTATAGAGTTAAAGATAAGATTATAATAATAACCATTGATCAATATTTTCATCAACGACCTGCGCTTGATCGCTGAATACTTTACAACTTCACCATTACATCAAGCGAATGGGAGAAAACCAATACACTGGGTCACTAGATTTTTTAAGAAAACCGCTAGGAATTATGAGAACTAGAGGTAGCATTGTTGCCGGATTGCCAAATTAATTCATTAACCACCAAGACATAACTGGAGATCACGCGACTGAATGAAACAAAATGAAACCCAAACCTTGTCGCTTATTCGCTAAATGAGAAAGGACTTAAGAAATTTATCATGAGACTCAGGGAACACTAAGGGAGATGAATAACCACATACACACTTGGGATATTATGTGACCGAAAAAGTAACAAGAAATTAGAAAAACTAGGGCAAACTTAAGAAATTCTCAATGATAAAACCCTACCGAAAACTACCAAAACCTAGGGCAAGGGTACGTGGGAAAATTTTACACATGGTGACCTTAAGAAACAACTCTCTTTTGGACAATGTTTGCAGACACCTGCATGATTCTAAATGTTGAAAAGATAAAAATGACCCTTCTCAAAAAACCCTAAAAATACTCCAACAATTTGAACCCTCAAATTAATAAAGAATATGCTTCTAGTGAGTTCTTCTTCACCTTTATTTTGGGAAATAGGTCCAAACCACATAAGTTGAGAGCCAAATTGGTGTCAATAAGAGTTTTGGTTATACCTATGCCATGAAAAAATAGTATTATCATTAAAGGATCTGAAAGATTCTCTATTTCTAGAGGTAGAAGTTCATGCAAATAGAAAGTAATATTTGATATATCGATAGGAATATGATCCATCATCACATTCACATCCACTGGTCTTGTAGAAGAAGGAAGAAGAATATTTTGAAGGAATTCCTAAAGCATGCCTTGATAATCTAGTGCTATTGAAGAAACTGCTAGAGTGAGCTCTTATCAAGAGTAGATCAAAGTTGCTCGATATGATCATAGTCACTAGCTTGCCTAGTTGCCAGTTTAGGTTCTTGAGGATGATCAGGTTGAGGAGGGGGTAGAACCACATGAGTTTGATTAAGATTATCATTATTCTTCCAATTTCTATAGGCATGAGAAATAATATTATATGACTCATTCCTATATCGAGAGAACTATACCAAAATATATGACTTTCTACCCCCTCATGATATATCACATGTGTATACTTTACCTTCTTAGGAAAAGGAATAGAAAAAATCATCAAATGAGTGATCTCTTAGTCATTGAAGGAACCACTAAGACTACCATAACATTCACAAACTCATTAGGCCTCAGCAAAGGATTCCTCTCACATGGAAGGTGTTTGGTAGACTTGAACTATAATAGGCAATATCTAGGAAATCATCCATGGATTTATCTAATATGTCAAAGTTATCCTTAGATATTGCCTTTTAAAATGCATAAAAAATGATATTTGACATATCAACATTCATGTAGGGCTCACCAAAATGTAGACCAAGATGTTTTATAACTTTCAGAAGAGAAAACCTTCCTTACACTACCTCACTTCTACTAGTACGCAGAGCTAGGGGAAATTTTTAATCTAACTAAATTAACTATAATTTTACTTAAATAAAATGAATAATCTTAGATAAGATAAAGACAAGATGTAAAGAATCAAACTATTACAACTATCTTACGATTATGAAGGAAAATATAGAAAATAAGCTAATAAATCCCAAATTACAATAAATATGAATATTCTGATTATAGAAGTGAGAAATAATAAACTTTTTACTAAATGAGTGTGAAGATCTTAGCCTCAAATTGTAGAAATCTACATGGATGTCTGTGTGTCGTGTTGTATTCCTATTCAACATAGAATAGAAAAACCATAGATTTATTTAAATAATCTAGAACCCATGACTTGGATACCTGTTCATCACCTACACACATAGAAACATGGAAAAGTGTTGGGGTCATATAGAAGTTTGCCTCATTTAACCCCCTGCTTTGGTGTTCCTACCTCCAAAGACAACTAGATAGATAGATATGATAAACCAAAATGAAGATAAGTAATAGAAATAAATTCATGCTTAATCGAGTAGAACCCCTACTACACAAAAGACAAGTAATAAGAGAGAGAGAGAGAGAGAGAGAGAGAGAGAGAGAGAGAGAGAGAGAGAGAGAGAGAGAGAGAGAGAGAGAGAGAGAGAGAGAGAGAGAGTGTCATTAGTTGGTGATCTCTTAGTCATAATCACAATCCTTTTGAAGCTTCATGTTGATGTTGAAATAATATACAAATGATTGATTTTCTTGAGGCTCAAACTTTGTAATTTATTTTATTTTTCCAAAATTAAGTTTGAATCTTACTTTTATACCTAATTGGATGAGAGTTCCTAATCCTCTACCAAATCACTGAGATGGGGACCCAATTTAAATTTGGGCTAAAAAATTAGGGTATAGGGCATTTGAAACATTTTGTATCTAGGAATAGAATATTTGAAACTTTTTTGCAACCCATTTTAGGCCCAATTAGGACTATGGATCTTGATAAATTAGGGGATAGGGGATTAGAACTGACAACTAGCTTCTAGGTTAGGATGGAACATCGAGACCACAAATGGTAACTTATGGCATAAGAAATGAAATAAATTATTGGATTGAATAAAAAATAAAGGAGCACACTTAGAAATAAGGGCTTAGGTCTTTATTTTAAACAAGGTTGAAGGGATAAAGGACTCAAATTTGAATTTAGGTATTCATTGAGTGCAATTTGGAAGTCGTATTATGCAAGCTATAATAAAAACATAGTAAGGTAGGTTCTAAATAATTCTAAAATTGTACACTACTTAGGTGATTACAATTTAAGATGGTACACACTGTAAGAGTCATACATACACTCAACGTCCAAAGATATCCTATAAAAATATAAATAAACCTTCTATAAAAGAGTAGCAAAAATGTATTACTTGATTATGGATGCAAATACCGATCTATAACAATTGAATGGACCATTTATGTATAATGTACAAGAGATGGAATGCTTATATAGATAAGGTGAGATGATAAGACAATATCAGAGTATGACATGTCAGAATAATATGAGATGAGACACAAATAAAAAATGAACCAAAGAAATCCTTAAATAAACTTAACCAACATAGAGTAAATAAGAAATAAATAACCTCAAGTGAATAAAACCTAGGAGGTAACTATGTACGTAGTATATACCATTCACACCCACACCATCCTTATGTGCAAGTTAGTGAGAATAAAATAAATGAATGGATATACATAGATGCGTCCTAACTATAATGCCATGTTATTACCAATGTATATTTATATATAGTAATAGTAATAATTGTAGAAGAAAATTCAACTCTAAAAATATAGACAGAATTAGATGGCAACACAATCTTGGTCTGCAAGGAAGAAGGAATAACCCCTCTTCGAACCTAGAAATGAGGAAGAAATGGTCAACATTCACTTTTCTTGTAGGAAAGTAATTTAAAAAATGGGATAAATTGGATTGAATGCATAGGGAAACAACAAAAAATTTATATATTTCTTTTTTATAAAGATGGCACATATATTATTAATTTAATACTAATAGAGCACGAATCATAAAATGTATTCTCTTCAAATATTAAGTTGTTCAATGTATACAGAGCAAATATTAATTTTTGAAGTTGTATTTTGGAATCTCATGGTTTTAAGAGAGAGATTTGTGAATAATTTTGTCTTACTCAAATTCAAAGGTACAAAATAATTATTGTAGTTTTTGAATAAAATGATCAATTGAAATGTTTTATGTTTAAGAATAATCATCATATTAAAGATAATAAGTTTAAATTTATTTTAATTTTGTTATATTTGTGTTCATGATAGTCTGATATTCAATCCATAACTCACACAATGTAGTGATGCCAACCTAACTAGACTCAAACTTCTGCTATAATTTAAGCTTTTACATTAACTATAATGTTATGGTTGTCATTTGCCTAAGATGTAGTCTATTTTCAATTGTGGGCTTAATTTTTATTTTATTAATATAATGTTAAAAATATATTTACTAAAATAAAAATTTAAATAAAAATATATTTATATTCTTATAGTTCAAGTATTTTTTGTTAAATAATTGCATTTAATTAAATTACCTTTAAGGAAAGTGGTTTCAATGTTTAATGATCCATTAGTTTTAATTCAATCATAACTTTTTCTTCCCTAACCATTTTCAATTTAATGAAAGTCTTACAAAATAAATCATGTTGTTCTTTCAATACATTTTGTAATTACTTAATCTCCTTTTCATTCAATTTAAATATTTGATTCTAATATTTTTGTGATCTCCTAAAAATACATTGATTCTCCTCTTTTATCATAAAGACTTGCAATTTTTTTTCCCTAAATTTACCTTACTTTCTCCCTTTTCTACCCAAACATTATTCGTAATACATTTGGAAGTTGCAATGTAAGTTTTACTCATCCATCTATTTGGTCAACTTCCAAATGCCTTATTCTTTTTCACGGTTCTAACATTTCCTTGATTGGTATCTCTCTAACATTTTCACTATAGTTCTAATTAAGTAAAAATAGGTTTTATAGGACCCGAAACCTATAATAGAGAGTTAAAAGTAAGCAATAAAATTTTACAGAAACTGTGCTGCAGCACTGAGGAACAGAAGCCCAAACACAAAAGTAAATAACCATAATAGTAGGTGGTAAACAAAAAATCACATATAGGGACAACAAAAAGATAGGACAACAAAGAGAAAGACAACTATATGCACTTCATAAGGTCTTCGGCCTGGATCATCATAAGCTGCATCTACCCAGCAAAGTTCTTGAGCTCTTCCAAGTCCTTACCCTCTTTGTCCTCTTTGACACTATATTTTCTTGTGCTAGACCATGTACACTTTCCGGACCCCATAGTGCCTTTCAACTTCTTAACCTCTTTATCACCCTTCTCCTATTCCATCTTGTCAACCAAGATCTTAGCATGTTCAGTGTAGGCTCTGAGACTAACAAGGCATTGCTCACCAATTTTTCTCATGGAATCTTCTAAGTTATCCACTTTGTTATTCAACGTATTGTACCTGCCCTCAAAGTCCCCATCCATAGCTCTTTCCTCCTTCTCTTTGAATTTTTTTTCCATCTCACAGAACTTGTCAACCATTTCAGCAAAAGCCTTTGCCCTACTCACCACATCTTTCATTTCATCAAGGCACACAACAATTGGGTTGTCTCCTAGACTAGTCTTCTTAATGATGTTCACCTCGCAACCCATCACTCACATTTCCTTTTTAATATTTCCTATATCATCTATCATTTTACCAAGCATCTAGGTAAAATCCACCAAGAAACTCTTGTCTTTAGGTAAATCTTTTACCCACTTTTTTACTTTTCAATATTCTCATTGGTAGCATTCTCCGTCTCCTTGATTCCTATAATGTCTTTTTCAATATTATCCACAATCTCCTCCATAACCTAGTAGGAATTTTGTAGATTATCCTCTCCTTCTCCTTCTCCAAAGGAATTTTGCCTTCACCCAGATTACCAATGTCGACCTCCAACCTACCATCTTCATCTATCTCCTCCCCAATATTTTCCCCAAAACTCTTCTCCTACTCATGATTCTCGTCATCCTCTGAAGAAAGAATGATTGTCCTCTTATTGGTACTTATCATTATTTTTTTCTTTTTCTTGTTACTAGTGGTCTCACCTCTTTTCCTCTTATTCCCCCATTTCCCCTTTTCCTCTTCATAACCCTCATCTTCAATGCCCTTATCAGTATCAGACTCTTCAACAAAAGTCCTTTTAACATTTTTCTTTGAAGATGATCCTTTAAACTTAGCCTTTTTTGAGGAAAAGATCTAAGAGGGCTCCTCCTCCTCATCCTCTATTTCCTCAACATACATATCCTCCTCATTGCCCTCTATTTCTTCATCATCCCTATTATAACCCTTCAAAAATGGTTCTTCAAATTTTTTTTGTTTTGAGAAGATCATACATCAGAACCATGAGGCCCTGATGAGAGCCATGGTCCCTTTTCAGATCCTTCTAAAGACTAATAATGGTGGAAACCAATGAAATCAACAAATAGAAAGGAAGACTAATCTTCACATTATGTCTAAAGTGATTTAAAAACATAAAATGATACCCATAAACTCTGGTAAATCTACCATTAAGTGTGATATATATAGTTGATGATAGCATATAACACCTACCTCCATGGCTGAGAAATGCACTTAGGTTTATTGTAGGAGGTACCTGCCTTCACCAGTCTCAAATTTTCTAGCTCTGTAACAGGGAACTTCTTGGGAGCTTTGTCAAATTTTCTAGCTCTGTAACAATAAAATTAAGAGAACAACTAAGAATATTTAAAATGGTCGACTTATTATAAAGATGACGATCTCTTATTAAGAGCAAAACAACAAAGCGCCATTACTAACATGTTTTTTTTTTATGAATAAAACAAGTATGAAGTACGACTTCAATTATGTTAAAGAAAACAAGAAAAAGAGGTGAATCTGTATACAATGTAAGTATGGGATTTTGCTGTGTTTAAGAGATTTATATATGAAAGGTGTGATTAAGAGATTATGAGAACGAACAACATATTCATTTATTTGCTTCTGACTATTGATCTTAATGTCGGCGATCAGAAAGAATTATTTTGACAATGATTAACATGTAAGACAAGTGAGCAAATGGTTAAAATGTGTGATTCAAGAAAAATAGAAGAAGAGTGTTTTCACTATGAAACGTTGTGTCATTCTAGAGAAGTCACGTACCTTGGAAAGGAATATAGAGACATTATAGTGATTACGAACAGGGAGATTGACATTGCGATCTCCCTGTTCAATGTAAAGAATTAAAATATATAATCCTTGATACCGGGATCTTCAATTATTTAGTAAGGGTCTTCAATTATTTAGTATTTGGCCTCATGTAACCTCTCTATTGTATTATCGATAATTTAATGATTGCTAAAATATTTAATAGATTAGTAGGAAACTATAGCTAGCACGATTTGTTCAACTCTAACTCCTTGTTCACTCTTCAATAATAAATACCAATCTCATCTTATATTATTTTTCTCGATGATGATCTTCTTGGTTAAGGATTTTGCAATGCGATATGATACTAAATAAACAAGATGTGAATAAAGACATTAGGAGACTAGTGTGGCGATGGTTCATTAAGGGTGATCTTAGTGATGATATCTTGTGTTACCTTCTTATTGTTGTACTTGTGTACGAATAAGATGATTATACCTATATGGCTTGTCACGAATTGAATAGGAGAGAAGTGTTTGTCACATACTTGATTTGAAAATATCTCGATTGGTTATATGTCTGTTCTAGTCTCAAATTTTGACCTCATTGTCTTTATTATATTGTGTTTGTGTAATGAAATCCTCACAATGACTTTGTCCCTACTTCACTTAAGTGGGTGTCAACCGACGAGGAGAATTGTCTTGGGTATTGGACCCTAGAAAGGGTTGCATACCTCCTTCTACATTTTTATAATAGAGTCAAACTACAAAGTCTTTGTGCATGATGCAAGCAAGGCCATCAATGATGAGCCCTCCAAGACTTTGGTCTAGCCCTTAGGGTTTGTCTTTAAGGAATTACATGAAATAATCTCACTCCTCCTTGATGATAACTCATCCAAATAAGATATTGATGAAGGTTATATTATAATTATGTATGTAATATTTTGCATCAAGATGTATAGGCTTTTGTGCGGTTAAAAGTTTTGGATCATGGAGAATATAATGCAAAAATAAGGAAGCAAGACACAAGCATTATAATGATTGTAAGTCTTATCCTATTTCATGTAGAAAGGTTATTATAGGAAAATTTGGTTTGGTATTTAAATGAACATAGTTGTAGATGTTTTTGATGTTATAGGTTTTGTTGTTATATTAGAAACATTGCATAGTAGCGATGTTACACAACCCATAGACGACATAGTTCACAAATGTATGTTATCTTCCACTTATGCATAGTAATGATCATACTTATGGTGCATTAGATGATGATGTTGGTTTTTGTACCATTTAAAAAAATATTGCTATGTAAATCCTTTCTATTTTAATTCATTAAGTAGATAGTCCTCTAGGTTCCTTGGTGGGGTGTTACAATTAATAAAAGCAATCCATTGAATCATGTGAGGGAAGAAAAAACCATAACTAAATGATATAATATTTTTTTTCCTTCATAATCCTTTTCCAACAACAAATTAGAGTGGAAACTTAAAAGTGCAGAGATAATTTTGCCAAATTTTTTTTTATAAAATTATAATGTTTTATGAATTTAAAATTAACAAAAGATACAAAGCATTGAGTTTCTACTTTTTGTATATTTTCTTTGAATATGATGAATAAAAAATAGAATTGATGCAGAACATCCACCAATCAGACCCATACAAGGACTTCCTATCACAACCTTGACAGTAAGGTTCCCTATCCTATGCAATCATCATATCAATAAGGTCATCAAATTGATTAGAAATACATTAAAATCTCACTCTTACCATTAACCATAGGAGTCTTACCAACTGTTCCATTTTTAACTTGCATCAATCTGTTGCTACAAACTTTGATTACCCTTAATGATAGTCCTTCATTGTCCCTATTCTTACAATGAACATGCATTTAATTGAACCTTCACCCTGCATACAAGAACTCCTTTTCCATGCCTTTCAATAAATAATGAAATCATCCATTTAACTACTTGATTACTCATTTTAATGGATAACAAAACAAGTTTATGACTGTCCACATTCAGACAATTTTGACATACCTGTACTCAGTCATCAACAATTTTCTAACATGAAATTATTTTCAAAATATCTTTGGTGATAATCTAGAGAACTAGGTTTTATGAAACATATCTAAAACTTATCCCAATCCAATAGTTAAATATTGAGTTATGATCCCCATACAGAGACTCCAATTTATTGTCAAAATACTATCAAAACAAATAATCTTCCACTATTACGCCTTCTAGGGAATCAAATATCTATCATGTTCCTTAATAAATCAATACAAGACCAATTAAATTTCAAAAAAGAATAAATAGACTCCAAAATCCCTAAATTAAAGGATTTTTGAACAATTAAAAATAGACTTATACTCAAACCCTTGAGAGGTGCTCTGTCATAGAGGGTTTTGTAATAGGTTTGACAAAATCCCTTTGATCTCACAACATAAGTCACACTAGTCAACAAAAAGGGTTTCAAAAGAGTTATAACTCATCATTCTATCAATCTCCATCAATTGAAAGACACATCCAATCCATTTACAAGTAGAAAAAGATTCACGAACATGGAGTAACATGTCTGTCCATGGAGTCAATTAACAAAATTTACTCTCAACACAAAAACCATTTATAAAATAATACATGAATACATTACAATGTTATTATATGTAGCTAGTACTCCATCTTATGACTTCCATAAGCCAAAGGCAGAGTAATGTCTTCAACACTTGACTGCCCCATAATGCTCCTATAGGAAATGGGTGGGCAGCCATAGGTGTTCTTGGTTATTATTTCTTTCACACCCCAAACTGACCTCCTCCCATTAGATTTAACCAAACACCTATATATAACCTATTCGACTTCTGTAACTAACCATACAACTTCCCAACTGATGGATTACAACCTGTTTTGCATTATTTGCATTTTTGACAACATTTTGTTGTTAATGACAACTTTTACCATTTGACACTCAACTTGAAAAACCACTACATGGATGCTCCAAGCTGGGCTAAACATGAATTCTTAAATCCAATTTAACCCTCTTAACACTTTTACACATTTTGACCCTTTTTGACCTTTTTTGACCATAGTTTGATTTGTTAGGACTTATTAGAACAACTTGAGCAACTTTTACAAATAGCTTTGCACTTATTGTTACAATGACTTGTTATGACTTACAACATATCCAAACGACCTTAATATATTGAAATACAATCAAATTACTCCTTTTTGACCTTTTGACCTCCTAGTGTACTTGTACCTTAGGTTCTCATGCACCAAGAATTGTAAGCATTATGTTGAACTATATAAATGTGTTGGTATTCAATGTTAAAGTGCTTGGAAAACAAATTACCGTGTGTACTATCTTAGAAAACAAAACAATAAAACACATTTTACATGCAAATAATATATTACTTGAAAATAATTATTAAGATCTTAGAGTTTAGGAAGATCACAATACCATTAGAAAAGTTTTGTTGTTGGAAACATTATAACTTTATCTTTGAATTTGGTCTGAATAAGTATCTAATATTTCATTATATAATTTAGATCTGTTTAAATATAAAGTATTTGGATAAGATCTTTGGGAGTGCAAAGTTAGTGTATGCAATTAATTTAGTTTATAAAATTACGTATTATATTTTTGTTGTGTCCTTTGTTTACAATTAATTTTTTATTTTTCCTTTTGATTTCTCACTTGGATTAACATGACTATTTTAAGGTGTCTACACTAAGTTAACACAAAGAATTTAAAACTCTTAAGAAAATTGTATGTTGAACATTAAATATTTTAAGTTTATTTTTCAACTTCATTGCTTGTTCCATTCGAACCTAAACACTTTCGATTAAACATTAGTTGACCTTTCAATTTATACTCCATTGAGATGGTTGGCTTTGAGAGGATATACAATCAAATAATTAAAATTATATTTCATCTCCCTTAGCAAGATGATTGTAACCTTGGTGTTGTGATTCTATTCACCACACACATAGTTGGAACCATGTCAGAGTAGGGTGTTGGATCACTTGGTTTTATATTATCAGGCATTGTATATGCCCTACCTATACATGAATTTTATTATTTATGAATTGTTTATATGCTCATGCGATACTCCTAAACGACTAATTTTTCTCATCATTACATTTGAACTTAAATAACTTTCTGCTTGAATATTTTCATTACCATGCAATGTACATTCTTTCTCTATATTTTCTTATTGCCACACAATAATTTGAATTCCTTGGAAAGATTTTAATGTAAGACATTTGGTGGTATTATTTAAACCAAAGGAAACTAGAAGCTAAACCTCAATTCCTTATTTCCTCTGTTTGGTTTGAGTGTTCATTGGTTTGATTTATTTGTTGTCATTAACTTCATGGAGTTAATATTATTGAGTTATTTATTATGACAAACACAACTCCATTCTCTGTATTTTCTTTTAACAGCCTCCAAACTTGCTCAATGAATAGAGCCATGTTGAAATCCTTTATTCTTCTTCTCAGTCAAAGTCCTCCATGCCTTTTTCATTTACATACAACTTCCTAAGGAACTAGAGATATCTTATTTTTGTCTTCTATTCTAGACTACATGAACTATTTTTGGATTTGTTTGAGAGCATCCATATATTTATAGGGAATTTAAAATAGACTCGTTGTGTACATAGGCAAGTTTTGAAGGGAATATTTCAATAATTGAGTCTTTCTAGCTTAAATTAATAATGCACACTTCTATCCAATGAATTTAGAATTAAATTTGTCAATTAATTTTATCTAGAAAATTATCCAGATCTTTAACCCATAATGGCTGACCAAGATATGTCAAAAGGAAGGATTCAATATTGCAAACAAATATATGACCAATCCTACGTTTTCTTCTATTGAAATTGTGTTATATAGAAGAGAGCAATATTATTCATATATATCCTATGGCCAGACTTAATATCATAACTATAAATGGATTTCTTCAAACTCGTGGATTCCAAAATAGGAGATTCTCCAAGAAACATTGTATCATCAATAAATTTTTTATGGGAGCAAACCATATTGCTTGAAGAAGGTTTGAGGCCCTTCAATAATCCTCTACTAAGTATGTGTTGGAGAAGTATTCCCAAACTGTTAGCTATTATAATAAATAGAAAAGGGGATGTAGAGTCCCCTTGTGAGATTCAATGAGGGCATAAAAAAAAATAAGAAGGGGATCCATTAACAAGAAGATAGATTCTAATAGTTGAAACCATCTCCCAAATTAATTAAATAAATTTGGCTCCAAAACTGATGGCCCCAAGAACTTATATTAGGAAATTCCTGTTAACTTTGTTGTAGGCTTTCCTAAGATCCAACATCAATAAGAAGTCAGGTGGTTCTTTTTCATGCATAAAGAAAGGATATTCTCATAGATAGTAATAATAAAGTCTAGATTGTGACGACCCTAGTCAAAGTCATTTTGCTCACTAGAAATAATCCTTGGCAATAGAGATTGAATTTTAGTAGCCAAAACTTTAGAGTTAATCTTATAAAAGGAATTACATAGTTTGGCACCTCACATCTTCGACATCAAAATCAAAAAGTTGAATTATCAATTGATATTAATATTAATTACAAATAATAAGGATAGATAAAGATGTATGACGTCTGAACAATAAATTAAATATGAATTATTGAGATTTTAATTAGATATTAGAGTATTACATTACAATCTCAATAATAGGTAATTATAATAGATTAAAAGTTGGATTTGTATCTATTTTGACATGAGACATTTATCTCTCCTAAGTAACATGTGGATTCCCTAATTCACGTAATAATTATCCTATAATCTTGTGCTTAATATTTGACTAATTCATTTGATAATTTAGGAAAAATTATTAATTTTAGTAATATAATTGATGAACTTTAATGAAATAGATATTCAATATTGTTAATATAAGTTTTAGTAGAATTCTTAATTTAAATATTGATGTAATAATATTATCAATGAATATATGGTCTATATTTCCTTATTGACAATAATGTTATTAATTTGAAGTGTTGCCATAAATAGAGACTTAGAAATTACACTCGCTAATAATATTATTCGAGTTAAATTCTCATAATACTAGATGAAGATTATAAATATGAAAAAATAGAATAGTGCTAGCCATGTTTCTTAAACATTAAAGTATTATTTCAAGAGATGATATTTTCTTGGCTTTCATAACATCTCCCTTAGAAAAGAATGCAATATCAAATGGATTTATAGTCATCTTTACTAATTTTGACAACATAAGTAATGGGACATAATGTCTTCATCAATGGATTCTCAATTTACACTAATTATAATGTAGTAAGGTAGCTTAGTCTACTAATAGATGTTATTTGATATATGTGTATACATGTACATACATTGAGCATATATACATATTTGTAATGGATTACTTCGTATACATATACATGTACATGTTTTCTCTATATCATAAATTTTGGACACATTTAGTAGTTAAACTATAACAAGTTCAAAAATGATGCAAACTAGTGATTTTGTGAGTTTTTTTAGCAAATTCCAAATAGATGGATAGATAAATATATAGATCAATAGATAGATAGATCGAACGAACCCGTGATGTCGATAGAATCATGGATTCCTTGCAAGGGTTGTATAGACGATGTTTTATATATTAACTTTAAGACTAGAAAGCGACTTTTTACTTGTCTACATGTTACTAATTACATATTGACTTAGAGATGTGTCTACACATCACCTTATTATTAGATATTGACCTCAAGACTACACATTGACCTATTAGATATGAGTGTTACAAACGGCAGGAGCAAACGAGAGTTTGTTCTTGCCCAAATCATAAATAATATTGTAATTCTGCTGCTGAATATTTCCAAATATGGAAGCCGCACCTTCAGCTCCTGCACTCCCATATGCCAAGCACAGCAACTGACGTCCGTGATCTTCCGCGGATACAAACGAGTTCTGTGGAGGCAGAGAAAACGTTGCATTTCCTGCAAAATGAAAGGCAATTCGTGGAAGCTTCGATATGGGCAGGCTGCTATCGTAGCAAAGATCATAGTCGGAAGGAGGGGCATTCACAGGCCGAGCTTTGATACTAGACTTGACGGCGGCCAGGAAGGGCTTGTACGCAGGATCCACCAGACTAGAAAACGTACTTCCAGAATCGATTATCAGCCCGCCACTTCGGAACGTGGAAGGTGGATACTTAACCATCGTGCCCCCAACGCTGATCCCATGCAAGTCAAGATAATAGAAACTTGGTTCATTCCCTCCAGTGAAAGGAGTAGATTGGAAGTTGCCAGGAAGATGAGCGTCACCCAGAATGAGGGAGCTAACGCCGGCGTCGTCGGCAAGGGGTCCCTGCAAGCAGTATGAAAACATTTTCTGGCCCAGCTGAGACACCATCGAAAGCACGCCTCTTCCAAGACCGACTAAACCGGGGGAGGTGACAGTTGGCCCCCCCTCCTGCCGGTGACCGCAGCCAAAGGCAAGGCGAGGCAGAGCTTCCCACCCGGAATATTTCCCCATTCTTTTCACACTGAATGCTTCTGTGGCCATGTTTCCGGTTGTCATTGCACCGTCTCCGTATGAGTAGAAATACCCGCAAGTGTTGGGATACTCGCAAGAATTTCTAACCAACACAGTACAAAATTTGTCCTTGCATGAAACGTTCTTGTAGGTGGAAGATGCATGGGGATTGTAGAGGGGATCATCCTGGGGATAACAGATGGGGCATTTGGGTCCACATTGCAGCCAAATGAGGTCGCTGCCTGTGTCGAGGATCAAATGCTGTAGCACTGGACTGGGACTCCCTATGCCCATTTGCATCAGGAATCCGCCGTCCATTGCATTTACTGGGATGTTAATGTTGCGTCCTCTTGCCATGGCTTGCAGCCTTTCCATCCGTCTTTTGCTCCTCTCTAGTGATAACTGCACTCGCTGAAGCTTTGTCAAGTTGTGGGCTTTCATCAGTGGAGACAGAGCAGACTCTCGCGGGATCAATTCCACTCTGTAATAACTGGCCACCCTTCCTCCATCGCAACAGTTAATGGAAAGGGAGTATAAGAGGATTGTGATTAGGACTAAGCTCAAAATGCTCAGTGCAGCCATGATTGCACAGAACCTTACTTTCGACTGGAACCTACTTGATGGACTCTGATTATTATTGGAAAACCCCTAATTAAAGAACAAAGCAAACGACATTGGCGCTATTCTCAGTTATGCATGACCAACGTATATCTTTTGCTGCAAGCTTGTCTCGTTTATAGATAGAACCAGTTAACTGTTGTTACTTTGCAATGCGATAAGCATATGCCCTTTCTTAGTTTGTGGTTAGTATTATGAAGTGGCCCACTTACTAGCAAATCATATCTTTACCTATGATTCTTCACTGGTTCAATGCAGTTTTTCATTTGTTGTTTATGTTGTTCAATGGGGCACTTATTACAAAACTTTATCTTTACCTATGATTGCTCACTGTTTCTTACAGTCTTTCATTTGTCATTTATAGTGGGACACTGAGTTGATATTATTTTATTCAGTGGGACATTTAGAATATATGTTTTTTGAAAATCTTATCTTTACCAATGATTACTCACTGCTTTATGCAGCCTTTCATTTGTCATTTATCTTATTGAGTGGGACACTTAGTTGATATTATTTTATTTAGTGGGTACTTATTAGAAAATCTTATCTTTATCTATGATTACTCGTTGCTTTATGTAGTCTTTCATTTGTCATTTATCTTATTCAATGGGACACTTAGTTGATATTATTTTATTCAGTGAGACACTTAGTACATATTCTTTTATTGAGTGGGGTACTTGTTAGAAAATCTTATCTTTACCTATGATTACTCACTTCATGCAGTCTTTCATTTGTCATTTATCTTATTGAGTGGGGAACTTAGTTGATATTATTTCATTTAGTGGAGCACTTAATATATATTATTTTATTAAATGGGGCACTTTGTATATATTATTTTATTCTGTGGGGCACTTATTAGAAAATACGATCTTTACCTATGATTACTCACTACTTCATGCAACCTTTCGAGAACAAATCTTGGTGCTCATGTGTATGTGTATTATTGTTGCATTTACTTTTTCAGTTCAGTATTTTGTTTTCAACAATAAGTTTGAAGTTAAAGTTTAAAGTATTCAATATTGGCATCAATTGATTCACCCCCCTCTCACTTGATTAGGACATTGTTATTCTAATAGAAGTTAGTATGGTAGGTTAGCTTAGTTGGAGTTAGTTAAGTTTTGGTATGAGAGCTCAAATGACCTTAGGGGCTAATATAGTCCTCGTAGCGGAAAAAGAGTTGAAAGTTGTAAAAAAAAACCTCAATATGTGAGAAAATGGCTAAAAATGAGCTGAAAATACCTTAGAAATTTTTTATACAACATTTTAGGTGATTTGGAGTGATCTGGGAAAGTGGAAGAACACTTAGGAAAGATTGCTAAAAAGTTGCTCAAAAGTTGTAATGACAACTTTTTTTCCTAAAGGGACCGACCAAGGAGTTAGGTGTAATGGAGGTCCTAACCACCTAAAACTAGTGAAAATAAGCTATTTAAGCCCCAAATGGCTTGAATATTGAGAGTGATGAAGTTTTTTTTTACTGGCACCAAGTAATCAACATTCTATTATAGTCAACTCGGACAGAGTCCATTATTTCATTGCATCCTTAAGGGATAATAGATTAGGTTTTTGATTTTATTGAAGGCATTTTTTAAGAATCATCAGTGTGTTTCAATTGTGTATTGGTTTTTTTATTTTTTTATAGTTTCAATAGCTTAGGTGTAATCTTTTTGTTTTAGCCAGTTTACTAGCCTATATATAGCAGTGTGCAGAAACATGACTCCTCATAAAATACCACCATGTGTTCATCACAACCTATTGGGACATGGAAGTTGAGCCCATGTACTATTTATATAGCCAAGTAGGAGGTCTGGAAATGATCTTGGCCATTTTTTTAATCTTGCCCTAGGGAAGCACAGTCATTGCCTGACTAGGAACAAGGAGGTGAGTTGTAAGTTTTCTTGTAGCGGTGACTATGAAGATGAAATCCAAGAATTTAGAGATAAGAATGGAAATGAAATCCCTGACAAAAATCTAGAGGCTTGACTAATACATTTGGTAATCATAAGCTTATTGTGAACAGTGAGCTCCTAGAAGCCACTAAAACCCTCACTAAACCCTCCTAGTTGAGTTAGGGTACTGTACAGATGCTTAGGAACACAAGACCCAAAAAATGTCTTAGGGTTTCCTAAATGACCAAAGAATCCATTCAATTTTTTTGCGAAGTCCTTCAGGATCCATTTGCAGAAAGTCCTAAAAACTCAGATTAGGAGACCTAATTGGGGGCTCTAGGGCTACAAGGCCAAAACAAAGAATTTGATGAGATCGGTAAGAAACTATTGGAAAGATCTTGATGAAATGTGTCAAGAATTGAACATAGAAAAGTATTTGATTACCTCCACACCCCTAAAATAATTTCCACTTTCTTTGGAGGTAGATTATACTTGGAATAAAGGAAGATAACATGAGAAGGAATACTTGAACATTGATAGGTTACCTGGGAGTATGAGAATAGTTTTCTCTATGTGGGGATATTGAGAAAGTACTTAGGAGACAAGGAGGCACCTTATTGAATCCATGATCAAGTAGTTGGGGAGTTGGGAGCCTAAGTGGTCTTGACAAGATAGTTGAAAACCTTGTTTGATCCTATCTAATTGGTATCCGAGCCTCAAAAGATTGGGCTAGAGGATAGTTGATGTTGTATTCAAGTGAGTCTTGGTATATTCTTCAAGGATGGTGAAAAATTCTAATTTGGTCATGAAGGTGGAAGACCAAGAGGAGGAGAATAGACTCCTTAGAGAAAGACTAGTAGAGATAGAAAGAAAACTTGGTGTAGTGGAGACTGAGACTGAATAGGTTAGAGAAAAAGTTATAGAGGTGGAAGACAAGGGTAAAGAGTTGCCAAAGGAAGAAAAAGTCCCTCAACGAGACCTTGTTTTAGAAGAGTAACCATTATTGAGAGCATTAAAATCCATGAGTGGCAAGTATTTAGAAGGAACACCACTCTTTAGTGGGAAGATGGAAGCAAAGATAGTTATGGAATGGATTGAAGGCATGGAGAACCATTTTGAATGTGAAGGCATCAATAAAGACCAAAGAGTCAAGGTAGAAAAATAAAGGATGAGGGGAGATGGGATCACATGGTGGAAATTTGTGCAATATGAAAAGATAAAAGAGGGAAGGAACCCTATTGCTAATTGGAAAGGTATGGTGGAAAATATTAGAGACACCTACCTACTAGATGATTATGAGGTGCAACTACATAACAAGGGAAAAAAAGACCTTGAAGTGAGTGTGTATACAGAGGATTTCAATAAACTATGTCTTAGATTGCATGTGATGGAGGAGGAAAGCAATAAGTTTGAAACTAATCAGTTTCTGGATTCGATTGTGTAGAGTTTTTTTAACCATCAACATTTTAGATCATACTATATGATCCATCATCAGGATGCCAGAGAGCAAGAATAACAAAAGATTGTAGATTGTAGAACTAGAGGGCAATAAAAGGAGGGAGAAAGGAAGAGGAGAGAGAAAAGAGAGGTAGAAAAATAAAATTAAAAAATATAAGAAATGCAAGAAAGGCAAGAAAGGCTAAACCAAACGGATGTCCTATCAAACCAAGGGAATAAGAAAGAGGTAAAAAATGAAAAACCAAAAAGGATAGAGCCAACTATAAAAGGAAACAAAAAGGGGGTTTCTAGAAAAGGAAACAAATCAAATGATAAAGGAAAAATAAATATGGAGAAAACAAATAGAAATATACAAATAACTAAGTATATATCCACATGTATATATATACATGTATATATATAAATATAAATATAAATATAAATATAAATATAAATATAAATATTAATATAAATATAAATATAAATATAAATATAAATATAAATATAAATATAAATATATAAATATAAATATAAATATATAAATATAAATATTAATATATAAATATAAATATTTATATATACATGTATATATATATAGAACCAACCATAAAAGGAAACAAAAAGGAGGTTTCTAGAAAAGGAAACAAATCAAATGATAAAGGAAAAATAAATATGGAGAAAATAAATAGAAATATACAAATAACTAAGTATATATCCACATGTATATATATACACATGTATATATATACACATGTATATATATACACATGTATATATATACACATGTATATATATAAATATTAATATAAATATAGATATTAATATTAATATTAATATTAATATAAATATAAATATAAATATTAATATATAAATATAAATATTTATATATATACATGTGTATATATACACATGTGTATATATACTTAGTTATTTGTATATTTCTATTTATTTTCTCCATATTTATTTTTCCTTTATCATTTGATTTGTTTCCTTTTCTAGAAACCCCCTTTTTGTTTCCTTTTATGGTTGGTTCTATCCTTTTTGGTTTTTCATTTTTTACCTCTTTCTTATTACCTTGGTTTGATAGGACATCTTTTTGGTTTAGCCTTTCTTGCATTTCTTATATTTTTTAATTTTATTTTTGTACCTCTCTTTTCTCTCTCCTCTTCCTTTCTCCCTCCTTTTATTGCCCTCTAGTTTTGCAATCTACAATCTTTTGTTATTCTTGGTCTCTAGCATCCTGATGATGGATCATGTAGTATGATCCGAAACGTTGATGGTTAAAAAAACTCTACACAATCGAATCCAGAAAATGATTAGTATTATACATGGATTGTGGAAATCTAATAGATTTGAATAAGTTTGAAGTTAAAGTTTAAAGTATTCAATATTGGCATCAACTGATTCAACCCCCCCTCTCAGTTGATTAGGAAATTGCTATTCTAATAGAAGTCAGTATGGTAGGTTAGCTTAGTTGGAGTTAGTTAAGTTTCGGTATGAGAGCTCAAATGACCTTAGGAGCTAATATAGTCCTCGTAGGGCAAAAAGAGTTCAAAGTTGTAAAATAACCCTCAATATGTGAGAAAATGGCTAAAAATGAGCCTAAAATAGCTTAGAAGTTTTTTATACAACATTTTAGGTGATTTGGAGTGATCTAGGAAAGTGGAAGAACACTTAGGAAAAATTGCTAAAAAGTTGCTCAAAAGTTGTCATGACAACTTTTGCAACTTTGCAAAGTTGCATGACAACTTTTTTTCCTAAAGGGACCGACCAAGGATTTAGGTCTAATGGAGGTCCTAACCACCTAAAACTAGTGAAAATAAGCTATTTAAGCTCCAAATGGCTTGAATATCGAGATTGATGAAGTTTTGTTTTACTAGCACCAAGCAATCAACATTATATTATAGTCAACTCAGACAGAGTCCATTATTTCATTGCATCCTTAAGGGATAATAGATTAGGTTTTTATTTTATTGAAGGCATTTGTTAAGAATCATAAATGTGTTTCAATTGTGTATTGGTTTTTGTATTTTTTTACAGTTTCAATAGCTTAGGTGTAATCTTTTTGTTTTAGGCAGTTTACTGGCCTATATATAGCAGTGTGTGGAAACATGGATCCCCCATAAAATCCCACCATGTGTTCATCATAGCCTATTGTGACATGGAAGTGGAGCCCATGTACAGTTTATATAGCCAAGTAGGAGGTTTGGAAATGATCTTGGCCATTTTTGTAATCTTGCCCTAGGCAAGCACAGTCATTGCTCGACTAGGAACAAGGAGGTGAATTGTAAGTTTTCTTACAGCGGTGACTATAAAGATGAAATCTAAGAATTTGGAGATAAGAATGAAAATGAAAAAAATCCCTCATAAAAATCTAGAGGCTTGACCAATCCATTTGGTAATTATAACCTTACTGTGAACAATGAGCTCTTAGAAGCCACTAAAACCCTCACTAAACCCTCCTAGTTGAGTTAGGGTACTGTACAGATGCCTAGGAACCCATGAACCATAAAATATCTTAGGGTTTCCTAAATGAAAAAAGAATCCATTAAATTTTTTTGGGAGGTCCTTTTGGATCCATTTGTAGGAAATCCTAATAACCCAGATTAGGAGACCTAATTGGGGGCTCTAGGGCTACAAGGCCAAAACAAAGAATTTGATGAGATCGGTAAGAAACTGTTGGAAAGATCTTGATGAAATGTGTCAAGAGTTCAATAAAGACAAGTATTTTATTACCTCCACACCCCTAAAAGACTCCCCACTTTCTTTGGAGGTAGAGTATACTTGGAAGAAAGAAAGATAGCATGAGAAGAGAAGGAATACTTTAATATTGATAGGTTACCTAGGAGTATGAGAATAGTTTTCTCTATGTGGGGATATTGAGAAAGTACTTAGGAGACAAGGAGACACCTTGTTGAATCCATGATCAAGTAGTTGGGGATTTGGAGAGTTGGGAGCCTAAGTGGTCTTGACAAGATAGTTAAAAACCTAGTGCGATCCTATCAGATTGATATTAGAGCCTCAAAAGATTGGGCTAGAGGATAGTTGATGTTGTATTCAAGTGAGTCAGTATATTCTTAAAGGATGGTGAAAAATTCTAAGTTGTCCAAGAAGGTGGAAGACCAAGAGGAGGAGAATAGACTCCTTAGAGAAAGGCTAATATAGATAGAAGGAAAACTTGGTGTAGCGGATATTGAGACTGAATTGGTTAGAGAAAAAGTTAGAGAGGTGGAAGACAAGGGTAAAGAGTTGGTAGAGGAAGACCAAGTTTGTGAACCAGACCCTATTTTAAAGAATAGTAAGCATTAGATCGAGAGCATTAAAATCCATGAGTGGAAAGTGTTTGGAAGGAACACCACTCTTTAGTGGAAATACGAAAATAGAGCTAGTTAAGGAATGGATTGAAGGTATGGAGAACCATTTTGAATATGACATGATACTAAATAAACAAGATGTGAATAAAGACATTAGGAGACTAGTGTGATGATGGTTCATTAAGGGTGATCTTAGTGATGATATCTTGTGTTACCTTCTTATTGTTGTACTTATGTACGAATAAGATGATTATACCTATGGCTTGTCATAAATTGAATACTTGAGAGAAGTGTTTGTCACATAATTGATTTGAAAATATCTCGATTGGTTATATGTCTGTTCTTGTCCCAAATTTTGACCTCATTGTCTTTATTATATTGTCTTTGTGTAATGAAATCCTCACAATGACTTTGTCCCTACTTCACTTAAGTGGGTGTCAACCGACAAGGAGAACTGTCTTAGGTACTAGACCCTATAAAGGGTTGCATAACTCCTTCTACATTTTTATAATAGAGTCAAACTACAAAGTCTTTGTGCATGATGTCAGAAAGGCCATCAATGATGAGCCCTCCAAGACTTAGGTCTAGCTCTTAGGGTGTGTCTTTAAGGAATTACATGAAATAATCTCACTACTCCTTGATGATAACTCATCCAAATAAGATATTGATGAAGGTTATATTATTATTATGTATGCAATATTTTGCATCAAGCTATATAGGCTTTTGTGCGGTTAAAAGTTTTGGATCATGGAGAATATTGTGCAAAAATAAGGAAGCAAGACACAAGCATTATAATGATTGTAAGTCTTATCCTATTTCATGTAGAAAGGTTATTATAGGAAAATCTGGTTTGGTATTTAAATGAACATAGTTGTAGATGTTTTTGATGTTATAGGTTTTGTTGTTATATTAGAAACATTGCATAGTAGCGATGTTACACAACCCATAGACGACATAGTTCATAAATGTATGTTATCTTCCACTTATGCATAGTAATGATCATACTTATGGTGCATTAGATGATGATGTTGTTTTTTGTACCATTTTAAAAAAATATTGCTATGTAAATCCTTTCTATTTTAATTCATTAAGTAGATAGTCCTCTAGGTTCCTTGGTGGGGTGTTACAAGCAATAAAGGCAATCCACTGAATCATGCGAGGGAAGAAAAAACTAGAACTAAATAAAGTAACTAAATGATCTAATATTTTTTCCCCTTCATAATCCTTTTCCAACAACAAATTAGAATGGAAACTTAAAAGTGCAGGGACATTTTTGCCATGAAAAACTTTATAAAATTATAATGTTTTATGAATTTGAAAATAAGAAAAGATGCAAAGCATAGAGTTTCTACTTTTTGTATATTTTCTTTGAAGATGATGAATAAAAATAGAATTGATGCAGAACATCCACAATAATCATAAGTATCGAACTATCAAAAAACATCTTTTTAATGGGAAAGAAGAGACGACATCAAGGCCACGAAGAATGACACCTTGTCTATGGAAGTTGGAATACGATCAACTAAATCACCAAGGTAATGTCATTCCATTTGATGATTTTTGTTTGAAATTTAGATTTTGATATTGTCTTTTATTTACTAATGATGTTATTGACGCTCATGAAGGTCGTCAAGGCATCAATGACCAACTTCCTAGAGGAATAAAAAGTTATCCTAGTCAATTTAGTAGGTTGTCGTACTACAAGGATCTCCCAATCATGTATTTGTTTGATCCTATGCATATTGGAAAGAATGTAACATAGAGACTATGGAAAATATTGGATGGAAGGTGTGACAAAGAAAAATGTGCCAAAATCTGTATACAATTTAAGTATGGGATAGTCCTCTAGGTTCCTTGGTGGGGTGTTACAAGCAATAAAGGCAATCCACTGAATCATGCGAGGGAAGAAAAAACTAGAACTAAATAAAGTAACTAAATGATCTAATATTTTTTCCCCTTCATAATCCTTTTCCAACAACAAATTAGAATGGAAACTTAAAAGTGCAGGGACATTTTTGCCATGAAAAACTTTATAAAATTATAATGTTTTATGAATTTGAAAATAAGAAAAGATGCAAAGCATAGAGTTTCTACTTTTTGTATATTTTCTTTGAAGATGATGAATAAAAATAGAATTGATGCAGAACATCCACAATAATCATAAGTATCGAACTATCAAAAAACATCTTTTTAATGGGAAAGAAGAGACGACATCAAGGCCACGAAGAATGACACCTTGTCTATGGAAGTTGGAATACGATCAACTAAATCACCAAGGTAATGTCATTCCATTTGATGATTTTTGTTTGAAATTTAGATTTTGATATTGTCTTTTATTTACTAATGATGTTATTGACGCTCATGAAGGTCGTCAAGGCATCAATGACCAACTTCCTAGAGGAATAAAAAGTTATCCTAGTCAATTTAGTAGGTTGTCGTACTACAAGGATCTCCCAATCATGTATTTGTTTGATCCTATGCATATTGGAAAGAATGTAACATAGAGACTATGGAAAATATTGGATGGAAGGTGTGACAAAGAAAAATGTGCCAAAATCTGTATACAATTTAAGTATGGGATTTTGCCATGTTTAAGAGATTCATATATGAAAGGTGTGATTAAGAGATTATGAGAACGAACAACATATTCATTTATTTGCTTCTAACTATTGATCTTAATGTCAGCGATCAGAAAGAATTATTTTGACAATGATTAACATGTAAGACAAGTGAGCAAATGGCTAAAATGTGTGATTCAAAGAAAAAGAAGAATAGTGTTTTCACTATGAAATGTTGTGTCATTCAAGAGAAGTCACGTACCTTGGAAAGGAATATAGAGGCATTATAGTGATTAGGAATAGGGAGATTGACATCGCGATCTCTTATGTATGTTATATATTTCAGTGTGAAGAATTAAAATATATAATCCTTAATACTGGGATCTTCAATTATTTAGTATTTGGCCTCATTTAACCTCTCTATTGTATTATTGATAATTTAATGATTGGTGAAATATTTAATAGATTAGTAGGAAACTATAGCTAGCATGATTTGTTCAACTCTAACTCCTTGTTCACTCTTCAATAATAAATACCAATCTCATCTTATATTATTTTTCTTGATGATGATGATCTTCTTGGTTACGGATTTTGCAATGCGACTTGATACTAAATAAACAAGAAGTGAATAAAGACATTATGAGACTAGTGTGACGATGGTTCATTAAGGGTGATCTTAGTGATGATATCTTGTGTTACCTTCTTATTGTTGTACTTATGTACGAATAAGATGATTATACCTATATGGCTTTTCATGAATTGAATAGGAGAGAAGTGTTTGTCACATACCTGATTTGAAAATATCTCGATTGGTTATATGTCTATTGTAGTCTCAAATTTTGACCTCATTGTCTTTATTATATTGTGTTTGTGTAATGAAATCCTCACAATGACTTTGTCCCTACTTCACTTAAGTGGGTGTCAACCGACGAGGAGAACTGTCTTGGGTACTAGACCCTAGAAAGGGTTGCATACCTCCTTCTACATTTTTATAATAGAGTCAAACTACAAAGTCTTTGTGCATGATGTAAGCAAGACCATTAATGATGAACCCTCCAAGACTTAGGTCTAGCCCTTAGGGTTTGTCTTTAAGGAATTACATGAAATAATCTCACTACTCCTTGATGATAACTCATCCAAATAAGATATTGATGAAGGTTATATTATAATTACGTATGTAATATTTTGGATCAAGCTGTATAGGCTTTTGTGTGGTTTAAAGTTTTGGATCATGGAGAATATAATGCAAAAGTAAGGAAGCAAGACACAAGCATTATAATGATTGTAAGTCTTATCCTATTTCATGTAGAAAGGTTATTATAGGAAATTTGGTTTGGTATTTAAATGAACATAGTTGTAGATGTTTTTGATGTTATAGGTTTTTTTGTTATATTAGAAACATTGCATAGTAGCGATGTTACACAACTCATAGATGACATAGTTCGTAAATGTATGTTATCTTCTACTTATGCATAGTAATGATCATACTTATAGTGCATTAGATGATGGTGTTGGTTTTTGTACCATTAAAAAAATATTGCTATGTAAATCCTTTCAATTTTAATTCATTAAGTAGATAGTTCTCTAGTGATGCAGAGAGAATGGATACTCCATTCAAATCTGCATGTCTCAAATATTTTTCTTTGTAAACATTGACCAAAGGTTCATAATCTTTTAATATCGAACATAAAATAACATCAACTATATCTTTATATTGCATACTTACAAATCATTCATCTCATTAATACTTGGTGACTTTTATAACCATACGGTTCTATCACCAAGATTGATCTTTGAACTTCCCACTAGAATCCATTCGACTCCTAGCAATGAGACTTTACAAAGTCTGCAAATAAAAACATACTCAACTTTCTATACTTCCCTTGTACCCTGTGGACTAACTGTATCTTCCTTCTATTCCAAATGTCGACTATAAGTTATAGAGATTCCTGACTGTCGCTAGAATGATGTTCAATATCTTTTGAATCACCCCGTATAACTCTGTGAATAATCTCTATTTCCCCTTAGTTGTGACTGTCACCATAAACCTCTCGGGCTCCTTGCGGCTTAAACAAACTTTCCAACTACTCCGATGTCACTCGATCATAAGATGAATGTAACGGTTCTTGAGAAACTGTTTAGAATCAATTACTTGCAAGAATGAACACTGAGATTTTAAATCAGTCTCTTGCTAAATGCAAACGACCTACATTATTCCAAATCGGGCCTGTGGAGAACCCGTAGCATAGACATAACAATACAATAATGATATAAATTGTTCTTGAAATGATAGCAGAGTTAAATATATTCAAGAATTTAAATACTTTCAAGAATAATAACCAGTTCCGGTAACTTGGAACATAACCAATCTAGAAACACATATAACGGTTTCTTTGCAAACCGTTTAAATCTTCGAATTCAATCAATAATGAGGCATCATTTTTTTGGTTCATTACTTTGTCACCAAAACCGAATTCAATAAACATTAATCTTCCTCTAACAAAAACCGATACCAAGATTCAACTTAGATTCAACCAAACATCAATAAAAAACTTCGAAACCGAAATGGAAACATTAAAGATTTTGAATACAACTTCGTACTAAAACATAATTTAATCCATGTGCACTGTCATGGTCATACAGGAATTGAGAACAGAGAATTTCAAATGAGAAATAGGAAAATCGAAGTTCTTAATAGAAACATTAATCCTTCTTTTCCATTATTCAACTCCCCATTACATCTGTTCTTTCCTTTATCAATACTCACCATTCTATCCTACGCTACTCTACCACTACTACCCTCTTATCGGGTTTTTCATTACATATATAAAGATCTTCAAAAAGAAGACCACGCGATATCCCACAACTGACTCAATAGCAACCTTACTTATCTAACGATTTTTCATAACTGTTGAGAGTAAGCATAATAGCTAAACTAGTAAAGTATCATGGAATTAACAACGAAGTTGTCAACTTTATGATGATACAAACATTTATTATATCTTAATCACATAATTCTATCCAACGGAATACATTAATAAAATAACCATCTAAAACGAAGACTCAACCCAACCATTACATTATGAAAATAACTATTTAAAAGGCATGTAGAATCCTGACTCATTGAAATAATTGAAGTCCCAAGATGCACCTGCAGCATGCTCCCCAGGAAAAAAGAATTCAAGTTCCTTTGAATTAGCCTTCTTTCAAGTCTTCCAGTTCAAGTGCATCATTCGGTGAACTCCTGCAAAAACAAGCATAGTCGCCAATATCTCGTACACCTACGCTCCAGAAGAAAAAATAGAGTCCACATCATAGGAATCATCCACACATGTGTCTTGCACACCTGCATGAAATAAAACATATATTTCTCCTCCATGAATCTGAATATTGGATTGATCCGCTAAAGGAATCAGAACTCCATCAATGGAAAAAATTTATTCACTGTGAACTATTTCCATATTATCCTCCATGTTCGCCAATACCAATGTCTTTTCATGTGAGACTATATCATGTGTCATTTGATCACTGTGAACCACGTCCTTATCTTCAAGCTTTTCCAAAATCAAATCACTGCCGCCCAAATCATCAATCTTTTCAGCATCTCTATATTCAACTAGAACCTTCTCAACACAAGGTTCATCCAAAACCTTCTGCTCTTCCCCAACATCGATTTTCTTCTCTTGTCCTTCCAATGGATAACTCTTCACCTTCATTTTTGCTTCTTCAGACACTATCTGGGCTTTAATCAATTTAAGTATCACTTGATCTCTTTTGTCCATCATTTCTAACTTCAGTTCATATGCTGTTAAATCTTCTTCAATCTTCTTTCTTCTTGCTTCTTGTTTGTTTTTGTTTTCCTCTTTTCTCTTTTCTCTTTTCCATTTCAACTTTCTTTTTCTTTTTCTCTTGCGCTTCCTCATATGCAATCTAGGCATCCAATTTTAATGACAACTGGGTCATCTCTTCTTTACCTTCCATTAATGTAACTTGTTACTGATCCAGCACTTCTGAATGCTCGTGAAGGACTCAAACTTATTGACCAAGTTGGATTTGGTTTCCCCCAAAATCATTCACAAATGGGTACACAGCACCAAGAAAATCTGACAACTTATCTGCACAAACTTCTTACAAGAACACTCAAGAATCAAACAAAATTCATCACCGCTAGGTCCTGGTGTGATTTCTACCTCTCATACGTTCAAGAGCTTCCTGCTCTGATACCACTTGATACAGAGAGAATGGATACTCCATTCAAATCTGCATATCTCAAATATTTTTCTTTGTAAACATTGACCAGAGGTTCAAAATCTTTTAATACCGAACATAAAATAACATCAACTATATCTTTATATTGCATACTTACAAATCATTCATCTCATTAATACTTGGTGACTGTTAATACCATACGATTCTATCACCAAGATTGATCTTTGAACTTCCCACTAGAATCCCTTCAACTCCTAGCAATGAGACTTTACAAAGTCTGCAAATAAAAAACATACTCAACTTGCTATACTTACTCTGTCGAACCGCACCAGTGATCCCTTCCTCTGTCTTGGACATTGGTCATGGACAGACAACCAATTTGTACTCACTGTTCCCTTGTACCTTGTGGACTAACTGTATCTTCCTTCTATTCCAAATGTCGACTATAAGTTATAGAGATCCCTAACTGTCGCTGGAATGATGTTCAATATCTTTTGAATCACCTCGGATAACTCTGTGAATAATCTCTATCCCCCTTTAGTCGTGACTGTCACCATAAACCTCTCGGGCTCCTTGCGGCTTAAACAAACTTCCCAAATACCCCGATGTCACTCGATCATAAGATGCATGTAACGGTTCTTGAGAAACTGTTCAGAATCAATTACTTGCAAGAATGAACACTGAGATTTTAAATCAGTCTCTTGCTAAATGCAAACAACCTCCATTATTCCAAATCGGGCCTGTGGAGAACTCGTAGCATAGACATAACAATACAATAATGGTATAAATTTTTCTTGAAACGATTGCAGAGTTAAATATATTCAAGAATTTAAATACTTTCAAGAATAATAACCAGTTCCGGTAACTTGGGAACATAAACAATCTAGAAACACATATAACGGTTTCTTTGCAAACCGTTTCAATCTTTAAATTCAATCAATAATGAGGCATCATTTTTTTGGTTCATTACTTTGTCACCAAAACTGAATTCAATAAACATTAATCTTCCTCTAACAAAAACTGATACCAAGATTCAACTTAGATTCAACCAAACATCAATAAAAAACTTCAAAACCGAAATGCAAACATTAAAGATTTTGAATACAACTTCGTACTAAAACATAATTTAATCCATGTGCACTGTCATGGTCATACATGGATTGAGAATAGAGAATTTCAAATGAGAAATAGGAAAATCGAAGTTCTTAATAGAAACGTTAATCCTTCTTTTCTATTATTCAACTCCCCATTACATCTGTTCTTTCCTTTATCGATACTCACCATTCTATCCTACACTACTCTACCACTACTACCCTCTTATCGGGTTTTTCATTACTTATATAAAGATCTTCAAAAAGAAGACCACCCGATATCCCACAACTGACTCAATAACAACCTTACTCCTCTAACGATTTTTCATAACCGATGAGAGTAAGCATAATAGCTAAACTAGTAAAGTATCATGGAATTGACAACAAAGTTGTCAACTTCACAATGATACAAACATTTATTATATCTTAATCACATAATTCTAATCGACAGAATACATTAATAAAATAACCATCTAAAACGAAGACTCAACCCAACCACTACATTATGAAAATAACTATTTAAAAGGCATGTAGAATCCTGACTCATTGAAATAATTGAAGTCCTGAGATGCGTCTGCATCATCTAGGTTCCTTGGTGGGGTGTTACAGTTAATAAAGGCAAACCACTGAATCATATGAGGGAAGAAAAAACCAGAACTAAATAAAGTAACTAAATGATCTAATATTTTCTTTTCCTTCATAATCCTTTACCAACAACAAATTAGAATGGAAACTTAAAAGTCCAGAGATAGTTTTGCTACAAAAAACTTTATAGAATTATAATGTTTTATGAATTTGAAAATAACAAAAGATGCAAAGCATCGAGTTTCTACTTTCTGTATATTTTCTTTGAAGATGATGAATAAAAAATAGAATTGATGCAGAACATCCACCAATTAGATCCCTACAAGGACTTCCTATCACAACCTTGACAGTAAGGTTCCCTATTCTTATTCAATCATCATATCCATAAGGTCATCAAATTGATCAGAAATACATTAAAATCTCACTCTTACCATTCACCATAGGAGTCTTACCAACTCTTCCCTTTTTACCTTGCATCAATCCATTGCTACAAACTTTGATTACCCTTAATGATAGTCCTTCATTGTCCCTATTCTTACAATGAACTTGCATTTAAACAAACCTTCACCTTGCATACAAGAACTCCTTTTCCATGCCATTCAATAAACAATGCATCCAACCATTTAACTACTTGATCACTCATTTTAATGGATAACAAAACAAGTTTATGACTATCCACATTCAAATAGTTTTGACATACCTGTACTCAGTCATCAACAATTTTCTAACATGAAATTATTTTTAAAATATCTTTGGTGATAATCCAGAGAACTAGGTTTTATGAAACATATCTAAAACTTATCCCAATCCAATAGTTAAATATTGAGTTATGATCCCCATACAGAGACTCCAGTTTACTGTCAAAATACTATCAAAACAAATAATCTTCCACTATTACGCCTTCTAGGGAATCAAATATCTATCATGTTCCTTAATAAATCAATACAAGACCAATTAAATTTCAAAAAAGAATAAATATACTCCAAAATCCTAGAGTTATAGGATTTTTGAACAATTAAAAATAGACTTATACTCAAACCCTTGAGAGGTTCTCTGTCATAGAGGGTTTTGTAATAGGTTTGATAAAATCCCTTAGATATCACAACATAAGTCACACTAGTCAACAAAAAGGGTTTCAAAAGAGTTATAACTCATCATTCTATCAATCTCCATCAATTGAAAGACACATCCAATCTATTTACAAGTAGAAAAAGATTCACGAACATGGAGTAACATGTCTGTCCATGGAGTCAATTAACAAAATTTACTCTCAACAGAAAAACCATTTATAAAACAATACATGAATACATTACAATGTTATTATATGTAGCTAATACTCCATCTTATGACTTCCATAAGCCAAAGGCAGATCAATGTCTTCAACACTTGACTGCCCCATAATGCTCCTATAGGAAATGGGTGGGCAGCCATAGGTGTTCTTGGTTATTATTTCTTTCACACCCCAAACTGACCTCCTCCCATTAGATTCAACCAAACACCTGTAGATAACCTATTTGACTTCTGTAACTAACCATACAACTTCCCAACTGATGGATTACAACCTATTTTGCATTATTTGCATTTTTGACAACATTTTGTTGTTAATGACAACTTTTACCATTTGACACTCAACTTGAAAAACCACTACATGGATGCTCCAAGATGGGCTAAACATGACTTCTTACATCCAATTTAACCCTCTTAACACTTTTACACATTTTGACCCTTTTTGACCTTTTTTGACCATAGTTTGATTTTTTAGGACTTATTAGAACAACTTGAGAAACTTTTACAAATAGCTTTGCACTTATTGTTACAATGACTTGTTATGACTTACAACATATCCAAATGACCTTAATATATTGAAATACAATCAAATTACTCCTTTTTGACCTTTTGACCTCCTAGTGTACTTGTACTTAGGTTCTCATGCACCAAGAATTGTAAGCATTATATTGAACTATATAAATGATCTTCATCTCCTTTTCTAGAAAAATCTCAAATCTCTTAATAGATTTACAATAAAACATTTTATAGTGCATTAAATGAGTTTATACAATCAATAAATGAAGTCAACATGTTTTACATAATCCAAGAATTCAACGATGTCGGCTGGAAATCTGAATTCTCCCTCAAATGTAAAATACTTACGCTCGGTCAATACTGTGTTCAACTCCTCGGTCTTCATTAGAAAGCTCGGTCAATACTAAAACTATTTCCTTGGCTAACATTGTCTTCCTCGGTAATTAACTGATGTTTGGTCAACATTGAAATTACTCAACATATACTAACTCGGTCGACATTAACATCACTCGGCTTAAACTAGATTTCTTCACTTTTTCTCGATCAAGCCTACCAGTTTAGTATTCATTTTTAATAAGATAAAAAATACATTATCTCATCATTGTGCAACATAATCAAGTACTCATTGAAGTATCAAGATAACTCAACCTTTCCCTAGGTGCTATTGTTACCAACCTTGCTTTTCCCCTTCACAACAATCAAATAGATATAGTACTTTCTTAAGTAGCAATAGTCTTACCAGTTAAGGTTTGACATCAATGACAATACAACAATAGCTTCAATTGCAATTTCTAACAACTCTCTTTTGGACAATGTTTGTAGACACATGCGTGATTCTGAATGTTAAAAAGATAAAAATGACCCTTCTCAGAAAACCCTAAAAATACTCCAACAATTTGAACCCTCAAATTAATAAAGAATATGCTTCTAGTGATTTCTTCTTCACCTTGATTTTAGGAAATAGGTCCAAACCACATACGTTGAGAGCCAAATTGGTGTCAACAAGAGTTTTGGTTATACCTATGCCATGAAAAAATAGTATTATCATTAAAGGATCTGAAAGATTCTCTATTTTTGGAGGTAGAAGTTCATGCAAATAGAAAGTAATGTTTGACATATCGATATGAATATGAGCCATCATGACATTCACATCCACTGGTCTTGTAGAAGAAGGAAGAAGAATATTTTGAAGGAATTCTTGAAGCATGCTTTGATAAACTAGTGCTATTGAAGAAACTCCTAGAGTGAGATTTTATCAAGAGTAGATCAAAGTTGCTCGATAAGATCATAGTCACTAGCTTTCCTAGTTACCAGTTTAGGTTCTTGAGGATGATTAGGTTGAGGAGGGGGTAGAACCACATGAGTTTGATTAACATTATCATTATTCTTCCAATTTCTATAGGTATGAGAAACAATATTATATGACTCACTCCTATATTGAGAGAACTCTACAAAAATATATGAATTTCTAACCCCTCATGATATATCATGTGTATACTTTACCTTCTTAGGAAAAGGAATAGAAACAATCAACAAATGATCGGTCTCTTAGTCTTTGAAGGCACCACTAAGACTACCATAACATTCACAAACTCATTAGGCCTCAGCAAAGGATTCCTCTCACATGGAAGGTGTTTGGTAGACTTGAACTATAATAGGCAGTATCTAGGAAATCATCCAAGGATTTATCTAATATGTCAAAGTTATCCTTAGAGAATGCCTTTTAAAATACATAAAAAATGATATCTAACATATCAAAATTCATGTAGGGCTCACCAAAATGTAGACCAAGATGTTTTCTAACTTTCACAAGAGAAAACCTTCCTTACACTACCTCACTTCTACTAGTACGCAGAGCTAGGGGAAAGTTTTAATCTAACTAAATTAACTATAATTTTACTTAAATAAAATGAATAATCTTAGATAAGCTAAAGAAAAGATGTAAAGAATCAAACTATTACAAGTATCTTACAATTATGAAGGAAAATATAGAAAATAAGCTAATAAATCCCAAATTACAATAGATATGAATATTTTGATTATAGAAGTGAGAAATGATAAACTGTTTACTAAATCAGTGTGAAGATCTTAGCCTCAGATTGTAGAAATCTACATGGATGTTTGTGTGTCGTTTTGTATTCCTATTCAACATAGAATAGAAAAACCATAGATTTCTTTAGATAATCTAGAATCCATGACTTGGGTACCTGTTCATCACCTACACACATAGAAACATGGAAAAGTGTTGGGGTCGTATAGAAGTTTGCCTCATTTAACCCCCTAATTTGGTGTTCCTATCTCCAAAGACAACTAGATAGATAGATATGATAAACCAAAATGAAGATAAGTAATAGAAATAAATTCATTCTTAATGGAGGAGAACCCCTACTACACAAAAGATAAGTAATAAGAATTAACCTCACTTGAGGAAGGAAATTTCTTATTGCACAAAGTTCATTTGTGTAGTAAAAAAAAACCTCGCTTAAGGGAGGAAGACCCTTATTTCCAATTAGAAAGATAATTCAAGAGAATTTGGATAGATAAGGAGCTAAATCATGATCTCAGTGCAACAAAAAACATGAGAATCATAGACGGCTAGATCATAATATGAATGATTAAGTGAAGCATACACCAAGGAACCTAGAATATGGTTAAATTGATATGAGCTAAAGTGCATAAATTATGTGAACCTAGAATATGTTTAAATTTATTAAGTGAACCTAGAATAAGTTTAAATTGATATGAGCTAAAGTGCATAAATGCAATGTAAATATCTGCTCTAGTGTGATAGATTAAATCCCATATGAAAATGAAATCAATGTGTTATTAAAATCATGTAACAAGTATATACATTAAGCACAAACATGTAGATCGAAAGATAACATGAAACCATACCCAATCCTGAGAGAGAGAGAGAGAGAGAGAGAGAGAGAGAGAGAGAGAGAGAGAGAGAGAGAGCCAATCATTAGTTGGTGATCTCTTAGTCATCATCACAATCCTTTTGAAGCTTCATGTTGATGTTGAAATAATATACAAATGATTGATTTTCTTGAGGCTCAAACTTTGTAATTTATTTTATTTTTCCAAAATTAAGTTTGAATCTTACTTTTATACCTAATTGGATGAGAGTTCCTAATCCTCTACCAAATCATTGAGATGGGGACCCAATTTAAATTTGGGCTAAAAAATTAGGGTATAGGGCATTTGAAACATTTTGTACCTAGGAATAGAACATTTGAAACTTTTTTTCAACCCATTTTAGGCCCAATTAGGACTATGGGTCTTGAGAAATTAGGGGATAGGGGATTAGAACTGACAACTAGCTTCTAGGTTAGGATAGAACATAGAGACCACAAATGGTAACTTATGGCATAAGAGAAGAAATAAATTATTGGATTGAAGAAAAAATAAAGGAGCACACTTAGAAATAAGGGCTTAGGTCTTTATTTTAAACAAGCTTGAAGGGATAAAGGACTCAAATTTGAATTTAGGTATTCATTGAGTGCAATTTGGAAGTCCTATTATGAAAGATATAATAAAAACACAATAAGGTAGGTTCTAAATAATTTTAAAATTGTACACTACTTAGGTGATTACAATTTAAGATGGTACACACTGTAAGAGTCATACATACACTCAACATCCAAAGATATCCTATAAAAATATAAATAAACCTTCTATAAAAGAGTAGCAAAAATGTATTACTTGATTATGGATGAAAATGATGATCTATAACAATTGAATGGACCATTTATGTATAATGTACAAGAGATGAAATGCTTATATAGGTAAGGTGAGATGATAAGACAATATAAGAGTATGACATGTTAGAATGATATGAGATGAGACGGAAATAAAAAATGAACCAAAGAAATCCTTAATTAAACTTAACTAATATAGAGTAAATAAGAAATAAATAACCTCAAGTGAATAAAACCTAGGAGGTAACTATGTACGTAGTATATACCATTCACACCCACACCATCCTTATGTGCAAGTTAGGGAGAATAAAATAAATGAATGGATATGCATAGATGGGTCCTAACTATAATGCCATGTTTTTGATAGGAAAAAGCAGCAAGAGGGTGCTGGCCAGTACAATGACTAAAAGCACATTAACAACATGTTAATGGAAATAGCCAAATAGAACAGTAAAGCAGCAAAACCAATCACACTTACCTCTATCAAAAATAAAGTTAATGAAGCTAACTAACCAAAAAATGAAACCAAGCCTAAAGCTATTGATGTTCAGAGTATTACCAATCCAGAGCCACACAAGGCTAGTATCAAAACAATAAAAGTTAACAAAGTCCCCATACACAACACTGGGGAAACTCGAACTGTAATTAACCAAAATAAAAACCTCCATAACAAAAACTAATTTTTTTCCACCAACTGCTTGGATAGCAGAGTGTTGGACCATTCCTCTTGAAGAAACTAGAAGAGATCTTTGTTATCTTCATCCTCCGCTAGAGCACCACTAGCCATCTTTTCTTGCACAAGACACAGAGTAGTAGCCGAATTCCTCATAATTTTAAGGGAAAATTTGTTGGTCAATCTGCAGTGATCCTCCAGCCTCTGCATGTTCTTCTTGATGTCCTCAATGTCTCTGTCTAGCTCCGCAAATTTTGTATTGAGGGTGCCTCTAAAGCAAGTCACCTTAGGGGGAGTGAAGTTGTCTTTGGGAATAGACTCTCTGTTTAGGGTCCCAAGGGTGGGGCTCAGTGGGGGGGTGGGATTAATGGGGGTATTCAAAGTATTCTGGGGGCTGGAGGGTGGGTGGGTGTCAACCCTCGGGGGGCTAGTTAGATGGTCAAAAGAATCATTCAGGGATTCAGTAGAAGGGGAATCTTTCCTGGAAACCTCACGAGAAGCAGTTTCTTGAGCCTGGACTTACATTGTTCTTTAGCAATTATGCTTGAGCACCTGCGACCGGTACCACTAAGGTCCACCTCAATGTTGACTTGACTATCCATGCATTTCTTCAATTTATGTTTACGGTCAGTGTTGGGGTTGCTTTCAGACTCAATTTTGAGGTCCACAGAGTCAGAGATGTAGGAATCCTCCTGACCAGTCCATTCCTTGTGGGGTTTTTTGCGTTTCTTTCCTCCACCCAAAACAAAATCGGTCTCCTGGGCAATTTGGAGGGAGTGAGAAGAGGACTGGGTAGGTTTGGCAATTTCGGCCTGAGAAACATCCTGGGTAACTTCCTGAATTATAGAAGGGGGTTGGGGGGCCGGGCAGATGGCTTTGTGAAACTGATAGAGATGGAGGAGGAGGCCCTAATGGAGGATGGGAATAGGTTTTTTGGGGTTAGCCTTGATATCCAAAATAATGCCATGTTATTTACCAATGTAGATTTATATATTTTATAAATAGAGTAGAGGATACAAAATCCATCTAATAAATTCCCTCTTAAAAAAGAAAGAATTAAATTTTTTTAGTAGAATAAAATTCAACTCTAAGAATATAGACAGAATTAGATGGCAACACAATCTTGGTCTGCAAGGAAGAAGGAATAACCCCTCTTCGAACCTAGAAATGAGGAAGAAATGGTCAACATTCACTTTTCTTGTAGGAGAGTAATTTAAAAAATGGGATAAATCAGATTGAATGCATAGGGAAACAACAACAAATTTACATATTTATTTTTTATAAAGATGGCACATATATTATTAATTTAATACTAATAGAGCATGAGTCATAAAATGTATTCTCTTCAAATATTAAGTTGTTCAATGTATACAGAGCAAATATTAATTTTTGAAGTTGCATTTTGGAATCTCATGGTTTTAAGAGAGAGATTTGTGAATAATTTTGTCTTACTCAAATTCAAAGGTACAAAATAATTATTGTAGTTTTTGAATAAAATGATCAATTGAAATGGTTTATGTTTAAGAATAATCATCATATTAAAGTTAATAAGTTTAAATTTATTTCAATTATGTTATATTTGTGTTCAAGATAGTCTGATATTAAATCCATAACTCACACAATGTAGTTATGCCAAACTAACTAGACTCAAACTTGTGATATAATTTAAGCTTTTACATTAACTATAATGTTATGGTTGTCATTTGCCTAAGATGTAGTCTATTTTCAATTGTGGACTTAATTTTTATTTTATTAATATAATGTTAAAAATATATTTGCTAAATTAAAAATTTAAATAGAAATATATTTATATTCTTATAGTTCATGTATTTTTTGTTAAATAATTGCATTCAGTTAAGTTACCTTTAAGGAAAGTGGTTTCAATGTTCAATGATCCATTAATTTTAATTCAATCATAACTTTTTCTTCTCTAACCGTTTTCAATTTAATGAAAGTCTTACAAAATAAATCATGTTGTTCTTTCAATACATTTTGTAATTACTTAATCTCCTTTTCATTCAATTTACATTTGATTCTAATATTTTTGTGATATCCTAAAAATACATTGTATTCTCCTCTTTTATCATAAAGACTTGCAATTTTTTCTTTTCTAAATTTACCTTACTTTCTCCCTTTTCTACCCAAACATATTCGTAATACCTTTGGAAGTTGCAATATAAGTTTTACTCATCCATCTATTTGGTCAACTTCCAAATGCCTTATTCTTTTTCATGGTTCTAACATTTCCTTGATTTCTCTAACATGTTCACTATAGTTCTGATTAAGTAAAAATAGGTTTTACAAGGACTGGAAACCTATAATAGAGAGTTAAAAGTATAGCAATAAAATTTTACAAAAACTGTGCCGCAACACCGAGGAACAGAAGCCTAAACACAAAAGTAAACAACCATAATAGCAGACGGTAAACAAAAAATCACATACAAGGACAACAAAAAGATAGGACAACAAAGAGAAAGACAACTATATGCACTTCATAAGGTCTTCAACCTGGATCATCATAAGCTGCATTTGCCTAGTAGAGTTCTTGAGCTCTTCCAGGTCCTTACCCTCTTTGTCCTCTTTGATACCAAATTTTCTTTTGCTAGCCTGTGTACGCTTTCAAGACCCCATAGTGTCTTTCAACTCCTTAACCTCTTTATCACCCTTCTCCTATTCTATCTTGTCAACCAAGATCTTGGCATGTTCAATGTAGGCTCTGAGACTAACAAGGCATTTCTCACCAATTTTTCTCATGGAGTCTTTAAAGTTATCCACTCTGTTATTCAACGTATGGAACCTGCCCTCAAAGTCCCCATCCATAGTTCTTTCCTCCTTATCTTTGAATATTTTTTCCATCTCACAGACCTTCTCAACCATTTTAGAAAAAGCCTCTACCCTACCCACTACATCTTTCATTTCATCAAGGCACACAACAACTGGTTTGTCCCCTAGACTGGTCTTCTTAATGATGTTCACCTCGCAACCCATCACCCGCATTTCCTTTTTAATATTTCCTATATCATCTATCATTTTACCAAGCGTGCAGGTAAAATCCACCAAGAAACTCTTGTCTTTAGGTAAATCTTTTACCCACCTTTTTACTTTTCAATATTCGCATTGGTAGCATTCTCCGTCTCCTTGGTTCTTGTAATGTCTTTGTCAATACTATCCACAATCTCCTCCATAACCTAGTAGGCATTTTGTAGATTATCCTTTTCCTTCTCCAGAGGAATTTTTCCTTCACCTAGATTACCAATGTTGACTTCCAACCTACAATCTTCATCTATCTCCTCCCCAATATTTTCCCCAAAAATCTTCTCCTACTCATGATTCTCATCATCCTCTAAAGAAAGAACGATTCTCCTCTCACTGGTACTTATCGCTCTTTTTTTCTTTTTCTGGTTACCAGCGGTCTCACCTCTTTTCCTCTTATTCCCCTATTTCCCTTTTTCCTCTTCATAACCCTCATCTTCAGTTGCCTTGTCAGTATTAGACTCTTCAACAAAAGTCCTTTTAACATTTTTCTTAGAAGATGATCCTTTAAACTTAGCCTTTTTCGAGGAAAAGGCCTTATAGGGCTCCTCCTCCTCATCCTCTATTTCCTCAACATACATTTCCTCCTCATTGCCCTCTATTTCTTCATCATCCCTGGTATAACCCTTCAAAAAGGGTTTTTTTCACTTTTTGTTTTATTTTGAGAAGATCATACACCAGAACCATGAGGCCCTGATGAGATCCATGGTCCCCTTTCAGATCCTTGTAAAGACTAATAATGATGGAATCCAATGAACTCAACAAATAAAAAGGAAGACTAATCTTCACATTATGTCTAAAGTGATTTAATAACATAAAATGATACCCATAAACTTTGGTAAATCTACCATCGAGTGTGATATATATATAGTTGATGATAGCATATAACACATACCTCCATGGCTGAGAAATGCACTTAGGTTTATTGTAGGAGGTATCCTCTTTCACTAGTCTCAAATTTTCTAGCTTTGTAATAGGGAACTTCTCGGGAGCTTTGTCAAAGATACTTCTATCTTTGTAAAACTTTGACCCTTCAATGTTCATACCAGTAGCTTCCACAATGATGTCCTCTGTAACCTCCATTAACTAATTTCCCACAAGAACCATTCCATTCTTCCAAGTTTTGAAGAACTGCTTCGACACAGTAGGGTTTTTGCCATGCAATCTCTCCATAAAGCTCGTCATCCCACCTTTCTTCAAAATATCCCACACCTCTTTGTTCTGTTTCCAGTCCTCACAGTTTATCAGTTTGAATCTCTTCTTAGTACCACCCATATTATCTCTCTGATAGCCTTCACAATATCACTATAAAAACTCCAACTACCATTGTAAATAAAACTAGCTTCACTAAACCTAGCAAATATTACCCAAAATCCATGCCAAATCAGAAGCATCATCACCAAGTTGTACTTGCCATAGAAAAATAAATAATGAAACCTCACCTTGTAATTAATAATCATCATTAAAAATACCATTTAACACACTTTCTACCTATTCTGTAAATAGTCACTATCTATTAATGATTTCACCTCAAAAGGCAGATCACTCCTATCATCCCATGTCGTCATCTTCTCCAACTTGCAAGCCACGTTAGTAGCCTAGTCAACAAGGGCATTCCTTTCTCTAAAATTATATGTGATGACACATTCTTCAAACGAGCTAATTAGGAGTTGATCATTTTGCATAATATTATGAATAGTCCATGAGGGGTTAGAGTCCTTATTTAAACATTTAATAATGTTTAAAAAATTACCTTCAATCCAAAGTTTTCTACAACCCTTCTCCTTAGCCAAAATTAAGCCATGGAGGGCCGCATTAGCCTCTGCAACATGATTATTTTGGAAACCTAAAGGAATGGCTCTTAGAACTTTGCAAACACCATGCTCATCTCTTATCACCATACCACAACTAGCCACCCTCGGGTTCACTTTTGAGGTACCATCGAAGTTAACCTTCATCCACCCATTAGGAGGGCAATCCCATTTAACATGTTCACTATAGTTGATTTTCTTACTTCCTTCATATTTTATAGGATAATATTTATTTCTTATTTTATTAGATTAGCATGGGAAATGATTAGTACACATTACATAGCCTCTATGAAAAGCCACATAAAAGAAAGCAAAATGGACTCAAAATAAGTGAAATCAAACATAAAAAATAAAGGGTCTTAAGGCTGAAAAAAAGGTAGAAAACAAACATATAATATTTATTTGTATTTTTGGATCTTGGAATGAATAATTTTTAGAAAATTTCTCATATGCCATGTTAAAATTTATTTTCTTAACATCTTTTCTTGATTTGTATACTAGTTTTTGAATGGATGATAACATCCAACAAAAATAGATGTATTGATAGTCTTTATTCATATTATTTTATGTTATTATATTCTCAAATGTATATTTTGAAGTCCGTCCTTACAATTTATTTTTTGGTATGAATTGTAACTCATCCTCTCTAGACGACTAGCTTATTTTAGCAAGTTTCCTTAGTTGTTTCCATGCTGTGATGTTGGATATAATTGAAAGTACACGAAATCTATTGCATTGCACGTTGGTGTGCCTAAATCCCTCCTATCATTTCTTCCTTCTCAAATGTCTACCCCATTCTTTTAGATATCTGATAAAATAACTTAATCTCAATTAAAGAGGTATTTTCATATGGTAAATTCCAATGGTAATGTGGTCTAATGTCATGATACAATTTAAAGAGTCCCACTTTTTTGTCAAATTAGGACAATAAAATCAACACTTTCACCATATCATCATTTTTGGACACGTAGTAGCTAAATCATTACGAGTTTGAAGATGATGTTAACTAGCAATTTTGTGAGTTTTCTGCAAATTCCAAATATGTGAGTTTTTCTGTAAATTCTAAATAGATGGATAAATAGATAGGTAGATAGAACCTATGATGTCGATGGAATCAGAAATTCGTTGTCGAGGCTATATAGACAACTTATTACATATTGATGTACACATCACCTTATTATATATCGACCTCAAGACTACACATAGAGACTACAATTTTAAAGGACCTTTCTCCTTTGAGATCACAGATTGTCACAGATGGCAGGAGAAAATGAGAGTTGTTCTTGCCCAAATCATAAATCATATTGAAATTCTGGTGCTGAGTATTTCCAAATATGGATATTTCACCTTCAGGCCCTCCACTAGAATATGCCAAGCACAGCAAGTGACGTCCGTGATCTTCTGCAGATACAAGCGAGTTCCGGGGAGGCACAATAAACGTTGCATTTCCTGCAAAATGAAAGGATATTCATGGAAGTCTCGATATGGGCAGGCTGCTTTCATAGAAAAGATTGAATCCGGAAGAAGGGGCATTCACAGGCCGAGCTTTGATACTAGACTTCACGGCGGCCAGGAAGGGCTTGTACGCAGGATCCACCAGGCTCGATTGCTAGTCTGCCATATCCGAACGTGGAAGCCGGATACTTAATCATCGTGCTGCCAACGCTGATTCCATGCAAGTCAAGATAGTAGAAACTTGGATAGTTTCTGTGGACTCTGATTATTATTAGAAAAACCCTAAATAAAAGAGAAAAGCGGACGACATTAGCGCTTGTTCTCAGTTATGCATGACCAACGTTGATCTTTGCTGCAAGCTTTTCTCATTTATAAAGACTAACATTTTTTAGGCTAACTGCTCCCTGTAAAGACTATCATTTTTTAGGGTACAATTCGTAATTTCTATGGACTCTGATTATTCTCAGCTATGCATGACAAACTTATATCTTTTCTGCAAGCTTTTCTCATTTATAAAGAGAACCCGTTAACTGTTCCCTGCAAAGCATTTTTTGTAGTTGGTTTTATTCGGTGCCGCACTTTCTGGAAAATCATACCTTTACCTATGATTTTTTATTCAGTGGGGCACTTCGTTGAAATTATTATATTCAGTGGGGCACTTCGTACAAATTATTTTATTCAGTGCCGCACACCATAGAAAATATCAATCTAGCTACGATTTCAATGACCTAAATTATCTTCCATTCATCGATACAAACTCTGCACAACTCGGCTTGTCTGGCCCTCTGGTAAGTGCTGCCCAGGGCCCCATTTTTCCCTTTTTTGACTCACTTGGAAATAAGAGAGTCATGATAATGGAAGAATGACGAAATAATTTCATATGATTTGACCATACATAAATCCCTATCGAGTGGAGACCTTGTCTTATCGCTATAATATCAAAGACCATCATATGGGTCCATCATATTGCTATAAGACGATAGAAAAGCATCCATGATGACCAGCCTTGACATCAGTCACTCAGCAAGGATCTGACTACCACTGGAATGAATAAATTAATGGTAGCGATTATCATTAAGGAGTATCGTTTAGTGTCACAGTGATGGAAATTAAGTATCAAAGACAACAATGAAGGTAATGGACGGAGCGATGGTCAACATTGGTCATGGACAGTAATTACAATAAAATTAAGAGAACAACTAAGATTAGTTAAAATGGTCGACTTATTATAAAGATGACGATGTCTTATTAAGAGCAAAATAACAAAGCGCCATTACTAACATGTTTTTTTTAATGAATAAAACAAGTATGAAGTACGACTTCAATTATGTTAAAGAAAACAAGAAAAAGAGGTGAATCTGTATACAATTTAAGTATGGGATTTTGCTGTGTTTAAGAGATTCATATATGAAAGGTGTGATTAAGAGAATATGAGAACGAACACCATATTCATTTATTTGCTTCTAACTATTGATCTTAATGTCGGCGACCCGAAAGAATTATTTTGACAATGATAAACATGTAAGACAAGTGAGCAAATGGTTAAAATGTGATTAAAAAAAAATAGAAGAAGAGTGTTTTCACTATGAAACGTTGTGTCATTCAAAACAAGTCACGTACCTTGGAAAGGAATATAGAGGCATTATAGTGATTACAAACAGGGAGATTGACATCACGATCTCTCAGGTATGTTATATATTTGAGTGTAAAGAATTAAAATATATAATCCTTAATACCAGGATCTTCAATTATTTAGTATTTGGCCTCATGTAACCTCTCTATTGTATTATTGACAATTTAATGATTGGTGAAATATTTAATAGATTAGTAGGAAACTATAGCTAGCACGATTTGTTCGACTCTAACTCCTTGTTCACTCTTCAATAATAAATACCAATCTCATCTTATATTATTTTTTTCGATGATGATGATCTTCTTGGTTAAGGATTTTGCAATGCGACATGATACTAAATAAACAAGATGTGATTAAAGACATTAGGAGACTAGAGTGACGATGGTTCATTAAGGGTGATCTTAGTGATGATATCTTGTGTTACCTTCTTATTGTTGTACTTATGTACGAATAAGATGATTATACCTATATAGCTTGTCACGAATTGAATAGGAGAGAAGTGTTTGTCACATACTTGATTTGAAAATGTCTTGATTGGTTATATGTCTGTTCTAGTCTCAAATTTTGACCTCATTGTCTTTATTATATTGTGTTTGTGTAATGAAATCCTCACAATGACTTTGTCCCTACTTCACTTAAGTGGGTGGCAACCGACGAGGATAACTATCTTGGGTATTGGACCCTAGAAAGGGTTCCATACCTCCTACATTTTTATAATAGAGTCAAACTACAAAGTCTTTGTGCATGATGTAAGCAAGGCCATCAATCACTAGTACATTTCACCTAATTTTTCTACCAATTTTTTCGACCATGAAACAAAAAGATTTTGTTTGGTCGGATTATAGAAGGAAAACTTTAATTTTTTTTAAATCCATGCTCATGTTAGTTGAAAGTTCGACCACTACCGAGTATGTCAAAATTTTGACAAACACGGGTATAAATTTTTAACAAAAAAGAATTCATTTCTCATTTCATTATCACCACGCTGAATTTTTTCAAGTGGTTGGCACGCGAACCCACATCGGGCAAGGTGGATTTGACATTGTGTATAGGGGTTGTAGTTTTTATCTGGACTTGGGCCTTTGATCTTCGAGCTTGGATCCACATCAGCTAGGGTAGATTCGACACTGTGTATAGGGGTTGCAGTTTTTATTTGGACTTGGGCATTGATCTTCGAGCTTGGTTTTGGAAACTTGGCTTTTCCTCTCCTTATCAAATAGAAGCTCATTGAGGTAGGGATTGTGTTATCTCCTTTGCATTTTGAGGGCACATCTTACTGTGATATTCATTACTCCATGCTCTATTGTGTCCATGGTATTGAGTTCATTTCTTTGGATGATTTGATTATGGAATTGGCTGTGTTAGTGAACTAGGGCATTATGTTAATGTGTGTTCATTGGATTCTCTGGTTACTCACGAGCTATGGCATCCATTTATACCAGCTAGGGTATCATTGATAATTTCCTATCAATTATATGGTGCTAGTAAGTCTTTTCCAACCCACACAACCATTATTAATACCAATATGAATAGACATGACTGGCATCATTTCATTATCAGTTGAATGACATTGTTTCATTATCTTACACAGTGATACAAATAACCACTAATTAGTGGTTATCATAACACATTAACAATATGTTACGATAACCATTAATTACTGGTTATCGTGTGATCAAGAAATTGACCAAGTCAATCTTAACAGTGACTGCATAATATATTAACAATGACTGGTTAATTACCCTATTCCAAAGCTCCCATTTTGGCACAGGCGGGGAGGATGCTGGCAAAGGTTGTGGAATTTAGCTTTATGTAAGGCCCACCCCATTTCCACCTTTTCCTCGACACTTCGATGTCAGAGGATTAAGGGGTTTTGTAGTATCTAGATGATTGGTAAATCCCTAACGGAATTGTACCTCGGGATAGACCTATATATTATACCTGCATATTAGTACCTATCAACTTAGTGTCGCAATGACAAAGGTGATATCTCTGGGTTATTAATTGTGTAAGTGAATCTTGGATGCAGTATGTTACCCTGCAGATCATAGATCTAGCTAGACTATTAAGGTTCCATTGAGTACTTTTGTCGAAAGGATTAGATTCAAGAAGTCGAGATGTAAATGCCAAATTAGTTATGTATTAAGTGTTAAGTTTATCTTGGATTAAATTAATAGTTGATGTGATGATTCTAGTAACTCCTACGAGGAGGATGAGTAATGTTTTGATGATGTATTATATGGTTATACCATAGTGATGTTTTGGTGATATTATTAGAACCTTGAACAAGGATTTGTTAGATCCTAGACTAGTAGGATTATTCTGCATTTTGTTTTCCTAGATTGGGAAATTTAATCATACTTGTGATAAGAATTTTATAGGACCCGACTGTTATGGTTACCCCTTACCGATGTTGAACCATCGATTTATCTTAAATATTATGCTAAGGAAAATTGAGAATCTTTGGGATTAGGAGTACTATGGAGTTATGCAATCAAATTATGTAGATAGAATTGAATTGAAACAATGAATTTATTCTATATGTTTGCAAGCCTGCATTTGGACTATGATCTATATGAGGGCACTGCACTTTATGTGACTTTGATTACGCGGTAGAAATTATAACTTGTGTGTATAAAATTATATGCATTTGAATTATGCACTATATGAAAGTGATTAGACGTATGCATTGAATTATGAATTATGAGAAAGTGATTGTAAGAATGCAATTGAATTCTATGTTGCAAATGAATATCATGTTAGACATCTTCACTGCATTGATGTTATGAGTAATTGATGGCTACCTTATGATGATGTTATATTATTGATGATCATGATTTCAATTGAATTATGAGATTAGTATGCATTAGAGATGCAATTGAATTATGAAATTGAATTATGCAATTGAAAGTGTATTGATTTGATTATTGTACCCTATATGATCATATGCAGTTGGATTGGGATTATTGTAGGGATGATGTATTTTGTATATTTAATTATATTGGTTTCTTCCTTGAATTACTAATGTTGCATTAAGGTTTTGCAGGTGGAAGGACCATGGAATTATATTTGGAGAAATCACATTGAATGTATGTGCAATCAGTTAAGCCAAGGCCCCATCTATGAAGAGACCTGAGGCCTCGTTGTAAAGTATTTTATTCGTAACAGTAGTTTGGATGTGTGTTTAGGAAGTGTTATGTGTTGTGACAATTTAAACATACCTTGTGTGTAAAGTTGATTTTGTGAGTGTCACTTGACACTTGTGTTTAATGTTAGCAAGGTATGCCATGTGGTTAAGTGAGAGCACATTCTAGAAGCCTTTTGGGGGAAATCCCAAGCACACCCACTTGTCATAGGACCTTATAATGAAGTCCCCATCTTCCATTTTAGTGCATACTCTTAATCATGAGTTTTAGAGGGTTAAAAGTGGCCTTAGGGAGTGGTTTTATGCATTTTTAGTTAACCCATTCCATGTACCTATGGGTTAGGGGTATTTTCAACATGGGAGAAGCCCAAGATTGACTTTTTGACCCCTCCAAAAGTGCATATTTAAACTTGAGCGAAAATTGCATCTTGTCATATGGCCCAAAAAGTACTTTCATGACCATCTTCCTTGTTTGGAGAAGTCCTAGGTCACCCACCTCCAAGGACCACCTTTATGAGGAGAGGGGTGTGCAAGGTTTGGGGTTTTGTCAACCAATGAGAGGGCTTGCCTTTCCCTAGGATTTTGGGAGTTGGGTTAGAGGTCCTTTTAGTAGAATTTTGGAGAACATTGGGGGGTTCACCCACTCTCTATCCTTAGAGATCACCAAAGTTAGAGGAGGAAGAAAGCTTGGAATTGGGAAAAAGGCTCAACTCACCTTCATTTTGCATTTGGACTTGAGGTTGGAATTTTTCTCTCACTCTTGTTGTAGAGGATGTATGATTTTATGTTTCTCCTTTGGCTCCCCATGGTTGGTCATGGAGGAAGCTTTGCTCTTGATTCTTTGTTGTGTTTTAGCTCCCCATGGTTGGTCATGGTGAGAGCAAGCATCTTTGTGTTTTCTTTTGTCATTGGATTTGGGTTGTATGCTCTTGGTTCACACACCCATGGGAGGGAAGAGCAACCAAGAGGGGGTGTGGGAAACAGAGGCAACTCCATGTGTAGAGTCTCCTCCTTGTGTGGGAAAAGATGAAACTTGGGTTGAGTGTTTTCCCCAAGTAACCTTGCATTTTAGCCCATGAGGCATTGGGGGTATAAGGAGGGAAAAATTGGCCATGTGAGCCTTGTTTTGATATTGTGTTTATTTGGGTCCATGTGCGGCCTTGTTTTCATGCAATGGTTGTCTCCATGGGTTGTCCACCCACACCCCACAAAAGGAGTTCTTGGAATTTCTTAGTTTCACCCTTGAGAAAATTTGGGTTAATTGTATGTTTTTTGTGAGTGTTTTATATTTGAGAATGTATCCCATTTAATGTGATTTCCCCAAGCTCGGGGGTGGCCTCATGAGAGGCCTAGGATGGGAGGTGAGCATCCCATGGCCTTCCTTTTTTGTCTTGTTTCTTGCAAATTTTTGGAAGTTCAATGTAGGTGCAAAGCTTGGAGGTTAAGGTGATGTCCAAGATGTTGAAAAATAGCTTCCAAATTTGAGGAGCGTGCATGTCTAATTTTGTAATCCTATTGTTGAAAGAAGAAGCCTAAATCTTGTATTTTATTGTTCTTTAAAAGTCCTCAAAGAGGCCTTTATATGTAAATTTGAATGTGCAAATGTATTTGAGAAAGTTATGTTACTCTTGAAATGCAAATCAAAATGAAGTTGTTTTATAGTAGATACATGTGAAAACTAAACATAATATGTATTCATTAGATTGTATTTGGTTTTAGAAACAATCAATTTAGTTGTGTAAATTGATCAACTTAGAACATTAAATATATTACCATAGAAGACTATAAAGTTACAAATAGATTAATTGATAAATCAACTTTATCACCTTTAGTGTTCCTAGACCAAACAAGTTAAAAATAAACTATGTAGAAGTGAGGAGAAAACAAAATTTCACAAGCAAAATTAAAAGAATGGGCAAATGGAGACCTATAGGTCTCTGGAATTTGTATGGGAAAAAAATCCCATACAAATCCTTGCCACAGTCAATATAATAATCATATAATTTGTCCACATATTTTTTAAAACAAATAAAATATTACTTATATTTACATTGCCCCACACTTTCTTTGCTCTCCCAAAAAGTGGCGCAGGAAATAAGGAGACCAGTCTAGGCATTTAATTTTTATGTTACTTTTTGTGCAAATCACCTTCCTACAAGGTATACTTGCTGACATAGCATTGAATAGTTTAGGTTTCATTGGCCTTTGCACTTCCCATCATGGTGTACTTGACTGCTATTTTATTTAATATTCCCAGCTTACCCTTCTTTAAGCAAAGCTCCCCACTCCAAGTCATCATGCGCTGGCTTTTAGGAATGAATAAAAGTCCTTTACTTTTGAGACTTAGTCTTAGGTTTTGGTGGACCCCAGCTTACTTCCCCTTTATTAATTCAAAATCACCTCTCCTCATAAACCTGCGCTAGCATTTGGGGGCTGACTTATTGTATTAAGGGACTTGATTTGTGTTTTGTGGTCCCCTCTCTCTTGGCACGTGAACCAAGGGAGGGGGAGATGGGATGTAATGCTAGTGAAGGTTAGTAGGTGTTTAGGTAGGGAGATAGGGTGTTTAGTATAGGTAGTTACTTTATGATACATTGTTTTTATTTATTTATTTTAGTTATTAGTATTGTTATTTATAATTTGTTCATAGTTATTAATTATATAATATGTATATATTATTAACTAATATATTATAGTTTATTAATTAATTAATAATTATATTAATTAATTAATATATTATAATTATTAATTAATTTATATATATTATTTAATTATAATTATTAATTATATATATTATTAATTAATATTTTATAATTTATTAATTAGTTAATAATTATATTAATTAATTAATATATTATAATTATTAATTAAATTAATATATGTCTATTTAATTATAATCATTTATTTAATTGATTATTTATTTTTATATTCTATATATATATTGTCATTCTAATTATAATAAATCAATTTGACATTAATTTATATATATCAAAAATTATTAATCAATATATATAAGAATATTATTTAATAAATACTTTAGGTAATATTCTTTTACTCTTTTATAATCTATATGATTATTAAATTAACGCTTCACAAATTGTTCATTAATTTAATTAACGAAACTTCTATATATTGAATTCTACTTAGTATCATAATTAAAACAAATTATGATAATTTTGACTTTTCTAGATTGAATTCTAGATGTAACTAGTAGGGTGATCTAATCATGATTAGTTTAATTTTAATTAATTCATTTTAGTAAAGAATCATTCTAATAAATCAAGTTAGTGATTTGTTAATCTGTTAGGGAATTTGAGATAAACCTCGTAGACATCTCCGAAAGTTAATCATGATTTGTTCATCCTAACCCCTTCGAAACTCGATTACAACCTCTCTACCTAGATTGGATTCCTCGCTAGAACTTTTCAGCTAGTAACTTATGGAAAATAGCGTTTGTAGAGATACTGTCCTTCAGACTCTTTTGAACTTTGTCATAGACACCTATTAACCCACATCATAAACTTGGAACTATTATCCCTTAAAAAAAAAAATTGTTGGTTGGGTTTTGGCCTGAATTTTTGGGCACTACACTTTACACTTGCCATTTGCATTTGCTTGAAAATTTCTAAACCCTTTTCAAAAAATCCATTTTCTACATAGCCCGTAATCATGGCATTCCATGATACCACATGTCTTTTATGCATTTTGTCAAAGAGTTCACGTGCCTTTTCTATAGTTTCACATTTTGCATACATGTCTACCAAGGCAGTTGCAACTACAACATTTGACAAAATTTCTTTATCTTTTATGCTTTGATGGATGTACACACCCTCTTCCAAAACTCCCATTTTGGCACAAGCAGGGAGGATGCTGGCAAGGGTTGTGGAATTCGGCTTTACATCTGCCAATTACATTTGTTTGAAAGTTTCTAGAGCCTTTTCAAGGAATCTATTTTGTGCATACCCTGCAATCATTGCAGTCCATGAAACCACATTTCGTTGAGGCATTCTATTAAATAACTCACGGGCCTTGTCTATTCTTCCACATTTGGCATACATGTCTACCAAAGCATTTCCAACCATAATGTCTAACATAAAAGCTTTTGAAGTTGCTAATCCCTGCGGTATACACTTGATTTTTAAGTGACATTTATTACATTTATCATATAATATAATATTTGTTAATACTTACACCTTTGAAACTGGCATTGATGGAAAATTAAGCTGCATAACAGAAGCCCAATTATTTGGAGTAGTAAATTGTGTCAAGTGGATTGCTATTTTTTTAATAGATTGTTGACTATTCATTATTTATAGAAGTGCTGATTTTTTATATAAATCTCTTCACTGCTCAGAGGCAATAATAATTTTTGATTCAAATCTTGATAATTCTTGTACCTCATATGAAGCCATCTTTCATGGGATTAAAAAACTTAGTGCTCCTCTGCAATGCAGGTTGGGAACCTTCCTCATTTTTGCATTGTGCTTTCATATGTCTACTTCATCTTAATTCTTATCTTTGTGGACCTCCATCTATTCTGTACCAAACAACTTAATATTGTGCTACTAGGTTTGCTTAATAAGTTAATTTGGATAATGATTATTTTCCCCAAGAGCCCAAACTAAACCTTTGTGACTGATACTTTTATTTAGTTTAGTGGCATCAATCATTTTTATATCCAATAGAGAGTCTTTGCATGTTATAATGTGCTCTCAAGTTTGTTGTTTCTATGGGAGAGAAGTTTTTAATTGCATTCACCAATTTTTCAATACTATATCTGCCAAGTTTCATTCACAAGGTTTCTGCCTCGTAGGAGTTTCATTCACAAGGTACTATCTCTGTCAATCGATGGATTCACATGGCTGGTAAAATTGCCAAGGATTCTTCAATGTGCCCGAGACAATCAAATTCAATCTATGATTCAATTTCAACCTTCCTGTTACTACACTGCTACAAAATTGTCTTCTTCTTACTGGTTAAATTCATGGAAAGTATCTACCTAGGGCATCAAATCTTGAAGCAATATGCCTCCTTCCACAGTTTGAGAACTTATATTATTAAAGTGCATAACCTTGGCTTTCTTCTCACCTAATGACATTAGAATCCAATGGGGAAACTACAAGTCAAGCTTCCACCTTCATGACAGAGCCAACTATAGATTTTCTTGAGTTGGTTTGTCAGTGAGGTTGGGTTCTTGCGTAGATCAACACCAAATTTAAAATACAATGTTTACAAAGTCTAGTTAAATGAACTCTAAGAAGAACTGTGGATGCAAAAATGAACCTGCAGTGACATTAAAATTCTCTAACCATTACATGATCAGGTTTGCTATGACAGTCAAGCCATGTGTTCAGTTCATAACCAACTGTGTAAATGTAACTAAAACTTGAAATCAAACAACAATCAAAACTAAGATGGATTTGAATAATTAATCCATACAATGAACTTGTGGAATGATCAATCCATCTACCTATTTGTAACAGACAGAGTATGATAAAAAAAAACATACTTAGAATGTTTTTTGGGTTTCTTTTATTCAATGCTGCTTCAAAGATCATCTCCTTGTGCCAATCTCATGATTGGACAAGGTTTAAAAACCACTTCCAAAAAGTCTTCCAACTGATCCAACCAACATGAAATTGGTTGTGGTCGTTGGAGAACCAGACTTACAATTTGTTGACAGTGTTGCAAAAATTTAACAACATTTCACAATTTGTACAAATTTGGAGTGAAACTTTGTAAAAAATGCACTAAAACTTAATAACAACTTCCTAAAAGAACTAAGAGGTTGATCTAAGGTATAGATCCCTCAAATTCCTAAAAACTAAAGAAAATAAACTAAAACATACTAAAACTAAGTTTAGCCATTCAGAGCCAACTAGGATCCCAAACCGGCCTGGGAACCAACAACCAACTATATGAGGAAACAATTTCAACATTCCTTAACAATGAGTTAGGGAACATTTCCCAAATGATTGGAAACAAACTTATCCCCCACTAAAACATAAACAAACATAAACAAACATAAACAAACTTAACCCCCACTAGAACAATCCAATGGACTAAGTCATCCCTGGTTTATGAAAACACCAAAAGATTCTTGACCACACAAAAGGACCAAACTCAAAAATGAGGAAATAGATTCTAAAGATCCATTTCCTTTTATTACAACCAAACTAAAACAAAGACTATGCATATGACAAAGAAACTCAAGTCCCTTGAGTTGGTAATGACTTAGGAATGTCTTGGAGCTAGGCCTTTTGCATAGAACCAGTACTACTTGCAACCACAACATCAACAACCGGACCTTTAAAGAGATATAGGTTAGCAACATTAAATATAGGTGACAAATGAACATCAATCTAAGTGTCTTAGGTTTATATAGCCACCCAAAAGCACTTGATTGAACATTAGGACTCTGATGAGGTTACATAGTCATCTAGGAACATAAAGAAGATTTTTGATCTCCTTAACATCTTTGTCTTCCTCTGATTCAATCTTTTGAGGGTGCTCCTGCACTAGAAATTGTATTTGAAAGAAGTTTATTTATCAAAAAATTAGTACAGTCCATACACCAGGCCTCTTCTGTCATACAATTAAACTTTGGCACATTTGATTTTTCCTTCCTCCTCTTCCCCTCATTGAAGAACCTCCTCTATTGCTGCTATTTTATCTTTCACTTTTCCTCTTCAATTTCTCCTCTATTCTAAGGGTCAACTGGTAACATTCCTTCACACTTCTGGGGTTAGAAGCCAATCTGACCCTTTGATCTTTTGGTACCTCTTTACCTTCAAAGTATGCAACCATTGATGCAATCCAATCCAAAATCTCTTTTTCTTTGAGACTTCCATCATACATAGGGATATCTCCCCTCACCTTATGCTGCTCAATCTTCATAGCCTTGAATATCCCAATTGTCCTCTCCTCTTTAGGATCTATTTTTTCCTCTTCTTCCTCTCCTTCCCCTTCCTTATGAGTTTCTTCCTCTTCTTCACTATCAACAATGAAAATCCTCTATGGGTTCATACTTATTGTGACTTTCCATGGCACACTATCATTGCTTCTACACTGTATTTTTCCAATACTTTTAAATTGTCGCTATCTTTGAAAATTAATGCCATATGTTGCTTACATTTGATTCAATTTCCATATTAATCACTCTCTTAAGTTGTATTAGGAACTTTTTCCTTAAGCATGTGTGATGCAAACCTAGATATAGATGGGCATTAATGTATTAATGCTCAATTGAATGCCTTAATGCAGCTCCCAAAGAAAGGCCATCTGGAAGATTTAGAGGAAATAATTTGTACTAGGTATGGAATCACCTCCACTACAATGCCAAATTGTAATGAGTTATTATCTTCAATTGCAAATTTCTTTTGCAAAAATATATTGTATATCTTTACAGACTAGACAATGTGACTGTACAACTCCAGAATATATTCTCTATAATCTCTAATTCAGTAGTCTAGTGAGGAGATTTGTGTAACTCCCAAAATACTTATCCTTTTCAATATTTCGTGGTCTAGTGAGCATGATTTGTGTGTGTATTTGTAAATCTTGTATAATCTTATAATATTTTTTTTTTTTGATTATATACAAGATACTACTAATGTTTGTATGTTTACATTTTGTATATTTATAGCCTGTGAAGAAAGACCACACTTGGCAATATGAACCCAGAACAAAATAATGAGACACTTCCTAGATTATGGTCTCAGTTCCAAAGAAAAGATGTTGAAAAATGTTATTGTCCTTGCAAAAAGTGTAAGTGTTAGAATTAGGAGAGATAGGTACTAAGAGGGAAGGGGTGAATTAGTGCCTCTAAAACTTTACTTGTAAACCTTTCTAAATCAATAACTGAAAACTGTGATAACCTTACAAAATAACTTGTATACAATTGCATATATCAATCATTCATTTAACTTTAGAAAAGTAAACAACATGAAATTTAAAATAGCAATCACACAAAACAAGTATTTTGGTAACACAAAAACCCTTGTTAGAAGGTAAAAACTGCAGTGGGGATGACACCCACAGATTCTTCACCACTGTAGATAGAAAAGGTTTGCCTATTAGGGCTACAAGTTTTGATCACTTCTGGTGATCTTACCCTATTAGGAGTAACATATTAGATCAGCTAGATCTACCTAGTTATAGGATTTTAACAACACTAATGAAGTGTACACTCAGGTAATATATTTACATAAGACTGTTAAGTCTACTCAAATACGAGATTTATCCAAAACTCTATTACAATTGTCAGAAAGCAATAGGTAATTATCTATTAATTGACAACTCAATTGTCTAAAACATATCTATATGTGCTTGATAAAATATCACCTTAACTATGATGAATTTCTGCTCTGAACTGCTCAGTAGCCTTTTCTGATTCTACTAATTTGATTTCCTCTGTTCTCTGTTCTTCTCTTTTAACTGATTAAATTGAAGTTAGGCAATTGCTTCAAGTGCTCCATGATTCATATATCAGTTCACCTCACAAAAGTGATGCAAACAAATAAATATATAGTGTTCTATTTTTTCCACTTAAACAAAAATTAGGTTACAAGACTTAGTCATAACCCTAAGATATACGGTGTAAAATATCCTAGATCACAACTATTATAAAAGATATACATTACAATTAATGTGTATCTCAGCAATAAATGCTCCATGATCTTGGTAAACCATTTTAAGATTTGTTGTAACCATTTGCATAGAAGTATGTGTCATTTTAGATTACTATGTTGTTTCCTGTGATCATCGGTAAACACTGTATAATCATCTCAGTGTGTACTATGCTCAGTTTTTACTATCTCTCGGTATCGGTTAGTGTTGGTGTCGGTGATGCTGTTGCTTGGTAAACTATGTAGTGCTCAGTGTGTATGATTTACCGACTTGCTCAGTGTAAGTGCCTGACTGATCTCTTTAATAGCCTTTGATACTAATGACAACCTTGAATGCTCAATAGAGATTAACAATCTCCCCCTTTGGCATTAGTATCAAAACATGAATGTATATAGAAAAAATTTTCTTATATATTCCTTATATCTCTTCCATATACATAAACTTATCAAAATCCTATTTACTTTACTCCCCCTCGGTGCATGCTCTCGGTAGTATATAGTATACGTAGCATCTATTTACATATTTGGCAATGTTTTCCCCCTTTTTGATAATAATGCCAAATACAAAAAAAATAAAGTATAATCACATTTTGTCAAAAATATGCTGGTGGGTTTTCATCACTGACTCCAAGAGGTTTTCCCATTCCTCTTTCAAGTTGGTAAGAGCAATAGACTCTAGACTGACTTGTGCATGCATGTCAAAGATATTATCTAACACCGAAATCTCTGGTGTTGCCACGAGTTGTTCTACTTTGACAATATGTGCCTCAAAAATTTTTAGGTAAGGAATGAGTTCTGTTTGTAACTCTATGACCTAATCGGTGATGTGCTCTTCTTGTTTCCTTAAGTCTGCTATTAACCACTGGAGTTCCTGAACTTAGTGAATATGCTTGGAAATAGCATTGGGCTCGGTTATAGCTATAGTTGTACTTATCTTTATTTTGGCTTCTAGCCCTTTTATATTCTCACTGACTTCAATAGTGAAGGTGTCTGAAGTACAAAGCTTGATTAAGAATTGATAGATTATCTGGGTGATAGAATTTATCTCGGTGATTACCTCAGATAATTTTACCTTTTGTATGGCCACTTCTTGGCTAATCTTTTCTGCCAGTTTATGCTGGATTTTGGATTCTTCCCTTTCTTCAATCCTTTTATCAGCATCAGTATCTGGGGCATTGATCTTCTCGACAAGTGTAGCAAGTTGATCTATGATAGGAGTATCCTCATCAATGTTAACCTTAGGTACTACCTATTGTAGGATATCACTCACATCAGTTAATATCTCTTTCCTTTTGTGCTCTTGCTTCAGCTTCTCTTGTGCCACCTTCCTTGAACATAATTCCCCATATTTACTCAATTCTTCAGGGCTTAGGGTCCTTGGGTCACAATTAGGTATAATTATCACTTCATCTATGGTGACCAACCATTTTCCTTTCTTTTTCTTTTTCTTCTTCGGTGCTAGAGGTGATTTATTAGTAAATACAACAATGGTTTTATCTCCAATCTTCGGAGTATCCTTCTTGGTTGACACACTTTCCTCCTTCTTCTGCTGCTCGGTAGTTGTAGTCTTAGTTGATGGTGTGGGAGTCTTGGTTGTGGTGTCAAGTGGGGTCACCTCGATTGCCTTTGGTTCATCAGTTACCTTTGTTTTTGTAGAAGGTGCCTCAATTTTGTGGTGCAAGGAACCTCCCACCTTGCAAATTTTGATCTATTTTGTTGATTAGGAAGTGGTGTTTAAGTTTGTTTAGGTGGTTGAGTGATGAGTTAGTCTAGGACCAAGGGGCAAGATCATGGTCTATGATTGTAATGACCTTTGAGTCCATATGAGCATTTGGGATCACCTTGGTGACCAAAGAAAGAAGTATGTTTTAGTGTTCCAAATAGGTTTGATAGATGTTTTGAAGGTTTCTATACCTTATTAGGGCCCTAGATGATCAATTTCATCAGTAGGATGAGAACCAAGTCATATGGTTCATTTTTTGTAATAAGTTGTAAAAAAAGTTGCTAGCAACTTTTGGGAAAGTTGCCAAAATGGCCAAAACTTATTGTAAACACCCAAGCTTAGTATAAGAGCTTGGATTCAAAGCTTTTGAAGGGGTTAATAAGAAATTGAAACAAAAACTACAATTCTGACATTCTGTACGGACTCCCAAGTACTCTGTTAATTAGACAGTCATGTATCTCTGCAACTGTATGACCATGTACGGATTTTCATAGGTGATCAGACTTCATGGATTGTTAGTGTTTTAGATTAGCTTTCATTTACAATTAGTAGTTTGGTTTGGAGTTAGATAGTTTCATAGTTTTGATTTTTCAAGGGTCTCTGGTTTGCTAGGCCTGAAACCAGTGCCAACTGATTAAGAATGGCTCTAACCTAAGATTCCTCTAGTGGATTTTCCTAAAACCATGAGGATCATAGGGTTAGAGTCCATAGATTTAGTGTATAGTCTTCTTTTTGTTTTTGTAGAGGTTCTAAGGACCCAACAAGAAAGCCCTATGGCTGATTGGTAAAACTAGGTGAGCTAGGACAGGGAAGAAAGAGCATTGGTATGGACGCCCAAGACTAGTTGGAGAGAACTTGATGAAATTTTTTGACATTTAATTCAATCTTATAAAAGGAATCAAGGTGGTTGGAGGAGATTCAAACATTTGAGATAGGTGTGAAGGGTTTGTTTACTCACTAGTTCAGAGGCCTAGTTTGTAGGCTATAAACTAGGGCCTGCGTAGAATTAGGGTTTTGGGTGTCACCAAAAAATAAGATTTTGGATTATGAAAGGGATGATGAACTCCTAAAGGATTTTAAAATTCATTTTGGGGGTAAAAGGGAGATTTTGTGAGAACTAGGTCATTTTTAGTGAAATAGACCTACTAGGAATTGGGCTATTAGGCCTCCTAGTAAGTTTGAGACCAATTGGATTGGTGGGTTGTGTTGGAGCATGGGAAAGGTTGTAGAATGGCATAAGAAGTATTAAGAGGAATAGTAGAAGGCTAAAACATATGTGGGAAGATCCTAGACAGAGGATAGACATTCTTGGTGATGATCTAGTGGAGGAAAACTAAAGTTTCTAGAGTAACTAGTTGGACTAGTTGTGCTCAAATCTTTGGAGGCTTGTTGAATCCAACTAATACCTTGGAGGAGAAGTTGGTAGGAAGGGTCTAGGAGATCCTATTTGTCAAGAAGATCCAAAAACTAATACCTTTGGAAGGTTAGAGTTAATAGTTAAGGGGTAGAGTGCCTAACCTCTACATCAGGGTGGTATCAGAGCCATAACTACTTGGAAGAAGGACATAACTACTTGGAAGTTGTGTATGTTAGATAGTGAAGGGAGTCAAGAGGTGGAAAACATACCTCCTAAGGCTATGAGTAGGGATGCTATAGTAGAGTTGGTTCAAGGTCTCTTGGAGAAGGCCAATGTGATAGAGACAAAGAGTAAGAAGAGGATCACAGAATGGGGGGATGAAAGTGATGTGGATGAAGATAATCAAAAAGAGGAATCAACTAGAAAAGGGAAGGAACTAGAGATAGAAAAGGAGTAGAAGGTATTCTTGGAAGCCTTCAAGTCTAAAAACAAAGATAGCTTGGAGCATATACCATATTATTGTGGTAGCTTAAATGGAGAGGAGTTACTAGATTGGCTTGAAGCCATGGACAATCAGTTTGATTACAAGGAGGTATTAGAAGGAAAAAGGGTCACCTATGCTAAGTCTAGACTCAAAGGATCAGCATTGGTATGGTGGAATATGATGCAAGATGAAAGGGTGAGTTGTGGAAAGAAGAAAATTGTTTCTTGGGAGAGGATGAAAATCAGATTGAGGGCTCAATTCTTGCCCACTATTTATGAGATTCAAATATACCAGAAGTTGCTATTATACACTAAGTTTGCACCCTTGTCTCAAGCTCTCATAGTCTTGATAACCTAGTATAACATGGGAATCATCTCCAGGTGTGGGACCTATGCTAACTGAGATGAAACCTCTAGATTCTAGGCTGGTTCCTCTTGGATAATCACCTTAATTTACTTCTTGATATGAAAAGTAAATACTCTTGGAGGGAAAGGGATAGAAGGAGTACTTGAAAGGGAAATAAATTGAAAGAAAACTACCTACTAGGTGATACACCCAAATTAGGGTATGAATTGCAGCATAGAGGGATAGAATCAATGAAAGGCTTAGGTCTAGTAGGTCACAACTTACTGAATAGGCTTGCATAAGTGTTTTATAGGAGGGCCTGAACATAAGACACAACCTATGACCTACAAGCAGACATTCACTTCTGCAACTCAGTGTAGGATTGAGACAAGACTATTAGGGGGCTGAAGTATACCCACAAAAACATCTAAATCAGATCAAACACAATAACACACATAATTACAGAAAGTAAGAGGGATCAAGAACCCTAAGTTGTCATTGAAAACATGCATAGACTTCAATTCATTAAGAGATGATCCAAACGATGAAAGGATAGGGACAGAGAAAATGTCACAAATACCTTGGAGTTGTTTAAATCATCAATGGGAGATTACTAGAGTAGAAGACTAGAGGGTAGAAGAAATACCATAGATAGCCTTCTGAGAAAGGATTCTTTCTTTTTACAATTCCAACCTCTAAGCACTAAGGCTCTAAAAAAGAACTATATATAACTCAACTACACACAGGTAGGAGTCAAAACTAACCTAACTAGGGTTACATAGGTATAGCAATACAACATCAAACCCTAGGTACATTGATGACTAATCAAAATCTCTGAGAACACCGATGATCAAATCATATCTTTTCTTTGCATGTTGATCTTGTACTAAGCCCTCCTATAGACACAAAAACCTTGACTCATCCACCCACTTGCAACTCCACTAAGCCATGAAGGCTCACAATCTGATCATATTTCCCTGGGTAATAGTACCATTCAAAAGGTGGTGCCAACTCTTTCTAGCACCTCCTGTCATGAAAATGCGGTAAAGGACCCTACAGATGCCGGCCAATAGTCACTTCTATCATCCTCACAACCACAACCATCCTAAGAATTTAATCCCTGAGCTACCTGACATTGTGTATGGCCGAAAGAGCATAAAAATAGCAAAAAACCTTCACAAGAAATTTGAATTTAAATATTAACGGCTAGTAGGTCTGAAATTAAAACACAACCGTCGATGCATAATTTCCCTGGCAGATGAATGGCCATGATATGCTGAGAAAAAAACTCCAAAAACCCTCTGACAAGTCAAAGCCACTATGGAAGTCAGCAACCAATCGAAAGCGAGCAAATCAGCACCTCTGACAAACATAGACCACGACCCTAAGAACACCATCGAATGGTTGTCGCATGACCTTATAACTCTGATAGATCCCTTGTGAAATTATAATGGCCGTTGATCTTCTGCAAATGTCAAAACCTTTGACCACCGAAAGAACCTGGTCCCACTGACAAAAAGATGACTCGACACATGTGGACCAATCAAAAGATGCCAACTGTGTACACTTGGTAGTGGACCCACTGAGAAACCTCGACATCTATTCAGATGGCTGTCACATGATCTCATAGGCTCAGAATATTCTATGAGATCATACGACCATCGTAGATCTTCACCTTTCTAACAGCCCTTCAGACCCTTTGACATGGTCCCACTGACACATTCTAGTTGTCGCCTGGCTGACCAATGAAGAACGAGCACGTCAGAAATTGAGGACCCACCTGACAGAGCCTAGAGATAAAGTAAGATTAATGGCTGTCACATGATCACATGTGTCAAAAAAATTCCTTCAGACCATGCTCCAGCCGTTAGATCATCATCGACTGACAACTCGTTGGGCCCGCGCTAACATGGCACCACATCACCAACCCTGCTCAATCATAAGTGCACAGCTTGGACTACATGGCTAGACCCACGACAACTGAACTCACTATAGGTAGAAAGATTGATGATCATCACATAATCTCATGCCTCTAACAAATCTTAAGAGAACTTACGCCCATCGTTAGATCAAGATGGTGTCAGAGAGCCTGGGCTCGGAAATAAAAGGCATTGGGACTTAGGAAAAAATTAAAGTGCTACGCGCTTAGACTTAGGGAAATATTAAAGCACATGGAATTTGGGGATTTTAAGTGGCCAAAAAAGGTAACAAAGGATTATAACAAGCCAAAGGGGTTTTTAGGGTAACGACTAGTTTTAAGAATTTTTAAGGGTTTTTTGCACCTAGCCAGAGACCTAGAAATCATTGTAGAGGCCAGAGGGAAAAGAGTAGAGCCATGAAAATATTTGGAGGTGCTTGCAAAGCATGAAAGATGAGGATCAGATACAAACCATGGCTTGATTTGACTAGAGGAAAATTTAGGGCAACATTTTGGTGATTTCTACTAGATGTCAGCTTGCTAGACATGGAAACGAGTGACCTCAACATCAACTCATTGGGCATGGAGTCATCAAAGATAAAAAAAAATCTCACAGGGAGATAGAACTAAAGTTGTGCTCAGGGCACTTCTTGGAAAAAAGGAAACTAACCTAAAAAGCAAGAACATGAAGCAAAGGAACAACAATAATTACAGAGATTCATAAGGAGGGGTTAACCTCAAAATAGGGTTTCAAGTGGAAACCATTGACTGAAATAGGTAGGGGAACTCCTTCCATATTTGATAGTTGAAGAGCATTAGGGCCCCTAAACTCTATGATAACAAATGGTCCACCCCAAAAAGAGTCAAACTTTGTGTGCTTGCCAGGCCTAGACCTGAACTCATCCCACTTGAGGACTATGTTTCCAACCTTGAAACTCCTGACCCTAGCTCTCTTTTCAAAACTCTTCTTTGTTTGGATCTGATGGAATTCCATATCCTGCATTGATTTGTCTCTGATCTCTTCCAATTCCATCAACTGAGCATACCTGACCTGCAAGGGGTCTCTTTCTTCAAATAGAGCATATTGAGTAGCTAAGTCCAGAGCTGGCAATTCAATTGAGATAGACAACTTGGCCTCTTTTTCATACACCAATGTGTAAGGGGAATTACCAATGATCCTCTTTGGGGTAATTCTATCTAACCACAAGGTGGACCTGAGCTTAGTATGCCAGTCCCTCTGATTATCTTGGAGAGTCTTCTTGATTATCCTAATCAAGTTTTTATTTGTTGATTCTGCTAAACCATTGCCTTGGGGGTAGTAATTTGAACTGGTATTCAGATAGATGCCATTTTTAACTGTCCACTCTGAGACTTTAACGCCTGTGAATGCTAGTGCATTATCTAAAATGATGGAATCAGGAGTGCTAAACCTATGAACTATATCATCATAAAAAATTAAAATAGTACTCTCATTGGCTTCTGTTAATGCAATTGCTTCTGTCCATCTAGTGAAATAATCAATTGTAGTAATTATCCATTTATGGCCTACACTAGATGGAGGATTGATCATTCCAATGAAATCTATGCCCCACTTCATGAAGGGCTGATCTATTCTGATTGGTTGGAGGGGAAGAGCAGCAAGTCTCTCTTTTCTTGCAAACATGGCACACTTGATGCATTTTCTAACATAATCATGACTATCCTTAAAGATAGATGGCCAATAGTACGTGGCCCTCATGATTTTAAAAGTAGTAGTCCTAGAAGAAAAATGACCACCAGCAGGTCCATCATGAAACTCAAATAGGACATCTCCTATCTTTTCTGAATCAATACACCTTAGGAGGACACCATTGTGATCCTTCCTAAAAAGAACATCATCAATCAACACAAAAGGAATAGATTGTAACCTATAATACCTCCTTTTTGCTGAGTCTAGACCTGTAGGGCATTGCCCTGTCTTCAAATAATTGATCATATTAGGCAACTAGCTTGTTGCCTTGGCTTGTTTTTTAGTAGAATGCATCACTAGAGATGCATCTAATTGCTCTAATTTCTTTGAACTTTCATCCTTTGCCAAATGTTCACAAAGACCTCTTCCTCTAACCAGCTTGGTAGTCTGAATATCTATGTCATATTCCATCACCTTGGTGATCCAACCAGCTCTTTTTTCATTCAGGTCCTTGGAAAGCAAAAACTCCTTGACACTTGGATGAGTAACCTTCAAATGTACCCTGCTATGGGTCAATAGATATCTAAAATTTTTAAGGCTTTTCACCACAACAAGTACACGTTTTTCTACAAAAGAGTATCTTTGTTCATACTCCTCTAAACCTTTGCTAAAGAAAGCAATGGGTTGCTCCAATCCTCTTGAATTTTCTTGAGTCAACATTGCAGATATGGCATCCTGGCCTCCATAAGCATAAAGGATGAAATCCTTATTGAAGTTTAGGTTCAAGAGGGTAGGAGCCTCTATTAAAGCTTCTTTTATAGCTTGGAAATTGACTTTCCCCTCTTGGGTCCAACTGAAAGCTGAATTCTTCTTCAACATGGCCGTCAAGGGCTTGAGTAAATCTATAATGTTAGGCAAGAATCTCCTAACAAAATTAATCTTTCCTATGAAAGATTGGAGAATTTTCTTATGATGTGGTAATGGTAGCTCTAGGATAGCTGCAATTCTCTCAGGATCCACTGTGATCCCTTCTTTGGGTACTACATATCCCAACAATTTTCCTTCATGAACTGTAAACACACATTTCTTGGGATTAAGAGATATCCCAAATTCTCTACACCTTTAAAAAATCTTCCTCAAATGTTTGATATGGTCTGCTGCATGCTTTGAATAGACAATTATATTATCTAGATAGACCAACACAAACTTGCACATGAGGCTTTTAAAGGCCATATCCATTGCCTTTTGAAACATAGCACCTGCATTTGACAAACCAAAGGGCATCTTTTGATATGCCATGGTTCCCCACTTGGTTGTAAATGTAGTTTTGTATTGGTCCTCTTCATTAACTAGGATTTGATTATATCTTGAATAGCCATCCAATAATGAAAATCTCTCAGACCTAGAGACACATTGTAAGATTTTCTCCATGGAGGGTAGTGGGTGGTGGTCTTTTAGAGAAGCCCTGTTAAGATCCTTGAAGTCAACACATAACCTCAGTTCCCCATTCTTCTTCCTGATTGGAACAAGGTTGGAAACCCAAATAGTATGTTTGATGGGGTAGATGATTCCACTTTCTATTAGTTTGAGTACTTCTTTATGCATAAGTGGCTCAAGCTTGGGATTAACAGGCCTTTGCTTTTGTCTTACTGGTTTGGCATTAGGTTCTAATTCAATAGTGTGCTGAGCAAGAGTAGGATTAAAACCTTTGAGGTCCTCATACTGCCATGCAAACACATCACTGAATTCTTAGAAAAGTTGTGTGTAATCTTGCCTTTCCAAATCAGTGTTCACTTTTCCAAATTGTAGGCTCTTACCTGGTTCCAACTCTTGTTCAACACAATGTTCTTGTTGGATTACCAGGCCAGCTTTATTTTTCTTTACTTCATCGTCCTTGTTGAAGACAACTTCCAAGGTAACAAGACCCCTAGGCATCTTATTAGACTTTAGTTGTATCACCTGATCACCATAGTTTTGTGATAGCCTATCTTGATTGTACTTTGAAAAAACATCTACTTCAAACAAGAATTGCAAAATTTGTTCATCATTGTCAAACACTTGCCAATTGACATTGTTATCAGAGATTGAAGGTCTGACAATCACTTTGATATGTTTTTGGTCCATTTCTTTTGAAATGCTATTTGGAATATCATACTGAGACCCAACAGCAGCTAACCTATCTGCATTTTGATTTAGCTTTCTAGGGATAGCAACAATATTGAAAGCATGGAAATCTTCAATTGCATCCCAAAATCTATGTTTGTATGCTTTCATGGTGTCATTTTTTGTTGCACTTATCCCTCTCACTTGGTTGACAACTAGCTCACTATCACCATAAACTTTTAAGGCCTTAAGCCCTCTTTTTCTAGCCCATTCTAGTCCATTGACTAGACTCTCATATTCTGTAGTATTGCTAGTGCAGGAGAAACTGAATCTAAAGGAAGTATAATATCTTTGTCCTTTTGGGGACACTAGCATAGCACCACCACCAGAGCCATGTCTACTTCTAGCTCCATCAAAGAATAGCTCCCAAACCTGATTGCCTCGATCCTCTGAATCAGTACCTTCCTTGAGAAGGTTTGGTTCTTTGACATCATTTTCTTGTATCAAATAACTTCCCAAACCAGCATTCTAAATAATACTTTCTTGAACTTCTGAAGCTCTTTCATCTAATAAAATATCAGGGATATTTTCTATCTTGGTGCTTGCTTCACTAATGGTTTGGAAGTCATTGCTATCAAATATGGGGCAATTGGCATTGATCATATTGGATACATATGGTTCTATATGGTGAGCTACTAATTTCTCAGACTTAATGGTAATCTTGGTACCATACCTTGTGTGGAAGAGCATGTGAGACCAATCAGAAGATAAGTAGCCTCCTATCTTGGCTGTAAACTCTCTTGATAAACATATGGAAAATAAAGCAGGAAGATCTATGATGTATATATCAAGGGAAATAGAAAAATTAGGACTAGCATGGAGAATTAGACTGGTATCCTTAGCCACACCTATAGTACTAACTGAGGATCCATCAAGTTGAGTAACCTTCTTTTGGAAGTGTTCATATCTAATTCCTAATTGATCATCCACTTTCTTGGGCATTACAGTACTAGTAGCTCCACTATCTACCATGCAATTATGTACTAAAGAATCTCTAATAATTAAAGATACATAAAAGGGAGGTGGCTTTGAGTTCCTACCTTGCATGGTGTTGGCTTTGAAGTTGCTAAATCATGATCTCAGTGCAATAAAAAACATGAGAATCATAGACGGCTAGCTCATGATATGAATGATTAAGTGAAGCATACACCAAGGAGCCTAGAATATGGTTAAATTGATATGAGCTAAAGTGCATAAATTATGTGAACCTACAATATGTTTAAATTAATATTAGCTAAAGTGCATAAATGCAATGTAAATATCTACCCTAGTGTGATAGAGTAAATCCCATATGAAAATGAAATCAATGTGTTATTAAAATCATGTAACAAGTATATACATTAAGCACAAACATGTAGATCTAAAGATAACATGAAACCATACCCAATCCTAACACAGAGAGAGAGAGAGAGAGAGAGAGAGAGAGAGAGAGAGAGAGAGAGAGCCAATCATTAGTTGGTGATCTCTTAGTCATCATCACAATCCTTTTGAAGCTTCATGTTGATGTTGAAATAATATACAAATGATTGATTTTCTTGAGGCTCAAGCTTTGTAATTTATTTTATTTTTCCAAAATTAAGTTTGAATCTTACTTTTATACCTAATTGGATGAGAGAGTTGACTGTAAATCCTAATCCTCTACCAAATCACTGAGACGGGGACCCAATTTAAATTTGGGCTAAAAAATTACGGTACAGGGCATTTGAAACATTTTGTACCTAGGAATAGAACATTTGAAACTTTTTTTCAACCCATTTTAGGCCCAATTAGGACTATGGGTCTTGAGAAATTAGGGAATAGGGGATTATAACTGACAACTAGCTTCTAGGTTAGGATAGAACATCAAGACCACAAATGGTAACTTATTGCATAAGAGATGAAATAAATTACTGGATTGAAGAAAAAATAAAGGAGCACACTTAGAAATAAGGGCTTAGGTCTTTATTTTAAACAAGCTTGAAGGGATAAAGGACTCAAATTTTAATTTAGGTATTCATTGAGTGCAATTTGGAAGTCCTATTATGCAAGCTATAATAAAACACAGTAAGGTAGGTTCTAAATAATTTTAAAATTGTACACTACTTAGGTGATTACAATTTAAGATGGTACACACTGTAAGAGTCATACATACACTCAACGTCCAAAGATATCCTATAAAAATATAAATAAACCTTCCATAAAAGAGTAGCAAAAATGTATTACTTGATTATGGATGCAAATGATGATCTACAACAATTGAATGGACCATTTATGTATAATGTACAAGAGATGGAATGCTTATATAGGTCAGGTGAGATGATAAGAAAATATAAGAGCATGACATGTTAGAATAATATGAGATGAGACACATAAAAAATGAACCAAAGAAATCCTTAATTAAACTTAACTAACATAGAGTAAATAAGAAATAAATAACCTCAAGTGAATAAAACCTAGGAGGTAACTATGTGCGTAGTATATACCATTCACACCCACACCATCCTTATGTGCAAGTTAGGGAGAATAAAATAAATGAATGGATATGCATAAATATATGCATAGAGATTTGTGAATAATTTTATGTCTTACTCAAATTCAAAGGTACAAAATAATTATTGTAGTTTTTGAATAAAATGATCAATTGAAATGTTTTATGTTTAAGAATAATCATCATATTAAAGTTAATAAGTTTAAATTTATTTCAATTATGTTATATTTGTGTTCAAGATAGTCTGATATTAAATCCATAACTCAAACAATGTAGTGATGCCAAACTAACTAGACTCAAACTTGTGCTGTAATTTAAGATTTTACATTAACTATAATGTTATGGTTGTCATTTGCCTAAGATGTAGTCTATTTTCAATTGTGGGCTTAATTTTTATTTTATTAATATAATGTTAAAAATATATTTACTAAAATAAAATTTTAAATAAAAATATGTTTATATTCTTATAGTTCAAGTATTTTTTGTTAAATAATTGCATTCAATTAAATTACCTTTAAGGAAAGTGGTTTTAATGTTCAATGATCCATTAATTTTAATTCAATCATAACTTTTTCTTCCCTAACTATTTTCAATTTAATGAAAGTCTTATAAAATAAATCATGTTGTTCTTTCAATACATTTTGTATTTACTTAATCTCCTTTTCATTCAATTTATATTTGATTCTAATATTTTTGTGATCTGCCAAAAATACATTGTATTCTCCTCTTTTATCATAAAGACTTACAGTTTTTTTTTCTAAATTTACCTTACTTTCTCCCTTTTCTACCCAAACACATTCGTAATACCTTTGGAAGTTGCAATATAAGTTTTACTCATCCATCTATTTGGTCAACTTCCAAATGCCTTATTCTTTTTCACAGTTTTAACATTTCCTTGATTCGTTTCTCTCTAACATGTTCACTATAGTTCCAATTAAGTAAAAATAGGTTTTGCAAGGACCCGAAACCTATAACAAAGAGTTTAAAGTAACCAATAAAATTTTACAGAAACTGTGCCGCAACACCGAGGAACAAAAGCCCAAACACAAAAGTAAACAACCATAATAGTAGACGGTAAACAAAAAATCACATACAGGGACAACAAAAAGATAGGACAATGAAGAGAACGACAACTATATGCACTTCATAAGGTCTTCAACCTAGATCATCATAAGCTACATCTGCCCAGCAGAGTTTTTGAGCTCTTCCAGGTCCTTACCCTCTTTGTCCTCTTTGATACCATATTTTTTTGTGCTATCCCGTGTATGCTTTCCAGACCCCATAGTGTCTTTCAACTCCTTAACCTCTTTATCACCCTTCTCCTATTCCATCTTGTCAACCAAGATCTTGGCATGTTCAGTGTAGGCTCTGAGACTAACAAGGCATTGCTCACTGATTTTTCTCATGGAGTCTTCTAAGTTATCCACTCTGTTATTCAGCATATGGAACTTTCCCTCAAAGTCCCCATCCATAGCTCTTTCGTCCTCTTTGAATATTTTTTCATCTCACAGACCTTGTCAACCATTTCAGGAAAAGCCTCTGCCCTACCCACCACAGCTTTCATTTTATCAAGGTACACAACAATTGGTTTGTCCACTAGACTAGTCTTCTTAATGATGCTCACCTCGTAACCCATCACTCACATTTCCTTTTTAATATTTCCTATGTCATCTATCATTTTACCAAGCGTGCAAGTAAAATCCACCAAGAAACTCTTGTCTTTAGGTAAATCTTTTACCGACTTTTTTACTTTTCAATATTCTCATTGGTAGCATTCTCTGTCTCCTTTGTTCCTATAATGTCTTTGTCAATACTATCCATAATCTCCTCCATAACCTAGTAGGCATTTTGCAGATTATCCTTCTCCTTCTGCAAAGGAATTTTTCCTTCACCTAGATTACTAATGTCGACCTCGAACCTACCATCTTCATCTATCTCCTCCCCAATATTTTCCCCAAAACTCTACTCCTACTCATGATTCTTGTCATCCTTCAAAGAAAAAATGATTCTCCTCTTACTGGTACTTATCGCTCTTTTTTTCTTTTTCTTGTTACCAGTGGTCTCACCTCTTTTCCTCTTATTCCCCCATTTCCCCTTTTCCTCTTCATAACCCTCATCTTCATTGCCCTTATCGGTATCAAACTCTTCAACAAAAGTCCTTTTAACATTTTTCTTAGAAGATGATCCTTTAAACTAACCTTTTTCAAGGAAAGGGCCTTAGAGGGAACCTCCTCCTCATCCTCTATTTCCTCAACATACATATCTTCCTCATTGCCCTCTATTTCTTCATCATCCCTGGTATAACCCTTCAAAAAGGGTTTTTTCCACTTTTTGTTTTGTTTTGAGAAGATCATACACCAGAACCATGAGGCCTTGATGAGAGCCATGGTCCCCTTTCAGATCCTTCTGAAGACTAATAATGGTGGAATCCAATGAACTCAACAAATAAAAAGGAAGACTAATCTTCACATTATGTCTAAAGTGATTTAACAACATAAAATGATACCCATAAACTCTGGTAAATCTACCATCGAGCCTGATATATATAGTTGATGTTAGCATATAACACATACCTCCATGGCTAAGAAATGCACTTAGGCTTATTGTAGGAGGTATCCTCCTTCACTAGTCTCAACTTTTCTAGCTTTGTAACAAGGAACTTCTCGGGAGCTTTGTCAAAGATACTTCTATCTCTGTAAAACTTTGACCCTTCAATGTTCATACCAGTAGCTTCTGCAATGATGTCCTCTGTAACCTCCATTAATTGATTTCCCACAAGAACCATTCAATTCTTCCAAGTTTTGAAGAAATACTTCGACACAATAGGGTTTCTGCCATGCAATCTCTCCATAAAGCTTGTCATCCCACCTTTCTTCAAAATATCCCACACCTCCTTATTCTATTTCCAGTCCTCACAATTTATCAGTTTGAATCTCTTCTTAGTATCACCCATGTTATCTCTCTAATAGCCCTTCACAATATCACTATAAAAACTTCGACTACCATTGTAAATAAAATTGGCTTCACTAAACTTAGCAAATATTACCCAGAATCCATGCCAAATCAGAAGCATTGTCACCAAGTTGTACTTCCCACAGAAAAAGAAATAATGAAACCTCACCTTGTAATCAATAATCATCATTAAAAATACCATTTAACACACTTTCTACCTAATCTGTAAATGGTCACTATCTATTAATGATTTCACAGATCACTCCCATCATCCCATGTCATCATCTTCTCCAACTTGCAAGCCACGTTAGCAGCCTAGTCAACAAGGGCATTCATTTCTCTAAAATTATGTGTGATGACACATTCTTGAAACGAGCTAATTAGGTGTTGATCCTTTTGCATAATATTATGAATAGTCCATGAGGGGTTAGAGTCCTTATTTAAACATTTAATAATGTTTAAAAAATCACCTTCAATCCAAAGTTTCTAGAAACCCTTCTCCTTAGCCAGAATTAAGCCATGGAGGGTTGCATTGGCCTCTACAACATGATTAGTTTGGAAACCTAAAGGAATGGTTCCTAGAACTTTGCAAACACCATGCTCATCTCTTATCACCATGCCACAACTAGCCACCCCTGGGTTCACTTTCAAGGCACCATCGAAGTTAACCTTCATCCACCCATCAGGAGGGCAATCCCATCTAACATGTTCACTATAGTTGATTTTCTTACTTTCTTCATATTTTATAGGATAATGTTTATTTCTTATTATATTAGATTAGCATGGGAAATGATTAGTACCCATTATATTAGATCTAATCATGAAGTTGGGACAGAGTCAGCTAGAACCCCTGAAAATGACATATCAGAGCTTGGCCCATAAGGGTCTCAGAACAAATATCCATCTCCCCTTCAGCAACAACTGCGAGCTTAACAAAAAGAGACCTAGAAGTAGAAATTGAAATAGAAGAGGGCACCCCACGAGAGGAGCCTCCATTCCCATGCAAAGCCTTGGAAGTAAGTTTAGCATAGGAACCAACACCATGATCCGAAGCAGCAGTCATCAGCCTGGAGTTAGCATTAGCAATAGGGAATTTAGTTGAAGATGGAAGCAGATAACTAGGAGAGCCCAAGGCATCACCCACAAGAGTAGTCCCCCTCACCACAGGAGTAGACCCCCTCATAGAAACAACATGATGAACTGGACCACCGTTCCCCATAGGGTTTTTAAATTTTTTTGAGTGGGAAGCAGGAGACCCCTTCTCGCCATCACCCGCACCCACACCCTTAGCCAGAGACACGACCTCAGACCCTGTCGAGGTGCCCAATACAACTAAGGCAGGAATCACGGCTGTAGGAGATGGCACAACAGGGCAAACATAGGGTCCTCCAGAAGCAGCCACGGGAGGGGTGCCTGAACGCGCAATAGAGGAGCCCATTTCAAAATTCTTATTGTCAATATTTTTGTGAATATATGTTAGATAAGCAGGTGTACATATTATTATAATAAAGAAGAATGATATAGAGACTTATTCGAATAATCTATTATATATTATAAATAGTCAAGAAAGTTTGGATCTTAAATTTTTTATAATTAGACATATATTAAATGGTATTAAAACTTCCACACAAAATATTTTTATGAATATATGTTAGATAAGTATGTGCATATTATTCTAAATAGAACCAAAATATCCTCAATGAAGAAAAGTCAACCCCTATAAGATATTAATACTTACCTAACATATATTCATAAAGAAGAATGATATAGAGACTTATTCCAATAAGGTCAGCCTTTGTAAGATATTAATACTTACCTAACATATATTCATAAAGAATAATGGTATAAAGACTTATCCCAATAATCTATTCTATATTACAAATACTCAAGAAATTTTGGCTCTAAAAATATTTATTCGACATATATTAAATGGTATTTAAACTTCCACACTAAATTTTTATATGAATATATGTTAGGTAAGTATGTGCATATTATTCTAATAATGAATAATGGTATAGAGACTTATTCCAATAATCTATTCTATATTACAAATACTCAAGAAATTTTGGCTCTAAAAATATTTATTCGACATATATTAAATGGCATTTAAACTTTCACACTAAATATTTATATGAATATATGTTAGGTAAGTATGTGCATATTATTCTAATAATGAATAATGATATATAGACTTATTCCAATAATCTATTTTATATTACAAATACTCAAGAAAGTTTGGGTCTAAAAATTATTATTAGACATATATTAAATGGTATTTAAACTTCCACACAATTATTTTTTATGAATACATGTTAGGTAAGTATGTGCATATTATTCCAATAAATAAAACGATATAGAGACTTATTCCAATAATCTATTTTATATTACAAATACTTAAGAAAGTTTGGCTCTAACAATTATTATCACACATATATTAAATGGTATTTAAACTTCCACACAAAATATTTTTATGAATATATGTTAGGTAAGTATGTGCTTATTATTCTAATAAAGAAGAATGATATAGAGACTTATTCCAATAATCTATTTTATATAACAAATACCTAAGAAAATTTGGCTCTAAAAATTATTATTAGACATATATTAAATAGTATTTAAACTTCCACACAAAATATTTTTATGAATATATGTTGGGTAAGTATGTGCATACTATTCTAAATACAACCAAAATAGCCTCAAGGGAGAAAGGTCAACCCTTGGAAGATGAACCACCATTTACATTAGCACTCCAATTAGAAACACTACATATCACATTATTATGGTGGCCCTTGAAGCTCAATATAGGTAGAGTTTGTGGTTCTGAAAAAACATTCACAATCTTGCCTAGTTGCATGCAGGAAAAGGCCTCCATCCCAAAATCTTTCCTTCGATGTTTAAAACAAAAATAAATTTCCACCACAAAGAAATTTGAGTTTGCTTAATTAAAAATGCACTTATAGTGACGAGTTAATGAAATTGAGGATGGACAATTGAGGATGTGCATTGATATATCTTATGCCAATTTTGAAAGGTGTCCCCTCCTTCACATATCATTTAACATAGTTAAAATCAAACAAAAGTTCACCCTTACATGTTAGAAGCAAGTTGTCATTTTCAACTAGGAAATTACAACATTAAATGCTCCTATCATTGTGTAAGCTATGTCTGCTAATCAGAATGTGTTGCAGCAAGTGGGGGCTAAAGTTACATGTTACGATTTACCAACCATACAATTGTCATCATGGACCTCTCTATCATATGTTGGTTATCCCTGAGATAATCTTGGAGTTATAATTGATAATCCAAATCAATATTTGAAAGCTATTATATAAGAATCTATAAATAATGACAATAGTCACTGTTATTGCTTGGAACACAATATATGTGGATTGAAAGCCAAGGGTATTGATTGAGAGTTTTACTTTTTGGGAACACATTGTTTGTGATAAAATTAAATATAAATGCTTCATAATACAGATGCGTTTCAAAAATAATTTGTATATCTTATTAGACTTATTTGAATGATAAAGACACTATAGTTGATATTAATATTCAAATCTAAGTTAATATTAATTACAAATAATAAGGGAGACATAGAGATTTATGTGAGCATTAAATTAAATATGAATTATTGAGATTTGAATTAGATATTAGAGTACCATATTGCAATCTCAATAATATGTAATTATAAAATATTAAATGTTGAATTCATATGTATTTTGACATGAGATATTTATCTCTCCAAGCAACGTGTGAATTCCCTAATTCACTTAATAACTATCCTATAATCTTGTGCTTTATATCTGACTAATCCATTTGATAATACTAAACATTATTAATCTTAGTAATATCATTTGATAAATTTTAATGTAAATAGATATTCAATATTATTAATATAAGTTTTAGTGGAATTCTTAATTTAAATATTAATTTAATAATTTATTATTAATGAATAAATGGTCAATATTTCCTTATCAACAATAATTTTATTAATTTTAAGTGTTGTCATAAATACAAACTTAGAAATTACACGAGCTAATAATTTTATTGGGGTTAAAATCTCATAATACTGTTAAGATTAGAAATGTGGATAAATAGAATAGTCCAAGTTATATTTCTTTAACATTAAATTATTATTTAAAGTAAAGATATTTTCTTGGCTTTTGTAACATCTCCCTTAGAAAAGACTACAATGTCAGATAGATTTATATTCATCTTTACTAATTTTAACAACATAAATAATGGGACATAATGTCTTCATTAATGAATTCTTGATTTACACTAATTATAATGCAGTCTTCAAGTAAGGTAGGTTAGTCTACTGATAGATGTTATTTGATTTATGTGTATGCATGTACATACATTGAGCATATACACATACTTGTAATGGATTACTTGTCAACCTACTTAAATAAGGTTATATTAAAGACGCGTTGACAAAATTTTAGGCGTGCCTAAGGATTGATGGTGAGTAATAAATAGATTTCTCATAAAATCTTATATAGTATGCATGTCGACAAAACATATTTAATGCTACTTGTGTTAGCTAGCATGAGATTATATATGTATGTATGTATGTACGTATGTATATGTGTATGTGTATTTTTCTCCATGTTAGATGATTTTTTCTATAGTTTCAAAACAAAAATCAGATGTACCTATAGTTTTTCTTCATATTACTTTATGTTATTCTATTCTCAAATGCATATTTTGAAGTCCATCCTTGCAACTCATTTTTTGGTATAAATTGTAACTCACTCTCTCTAGATGAATACCTTATTGTAATGTGTTTTCTTAGTTGCTTCCATGGTGTAATATTAAGCATAACTAAGAGTACACAATCTATTGCACTAGATACTAGTGTGCCTAAATTTCCCCTTATCATTTCTTCCTTTTTAAATATTTACCCCATTCTTTAAGATGTCTTATAAAGTAACTTAATCTCAAGTAATGAGACATTTTTATATGATAAATCTCCATGGTAATGTTGTACAGTATCATGACACAATAAAGATTCCCACTTTTTGGTCATATTGGAGCAATAAAATCAACATTTTTTTCTTGATCATAAATTTTGGACAGATTTAGTAGTTAAACCATTACAAATTTAAAGATGATGCAAACTAGTGATTTTGTGAGTTTTTTTTTTGCATACTCATAGATATATAGATAGAACCCATGATGTCGATGGAATAATAGGTTTATCGTAGAGTTTATATAGACGATGTCTTATATATCATGAGACTACAAAATGACTTTTTACATGTCTACATATCAACTTATTACATATTGATGAAGAGATGTGTTACACATCGCCTTATTACATATTGATGTAGAGATGTGTTACACATTGCCTTATTACATATTGACCTCAAGACTACACATTGACCTATTAGACATGAATGTTACACACGACAGGAGCAAACGAAAGTTTGGTCTTGAGCAAATCATAAATGATATTGTAATTTACCTGCTAAGTATTTCCAAGTATGGACATCTCGCCTTTAGCCCCTTCACTAGTATATGCCAAGTGTAAGGCCCACCCCGTTTCCACCTTTTCCTTGACAGTTTGATGTCGGAGGATTAAGGGGTGTTGTAGTATCTGGATGATTGGTAAATCCCTAACAGAATTGTACCTCGAAATAGACCTATATATTGTACCTTCATATCAGGTCCTATCAACTAAGTGTCGCAATGACAGAGGTGATATCTCTAGGTTATTAATTGTGAAAGTGAATCTTGGATGCAGTATGTTACCCTGCAGATCATAGATCTAGCTAGACTATTAAGGTTCCATTGAGTACTTTTGTCGAAAAGATTTGATTCGAGAAGTCGAGATGTAAATGCCAAATTAGTTATGTCTTAAGTCTTAAGTTTATCTTGGATTTAATTAATAGTTGATGTGATGATTCTAGTAACTCCTATGAGGAGGATGAGTAATGTTTTGACGATGTATTATATGATTATACCATAGTGATGTTCTAGTGATATTATTAGAACCCTGAACAAGGATTTGTTAGATCCTAGACTAATAGGATTATTCTGCATTTTGTTTTCCTAGATTGGGAAATTTAATCATACTTGTGATAAGAATTTTATAGGACCCGACTGTTATGGTTACCCCTTACCGATGTTGAACCATCGATTTATCTTAAATGTTATACTAAGGAAAATTGAGATACTTGGACTCATTTGATTTACTGTTATGTTATGATGGACATGTTAGACTATACATTTTGTCGACTCTGTATGTGGATCCATGATTAGTGGATTTGGATTTGATCATGTTAGACTTTATTATTATCTTCATTTTTTGAGAACTTGAAGATTATCTTATAATGATGATAGATTATGGATGATCTTGATTTCAATTGAACTATGAATTGAATTATGCAAATTAAATTATGAATTATATATGCAATTGAAGTATGAATTGAGTTATGTAAATTGAATTTATTTGATGTGATTATTGAATCCTATATGATTACGTGCAGATAATTGAATTATGACATTTCATTCTATGTGATTGAATGTTCAATTGAATTGTGTAAGATCATTACTTGTTGTGTGATTTCATGTATGCAATTGAGTTATGAATAATGTGTGGATATTACATCTTATAGGTTTATATGTGATGGTTTTCTTCCTTGAATTACTGATGCTGCATTAAGGTTTTTGCAGGTGGAAGGACCATGGAAATATTCGGGGAAACCACATTGAATGCTTGTGCTATCGGTAAAGCCAAGGCCCCGTCTAATGAAGAGACCAGGGCCTCGTTGTGAAGTGTTTTATTTTGTAACCGTAATGTGAATGTATGTGTAGGATTGTTAAGTGTTGTAATATGTTGGACATACCTTAATTGTGATGTTAATTATGTGAGTGTCACTTGACACTAGAGTTATTTGTTAACTAAGGTATGTCGTGTGATTGGAGTGCGAGAGCAAGTCCTAGAAGCTTCCTAGAGGGGGTATTCTAAGTGCATCCTCTTGTCTTAGGACCCCTAAGTGAAGTCATACCTTACATTTTCGTGCATTAACTAAACCATGGCTTTTGGAGGGTTAAATGGGACCCTAGGGGGTAGTTTCATGCTTTTTAGGTAGCCCATTCCTTGTACCCATAGGTTAGGGGTAATTTAAGCATGGGAGAAGCCATATTTTGACCTTTTTGTCCCCTCCAATAGTGCCCATTTAATATTGAACGAATTTGCAACTTGCATCATGGACCCAGAAGTACTTCCTAGGACCATCTTTATGAGGGTTGTGGAGAGTTGGTAGGGGGTCCCTTTTTAGTAGAACTTTTAGAGGGGTTTGGGTTGTTCACCCACTCTCTACCTTTAGAGATCACTAAACTTGGAGAAGGGAAAAGCTGAGGATAGAAGAAGGAGAAGGCTCAAAACTTCATCATTTTGCATTGGATCATAGGTTGGAGGATCTTGCTCTTCATTTCTCTCATTTTTGTTGTAGTAGTTGTATGTTTTGTGTATTTGTTCTTTGGCTCCCCATGGTTGGTCATGGAGGAAGCTTGCATTTCTTATTTGTTGTGTTTTAGTTCCCCATGGTTGGTCATGGTGAGAGCAAGCATGTATTGTGTTTTTCTTGTAATTGGATTTGGGGGTTGTTTACTCTTGGATTCACTCACCCTTGGGAGGGAAGAGCAATCAAGAGGGGGTGTGGGAAATGGAGGCAACTCCATGTGTAGAGTCTCCTCCATGTGTGGGGAAGGATGAAGCTTGGGTGAGTGATTTTCCCCAAGTAACCTTGCATATAGCCCATGAGGCATTGGGGTTATAAGGAGGGAAGATTGGCCATGTGAGCCTTGTTGTGATAATGTGCTTATTTGGGTCCATGTGTGGCCTTGTTTTGATATTGAGCATATTTGGGTCCATGTGTGGCCTTGTTTTCATGCAATGGTTATCTCCATGGGTTGTCCACCCACACCCCACAAAAGGAGTTCATGGAATTCCTTAGTTATACCCTTGAGGGAATTTTGGGCTCTTGCAATTGTATGTTTCTTGTGAGTGTTTGTATATGAGTGAATGTATCCTATTTGATGTGGTTTCCCCAAGCTCGGGGGTGGCCTCATGAGAGGCCTAGGATGGGAGGTGAGCTCCCATGGTCTTTCCCTTGCCTTGTATATATTTACAGATTTGTGGAAGCTCAAAGAGGAGCTATCATGGAGGTTTTCATCTTTTGGATGGTTGAGAGAAGACATCCCTTTTATTCCATTGTGAATCATTCTTTGTATTTAGATTTCATTTGATGTAAAAGAGAATGTAATGCCTTTCATTTGGAGCTATTGTGAAGATGAAATGGATGAGAGACTGTTATTATCTTGATCTTTCATTGTGTGGAATTATTCATTGCAATGCTTTGTTGAAACTAGGATGTTGTAAACTTTATTGATGTATTTGTAAATGAGTTGAAATGGATTTCTTTATGTTAAGATGAATTCTTGCAAACAGGATAAAAGATCTCTCTCTCTCTCTCTCTCTCTCTCTCACGATAATTGAAAAATAATCTCTCTTTGCAAATGAGTTATCCACAATGATAGATTAAATATTGTAGCAATTTCATTATGCTTCCATATTTGGATTGATATATGAATATCGGAGTATCATATATGATGAACTAAATGTAATGATCATTGAAAACAATCTCTAAATGTGACTCATATCTCACTTTTAGTTCTATAAATTGTAATGGAACAACTATGAACAAATGATCATGTTAGTTTCTACGTGGAAATCTCATTCGGTTGTCAATCAACTATATTTAATCCTTATTGATACACTATCAAATTTAAGACTATAGACTTCCTAATGCAATAATGAAACAAATAAAATGATAATATTCTACTCATTGTTGAGAAGCAAAAAGATAATGTTCTCATACTTAGAAGAATTCTGTTTCATAGAAAATTTGGCTTTCTATTCTCTGGAAATTGTATGGGAAAAGAATTCCCATACAATCTCTTACCACAGTCAATTTTATATATTAAATCCTGCCACCTCAATATATATTAAACAAATAAATTATTAATCTACTTTACCCCCTTACCTTATTTAATATCTTCCCCATAACATGGCACATGTGGAGGGATGTCAAGTCTTTGTTTTAATTCAAACCTTTCTATGAGTCAAGATTGTGTCCTTGAGCTAACACATCATAAACCTTTTTCTGAATGCATTAACCTTCTTGTCTTCAAAACCTGCGCATGCTTCTTCTTGCCCATGCATTAAATTAAATTTGTATGGGTACTATTCCATGTATGGACAAAGTAATGGGACCCACTTTGACTTCCTCTTTCATGTCTCCCACTTCCCCATGCTCAAGTTGGCGCAGGTCATGGAGATGGGCAATAAAACTTGAAATAAATTGCCTTCCCTCCTTTGCTTTGTTTTATGGCTTTAAGTTTGGTGGGCCCAAGTCTTTTTAGGCCTGCCCCCTTCTTATTATAGCCTTTATTCCCCCTTACTTGGTGCCAACTTTGGGGGACTATTTCAACTCCCTTAAACAACCCACCTTTTTTAACTTGCTTTATGATGTTGTCTTTTTCTAAAGGCACGTGGATTGAGGGAGATTCCTAGGGAGCTAGGAAGAGGGATAGTGAGCTAGGCTAGGAAGCTAGGGAGATAGGAAGTAGCTTAGGTTATTTAGGTAGTTTAGTTATTGTTAAGTGAGCTTAGATTGTTAGTTAAATTAGTATTTTGTATTAATGTCATGTTACTAATAATAGTTAGATGTTTGTTGACAATGTTTTAAATATTTATTTTGCTATTTATATATGATGTCATATAACTAGATTTATGACACGCATGTAATGATAATTAATATATTATAATATATTAACTAATTAATAATTATATTAATTAATTAATATATTATAATTAATTTCATATATACAATTTAGTTTTAATCTTTGAATATACATTATTAAATAATGTTTCCTTTAGATTTATTAATTAGTTAATAGGTGCATTGATCTATTGGAATAATGTAATCATTAATTGAATTAATATGTACTCATTTTGAACAGAAATTAGTATAGATGATTATTGAAATTTATATTCAATATTTTTCATTAGCTTCCAATTTAATTTTCATAATCGAATTGGTCTTGAAATTTACATAATTGGAAATGGTTAACCTATCTAAAGAATAACATTATCAATAAACATTCTATTCCTCTTAGATAATCTAAAGGACTAATAGATTAACGTTTGACAAAATTGATCGTCAAGTTGATTAACGAACTTTGATTATATTGAATTTCATCTAGCATCCTTCGGTAAACAACTTGTTGAGGTTTGACCTCTTGTCGCTTTGGGACTTCGTCATTAGCACTTTTGTCCCGCATCGTAAACGTGGAACTTATAACCTTTTAAAAATAATAATTTGTTGGTTGTGTTTTGGCCCGAACTTTTGGGCATTACACCAAGCACAGCACCTCACATCCCCTCGTCGTCCTCCTCATATTCAAAAGAGTTTCATGGGGGCACAATAAACATTACATTTCCTGCAAAATGAAAGGCAATTTAGTGTTCCTTTCGTACAAATCAATTTATTCAGTGCTGCATTTGCTAGACATTATTTTATTCAGTGGGCACTATGTCATCTCCATGGCCATAGCCTTCCGTGCAACTGTCCAATCATAACCTACCCTACCCAATTTCTAGCTGTGCACTCTATAAATTTAGGGAAAGTCAATATTATTAAAATTAAATATTTATTAATAAAAATATACTTTTTAATTAATTTGAATACATTTGTTATGTTTATTCTTTTATAAATGAATATTTTTCATTTTACTAATTGAATTCTTTTTCTTTATTTTAGTTTTTGAGATAGTTCTAAACTTTTACATTAATTATTTGTTAATATATATATATATATATATATATATATATATATATATATATATATATATATATATATATATATATATATATACACATTTTCAATTATGTAATGTCTAATTTTTCTAAAGAAAAACTCAAATACATTTTTTCTCTCTCCCTTCAAACAATAATAATGCCCATATTTGGCCAAGCCAAAGTGTAGTGAAATGGAGGTAAACATGATTACCCTATGATTTTAACATAATTGTTAGAATTTAATCTTTCCTTGGTATATATTTGTATTTAAAGGATAAACCAAGGTATCCTATTGTATTTGTCCTCTAGTCCAAGTGGGAGGACATGTCATATTTGTAATTTTTTTTATTAAGAAAAATAGATATTCCTCCTTATGAGGAATCCTACACTTGTCTCACACACTAGTGAAATGTGGCATACACAGAAATGGGAGTTACAATGTAACTCCTTTCTCACATCTTTATTAAGAGATGGCTCTCCTTCTCTCATGATAAGAGATACTTCTTCTTCTTGATTATTATTGTATGAGCTTGGCTCTCACTCTCTCTCTCTCATTCTTAGACTTTTTGCCACTTTCATTATATCACAGGGGTTTTTTTTATGCTTTTCCCCCTTCAAAATCTTGTCTCCTTTGTTGCTTGGATCTTTGGTGAATGCTCCTAGTTTTTGCATTAATTCATGGTAAATCTTCTTACTCTTATATCATTGAATTAAACAATTTCCTGTCTCTCTTTATTTTGTTATTATTTTAACATGGTATCAGAGCAGGTTGGTTTAATCCATTATTGAGTGTACAGGTGAAGGAGCTACCATATCTTGGAGCACTCCAATATCGGAGACTCTTGAGAGAGTTTATTACTAGTATATAATTTTTTTTTGACTAATCTGATTAAGACAGAAATTTTTTTTTTTTTTTTTTGGGTTTGGCTGGTTTACCGCCAAACCCGGTTTATCTATTGGATACATTATTGATTTGGTTTGTGCAGGTTTGGAGACATTTCAATCTTGGCTCTGTTCTTCATCATTTTTTTTCAAATCTGAGCTCTAATATGTTTAATATTTTCATTGAATATCTTTAATCTAACTCTATTTGCAGGTTTATACTTTGTTCAATCTTTTCTCACCCTTCATTTTTCAGCAGCTCTATCGCTTTGCTATATATCTGTATATCTAACATTTTTATTTGTTGCAAGATTTACATTTTATCTCATATTCATTTTTTTGATATTACATCTCTGATTCATTATCCTTGCTTACGTTCTTCATCTCTTGTAGCATCTATTTTATAATATAATCTCTATTTTTTAATCATAGTTATATCTCTAATTTTTTATTATTATTTCAAGTTTTTTTTAAATCTAATATTTCTGCAGGTTTTAAATCCATTCTTTGTTGCAGATGTATTCTCTGTGATATCTCTGGTTTCTATTTTCTTTTTATATCTCCATCTGTTGTTTTTTATTTCATTTATCTACCTGCAACTCTTTTTTTAAAAAAAACATCTATTCTCATACACAGTCATTTTGTATTCATTTTTATGGATATATAAGAGCGAATATAGAAAATCTGTGATCTGGGTTTTGTGCAGAACCCTCTGATTTAGCTAACTCATGAGCAAATTCTCAATTTTTGCCCTCATTTAAGAGTAATAGAAGGTTCTTTTAAAATGGTTTTTAATAATTTCATTATAAATGTGCATTTCTGGTTTCTAAATGTTTATAGAGTTAAATCATTGTCAGATATAATCTTATGTTTCATATATCTCATTCTCTTAAACAAAAAAATTATTATATTGCCCAGTGTAAATACTTTGTTGTTGAGTTAACCTTTATTGGAAAAGGTTATTTGTAGGTTTTGTTTTTTAATTCTTCTTTATTTTGACTACGTTGGTTGCAAGACTTGTTATGATTGTTTTGAGCTCATGATTATTATGGCTAAATATCTCTGCATAAATCAGTTTTAATGTTTCTTTGCAGACTTATATTAGCTTATTCTTTGGTTTGAGATTCTTTTCTTTGCATGCATATATTAGCTTATTCCTTGGTCTAAGATTCTATTAAGCATTGCTAACTTTAGTTCTAGTTTAATCATTTCTTTCAATCTTTGACTCAGTTCAATCTCTTTTTACATTTGTTCATTTAATCTATCTTTCATTAATAATTTGATCAAATCTTTTATTTCATATTAATTTTGGTTATATCTATTTTAATTCCTTTTTACTCTTAGTTTAAAATTTTATTCATTTAATTCTTTAAATAAATTAATCTTATTGTCATATTTAAGTTTTTATTATTAAATTGATAATTCATTAATAAGTTTCATTAATAAATTGTTAAGTTTATTATTAATAAGTTTATTAATTAATTATTAATAAGTGTTATGAATAAATTATTAAGTTTTATTGTTAAAATTAAATTTTGTGTTTATATAATTTAAAAATTTACGTGTAATAGTTTAATTTTTCTTTCTCACCTTATTTTTTCTAATCAAAATTCTTGTTCTACTTTTAAATTTTCCCTAACTAATTTTGTTTCATCATTAATGATCATTTAAATTTGAAATTTAACTTTTGGGGATATTTGTTTTCTTTGTGGTATCTTAAATTATTATAATTTTGTTTCATCATGTCTACATCAATGCCGTAATTTAAACTCACTAGTTCCAATTATACTGTTTGGAGGTCACACATGTTTGATTTTAAAAATCTCAACACCTTTTGGATATTGTGTCTTCACCAAATTTGAAACTGACATCCACCACTCCTTAGGCTGACCAGGATTCCTGGCGGTTGAAAGATGAGGAAGCATTTGGTCTAATTGGATTCTCATTAAATCTAAATTTATATCATCTTATCTCAGATTTTACTGCGGCTCATCAAGCTTGGCATGTCTTGGAAAACACATTTCAAACTTACGAGAAACCTATTCCCCTTATTAATCAAGCAAATCAAAACTCTACACTGCACTGTGACATTATGTATCCTTTAAATGATTTTCCTATTTGGGATGACCCATGTGATGATGTTTGTTTTGGGGATGATCCCCTCGCTTCTTATTTTCCTCATAGAGATAACATGTTACAGGTTGATGATGTTTCTTATACTTCTTTTGCTTTAGAACAAGAAGATGCAATTATTAATACGTTTATCAATGTCACCTTGCCCTTATGTATTACAAGAGATTATGTTCCTATTTGCTCCAAAGTAGATCATGAATTTCGTGACACTCAAATGGTTATTATGGAGGACCAATCTCCTTCCCTAAACTCTAATCTTCTTGATGATATTATTGATGGTGATTGTCCTATTTCTATTCTTTATTATGTATCTAGTAATGAATCCATTTGGTTTACAAAACTTCTTTATGATGAAATTACATTTGATGATTCACATTTAGCTTCTATTGATTCAATTTTAGGAGGAAATCCCAATAATGGGAGATCCCCTCATGGTTCTTGTTTTTTTGTAGATTCAGGTGATCTTTCTTGGACAAGTAACAACGAACAATCTCAAAGTTTACTTACAAATTTGGGCCTATATCCACAAACACCTACACTCTTGCATTACGAAAATCAAAGGAATCCTATTTCAAGATCCAAGCATTTATCATTGCACCATCACCTCATATCAACACAAAGTGAAGAAAAACAATTTTTCCTCCTCTACTACAAGAAGGATAATCCAGTTGCAGATTTTTGTAATACCCCAAGTAAAGATTAAAGGGGGGTGTTAGAATTTAATCTTTCCTTGGTATATATTTTTATTTAAAGGATAAACCAAGGTATCCTATTGTATTCATCCTCTAGTCCAAGTGGGAGGACATGTCATATTTGTAATTTCTTTTATTAAAGAAAATAGATATTCCTCCTTATGAGGAATCCTACACTTGTCACACACTAGTGAAATGTGGCATACACAGAAATGGGAGTTACAATGTAAATCCTTTCTCACATCTCTATTAAGAGATGACTCTCCTTCTCTCATGATAAGAGTTACTTCTTCTTCTTGATTATTATTGTATGAGCTTGGCTCTCACTCTCTCTCTCTCTCTCTCATTCTTAGGCTTTTTGCCACTTTCATTATACCACATGAGTTTTTTTTATGCTTTTCCCCCTTCAAAATCTTGTCTCCTTTGTTGCTTGGATCTTTGGTGAATGCTCCTAGTTTTTGCATTAATTCATGGTAAATCTTTTTACTCCTATATCATTGAATTAAACAATTTCCTGTCTCTCTTTATTTTGTTATTATTTTAACAATGATCAGCCCATGCCACTCATGTAGTTGAATTTTATTTTCCCAAAAATTAAAGGCTTACTAAGGGATTTAGATCCTCAATTCTAGGTTAGACCATCAAGCTCATATGATGAAAATATAAATCTAATCATCAAGAATTATTACCAAGAATCATAATTATAATGTATAAATTAGTGTGAACTAAATATTTGTAAATCTTCTATACCATAAGAATTAGTTTCACTCTTAAAATTTCACATTTAAAATAACTAATTTCTCTTAAAGATTTCATTTGGAGTAATTCATTTAGCTTGGAGAGGTTAAATATTAAATTGTATGTGATAAGTTGTATTACTTTCTTTAGAAAATATTTCTCACAATGTGAAAGAATCCCAAAAGTAATAGCTTTCCATATACATAAATATATATATGTATGTGTGTGTAAAATTCCTAGCTAGACTCTATCTATGACTCACACTTCATAGGAATTACCTCTAACCATGTTTTAATAGTGCACCTAAATTAACTTTCATTCATTGATACAAACTCTGCACATGTTGTCTTGTCTAGTGAGTGTTTTCCAGTGCCTCATTTATCCCTTTTTTTCACTCTGTACTCATCCATATATCCTATAGTGAGTAATCAAGAGAGGTCTTCATTTTCTTGATTTGGATAGTAATGAAAGAGTGTTTTTATATCTTTGTCTTGTTGAAGCTCACCACCAACTTTTGATAAGAGCTTTGTCAATTTGACTATCCAATTTTTATCAAGGAAGGACATACCATCTTTAGTTTTGTCGTGATCAATATCAATAAAGTGAATTTATATCAATAAGTCAATAAAGGCAATTCTATGAGTCATGTACAAAAAGAAAAAAATAGAACTAAATAATGTAATTAAATGACCTATCATTATTTTTGTTAGTGTTATTGCACATGTATTAGTTCACTCCATTTATTTTAGATCTGAAATAAAAATTCTTAGTTGATACAGGTAAAAGCACCTAGTGCATAGATAAATTTTAATGTAAATAGATAAAAATATTTGTTAGAGAAGCTTAGATATTTGATTGTATTTGAAGCACATAAACTTCACCATGTCATTTGTGATTCATTCGTCATGGCACCTAGTTGATACAGGTAAAATTTCTAAAGCATGCCTTGATAAACTAGTGCTATTGAAGAAACTCCTAGAGTGAGATCTAATCAAGAGTAGCTCAAAGTTGCTTGATAAGATCATGTAGTCACTAGCTTACCTAGTTGCCAGTTTAGGTTCTCGAGGATGATTAGGTTGAGGAGGGGGTAGAACCACATGAGTTTGATTAACATTATCATTATTCTTCCAATTTTTATAGGTATGAGAAACAATATTATATTACTCATTCCTATATCGGGAGAACTCTACAAAAATATATGAATTTCTACCCCCTCATGATATATCGTGTGTATACTTTACCTTCTTAGGAAAAGGAATAGAAACAATCAACAAATGATCGATCTCTTAGTCTTTGAAGGCACTACTAAGACTACAATAACACTCATAGACTCATTGGGCCTCATCAAAGGGTTCCTCTCACATGGAATGTATTTGGTAGACTCTAACCATAGTAGGCCATATCTAGGAAATCATTAAAGGATTTATCTAATATGTCAAAGTTATCCTTAGAGAATGCCTTTTAAAATGCATCAAAAATGATATCTGACATATAAACATTCATGTAGGGCTCACCAAAATGTAGACCAAGATATTTTCTAACTTTCATAAGAGAAAACCTTCCTTACACTACCTCACTTCTACTAGTATGCAGAGCTAGGGGAAAGTTTTAATCTAACTAAATTAACTATAATTTTACTTAAATAAAATGAATAATCTTAGATAAGCTAAAGACAAGATGTAAAGAATCAAACTATTACAAGTATCTTATGATTATGAAGGAAAATATAGAAAATAAGCTAATAAATCCTAAATTACTATAGATATGGATATTCTGATTATAGAAGTGAGAAATGATAATCTGTTTACTAAATGAGTGCGAAGATCTTAGCCTCAAATTATAGAAATATACATGGATGTCTTTGTGTCATGTTGTATTCCTATTCACCATAGAATAGAAAAACCATAGTTTTCTTTAGATAATCTAGAACCCATGACTTGGGTACTCGTTCATCACCTACACACATAGAAATAGGGAAAAGTGTTGGGGCCATATATAGAAGTTTGGCTCATTTAAACCCCTGCTTTGGTGTTCCTACCTCCATAGACAACTTGATAGATAGATATGATAAACCAAAATGAAGATAAGTAATATAAATAAATCCATGCTTAATGGAGGAGAACCCATACTACACAAAAGACAAGTAATAAGAATGAACCTCACTTGAGGAAGGAAATTTCTTATTGCACAAAGTTCATTTGTGTAGTAAAAAAAAACCCCGCTTAAGGGAGGAAGACCCTTATTGCCAATTAGAATGATAATTCAAGAGCATTTGGATAGATAAGGAGCTAAATCATGATCTCAGTGCAACAAAAAACATCAGAATCATAGACGGCTAGCTCATGATATGAATGATTAAGTGAAGCATACACCAAGGAACCTAGAATATGATTAAATTGATATGAGCTAAAGTGCATAAATTATGTGAACCTAGAATATATTAAATTTATTAAGTGAACCTAGAATATGTTTAAATTGATATGAGCTAAAGTACATAAATGCAATGTAAATATCTTCCCTAGTGTGATAGAGTAAATCCCATATGAAAATGCAATCAATGTGTTATTAAAATCACGTAACAAGTATATACATTAAGCACAAACATGTAGATCTAAAGATAACATGAAACCATACCTAATCTTGAGAGAGAGAGAGAGAGAGCCAATCATTAGTTGGTGATATCTTAGTCATCATCACAATCCTTTTGAAGCTTCATGTTGATGTTATGATTAAGTAAAAATAGGATTTGAAAGGTCCCAAAACCTTATACAAAAGGATCAGAAGATAAGTATTACTGATCACCCAGAGATAGTAGATATCAACAAAAGATCAGGGGCATACGTCTCAACAAAAGACATAAGAGAAAGACCGCACAACAGTCAGAAACAACAAAGAGAAAGCACAAACAGAGAATGACCACAAAAAAGACAGCATGAAGAAACTAGTTGAAATCCATTAACTCATTAGCCTGAACGACTAAGAGATCCATGTTGCCAGTTGTAGTTTTCAGATCTTCCAGATCCATATCTTTTTTCTTAGTGCTAGCCCCGGTCCTGGTACCAATTCTTGTGTTATCTTTGATGTCCTTGATCTCCTCACCTCTGGTAGTCTCCAGCTTCTCAACAAGAATCTTACTCTAGTCAGCAGAGGCTTTCATAATTTGGATACTCTGCTCACTTATCTTGTTGAGGGTCATTTCCATTCTTTGAACTTTGTCTTCCAAATAAGTAATCCTTTCCTCATACCTCCTAATGTCAACATCTTTGCTAACCTTGTTTAAATTTTGTTCCAACTCCATAACCTTACAATAATATACAAATGAATTTAAGAGAGAATTTTGTTCCAGCTCCATGCTGATGTTGAAATAATATACAAATGATTGATTTTCTTGAGGCTCAAGCTTTGTAATTTATTTTATTTTTCCAAAATTAAGTGTGAATCTTACTTTTATACCTAATAGGATGAGTGAGCTGACTGTAAATCCTAATCCTCTACCAAATCACTGCGACGGGGACCCAATTTAAATTTTCGCTAAAAAATTAGGCTATAGAGCATTTGAAACATTTTGTACCTAGGAATAGAACATTTGAAACTTTTTTTTTCAACTCATTTTAGGCCCAAATCAAGACTATGGATCTTGAGAGATTAGGGGATAGGGGATTAGAACTGACAACTAGCTTCTAGGTTAGGATAGAACACTACTTAGGTGATTACAATTTAAGATGGTACACATTGTAAGAGTCATACATACACTCAACGTCCAAAGATATCCTATAAAAATATAAATAAACCTTCTATAAAAGAGTAGAAAAAATGTATTACTTGACCCTTCAATGTTCATACCAGTAGCTTCCACAATGATGTCCTCTGTAACCTCTATTAACTCATTTCCCACAAGAACCATTCCATTCTTCCAAGTTTTAAAGATCTGCTTTGACACAGTAGGCTTTCTACCATGCAATCTCTCCATAAATCTCACCATCCCACCTTTCTTCAAAATATCCCACACCTCCTTGTTCTATTTCCAGTCCTCACAGTTTATCAATTTGAATCTCTTCTTACTACCACCCATGTTATCTCTCTGATAGCCCTTCACAGTATCACTGTAAAAACTCCAACCACCATTGTAAATAAAACTGGCTTCACTAAACTTTGCAAATATTACCCAGAATCCATGCCAAATTAGAAGCATCGTCACCAAGTTGTACTTCCCATAGAAAAGGAAATAATGAAACCTCAACTTGTAATCAATAATCATCATTAAAAATACCATTTAACACACTTTCTACCTGCTCCGTAAATGGTCACTATCTATTAATGATTTCACCACAAAAGGAAGATCACTCTTGTCATTCCATGTCGTCATCTTCTCCAACTTGCAAGCCACGTTAGCAACCTAGTCAACAAGGGCATTCGTTTCTCTAAAATTATGTGTGATGACACATTCTTCAAATGAGCTAATTAGGAGTTGATCCTTTTGCATAATATTATGGATAGTCCATGAGGGGTTAGAGTCCTTATTTAAACATTTAATAATGTTTAAAGAATCACCTTCAATCCAAAGTTTCCTACAACCCTTCTTCTTAGCCAGAATTAAGCCATGGAGGGCCGCATTAGCCTCTGCAACATGATTAGTTTGGAAACCTAAACGAATGGCTCTTAGAAATTTGTAAATACCATGCTCATCTCTTATCACCATGCCACAACTAGCCACCCCTGGGTTCCCTTTCGAGGCACCATCAAAGTTAACCTTCATCCACCCATTAGGAGGGCAATCCCATCTAACATGTTCACTATAGTTGATTTTCTTACTTCCTTCATATTTTATAGGATAATATTTATTTCTTATTTTATTAGATTAGCATGGGAAATGATTAGTACCCATTACATAGCCTCTATAAAAAGCCACATAAAAAGAAAGCAAAATGGACTCAAAATAAGTGAAATCAAACATAAAAAATAAAGGGTCTTAAGGCTAACAAAAAGGTAGAAAACAAACATATAATATTTATTTGTATTTTTGGATCTTGGAATGAATAATTTTTAGAAATTTCTCATATGCCATGTTCAAATTTATTTTCTTAATGCCTTTTCTTGATTTGTATATTAGTTTTTGAATGGATGGTAACATCCAACAAAAATAGATGTATCGATAGTCTTTATTCATATTATTTTATGTTATTATATTCTCAAATGTATATTTTGAAGTCCGTCCTTACAATTTATTTTTTGGTATGAATTGTAACTCATCCTCTATAAATGAGTACCTTATTTTAGTGAGTTTCCTTAGTTGTTTCCATGCTGTGATGTTGGATATAATTGAAAGTACATGAAATCTATTGCATTGCACGCTGGTGTGCCTAAATCCTCCCTATCATTTCTTCCTTCCCAAATATCTACCCCATTCTTTTAGATATCTTATAAAATAACTTAATCTCAATTAAAGAGGTATTTTCATATGGTAAATTCCAATGGTAATGTGGTCTAATGTCATGATACAATTTAAAGAGTCCCACTTTTTTGTCAAATTAGGATAATAAAATCAACACTTTCACCATATCATCATTTTTGGACACATAGTAGCTAAATCATTACGAGTTTGAAGATGATGTAAACTAGCAATTTTGTGAGTTTTTCTGCAAATTCCAAATATGTGAGTTTTTCTGCAAATTCTAAATAGATGGATAAATAGGTAGGTAGGTAGATAGATAGATAAATAGAACCTATGATGTCAATGGAATCAAAAATTCATTGTCAAGGCTATATAGACAACTTATTACATATTGATGTACACATCGCCTTATTATATATCGACCTCAAGACTACACAGAGACTACAATTTTAAAGGACCTTTCTCCTTTGAGATCACAAATTGTCACAGATGGCAGGAGAAAATGAGAGTTTGTTCTTGCCCAAATCATAAATCATATTGAAATTCTGGTGCTGAGTATTTCCAAATATGGATATTTCACCTTCAGGCCCTGCACTAGAATATGCCAAGCATAGCAAGTGACGTCTGTGATCTTTCATGGATACAAGCGAGTTCCATGGAGGCACAATAAATGTTGCATTTCTTGCAAAATGAAAGGCAATTCATGGAAGCTTTGATATGGGTAGGCTACTTTTGTAGCAAAGATCAGATCCTAATGTTAATGTTGCGTCCTCTTGCCATGGCTTGCAACCTTTCCATCCATCTTTTTCTCCTCTCCAGTGATAGCTACATTCGATGAAGCTTTGTCAAGTTGTGGGCTTTCATCAGTGGAGACAGAGCAGACTCTCGTGGGATCAATTTGACTCGGTAATAACTGGCCACCCTTCCTCCATCGCAATAGTTAATGGAAAGGGAGTATAAGAGGATTATAATTAGGACTAAGCTCAAAATGCTTAGTGCAACCATGATTGCACATGACCTTACTTTAGTACTGGAATCACCTTGATGGACTCTGATTATTATTAGAAAACCCCTAATCAAAGAACAAAGCAAACGACATTGGTGCTTGTTCTCAGTTATGCTTGACCAACATATATCTTTTGCTGCAAGCTTGTCTTGTTTATAGATAGAACCAGTTTTAACTGTTACTTTGCAATGCGAAAAACATATGACGTTTGTTAGTTTGTGGTTAGTATTATGAAGTGGCCCACTTACTAGCAAATCATATCTTTAGCTATGATTCTTCATTGGTTCATTGCAGTTTTTCATTTGTCATTTATTTTATCCAGTGGGGCACTTATTATGAAACTTTATCTTTACCTATGATTGCTCACTGTCTCTTGCACTCTTTCATTTGTCATTTATAGTGGAACACTTAGTTGATATTATTTTATTCAGTGGATCACTTAGAATATATTATTCTATTCAGTGGGGCACTTATTAGAAAACCTTATCTTTACCAATGACTACTCATTGAACTTCACGCAACCTTTCATTTGTCAATTATCTTATTGAGTGGGACACGTAGTTGATATTATTTTATTCAGTGGGACACTTAGAATATATTATTTTATTTAGTGGGGCACTTATTAGAAAATATTATCTTTACCAATGATTACTCATTGTTTCATGCAACCTTTCATTTGTCAAACTTTATCCAGTGGGGCACTTATTATTATGAAGTGGCCCACTTACTAGCAAATCATATCTTTAGCTATGATTCTTCACTGGTTCATTGCAGTTTTTCATTTGTCATTTATTTTATCTAGTGGGGCACTTATTATAAAACTTTATCTTTACCTATGATTTGTAGTCTTTCATTTGTCATTTATCTAATTCAATGGGACACTGAGTTGATATTATTTTATTCAGTGGGGTATTTATTAGAAAATCTTATCTTTACCAATGATTACTCATTGCTTCATGTAGCCTTTCATTTGTCATTTATCTTATTGAATGGGACACTTAGTTGATATTATTTTATTTAGTGGGTACTTATTAGAAAATATTATCTTTATCAATGATTACTCATTGCTTTATGCAGTCTTTCATCTGTCATTTATCTTATTCAGTTGGGCACTTAGTTGATATTATTTTATTCAGTGAGACACTTAGTACATATTGTTTTATTGAGTGGGGTACTTGTTAGAAAATATTATCTTTACCTATGATTACTCACTTCATGCAGTCTTTCATTTGTCATTTATCTTATTGAGTGGGGAACTTAGTTGATATTATTTTATTTAGTGGAGCACTTAATATATATTATTTTATTAAATGGGGCACTTTGTATATATTATTTTATTCCGTGGGGCACTTATTAGAAAATTTGATCTTTACCTATGATTACTCACTGCTTCATGCAACCTTTCGAGAATAAATCTTGGTGCTCACGTGTATGTGTATTATTGTTGCATTTACTTTTTCAGTTTAGTATTTTGTTTTCAGCAATAAGTTTGAAGTTAAAGTTTAAAGTATTCAATATTGGAATCGACTGATTCACCCCCCTCTCACTTGATTAGGACATTGTTATTCTTATAGAAGTTAGTATGGTAGGTTAGTTTAGTTGGAGCTAGTTAAGTTTTGGTATGAGAGCTCAAATGACCTTAGGGGCTAATATAGTCCTCGTAGGGGAAAAAGAGTTCAAAGCTGTAAAAAAAACCTCAATATGTGAGAAAATGGCTAAAAATGAGCTGAAAATAGCTTAGAAGTTTTTTATACAACATTTTAGGTGATTTGGAGTGATCTGGGAAAGTGGAAGAACACTTAGGAAAAATTGCTAAAAAGTTGCTCAAAAGTTGTCATGACAACTTTTTTTCCTAAAGGGACCGACCAAGGAGTTAGGTCTAATGGAGGTCCTAACCACCTAAAACTGGTGAAAATAAGCTATTTAAGCCCCAAATGGCTTGAATACCGAGACTGATGAAGTTTTTTTTTACTGGCACCAAGCAATCAACATTCTATTATAGTCAACTCAGACAGAGTCCATTATTTCATTACATCCTTAAGAGATAATAGATTAGGTTTTTGATTTTATTGAAGGGATTTGTTAAGAATCATTAGTGTGTTTCAATTGTGTATTGGTTTTTGTATTTTTTTATACTTTCAATAGCTTAGGTGTAATCTTTTTGTTTTAGCTAGTTTACCAGCCTGTATATAGTAGTGTGCGGAAACATGGCTCCTCATAAAATACCACCATGTGTTCATCACAACCTATTGGGACATGGAAGTTGAAGGTTTGGAAATGATCTTGGCCATTTTTTTAATCTTTCCCTAGGCAAGCACAGTCATTGCCTGACTAGGAACAAGGAGGTGAATTGTAAGTTTTCTTGCAACGGTGACTATGAAGATGAAATCCAAGAATTTGGAGATAAGAATGGAAATGAAACAAATCCCTGATAAAAATATAGAGGCTTGACCAATACATTTGGTAATCATAACCTTATTGTGAATAGGGAGCTCCTAGAAGCCACTAAAACCCTCACTAAACCCTTCTAGTTGAGTTAGGGTACTGTACGGATGCTTAGGAACACAAGACCCAAAAAATGTCTTAGGGTTTCCTAAATGACCAAAGAATCCATTCAATTTTTTTGGAAAGTCCTTTAGGATCCATTTGCAAAAAATCCTAAAAAATCGGATTAGGAGACCTAATTGGGGGCTTTAGGGCTACAAGGCCAAAACAAAGAATTTGATGAGATTGGTAAGAAACTATGGGAAAGATCTCGATGAAATGTGTCAAGAATTGAACATAGACAAGTATTTGATTACCTCCACACCCCTAAAAGACTTGCCACTTTCTTTGGAGGTAGAGTATACTTGGAATAAAGGAAGATAGCATGAGAAGGAATACTTGAACATTGATAGGTTACCTGGGAGTATGAGAATATTTTTCTCTATGTGGGGATATTGAGAAAGTACTTAGGAGACAAGGAGGCACCTTATTGAATCCATGATCAATTATTTGGGGAGTTGGAGAGTTGGGAGCCTAAATGGTCTTGACAAGAGAGTTGAAAACCTTGTTTGATCCTATCTAATTGGTATCAGAGCCTCAAAAGATTGGGCTAGAGGATAGTTGATGTTGTATTCAAGTGAGTCTAGGTATATTCTTCAAGGATGGTGTAAAATTATAAGTTGGCCATGAAGGTGGAAGAGCCAGAGGAGGAGAATAGACTCCTTAGAGAAAGACTAGTAGAGATATAAAGAAAACTTGGTGTAGTGGAGACTGAGACTAAATTGGTTAGAGAAAAAGTTAGAGAGGTGGAAGACAAGGGTAAAGAGTTGGCAAAGAAAGACAATGTCCCTCAACCAGACCTTGTTTTAGAAGAATAACCATTCTTGAGAGCATTAAAATCCATGAGTGGCAAGTATTTGGAAGGAATACCACTCTTTAGTGGGAAGATGGAAGCAAAGATAGTTATGGAATGGATTGAAGGCATGGAGAACCATTTTGAATGTGAAGGCATCAATAAAGACCAAAGAGTCAAGGTAGAAAAATAAAGGATGAGGGGAGATGGGATCACATGGTGGAAATTTGTGCAATATGAAAAGATAAAAGAGGGAAAGAACCCTATTGCTAATTGGAAAGGTATGGTGGGAAATATTAGAGACACCTACCTACTAGATGATTATGAGGTGCAACTACATAACAAGAGACAAAAATTAAGGCAAAAAGACCTTGAAGTGAGTGTGTATATAGAGGAGTTCCATAAACTATGTCTTAGATCACATGTGATGGAGGAGGAAAGCCTAAAGGTGTCTAGGTATCTGAATGGCCTAAGGTGGAACATCTAAGAAGATATAAGTCTCTTGAGCCCAAGAATAATCCACTAATGTGATTGATTTTCTAGCCCAGCTGAGACACCATTGAAGGTACACCTCTTCCAAGACCGACTAAACTGGGGGAGGTGATAGTTGGCCCCCCTCCTACCGGTGACCGCAACCAAAGGAAAGGTGAGGCAGAGCTTCCCACCCAGAATGCTTCACCATTATTTTCACACTGAATGTTTCTGTGGCCATGTCTCCAGTTGTTGTTGCACCATCTCCGTATGAATACAAGTAGCCACAATTGTTGGGAGGGTTGCAAAAATCTAAGACCAACCTAGTAAAAAATTTGGTGTTGCAAGAAACATTCAAGTGTAGGTGGAAGATGCATGGGGATTGTATAAGGGATCTTGCTAGGATAACAGATTTGGCATTTGGGTCCACATTGCAGCCAAATGAGGTCACTGCCTGTGTCGAGGATCAAATGTTGTGGCACTAGATTGGGATGCCTTATGCCCATTTTCATGAGGAATCCACCATCTATTGCATTTACTAGGATGTTAAAGTTGCATCCTCTTGCCATGGCTTGCAACCTTTCCTACCGCCTTTTGCTCCTCTCCAGTGATAGCTGCATTCGCTAAAGCTTTGTCAAGTTGTGTTCTTTCATCAGAGGAGACAGAGTAGACTCTCACGGCATCAATTCCACTCTGTAATAACTGGCCACCCTTCCTCTATCGCAATAGTTATAGGAAAGGGAGTATAAGAGGATTATGATTACGACTAAGCTCAAAATGCTCAGTGCAACCATGATTGCACAAGACCTTACTTTCGTACTGGAATCTACTTGATGGACTTTGATTATTATTAGAAAACCCCTAATTAAAGAACAAAGAAAATGACATTGGCCCTTGTTGGGTGAAACCACAATAGTGGGTTATACTTTTTGGGAGGAACGAATTCGGCCTGAAAAGTGAATTCAGCCAAAAATTCGTTAATCACTTTCAATAGAAATGATAATGTACTTTCGATCATAAGTACTAAACTTACGATCAAAAGTCCTTAGACATAGGACTTTCGATCAAAAGTCTTAAGTAACTTTCGATTGCTTTAGTTACTTAAGAACTTTCGATCGAAAGTCTTTAATTAGGGTTTAAGTTTTGGCGAAAATATAATTGCCGAAAGTGACTTTCACTGTCACTTTCGGTGAAGGTGAAACCCGTGGATGGCTTCTGAATTTGTAAATATATGCATATATATATATGTATATATACATGTATACATGTGTATATGTGCATATATATGTATATATACATGTATACATGTGTATATATACATATATATATATATATATATATATATATATATACACATGTATACATGCATATATACATGTGTATATATGTATATATATATATACATGTACATACATGTGTGTATATATGCATATATATGCACATGTATATGTGTATATATATGCACATGTGTATATATTATATATAGATTTTTGTTTATTTAAAGTTTGTGATATACATGTGTATTGATTAAATATATAGTTTTTTCATTATTATATAAATACATATGTAATATATGTATATATATATACATGTATATATGTATATATATACATGTGCATGTATGCATGTGTATATATATATATATATATATATATATATATATATATATATATATATATATATATATATATATATATATATATATATATATATATATATATATATATATATATATATATATATATAGAGAGAGAGAGAGAGAGAGAGAGAGAGAGAGAGAGAGAGAGAGAGAGACACACACACACATGTGCATGTATGCATGTATGTGTGTATGTGTGCATGTATGCATGTATGTGTGTATGTGTGCATGTATGCATGTGCATGTATATGTATGTATACATATGTACATGTGTATAGATAGATTTTTATATATACATGTGTATGTACATAAGACCTAGATAAGACTAATTAGACCTAATAAGACCTAGATAAGACTAATTAAGACTAATAAGACCTAGATAAGACTAATTAGACCTAATACTTGACTAATAAGACATAATTATATACCTAAAATTAGACCTAATGAGTAAATTGTGACCCATTAAGACCTAATTTTTAACCTATTAAATGACCTAATATGAGTAATAAGACCCAATTTAGGACCTAATATCATTAATAGGATGTGCCTTAAAGATGTAATTAGACCTAATAAGACCAATTAACACCTAATAAGACATGTGTAACTAGTCCCAAGTATACCTAATATGAGTAAGAGGACCCCTTAAGACCTAATTAGATATAATAGCTGACCTATTATAACCTAATTTGTTAAATTTAGTACAATAAGACATAAGAGTACCACTTAAGACCTAATTAGACCTTTAATTAAGACTAATTAACACCTAATTTCATGAGTAATAAGACTTGCTAGTACACCTAATATGAGCAATAGGATCCCTTAGGCATAATTAGACTAATTAACCCATAACAAGACCTTTAAATTATACCTAATTTTATACTATTTAATTTACCTTTAAATACATGTGAGTAATACATACCTAATATGTGAGAAAATGGCTAAAAATGAGCCTAAATTAGCTTAGAAGTTTTTAATACAACATTTTAGGTGATTTGGAGTGATCTAGGAAAGTGGAAGAACACTTAGGAAAAATTGCTAAAAAGTTGCTCAAAAGTTGTCATGACAACTTTTGCAACTTTGCAAAGTTGCATGACAACTTTTGCAACTTTGCAAAGTTGCATGACAACTTTTGCAACTTTGCAAAGTTGCACAACAACCTTTTTTTAGGTAAAGGGACCGACCAAGGAGTTAGGTCTAATGGAGGTCCTAACCACCTAAAACTGGTGAAAATAAGCTGCTTAAGCCCCAAATGGCTTGAATATCAAGATTGATGAAGTTTTATTTTACTGGCACCAAGCAATCAACATTCTATTGTAGTCAACTCAGACACAGTCCATTGTTTCATTGCATCCTTAAGGGATAATAGATTAGGTTTTTATTTTATTGAAGGCATTTGTTAAGAATTGTTAATGTGTTTCAATTGTGTATTGGTTTTTGTATTTTTTTAAAGTTTCAATAGCTTAGGTGTAATCTTTTTGTTTTAGCCAGTTTATTGGCCTGTATATAGTAGTGTGTGGAAACATGGCTCCCCCATAAAATCCCACCTTGTATTCATCATATCCTATTGGGACATGGAAGTGGAGCCCATGTATAGTTTATATAGGCAAGTAGGAGGTTTGGAAATGATCTTGGCAATTTTTGTGATCTTGCCCTAGGCAAGCATAGTCATTGCCCAACTAGGAACAAGGAGGTGAATTGTAAGTTTTCTTACAACGATGAATATGAAGATGAAATCCAAGACTTTGGAGATAAGAATGAAAATGAAAAAAATCACTAATAAAAATCTAGAGGCTTGACCAATCCATTTGGTAATCATAACCTTACTGTGAACAGTGAGCTCCTAGAAGCCACTAAAACCCTCACTAAACCCTCCTAGTTGAGTTAGGGTACTATACAGATGCTTAGGAACCCATGACCCATAAAATATCTTAGGGTTTCCTAAATGACAAAAGAATCCATTCAATTTTTTTGGGAGGTCCTTCAAGATCCATTTACAGAAAATCCTAAAAACTTGGATTAGGAGACCTAATTGGGGGCTCTAGGGCTACAAAGCCAAAACAAAGAATTTGATAAGATCAGTAACAAACTGTTGGAAAGATCTTGATGAAATGTGTCAAGAGTTGAATAAAGACAAGTATTTTATTACCTCCACACCCCTAAAAGTCTCACCACTTTCTTTGGAGGTAGATTATACTTGGAAGAAAGGAAGATAGCATGAGAAGAGAAGGAATACTTGAACATTGATAGGTTACCTAGGAGTATGAGAATAGTTTTCTCTATGTGGGGATATTGAGAAAGTACTTAGGAGACACCTTTTTGAATCCATGATCAAGTAGTTGGGTATTTGGAGAGTTGGGAGCCTAAATGGTCTTCACAAGATAGTTAAATACCTAGTGCGATCCTATTAGATTGATATCAGAGCCTCAAAAGTTTGGGCTAGAGGATAGTTGATGTTGTATTCAAGTGAGTCAGTATATTCTTAAAGGATGGTGAAAAATTCTAAGTTTTCCAAGAAGGTGGAAGACCAAGAGGAGGAGAATATACTCCTTAGAGAAAGGCTAGTAGAGATAGAAAGAAAACTTGGTGTAGTGGATACTGAGACTGAATTGGTTAGAGAAAAAGTTAGAGAGGTGGAAGACAATGGTAAAGAGTTGGTAGAGGAAGACAAATTATATGAACTAGACCCTATTTTAAAGAATATTAAGCATTAGATCGAGAGCATTAAAATCCATGAGTGGAAAGTGTTTGGAAGGAACACCACTCTTTAGTGGAAATATGAATACAGAGCTAGTTAAGGAATGGATTGAAGGTATGGAGAACTATTTTGAATGTGAAGGCATCAATAAAGCCCAAAGATTCAAGGTGGAAAAATAAAGGATGAGGGGAGTTGGGATCACATTGTGGAAATTTGTGCAAGATGAAAGGATAAAAGAGGAAAAGAAACTTATTTACAATTGGAAAGGTATGGTGGAAAATATTAGAGAGACCTACCTACTAGATGATTATGAGGTGCAACTACATAAGAAGAGACAAAACTTGATGCAAAAAGACCTTGAAGTGAGTATGTATATACTAGAGGAGTTCCATAAACTATGTCTTAGATCGCATGTGATGGAGGAGGAAAGCCTAAAGGTGTCTAGGTATCTAAATGGCCTAAGGTGAAACATATAAGAAGAGATAAGTCTCTTGAGCCCAAGAAAAGTCCACTAATATTATCAGTTAGCTCTCAAGGTCAAAGAGAAGCTCAAGAAGAGACACGACTCAAATAGTTGAGGTAGAGGAAGAAATTCATAGAGGTAGTTCTGGAGGGAGAACTTCAGAACAAAAAAGTCAAGGTGAGACTAAGATCATAGAGCAAAAAAGAGAAGTCGCTAGCAATAGAGGTGGTTACAATTAAATGGGTAGAGGATCAAGAAATAATTATAAAGGGAGATCAAGTGGCCAAGGAAGAGGATCCTACTTCTCTTCTATGAAGTGTTATAAATGCCATCCAAATGGGCATACAAAATATAGGTTCTTTGAGAAAAGTTCAACATCCCAAAGTGGAGAGAAGAGGGTGAACTATATTCAAGAAGAATCCTCAAGCAGTAAGACTGTAGAAGTGGCACTAGATTCAGAAGTAGGAGATAACTTTATATGATAAGGATGAAACTCATTAAGGATCTAATTAGAGAGGAGCCAAGCCAAAGAAGGTCATTATTCAGGATCAACTACAAGATACTAGGAAAGTTTTGAAATATTGTCATAGACTCTAGATCCACTAACAATATAGTCTCTAATGAAGCAGTTAGCAAGTTGAATCTTTAAAGGATCATACATACCAACCCCTCTAGGGTCTCTTGGTTGAACAAGGGTCAACATGTATTAGTAAATGAATAAGATTGGGTAGACTTCACCATAGGGAGGTATAAGGACAAAGTGTTGTGTGATGTCTTACCTATGGATGCTTGCCATATCTTACTGGAAGACCCTGACAATTTGAAAGGCAGGCCATCCATGATGGAGCCAAGAAATCCTATACATTTAAGAAAAATAGAGTTACGTTTAGAATCCAATCCATCCTAGAAGAAGGTGAGGTGAAGCCAGCAAGTCATAATGTACTCATGTTGGGAGAAAAAGAGTTCCTAAACACCCTAGAGGAAGTTGAAGGAGTGGGCTATGCTTTGGTGTTGAAACCTAAAGAAGAGAAAGAGGTGAAGAAGCCATATGTACCCATAGAGGTTTAAGAGTTATTCAGATAGTATAAGGACATAGTGATTGATGGACAACTATCCACCCTACCCTATAAAAGATCCATACACCATCAAATAGACTTTATACTAGGAGCATCCCTATCTAACAAAGCTGCCTTCAAATGACCCCATAATAGAATGAGGAAATTTCTAAAAAAATCCAAGAACTACTTCACCAAGTTCTACTAAGAAAAAACATAGGTCCTTATGTAGTACCCATTTTCCTACCACCAAAGAAAGGAGGAACTTGGTTGTTGTGTACATACTCTAGGTCCATTAATAGGATTACCATAAGGTATAGGTTCCTAATCCCAAGAATAGAAGACTTCATTAATTGCCTAGGAGGAGTCAAATAATTTTGCAAGATTGAGTACCTTTAAAGTGTATATCACCAAATAAGGATCAAGGAGAGGGATGAGTGGAAAATTGGTCTCAAGACCACAAAATTCCTATATGAATGGTTAGTCATTCCCTTTGGGTTATTCAATTCCCCTAGAACCTTCATGAGGTCAATGAATGAAGTGTTGAAGGACTTCATAGGTAAATGGGTAGTGGTATACCTAGATGACATCATCATTTTTAGTAAGGACAAGGAAGATCACTTGATGCACTTAAAATTTGTGTTGTAAAGGTTGCATGAGGAAAAGCTAACCATCAACCTAGACAAGTGTGAATTCATAGAAGATGAGTTACTATACCTAGGCCTTGTAGTATCATAGGGGAAATTGAAAATAGACACTAGTAAGGTAGATTCAATCATAAATTGGCCTACACCTAAGTCTGTTATAGAGGTGAGAAGCTTCCATAGTTTGGCATAGTTCTATAGGAAGTTTATAAGATAATTCAGTGAGATTAGTGCATCGGTTCTAGACATCATCAAGGGAGGTATGTTATCCAGATTCTAATGGATTGAGAAAGATAACAAGGGTTTTGATTGAAGAGGAAGATAGCTACCCAACCAATCTTGGTGCTACCTAGCTTTGAGAAGTTACTCACTTTTGAATTTGATGCCAACAATATTGATATAGGAGCAATCCTAAGTCAAGAGGATAAACCAGTAGCCTTCCATAGTGATAAATTGAGTGAGGAAAAGAAGAAGTACTCCTCATATGATTTAGAGTTATATGCATTGGTTCAAGCCTTGAGAAAGTGGGGGAACTACCTCCTCCCTAAGTAATTTTTGGTGTACATAGATAACCAAGCTTTAAGATTTCTTAACTCACAAGACAAGCTAAGCCACAAACACATGAAGTGGATATAATACATTCAAGACTACACATTCACAATTAGGCATAATAAGGGACAACAAAAAAAAGTGGCAGATGCTTTGAGATAAAGACTCTTGAAAATCCAATCAATCCAATTGAGGAGCATTGGCATAGATAGCTTCAAGGAAGTGTACTCGAAGGATGAAAACTTCTCAGGAGCTTATAAGGTATGCAAGGACTTTCAAAATCATTTCCATATTGAATATTCTGATTACATTCTCCAAGAAGGTCTTTTGTTTAGGGGAGGGAAACTTTGTGTGCCTAGAGGTTCAATGAGACAGAAACTCATTCAAGAGAAGCACAATGGATCATTGAGTGAACACTTTGGTATACATAAGACCTTAGAACTAGTTCAAAGATTCTACTTTTGGCCTAAGATGAACCAATACATCAAAATGCATGTAGAGACTTGTATAGTCTATCAGAAGGCTAAGGGAAATTCATCAAATGTAAGTTTGTAGTATCAACCCCTTCCAATCCCTAATAGACCTTGGGAATTTCTTAGCATGGATTTTTTTGTAGGGTTTCCCAAGAAAAAATAGGCTTTTGATAGCATATTTGTGATTGTAGACTACTGGGTTTTCCTCTGGTAGGGTTTTATTCTTGAAAATATTCTTAGTCATGCCCTAAATATTATGTTTTAGAGTTACCTTTTTCAGGAACTTAAGTTCTCAGTATGCATGTGGCTTTTATCTTTTCCCTTTCTATCTCTTGATCTCAGAATGAAATTTTTAAGTATAAGTTCATTTGGAGATTGGATGACAAGGTAAAAGTCTTAATGATCTTATGGTTATCTCTCAATCTCCAAATGACTAGTGGTTAGTTCCTTTATTTGGAAATTTGGTGACAGGGTTTTCTCCAAGTCTCATGACTTTTGACAGTTAAGTCTTGGCATTCAGTGATCTGGAAAAATAGTCTTCTCTTGATCTCATGAGATAGAGGTTAAGTCAAGTGTTAATCAGAGATCAAGCGAAAAAGGAAATGGGTTTTAAAAGAAATAGTCATCTCTGAATCTTGTAAAGTGAAGGTGATACTTAAGTTCACTCAGAGATTCAGTGATAGAGTATGGGCCTTAACCATTTTGTGTTATCTCCTCTTGATTTTGACAGTTAGTGACTTAGCATCTGGAAATCTAGCAAAAAAGGTTTTCTCTAGGTCTCTAGGTCTAGCAATTAAGTTTATAAACATTTGGTGACCTGACAAAAAGGTTTGAGGAACTAACAGTGTGTGATATCTTCATATCTCCAAATGATTGAGGGTTAAGTAAATTTATTTGGTGACTTAGTGAATGAGGTGATCTCCTAATCTTGTAATGTTGGTAGTTAATGGCTAAACATTCAAAGATCTAGCGACAAGGCTTGGATAAGTAAGACAGATAGTTATCTCCTAATCTCATGAAGTAACGATCAAGTTTTGAAAACTATAGAGACTGGGCAACAATCGTACATGATAAAAAGGATCAAGGGTTGGCGCTTAATCTCAAAAATTTGACAGGGTTAAGTCAAGTATCCAGCGACTTAAAGAGTTGTGTTATCTCCAAATCTCTTAATATGACCAGGGTTAAGGCTAACATCTTGAGATTATGATTTTTCTTTGGTCATTAAATATCATAATGAAACTAAGGTTAAGGAAAAGATTAAGAGATCACGATATTTTCTTTAGTAGCTTGTTCTTGGGATATAACCACAATTGAGCCTAGCATTCTGAGATCATGAGATTATGGTTTCCGTTGTGATCTCTAGATAGTGTATGGTTTTGTTCTCGTAGGTGATAAAATAAAAAGTGGTCTTGACATGGAAAATATACTTTTCTGAGATAGAAAAGTAACTGTTATGGACAATCACATTTTAGTTGAGGTTTTTGAAAGTTTTCAAGGGCTTTTAAGGCATAAAATAGTAATCGTGGTTTATTACTTTCTTTCCAAAAATTGAATGCAAACTGTCAACTTCATACCTTATGGCTAGTGAGGATTTGAATTTCTTTTCACGTTGAGTGAATACTAAGGTGACTAAGGGAAGATTTGCTGTGATTTTGGCCAATTCTTATCATTCATTGTTAAAAGATATAAAGACAAGGCACTCCTTCATTTACACTTATCATATTTTCAGCGAGCTTCGAGAAGAAGAGTAGTTGCAAAGAGTGGTTTCATGGAGCCTATTTTAGTGAAAATTATAATTCAAAGAAGGAAAAATGAGTAATCCTAAATCTAGCTGTGTTTCATCTAGTGAAGGAGAAAAGGAACAAGGAGATGAGCATAAGGGGAAGCCCAATTATTCTGAAGATTTTATCACATTTCTCCCAGGTTCCACACAAAATAAAAAGCTGAGTGATGAAGCCTTCATTGATTCTATGTCAAATTGTCGGGATCTAGTTACCTCTTCCTGTTGGTTTTTGTACCATTTAAAAAAAATATTGCTATATGTAAATCCTTTCTATTTTAATTTATTAAGTAGATGGTCCTCTAGGTTCCTTGGTGGGGTGTTACAAGAAATAAAGGCAATTCACTGAATCATGTGAGGGAAGAGAAAACCAGAACTAAATAAAGTAACTAAATGATCTAGTGTTTTTTTCCTTCATAATCCTTTTCCAACAACAAATTAGAATGTAAACTTAAAAGTCCAGAGACATTTTTGCCACAAAAAACATTATAAAATTATAATGTTTTATGAATTTGAAAATAACAAAAGATGCAAAGCATAGAGTTTCTACTTTCTGTATATTTTCTTTGAAGATGATGAATAAAAAATATAATTGATGCAGAACATCCACCAATTAGACCCCTACAAGGACTTCCTATCACAACCTTGACAATAAGGTTCCCTATCCTTATTCAATCATCATATCCATAAGGTCATCAAATTGATTAGAAGTACATTAAACTCTCACTCTTACCATTCACTATAGGAGTCTTACCAACTCTTCCCTTTTTACCTTGCATCAATCTGTTGCTACAAACTTTGATTACCCTTCGTGATAGTCCTTCATTATCCCTATTCTTACAATGAACATGCATTTAAATGAACCTTCACCCTACATACAAGAACTCCCTTTCCATGCCATTCAATAAACAATTCATTCATCCATTTAACTACTTGATCACTCATTTTAATGGATAACAAAATAAGTTTATGACTATCCACATTCAGATAGTTTTGACATACCGGTACTCAGTCATCAAAAAATTTCTAACATGAAATTATTTTCAAAATATCTTTGGTGATAATCCAGAGAACTAGGTTTTATGAAACATATCTAAAACTTATCCCAATCCAATAGTTAAATATTGAGTTATGATCCCCATACAAAGACTCCAACTTACTGTCAAAATACTATCAAAACAAATAATCTTCCACTATTATGCCTTCTAGGGAATCAAATATCTATCATGTTCCATAATAAATCAATACAAGACCAATTAAACTTCAAAAAATAATAAATATACTCCAAAATCCTAGAGTTATAGGATTTTTGAACAATTAAAAATAGACTTACACTCAAACCCTTGAGAGGTCCTTTGTCATAGAGGGTTTTGTAACAGGTTTGACAAAATCCCTTAGATCTCACAATATAAGTCACACTAGCCAACAAAAAGGGTTTCAAAAGAGTTATAACTCATCATTCTATCAATCTCCATCAATTGAAAGACACATCCAATCCATTTACAAGTAGAAAAACATTCACAAACATGGAGTAACATGTCTGTCCATGGAGTCAGTTAACAAAATTTACTCTCAACACAAAAACCATTTATAAAGCAATACATGAATATGTTACAATGGTATTATATGTAGCTGATACTCCATCCTATGACTTCCATAATCCAAAGGAAAATTAATGTCTTCAACACTTGACTACCCTATAATGCTCCTATAGGAAATGGGTGGGCATCGATACGTGTTCTTGGTTATTATTTCTTTCACACCCCAAACTGACCTCCTCCCATTGGATTCAACCAAACACCTATATATAACCTATTCAACTTTGGTAACTGACCATACAACCTCCCAACTGATGGATTACAACCTTTTTTGCACTATTTGCATTTTTGACAATATTTTGTTGTAAATGACAACTTTTACCATTTGACACTCAACTTGAAAAATGACTACATGGATACTCCAAGATGGGCCAAACATGAATTCTTACATCCAATTTAACCCTCTTAACACTTTTGCACATTTTGACCATTTTTGGTCTTTTTTTACCATGGTTTGATTTTTTAGGACTTATTAGGACAACTTGAGCAACTTTTATAAATAGCTTTTCACTTATTGTTACAATGACTTGTTATGACTTACAACATATCCAAATGACCTTAATATATTGAAATACAATCAAATTGCTCCTTTTTGACCTTTTGACCTCCTAGTGTACTTGTACCTTAGGTTCTCATGCACGAAGAATTGTAAGTATTATGTTCAAGAACTATATAAATGTGTTGGTATTCAATGTTAAAGTGCTTGGAAAACAAATTACCGCATGTACTATCTTAGAAAACATAACAATAAAATACATTTTACATGCAAATAGTATATTACTTGAAAATAATTATTAAGATCTTAGAGTGTAAGAAAATTACAATAACATTAGAAATGTTTTGTTGTTGGAAACAATATAGCATTATCTTTGAATTTGGTTTGAATAAGTATCTAATATTTTATTATATAATTTAGATCTATTTAAATATCAAGTATTTGGATAAGATCTTTGGGAGTGTAAAGTTAGTGTATATGTATAGTATAATATGTAAGATAGCATGTTGGAAGGTTGTACACATCTGAACAATTAACCATATTAAAAAAAATACATATGCTTCCACATTAGAATAACTTGGAATTGTTCATAAAATGTATGGTGTGTCCTTTGTTTGTAATTAATTTTTTATTTTTCCTTTTGATTTCTCAGTTGGATTAACATGACTATTTTTAGGTTTCTACACTAAGTTAACACAAACAATTTAAAACTCTTAAGAAAATTGTATGTTGAACATTAAATATTTTAAGTTTATTTTTCAACTTCATTGCTTGTTCCATTCGAACCTAAACACTTCTGATTAAACAATAGCTGACCTTTCAATTCATACTCCATTGAGATGGTTGGATTTGAGAGGATATACAATCAAATAATTAAAATTATATTTCATCTCCCTTAGCAAGATTATTGTAACCTTGGTGTTGTGATTCTATTCACCACACACATAGTTGGAACCATGTCAGAGTAGGGTGTTGGATCACTTGGTTTTCTATTACCAGGCATTGTATATGCCCTACCTATACATGAATTTTATTATTTATGAATTATTTATATGCTCATGCGATCCTCCTAAACCACTATTTTTTCTCATCATTACATTTGAACTTAAATAACATTCTCCTTGAATATTTTCATTACCATGCAATGTACATTCTTTCTCTATATTTTCTTATTGCCACACAATAATTTGAATTCCTTGGAAATATTTTAATGTAAGACATTTGGTGGTATTATTTAAACTAAAGGAAACTAGAACCTAAACCTCAATTCCTTATTTCCTATTTTCGGTTTGAGTGTTCATTGGTTTGATTTATTTTTTGTCATTACCTTCATGGAATTAATATTACTGAGTTATTTATTATGACAAACATAACTCCATTGTTTGGATTTATGAGTAAAGCCATGTTGAAATCCTTTATTCTTATTCTCAATCAAAGTCCTCCAAGCCTTTTTTGTTTACATACAGCTTCCTAAGGAACTAGAGATATCTTATTTTTGTCTGCTATTCTAGACTACATGAACTATATTTGGATTTGTTTAATAGCATCCATATATTTATAGGGAATTTAAAACATACTTGTTGCCTACATAGGCAAGTTTTGAAGGGAATATTTCAATAATTGACTCTTTCTAGGTTAACTTAATAATGCACCCTTCTATCCAATCAATTTAGAATTAAATTTGTCAAATTATTTTAATCTAGAAACAATCCAGATCTTTAACCCATAATGGCTGACCAAGATATGTCAAAAATGTAACTCAAGCAATGACTAGTGCCAAATCCTAGGACATCAGAGTCAACTAAGGCACACATCTACATAAAACCTTCAAATCAAATAACCCCAAAATGTAGATAAAATGCCTAACAAATTACCCTCTCATTGATATATACTGTCATCAGATTCTTGCACAGATTATGAATTCTCTGAGACCTCACTTAATATTTACCCTTCTCTTGAAAGAAACTTAAGATTAACCCCACTATCTACCTTGTAGATGATGTATCAAAAATGCCTTACAAATTTAAGACATAAAGAAATCCAAATTTAAACATGAAGACAAAAAAACATATACAAGGAATTTCAGTATATTTTCATTGATAAATCTTGTGTATCAGTACATTTAGAGGCTAAGATTTCTTAGAATCAAAACACTAATGCATAAAATCCTTTTATAATAAGTATTTTACCACCCCTTACAAACATAGAGAACTAATTATATATACACTAGACATCTTGTAATCCTTAAGAAAAGGTTGCAACAAGCTTTGGTTGGCTAGGATAGTGACCTGCAATAGAATACAAAACATATTTTTAAACTGAACAGAAAAAGGGGAAAGGGTGCCAGAAATCTGTTTCTTCTCATAGTGAATCCCTTTAAGTGGAAACTTTGTCTTTTTGTATTCAAAGTAACTTTTGAAGGTTGTTCTATGAATGATGACCATCTTTTTCAGCTAACCTAGATCATCCTCTTCAAAATAGTTATTTTCCATGTGCTCAAAGGTCAGCTGCCATGTTGGAATTCACTAATCTTCCATTGCCTCTACATCAATAGTAACTAGCTTCTTCTTCTTTGGCTTGGTTCTTTTGTCCCAAGCTATGACTTCTTCCTCTAAAGGCCATGTGTACTCTTTCAAGCTTTGCAACAACTTGACCTATTTGTCCCATCTTGAGTAAGTAATGGATTTTGTGTCAACAACAAATATGGTGCACTCATTTTTCAATTTTAAACATGTCATCCAAAGTGTTGTTAAACCTATCAATGTCTAAGGAGCCATCATCATTCAAAAAGGCCTCCTTCCTAGTCACCAACTAACCTATGCCTGACTTCCATTCCTCAACTCCTATGATGTTACCATCATCTTTGAAAATTGGAGGGAGGTACTTGCTAAAATCCAGGACAAACATATTCATTTTGCCTCTTACCTGATTTTCCTTGCCTTTGAAAAATCTCCAAGTTGTACCAATTTGTTCTATCTTCAATCCCACCTCAGCAACTGACTCTGGAATATCTATCCTATGTGGTTGCAATAACTCAAGTTTTTCAAAGAGGGTCCCTCTAGTAGACCAAATGTTGAAAAGTGGCTCTAAATTTTCCATAGCATCTTTGATATTGTCATTTGTTTTCTATAACATGGAGTATGAATTATGGGCTGAGTCCATTTCCCCTTTAATCACCTCATACCTATGTTGTATGATATCAGAGAGTGCCTTAAGGGATACATCAAGCTTGTTCTTCTCTGATTCTTCTGCTACATCAACAAGAACTTCTACCTCTGATTGTACTATAGCCTCAATCTATAGGACTAGAGGAGGAGTTTCCTTAGAGGCCTCATCAAGCTTAGAAATTATTCTATAAGATCATCCTCTAATGATTTTGTTTTTATTAGTCCTTTGTGTTTGTCCTTTTTTTGAACAATAGCATCGTTGAACAACTTCCCATACCTATTTGTTAATTGGGCAGTTTTAGCCTCATTAAGATGGGAAAAATGTGTCACTACCTTTGACACTTCAAGATCACTGGTGTTTTGAATATTCTAGATGATCTCGTCCCCCTCCATATTCTCCTCTATGCTGACTAGGGAAGGCTTCTGAGTTCTTGGTGCAAGGGACCACATTGATAAAGCCTAAGATTTGGGGTTATACCCACATCCTTTGATCATATCACCAACTTGGGTCTTATGTGAAAGATTTACCTCAGCTTGCCTTCTAATCTGATCAATAATGAAGACTGATGTCAGATCCCACCCTGGTACTAAGAGCATTCCAATGGACTTAACTAGTTTCCTAGCATCCTCTACAAAGATAGTTTTTGATTTTGGATCATAGGAATCTAAGGCTTTTAGTGCCTCATCACTTGAATCAGTGGCCTCAGTCACTATTTTGGCAATCTCTTGTTGCTTCCTCCATATCAAGAAATTCTTAAACTCCTCACTTTTGATGAACTAATCACCACTGTACAACTCTTCCTGGTACATTTCCCTTTCATCTTTACCAAGCAACATGGATAACTCTACTTCTTCTCGTGTGGCCACTTTCTTCCCCTCTCTAATAGTCTTTCTCATGTGGTGATAATAGGCTATATCACCAAGCACTAAAGCTGCAATCCTGTCTATTTCTTTTTTATGTTTCTTCCCTTTTGAGGGCTCACCTTCCTCTAGTCTTTGTTTCTTTTGAGGAGGTTCATTTACATCCTCTGCCTTAGGGGCATCCTGACTTATGTCAACAACATGAGGCTCTTCTACTTGAGGTGGGCTATCTCCTTCTTGTGAATCATCAGTATATCCTTCATAATATGAGGAGGAATAGTCCTTTTTTACCTCTTGTTTTTCTTCAAGTTGAGCCTCTAATTGGTTGGAGAGAGTATCATACATCTCTACCATTCTATCAATTCTTTTCAAATAGGGGAGGTTAGGGAAAAATCCTCCAAAGGCAATTCCAGCCTTTCTTAGTTGAGCTTCCAAATTCAATAAGTCATAGAATTTGGTAATTTTCCTTCTTATGTCATCCTCATCCAACATGTTTATTGTCACATCTTCATCATCACACCCATCATGCTCCTTGATAGTACCAATGTTGGGGATAAGTGTCTTCTTGGCATTCTTGATAAATTCCTCTGAATCTACATACCTATATACACTAGAGGCCATTTTGAAGTGACTTAACCATGTACTAAGCTGTGGTAATGCCCTTTTACCAATCAGGAAACTTACCACTCTTAACTATTGAGGAGTGAAGGTCCCTTTTCTATGAGGTGCTAGGTGTTCTTTGTAAGTCCAAATTAATTGCCATATGAATTCTAATAGGGAAATTATTGGTGATACGTGCTTTGGGAGTATGTGTGGGGATTGTGGGCATCCATAGACTCTAATCATTGTGTAATTTTGGCCTAAGTAGATGTCACCCCAATTATGGCCCATTGGACACTTATCAACAAATTTCTTAGGCCTAAGAAGCTTCAACATCCTAACTGGTAGCCTTGTTATGTTTGTCCCTAATAAGTTCAAAATTGGTAAGACTCCAATTTTGGAATGCACAGAAGTCATTTTCATTTGATGTGTAATTCCACACCCTTAACCAGAATTGTACTAGATTCGGTTGTTCTTCAAACATTATCCTTGGTCTCAACATATGCCCATCTAGACTATTAATATTATAATATAAAATTAAGTGCATTAAGAGAGAATAATGCATGAACTTTGCGAGCCTCTTGTCCTCTTTAATCATCATCAATCCTTCATGCATTATGTCAATTACATACTAAATGTAATCGTAATCTGTATTAGCATGTGAATTTTGGATGTCCAGGATCATCATCTGTATGTTTGTTGGCATCATTTTTGCATCTCCATCTATCCCTAAAAGTGTACATAGTCCATACACCAGATATTTCATATATAAATGGAGGGCTTTATACTCATAAGGAGCTTACATGTGTGCTGGGAGAGGGGCTACATACTTGCCAATTCTAGGCATATACTAGATAATCTGGGTTCTTACAAGCCCTAATTGGCTTGCATATTTTTTCTTTTCCTTTTTGAGCTCTATTTCTATGGAAGAGGTTGAAAAAAAATTTAAAAGGCCTTCATGAAAGATCCCCTATCCAAAGTCACTAGGACTGACTGATCACTCTTTCTAATGGTTTTAGACACAGTGTCATAGAGTTTGGCCAACTCATGCATAAGGTCAACGTCTAAGAAAACATATGGAATAATTAACATGGCCATACCTAGATTCCATGCATTACAAACAAGGATGGCTCTATTATGGTTATTATAAAAGTAACTGAACAACATGAAACCAAAACATGAGGGAGTAACAGGATCTCTACAATCTACCGTGTAGTCAAGAAAGAATTCATTACTAACCTTTTTATTTTGATTTGATCCAGGGAGAAAATTAATGAATTCTTTTGAGAAATTAGGCTTCCCTTTATCCTCACCTCCTTGTTCCTTAGCTTCTTCACTGGATGAGGCTTGAATTGATTCTAGTTGAATCATTTTCAATCTCTGATAAAAACTCAAACTCTGCAAATCCGATCTGCAAATTACACACTATGATTGCTCGAAGCTCTCAATTGCTCTCTGAAAATATTTTAAGTGTAAATGCATGAATGTCCTATCTATTTATTATTGATAAATGAATGTGTAGGAATTTCAAGATCTCTACAAATCTTTCCCGAGTCACTTCAATATTCAATTAGATACATAACACCAAATTCAAATCAGAGGTAGCCATAATGGTGAGATGTTGACAGTTATCGTTTATAATTTGGAAAGAAAGGAAAATGAATGATTACTATGTAATTGCATTAAAGCCCTCAAAAACTGATAAGAACCCTCACTCGACATCTGATTGGCTAATCTCTGAACCTTTTTCCATCTCGGTAGAGTACCTTTCCATGTCAGAACAAGTCTTTTTCCTTTATTTATTTATGAGAACTTAACCTGGCTTGATTCGGAGATTTAGGGACTAAAGGCATCTCATGATCTCTAAATGATTTACTCAATTGTAGTTTAATTATGAGATCAAGCGATTGAAGGAATTCTTGCAATCTCTTAAATTTTTCTTGACCCATGGTTTTATTAAGAGATTTAGCGATCACCGTCCGATCTCATCTACATCCAAGGCCCTCATAAAATTTTCAAATCTTTAACTTTAACTCACATATGATTGCACGATCTAGCAACTGAATGCTTTCTTTGTATCTCATAAACTTCAACTTGACCTTAGTATTTCTTTGAGATTTGGCGATTGAATGTGTTCTCGCAATCTCTGAATGATTATCTTAACTCAAGTTTAATCTTGAGATCCAGTGAAAACTATGTTCTCATGATCTTAGAATACCGTTACTAACCTTGGTTATATTATGAGATTCAATGAACACCATTATCTTTGAATCACTAGAAAAATTTCTTAACCTTGGTCTAATCTTGAGATTAAACACTGTTTGTTGATCTTTTACATTATCTACGATTCTTGCTGAATCACTTAATGCCTCAAGACTTAACCATTTTATCATGAGATTATGAGCGAGCCATTGCCTTTCCTTTTGTCACTGAATCTCAGAAAGAAAAGTCACTAACTGTCAACTTCATGAGATTAAGAAAACAATGTATTTGTGAAGTCGCTAAATGCCTTGTCTTAACTATCAACTAGTATCTAGAGATTACACAACTGAAGAAATCTTTATCTTTTTATAAGTTCATTGCTGAATCGCTAGGTGTTTCACACTTAATCACTGGGTCTTAGAGATTAAGTGAACACCTTATTCGCTTAATCGTTGAATTTTTCCTTACTAACCACCAAGACTTAGAGATTACGAGATAACATCCTTACTGAATCTTGGAATGCAATACTAACTATAGAGTTAAAGATAAGATTATAATAATAACCATTGATCAATATTTTCATCAACGACCTGCGCTTGATCGCTGAATACTTTACAACTTCACCATTACATCAAGCGAATGGGAGAAAACCACTACACTGGGTCACTAGATGTTTTAAGAAAACCGCTAGGAATTATGAGAACTAGAGGTAGCATTGTTGCCGGATTGCCAAATTAATTCATTAACCACCAAGACATAACTAGAGATCACGCGACTGAATGAAACAAAATGAAACCCAAACCTTGTCGCTTATTCGCTAAATGAGAAAGGACTTAAGAAATTTATCATGAGACTCAGGGAACACTAAGGGAGATGAATAACCACATACACACTTGGGATATTATGTGACCGAAAAAGTAACAAGAAATTAGAAAAACTAGGGAAAACTTAAGAAATTCTCAATGATAAAACCCTACCGAAAACTACCAAAACCTAGGGCAAGGGTACGTGGGAAAATTTTACACATGGTGACCTTAAGAAACAACTCTCTTTTGGACAATGTTTGCAGACACCTGCATGATTCTAAATGTTGAAAAGATAAAAATGACCCTTCTCAAAAAACCCTAAAAATACTCCAACAATTTGAACCCTCAAATTAATAAAGAATATGCTTCTAGTGAGTTCTTCTTCACCTTTATTTTGGGAAATAGGTCCAAACCACATAAGTTGAGAGCCAAATTGGTGTCAATAAGAGTTTTGGTTATACCTATGCCATGAAAAAATAGTATTATCATTAAAGGATCTGAAAGATTCTCTATTTCTGGAGGTAGAAGTTCATGCAAATAGAAAGTAATATTTGATATATCGATAGGAATATGATCCATCATCACATTCACATACACTGGTCTTGTAGAAGAAGGAAGAAGAATATTTTGAAGGAATTCCTAAAGCATGCCTTGATAATCTAGTGCTATTGAAGAAACTGCTAGAGTGATCTCTTATCAAGAGTAGATCAAAGTTGCTCGATATGATCATAGTCACTAGCTTGCCTAGTTGCCAGTTTAGGTTCTTGAGGATGATCAGGTTGAGGAGGGGGTAGAACCACATGAGTTTGATTAAGATTATCATTATTCTTCCAATTTCTATAGGCATGAGAAATAATATTATATGACTCATTCCTATATCGAGAGAACTATACCAAAATATATGACTTTCTACGCCCTCATGATATATCACATGTGTATACTTTACCTTCTTAGGAAAAGGAATAGAAAAAATCATCAAATGAGTGATCTCTTAGTCATTGAAGGAACCACTAAGACTACCATAACATTCACAAACTCATTAGGCCTCAACAAAGGATTCCTCTCACATGGAAGGTGTTTGGTAGACTTGAACTATAATAGGCAATATCTAGGAAATCATCCATGGATTTATCTAATATGTCAAAGTTATCCTTAGAGAATGCCTTTTAAAATGCATAAAAAATGATATTTGACATATCAACATTCATGTAGGGCTCACCAAAATGTAGACCAAGATGTTTTATAACTTTCAGAAGAGAAAACCTTCCTTACACTACCTCACTTCTACTAGTACGCAGAGCTAGGGGAAATTTTTAATCTAACTAAATTAACTATAATTTTACTTAAATAAAATGAATAATCTTAGATAAGATAAAGACAAGATGTAAAGAATCAAACTATTACAACTATCTTACGATTATGAAGGAAAATATAGAAAATAAGCTAATAAATCCCAAATTACAATAAATATGAATATTCTGATTATAGAAGTGAGAAATAATAAACTTTTTACTAAATGAGTGTGAAGATCTTAGCCTCAAATTGTAGAAATCTACATGGACGTCTGTGTGTCGTGTTGTATTCCTATTCAACATAGAATAGAAAAACCATAGATTTATTTAAATAATCTAGAACCCATGACTTGGATACCTGTTCATCACCTACACACATAGAAACATGGAAAAGTGTTGGGGTCGTATAGAATTTTGCCTCATTTAACCCCCTGCTTTGGTGTTCCTACCTCCAAAGACAACTAGATAGATAGATATGATAAACCAAAATGAAGATAAGTAATAGAAATAAATTCATGCTTAATTGAGGAGAACCCCTACTACACAAAAGACAAGTAACAAGAGAGAGAGAGAGAGAGAGAGAGAGAGAGAGAGAGAGAGAGAGAGAGAGAGAGAGAGAGAGAGAGAGAGAGAGAGAGAGAGTGTCATTAGTTGGTGATCTCTTAGTCATAATCACAATCCTTTTGAAGCTTCATGTTGATGTTGAAATAATATACAAATGATTGATTTTCTTGAGGCTCAAACTTTGTAATTTATTTTATTTTTCCAAAATTAAGTTTGAATCTTACTTTTATACCTAATTGGATGAGAGTTCCTAATCCTCTACCAAATCACTGAGACGGGGACCCAATTTAAATTTGGGCTAAAAAATTAGGGTATAGGGCATTTGAAACATTTTGTATCTAGGAATAGAATATTTGAAACTTTTTTGCAACCCATTTTAGGCCCAATTAGGACTATGGGTCTTGATAAATTAGGGGATAGGGGATTAGAACTGACAACTAGCTTCTAGGTTAGGATGGAACATCGAGACCACAAATGGTAACTTATGGCATAAGAAATGAAATAAATTATTGGATTGAATAAAAAATAAAGGAGCACACTTAGAAATAAGGGCTTAGGTCTTTATTTTAAACAAGGTTGAAGGGATAAAGGACTCAAATTTGAATTTAGGTATTCATTGAGTGCAATTTGGAAGTCGTATTATGCAAGCTATAATAAAAACATAGTAAGGTAGGTTCTAAATAATTCTAAAATTGTACACTACTTAGGTGATTACAATTTAAGATGGTACACACTGTAAGAGTCATACATACACTCAACGTCCAAAGATATCCTATAAAAATATAAATAAACCTTCTATAAAAGAGTAGCAAAAATGTATTACTTGATTATGGATGCAAATACCGATCTATAACAATTAAATGGACCATTTATGTATAATGTACAAGAGATGGAATGCTTATATAGATAAGGTGAGATGATAAGACAATATCAGAGTATGACATGTCAGAATAATATGAGATGAGACACAAATAAAAAATGAACCAAAGAAATCCTTAAATAAACTTAACTAACATAGAGTAAATAAGAAATAAATAACCTCAAGTGAATAAAACCTAGGAGGTAACTATGTACGTAGTATATACCATTCACACCCACACCATCCTTATGTGCAAGTTAGTGAGAATAAAATAAATGAATGGATATACATAGATGGGTCCTAACTATAATGCCATGTTATTACCAATGTATATTTATATATTTTATAAATAGAGTAGAGGATACAAAATCCATCTAATAAATTCCCTCTTAAAAAAGAAAGAATTAAAAAAAATTAGTAATAATTGTAGAAGAAAATTCAACTCTAAAAATATAGACAGAATTAGATGGCAACACAATCTTGGTCTACAAGGAAGAAGGAATAACCCCTCTTCGAACCTAGAAATGAGGAAGAAATGGTCAACATTCACTTTTCTTGTAGGAAAGTAATTTAAAAAATGGGATACATTGGATTGAATGCATAGGGAAACAACAAAAAATTTATATATTTCTTTTTTATAAAGATGGCACATATATTATTAATTTAATACTAATAGAGCACGAATCATAAAATGTATTCTCTTCAAATATTAAGTTGTTCAATGTATACAGAGCAAATATTAATTTTTGAAGTTGTATTTTGGAATCTCATGGTTTTAAGAGAGAGATTTGTGAATAATTTTGTCTTACTCAAATTCAAAGGTACAAAATAATTATTGTAGTTTTTGAATAAAATGATCAATTGAAATGTTTTATGTTTAAGAATAATCATCATATTAAAGATAATAAGTTTAAATTTATTTTAATTTTGTTATATTTGTGTTCATGATAGTCTGATATTCAATCCATAACTCACACAATGTAGTGATGCCAACCTAACTAGACTCAAACTTGTGCTATAATTTAAGCTTTTACATTAACTATAATGTTATGGTTGTCATTTGCCTAAGATGTAGTCTATTTTCAATTGTGGGCTTAATTTTTATTTTATTAATATTATGTTAAAAATATATTTACTAAAATAAAAATTTAAATAAAAATATATTTATATTCTTATAGTTCAAGTATTTTTTGTTAAATAATTGCATTTAATTAAATTACCTTTAAGGAAAGTGGTTTCAATGTTTAATGATCCATTAGTTTTAATTCAATCATAACTTTTTCTTCCCTAACCATTTTCAATTTAATGAAAGTCTTACAAAATAAATCATGTTGTTCTTTCAATACATTTTGTAATTACTTAATCTCCTTTTCATTCAATTTAAATATTTGATTCTAATATTTTTGTGATCTCCTAAAAATACATTGATTCTCCTCTTTTATCATAAAGACTTGCAATTTTTTTTCCCTAAATTTACCTTACTTTCTCCCTTTTCTACCCAAACATTATTCGTAATACATTTGGAAGTTGCAATGTAAGTTTTACTCATCCATCTATTTGGTCAACTTCCAAATGCCTTATTCTTTTTCATGGTTCTAACATTTCCTTGATTGGTATCTCTCTAACATTTTCACTATAGTTCTAATTAAGTAAAAATAGGTTTTATAGGACCCGAAACCTATAATAGAGAGTTAAAAGTAAGCAATAAAATTTTACAGAAACTGTGCTGCAGCACTGAGGAACAGAAGCCCAAACACAAAAGTAAATAACCATAATAGTAGGTGGTAAACAAAAAATCACATATAGGGACAACAAAAAGATAGGACAACAAAGAGAAAGACAACTATATGCACTTCATAAGGTCTTCGGCCTGGATCATTATAAGCTGCATCTACCCAGCAAAGTTCTTGAGCTCTTCCAAGTCCTTACCCTCTTTGTCCTCTTTGACACTATATTTTCTTGTGCTAGACCATGTACGCTTTCCGGACCCCATAGTGCCTTTCAACTTCTTAACCTCTTTATCACCCTTCTCCTATTCCATCTTGTCAACCAAGATCTTAGCATGTTCAGTGTAGGCTTTGAGACTAACAAGGCATTGCTCACCAATTTTTCTCATGGAATCTTCTAAGTTATCCACTTTGTTATTCAACGTATTGTACCTGCCCTCAAAGTCTCCATCCATAGCTCTTTCCTCCTTCTCTTTGAATTTTTTTTCCATCTCACAGAACTTGTCAACCATTTCAGCAAAAGCCTTTGCCCTACTCACCACATCTTTCATTTCATCAAGGCACACAACAATTGGGTTGTCTCCTAGACTAGTCTTCTTAATGATGTTCACCTCGCAACCCATCACTCACATTTCCTTTTTAATATTTCCTATATCATCTATCATTTTACCAAGCGTCTAGGTAAAATCCACTAAGAAACTCTTGTCTTTAGGTAAATCTTTTACCCACTTTTTTACTTTTCAATATTCTCATTGGTAGCATTCTCCGTCTCCTTGATTCCTATAATGTCTTTTTCAATATTATCCACAATCTCCTCCATAACCTAGTAGGAATTTTGTAGATTATCCTCTCCTTCTCCTTCTCCAAAGGAATTTTGCCTTCACCCAGATTACCAATGTCGACCTCCAACCTACCATCTTCATCTATCTCCTCCCCAATATTTTCCCCAAAACTCTTCTCCTACTCATGATTCTCGTCATCCTCTGAAGAAAGAATGATTGTCCTCTTATTGGTACTTATCATTATTTTTTTCTTTTTCTTGTTACTAGTGGTCTCACCTCTTTTCCTCTTATTCCCCCATTTCCCCTTTTCCTCTTCATAACCCTCATCTTCAATGCCCTTATCAGTATCAGACTCTTCAACAAAAGTCCTTTTAACATTTTTCTTTGAAGATGATCCTTTAAACTTAGCCTTTTTTGAGGAAAAGATCTAAGAGGGCTCCTCCTCCTCATCCTCTATTTCCTCAACATACATATCCTCCTCATTGCCCTCTATTTCTTCATCATCCCTATTATAACCCTTCAAAAATGGTTTTTCAAATTTTTTTTGTTTTGAGAAGATCATACATCAGAACCATGAGGCCCTGATGAGAGCCATGGTCCCTTTTCAGATCCTTCTAAAGACTAATAATGGTGGAAACCAATGAAATCAACAAATAGAAAGGAAGACTAATCTTCACATTATGTCTAAAGTGATTTAAAAACATAAAATGATACCCATAAACTTTGGTAAATCTACCATTAAGTGTGATATATATAGTTGATGATAGCATATAACACCTACCTCCATGGCTGAGAAATGCACTTAGGTTTATTGTAGGAGGTACCTACCTTCACCAGTCTCAAATTTTCTAGCTCTGTAACAGGGAACTTCTTGGGAGCTTTGTCAAAGATACTTCTATCTCTATAAAACTTTGACCCTTCAATGTACATACCAGTAGCTTCTGCAATGATGACCTCTGTAACCTCCATTAACTGATTTCCCACAAGAACTATTCCATTCTTCCAATTTTTGAAGAACTGCTTCGACACAATAGGGTTTCTGCCATGCAATCTCTTCATAAAGCTCATCATCCCACCTTTCTTCAAAATATCCCACACCTCCTTGTTCTGTTTCCAGTCCTCACAGTTTATCAGTTTGAATCTCTTCTTAGTACCACCCATGTTATCTCTCTGATAGCCCTTCACAGTATCACTATAAAAAATCTGACCACCATTGTAAATAAAACTGGCTTCACTAAACTTTGCAAATATTACCCAGAATCCATGCCAAATCAGAAGCATCGTCACCAAGTTGTCCTTCCCATAGAAAAAGAAATAATGAACCTCAATTTGTAATCAATAATCATCATTAAAAATACCATTTAACACACTTTCTGTCTACTCCGTAAATGGTCACTATCTATTAATGATTTCACCACAAAAGGTAGATCACTCTCGTCATTCCATGTTGTCATCTTCTCCAACTTGCAAACCACGTTAGCAGCCTAGTCAACAAGGGCATTCATTTCTCTAAAATTATGTGCGATGACAAATTCTTCAAACGAGCTAATTAGGAATTGATCCTTTTGTATAATATTATGAATAGTCCATGAGGGGTTAGAGTCCTTATTTAAACATTTAATAATGTTTAAAGAATCACCTTCAATCCAAAGTTTCCTACAACCCTTCTTCTTAGCCAAAATTAAGCCATGGAGGGCCGCATTAGCCTTTGCAACATCTTTAGTTTGGAAACCTAAAGGACTAGCTCTTAGAAATTTGTAATCACCATGCCACAACTAGCCACCCCTGGGTTCCCTTTCGAGGCACCATCGAAGTTAACCTTCATCCACCCATTAGGAGGGAAATCTCATCTAACATGTTCACTATAGTTGATTTTCTTACTTCCTTCATATTTTATAGGATAATGTTTATTTCTTATTTTATTAGATTAGCATGGGAAATGATTAGTACACATTACATAGCCTCTATAAAAAGCCACATAAAAGAAAGCAAAATGGACTCAAAATAAGTGAAATCAAACATAAAAAATAAAGGGTCTTAAGGCTGAAAAAAAGGTAGAAAACAAACATATAATATTTATTTGTGTTTTTGGATCTTGGAATGAATAATTTTTAGAAAATTTCTGATATGCCATGTTCAAATTTATTTTCTTAACGTCTTTTCTTGATTTGTATACTAGTTTTTGAATGGATGATAACATCCAACAAAAATAGATGTATTGATAGTCTTTATTCATATTATTTTATGTTATTATATTCTCAAATGTATATTTTGAAGTCCGTGCTTACAATTTAATTTTTGGTATGAATTGTAACTCATCCTCTCTAGACAACTACCTTATTTTAGTGAGTTTCCTTAGTTGTTTCCATGCTGCGATGTTGGATATAATTGAAAGTACATGAAATCTATTGCATTGCACACTAGTGTACCTAAATTCCCCCTATCATTTCTTCCTTCTCAAATATCTACCCCATTCTTTTAGATATCTTATAAAATAACTTAATTTCAATTAAAGAGGTATTTTCATATGGTAAATTCCAATGGTAATGTGGTCTAATGTCATGATACAATTTAAAGAGTCCCACTTTTTTGTCATATTAGGACAATAAAATCAACACTTTCACCATATCATCATTTTTGGACACGTAGTAGCTAAATCATTACGAGTTTGAAGATGAGGTAAACTAGCAATTTTGTTAGTTTTTCTGCAAATTTCAAATATGCGAATTTTTCTGCAAATTCTAAATAGATGGATAAATATGTAGGTAGATAGATAAATAGAACCTATGACGTCGATGGAATCATAAATTCGTTGTCGAGGCTATATAGACAACTTATTACATATTGACGTATACATCGCCTTATTATATATCGACCTCAAGACTACACATAGAGACTACAATTTTAAAGGACCATTCTCCTTTGAGATAACAGATTGTCACAGATGGCAGGAGAAAATGAGAGTTTGTTCTTGCCCAAATCATAAATCATATTGAAATTCTGGTGCTGAGTATTTCCAAATATGGACATTTCACCTTCAGGCCCTGCACTAGAATATGCCAAGCACAGCAAGTGACGTGCGTGATCTTCCGTGGATACAAGCTTCGTTGAAGGTGGAAGGTGGATACTTAATCATCGTGCCGCCAACGCTGATCCCATGCAAGTCAAAATATTATAAACTTGGATCGTAATTGGGTAGATGAGCATCGCCGAGAGTGAGAGAGCTAACTATCCCAGCAGTATGAAAACTTGTGATTGATGGTTTTGCCCAGCTGAGACGGGTGTGAAAAGCATCGATGATGACCAGCCTTGACATCAGTCACTCAGCAAGGATCTGACTACCACTGGAATGAATAAATTAATGGTAGCGATTATCATTAAGGGAGTATCGTTTAGTATCACAGTGATGGAAATTAAGTATCAAAAACAACAATGAAGGTAATGGACGGAGCGATGGTCAACATTGGTCATGAACAGTAATTACAATAAAATTAAGAGAACAACTAAGAATATTTAAAATGGTCGACTTATTATAAAGATGACGATCTCTTATTAAGAGCAAAACAACAAAGCGCCATTACTAACATGTTTTTTTTTTATGAATAAAACAAGTATGAAGTACGACTTCAATTATGTTAAAGAAAACAAGAAAAAGAGGTGAATCTGTATACAATGTAAGTATGGGATTTTGCTGTGTTTAAGAGATTTATATATGAAAGGTGTGATTAAGAGATTATGAGAACGAACAACATATTCATTTATTTGCTTCTGACTATTGATCTTAATGTCGGCGATCAGAAAGAATTATTTTGACAATGATTAACATGTAAGACAAGTGAGCAAATGGTTAAAATGTGTGATTCAAGAAAAATAGAAGAAGAGTGTTTTCACTATGAAACGTTGTGTCATTCTAGAGAAGTCACGTACCTTGGAAAGGAATATAGAGACATTATAGTGATTACGAACAGGGAGATTGACATTGCGATCTCCCTGTTCAATGTAAAGAATTAAAATATATAATCCTTGATACCGGGATCTTCAATTATTTAGTAAGGGTCTTCAATTATTTAGTATTTGGCCTCATGTAACCTCTCTATTGTATTATCGATAATTTAATGATTGCTAAAATATTTAATAGATTAGTAGGAAACTATAGCTAGCACGATTTGTTCAACTCTAACTCCTTGTTCACTCTTCAATAATAAATACCAATCTCATCTTATATTATTTTTCTCGATGATGATCTTCTTGGTTAAGGATTTTGCAATGCGATATGATACTAAATAAACAAGATGTGAATAAAGACATTAGGAGACTAGTGTGGCGATGGTTCATTAAGGGTGATCTTAGTGATGATATCTTGTGTTACCTTCTTATTGTTGTACTTGTGTACGAATAAGATGATTATACCTATATGGCTTGTCACGAATTGAATAGGAGAGAAGTGTTTGTCACATACTTGATTTGAAAATATCTCGATTGGTTATATGTTTATTCTAGTCTCAAATTTTGACCTCATTGTCTTTATTATATTGTGTTTGTGTAATGAAATCCTCACAATGACTTTGTCCCTACTTCACTTAAGTGGGTGTCAACCGACGAGGAGAATTGTCTTGGGTATTGGACCCTAGAAAGGGTTGCATACCTCCTTCTACATTTTTATAATAGAGTCAAACTACAAAGTCTTTGTGCATGATGCAAGCAAGGCCATCAATGATGAGCCCTCCAAGACTTTGGTCTAGCCCTTAGGGATTGTCTTTAAGGAATTACATGAAATAATCTCACTCCTCCTTGATGATAACTCATCCAAATAAGATATTGATGAAGGTTATATTATAATTATGTATGTAATATTTTGCATCAAGATGTATAGGCTTTTGTGCGGTTAAAAGTTTTGGATCATGGAGAATATAATGCAAAAATAAGGAAGCAAGACACAAGCATTATAATGATTGTAAGTCTTATCCTATTTCATGTAGAAAGGTTATTATAGGAAAATTTGGTTTGGTATTTAAATGAACATAGTTGTAGATGTTTTTGATGTTATAGGTTTTGTTGTTATATTAGAAACATTGCATAGTAGCGATGTTAGACAACCCATAGACGACATAGTTCGCAAATGTATGTTATCTTCCACTTATGCATAGTAATGATCATACTTATGGTGCATTAGATGATGATGTTGGTTTTTGTACCATTTAAAAAAATATTGCTATGTAAATCCTTTCTATTTTAATTCATTAAGTAGATAGTCCTCTAGGTTCCTTGGTGGGGTGTTACAATTAATAAAAGCAATCTATTGAATCATGTGAGGGAAGAAAAAACCATAACTAAATGATATAATATTTTTTTTCCTTCATAATCCTTTTCCAACAACAAATTAGAGTGGAAACTTAAAAGTGCAGAGATAATTTTGCCAAATTTTTTTTTATAAAATTATAATGTTTTATGAATTTAAAATTAACAAAAGATACAAAGCATTGAGTTTCTACTTTTTGTATATTTTCTTTGAATATGATGAATAAAAAATAGAATTGATGCAGAACATCCACCAATCAGACCCATACAAGGACTTCCTATCACAACCTTGATAGTAAGGTTCCCTATCCTATGCAATCATCATATCAATAAGGTCATCAAATTGATTAGAAATACATTAAAATCTCACTCTTACCATTAACCATAGGAGTCTTACCAACTGTTCCATTTTTAACTTGCATCAATCTGTTGCTACAAACTTTGATTACCCTTAATGATAGTCCTTCATTGTCCCTATTCTTACAATGAACATGCATTTAATTGAACCTTCACCCTGCATACAAGAACTCCTTTTCCATGCCTTTCAATAAATAATGAAATCATCCATTTAACTACTTGATTACTCATTTTAATGGATAAAAAAAAAAGTTTATGACTGTCCACATTCAGACAATTTTGACATACCCGTACTCAGTCATCAACAATTTTCTAACATGAAATTATTTTCAAAATATCTTTGGTGATAATCTAGAGAACTAGGTTTTATGAAACATATCTAAAACTTATCCCAATCCAATAGTTAAATATTGAGTTATGATCCCCATACAGAGACTCCAATTTATTGTCAAAATACTATCAAAACAAATAATCTTCCACTATTACGCCTTCTAGGGAATCAAATATCTATCACGTTCCTTAATAAATCAATACAAGACCAATTAAATTTCAAAAAAGAATAAATAGACTCCAAAATCCCTAAATTAAAGGATTTTTGAACAATTAAAAATAGACTTATACTCAAACCCTTGAGAGGTGCTCTGTCATAGAGGGTTTTGTAATAGGTTTGACAAAATCCCTTTGATCTCACAACATAAGTCACACTAGTCAACAAAAAGGGTTTCAAAAGAGTTATAACTCATCATTCTATCAATCTCCATCAATTGAAAGACACATCCAATCCATTTACAAGTAGAAAAAGATTCACGAACATGGAGTAACATGTCTGTCCATGGAGTCAATTAACAAAATTTACTCTCAACACAAAAACCATTTATAAAACAATACATGAATACATTACAATGTTATTATATGTAGCTAATACTCCATCTTATGACTTCCATAAGCCAAAGGCAGAGTAATGTCTTCAACACTTGACTGCCCCATAATGCTCCTATAGGAAATGGGTGGGCAGCCATAGGTGTTCTTGGTTATTATTTCTTTCACACCCCAAACTGACCTCCTCCCATTAGATTTAACCAAACACCTATATATAACCTATTCGACTTCTATAACTACCCATACAACTTCCCAACTGATGGATTACAACTTGTTTTGCATTATTTGCATTTTTGACAACATTTTGTTGTTAATGACAACTTTTACCATTTGACACTCAACTTGAAAAACCACTACATGGATGCTCCAAGCTGGGCTAAACATGAATTCTTAAATCCAATTTAACCCTCTTAACACTTTTACACATTTTGACCCTTTTTGACCTTTTTTGACCATAGTTTGATTTGTTAGGACTTATTAGGACAACTTGAGCAACTTTTACAAATAGCTTTGCACTTATTGTTACAATGACTTGTTATGACTTACAACATATCCAAATGACCTTAATATATTGAAATACAATCAAATTACTCCTTTTTGACCTTTTGACCTCCTAGTGTACTTGTACCTTAGGTTCTCATGCACCAAGAATTGTAAGCATTATGTTGAACTATATAAATGTGTTGGTATTCAATGTTAAAGTGCTTGGAAAACAAATTACCGTGTGTACTATCTTAGAAAACAAAACAATAAAACACATTTTACATGCAAATAATATATTACTTGAAAATAATTATTAAGATCTTAGAGTTTAGGAAGATCACAATACCATTAGAAATGTTTTGTTGTTGGAAACATTATAACTTTATCTTTGAATTTGGTCTGAATAAGTATCTAATATTTCATTATATAATTTAGATCTGTTTAAATATAAAGTATTTGGATAAGATCTTTGGGAGTGCAAAGTTAGTGTATGCAATTAATTTAGTTTATAAAATTACGTATTATATTTTTGTTGTGTCCTTTGTTTACAATTAATTTTTTATTTTTCCTTTTGATTTCTCACTTGGATTAACATGACTATTTTTAGGTGTCTACACTAAGTTAACACAAAGAATTTAAAACTCTTAAGAAAATTGTATGTTGAACATTAAATATTTTAAGTTTATTTTTCAACTTCATTGCTTTTTCCATTCGAACCTAAACACTTTCGATTAAACATTAGTTGACCTTTCAATTTATACTCCATTGAGATGGTTGGCTTTGAGAGGATATACAATCAAATAATTAAAATTATATTTCATCTCCCTTAGCAAGATGATTGTAACCTTGGTGTTGTGATTCTATTCACCACACACATAGTTGGAACCATGTCAGAGTAGGGTGTTGGATCACTTGGTTTTATATTATCAGGCATTGTATATGCCCTACCTATACATGAATTTTATTATTTATGAATTGTTTATATGCTCATGCGATACTCCTAAATGACTAATTTTTCTCATCATTACATTTGAACTTAAATAACTTTCTCCTTGAATATTTTCATTACCATGCAATGTACATTCTTTCTCTATATTTTCTTATTGCCACACAATAATTTGAATTCCTTGGAAAGATTTTAATGTAAGACATTTGGTGGTATTATTTAAACCAAAGGAAACTAGAAGCTAAACCTCAATTCCTTATTTCCTCTGTTTGGTTTGAGTGTTCATTGGTTTGATTTATTTGTTGTCATTAACTTCATGGAGTTAATATTATTGAGTTATTTATTATGACAAACACAACTCCATTCTTTGTATTTTCTTTTAACACCCTCCAAACTTGCTCAATGAATAGAGCCATGTTGAAATCCTTTATTCTTCTTCTCAGTCAAAGTCCTCCATGCCTTTTTCATTTACATACAGCTTCCTAAGGAACTAGAGATATCTTATTTTTGTCTTCTATTCTAGACTACATGAACTATTTTTGGATTTGTTTGAGAGCATCGATATATTTATAGGGAATTTAAAATAGACTCGTTGTGTACATAGGCAAGTTTTGAAGGGAATATTTCAATAATTGAGTCTTTCTAGCTTAAATTAATAATGCACACTTCTATCCAACGAATTTAGAATTAAATTTGTCAATTAATTTTATCTAGAAAATTATCCAGATCTTTAACCCATAATGGCTGACCAAGATATGTCAAAAGGAAGGATTCAATATTGCAAACAAATATATGACCAATCCTATGTTTTCTTCTATTGAAATTGTGTTATATAGAAGAGAGCAATATTATTCATATCTATCCTATGGCCAGACTTAATATCATAACTATAAATGGATTTCTTCAAACTCATGGATTCCAAAATAGGAGATTCTCCAAGAAACATTGTATCATCAATAAATTTTTTATGGGAGCAAACCATATTGCTTGAAGAAGGTTTGAGGCCCTTCAATAATCCTCTACTAAGTATGTGTTGGAGAAGTATTCCCAAACTGTTAGCTATTATAATAAATAGAAAAGGGGATGTAGAGTCCCCTTGTGAGATTCAACGAGGGCATAAAAAAAAATAAGAAGGGGATCCATTAACAAGAAGATAGATTCTAATAGTTGAAACCATCTCCCAAATTAATTAAATAAATTTGGCTCCAAAACTGATGGCCCCAAGAACTTCTATTAGGAAATTCCTGTTAAGTTTGTTGTAGGCTTTCCTAAGATCCAACATCAATAAGAAGTCAGGTGGTTCTTTTTCATGCATAAAGAAAGGATATTCTCATAGATAGTAATAATAAAGTCTAGATTGTGACGACCCTAGTCAAAGTCATTTTGCTCACTAGAAATAATCCTTGGCAATAGAGATTGAATTTTAGTAGCCAAAACTTTAGAGTTAATCTTATAAAAGGAATTACATAGTTTGGCACCTCACATCTTCGACATCAAAATCAAAAAGTTGAATTATCAATTGATATTAATATTAATTACAAATAATAAGGATAGATAAAGATGTATGACGTCTGAACAATAAATTAAATATGAATTATTGAGATTTTAATTAGATATTAGAGTATGACATTACAATCTCAATAATAGGTAATTATAATAGATTAAAAGTTGGATTTGTATCTATTTTGACATGAGACATTTATCTCTCCTAAGTAACATGTGGATTCCCTAATTCACGTAATAATTATCCTATAATCTTGTGCTTAATATTTGACTAATTCATTTGATAATTTAGGAAAAATTATTAATTTTAGTAATATAATTGATGAACTTTAATGAAATAGATATTCAATATTGTTAATATAAGTTTTAGTAGAATTCTTAATTTAAATATTGATGTAATAATATTATCAATGAATATATGGTCTATATTTCCTTATTGACAATAATGTTATTAATTTGAAGTGTTGCCATAAATAGAGACTTAGAAATTACACTCGCTAATAATATTATTCGAGTTAAAGTCTCATAATACTAGATGAAGATTATAAATATGAATAAATAGAATAGTGCTAGCCATGTTTCTTAAACATTAAAGTATTATTTCAAGAGATGATATTTTCTTGGCTTTCATAACATCTCCCTTAGAAAAGAATGCAATATCAAATGGATTTATAGTCATCTTTACTAATTTTGACAACATAAGTAATGGGACATAATGTCTTCATCAATGGATTCTCAATTTACACTAATTATAATGTAGTAAGGTAGCTTAGTCTACTAATAGATGTTATTTGATATATGTGTATACATGTACATACATTGAGCATATATACATATTTGTAATGGATTACTTCGTATACATATACATGTACATGTTTTCTCTATATCATAAATTTTGGACACATTTAGTAGTTAAACTATAACAAGTTCAAAAATGATGCAAACTAGTGATTTTGTGAGTTTTTTTAGCAAATTCCAAATAGATGGATAGATAAATATATAGATCAATAGATAGATAGATCGAACGAACCCGTGATGTCGATAGAATCATGGATTCCTCGCAAGGGTTGTATAGACGATGTTTTATATATTAACTTTAAGACTAGAAAGCGACTTTTTACTTGTCTACATGTTACTAATTACATATTGACTTAGAGATGTGTCTACACATCACCTTATTATTAGATATTGACCTCAAGACTACACATTGACCTATTAGATATGAGTGTTACAAACGGCAGGAGCAAACGAGAGTTTGTTCTTGCCCAAATCATAAATAATATTGTAATTCTGCTGCTGAATATTTCCAAATATGGAAGCTGCACCTTCAGCTCCTGCACTCCCATATGCCAAGCACAGCAACTGACGTCCGTGATCTTCCGCGGATACAAACGAGTTCTGTGGAGGCAGAGAAAACGTTGCATTTCCTGCAAAATGAAAGGCAATTCGTGGAAGCTTCGATATGGGCAGGCTGCTATCGTAGCAAAGAGCATAGTCGGAAGGAGGGGCATTCACAGGCCGAGCTTTGATACTAGACTTGACGGCGGCCAGGAAGGGCTTGTACGCAGGATCCACCAGACTAGTAAACGTACTTCCAGAATCGATTATCAGCCCGCCACTTCGGAACGTGGAAGGTGGATACTTAACCATCGTGCCGCCAACGCTGATCCCATGCAAGTCAAGATAATAGAAACTTGGTTCATTCCCTCCAGTGAAAGGAGTAGATTGGAAGTTGCCAGGAAGATGAGCGTCACCCAGAATGAGGGAGCTAACGCCGGCGTCGTCGGCAAGGGGTCCCTGCAAGCAGTATGAAAACATTTTCGGGCCCAGCTGAGACACCATCGGAAGCACGCCTCTTCCAAGACCGACTAAACCGGGGGAGGTGACAGTTGGCCCCCCCTCCTGCCGGTGACCGCAGCCAAAGGCAAGGCGAGGCAGAGCTTCCCACCCGGAATATTTCCCCATTCTTTTCACACTGAATGCTTCTGTGGCCATGTTTCCGGTTGTCATTGCACCGTCTCCGTATGAGTAGAAATACCCGCAAGTGTTGGGATACTCGCAAGAATTTCTAACCAACACAGTACAAAATTTGTCCTTGCATGAAACGTTCTTGTAGGTGGAAGATGCATGGGGATTGTAGAGGGGATCATCCTGGGGATAACAGATGGGGCATTTGGGTCCACATTGCAGCCAAATGAGGTCGCTGCCTGTGTCGAGGATCAAATGCTGTAGCACTGGACTGGGACTCCCTATGCCCATTTGCATCAGGAATCCGCCGTCCATTGCATTTACTGGGATGTTAATGTTGCGTCCTCTTGCCATGGCTTGCAGCCTTTCCATCCGTCTTTTGCTCCTCTCTAGTGATAACTGCACTCGCTGAAGCTTTGTCAATTTGTGGGCTTTCATCAGTGGAGACAGAGCAGACTCTCGCGGGATCAATTCCACTCGGTAATAACTGGCCACCCTTCCTCCATCGCAACAGTTAATGGAAAGGGAGTATAAGAGGATTGTGATTAGGACTAAGCTCAAAATGCTCAGTGCAGCCATGATTGCACAGAACCTTACTTTCGACTGGAACCTACTTGATGGACTCTGATTATTATTGGAAAACCCCTAATTAAAGAACAAAGCAAACGACATTGGCGCTATTCTCAGTTATGCATGACCAACGTATATCTTTTGCTGCAAGCTTGTCTCGTTTATAGATAGAACCAGTTAACTGTTGTTACTTTGCAATGCGATAAGCATATGCCCTTTCTTAGTTTGTGGTTAGTATTATGAAGTGGCCCACTTACTAGCAAATCATATCTTTACCTATGATTCTTCACTGGTTCAATGCAGTTTTTCATTTGTTGTTTATGTTGTTCAATGGGGCACTTATTACAAAACTTTATCTTTACCTATGATTGCTCCTTGTTTCTTGCAGTCTTTCATTTGTCATTTATAGTGGGACACTGAGTTGATATTATTTTATTCAGTGGGACATTTAGAATATATGTTTTTTGAAAATCTTATCTTTACCAATGATTACTCACTGCTTTATGCAGCCTTTCATTTGTCATTTATCTTATTGAGTGGGACACTTAGTTGATATTATTTTATTTAGTGGGTACTTATTAGAAAATCTTATCTTTATCTATGATTACTCGTTGCTTTATATAGTCTTTCATTTGTCATTTATCTTATTCAATGGGACACTTAGTTGATATTATTTTATTCAGTGAGACACTTAGTACATATTCTTTTATTGAGTGGGGTACTTGTTAGAAAATCTTATCTTTACCTATGATTACTCACTTCATGCAGTCTTTCATTTGTCATTTATCTTATTGAGTGGGGAACTTAGTTGATATTATTTCATTTAGTGGAGCACTTAATATATATTATTTTATTAAATGGGGCACTTTGTATATATTATTTTATTCTGTGGGGCACTTATTAGAAAATACGATCTTTACCTATGATTAGTCACTACTTCATGCAACCTTTCGAGAACAAATCTTGGTGCTCATGTGTATGTGTATTATTGTTGCATTTACTTTTTCAGTTCAGTATTTTGTTTTCAACAATAAGTTTGAAGTTAAAGTTTAAAGTATTCAATATTGGCATCAATTGATTCACCCCCCTCTCACTTGATTAGGACATTGTTATTCTAATAGAAGTTAGTATGGTAGGTTAGCTTAGTTGGAGTCAGTTAAGTTTTGGTATGAGAGCTCAAATGACCTTAGGGGCTAATATAGTCCTCGTAGCGGAAAAAGAGTTGAAAGTTGTAAAAAAAACCTCAATATGTGAGAAAATGGTTAAAAATGAGCTGAAAATAGCTTAGAAGTTTTTTATACAACATTTTAGTTGATTTGGAGTGATCTGGGAAAGTGGAAGAACACTTAGGAAAGATTGCTAAAAAGTTGCTCAAAAGTTGTAATGACAACTTTTTTTCCTAAAGGGACCGACCAAGGAGTTAGGTGTAATGGAGGTCCTAACCACCTAAAACTAGTGAAAATAAGCTATTTAAGCCCCAAATGGCTTGAATATTGAGAGTGATGAAGTTTTTTTTTTACTGGCACCAAGTAATCAACATTCTATTATAGTCAACTCGGACAGAGTCCATTATTTCATTGCATCCTTAAGGGATAATAGATTAGGTTTTTGATTTTATTGAAGGCATTTTTTAAGAATCATCAGTGTGTTTCAATTGTTTATTGGTTTTTTTTATTTTTTTATAGTTTCAATAGCTTAGGTGTAATCTTTTTGTTTTAGCCAGTTTACTAGCCTATATATAGTAGTGTGCAGAAACATGACTCCTCATAAAATACCACCATGTGTTCATCACAACCTATTGGGACATGGAAGTTGAGCCCATGTACTATTTATATAGCCAAGTAGGAGGTCTGGAAATGATCTTGGCCATTTTTTAAATCTTTCCCTAGGGAAGGACAGTCATTGCCCGACTAGGAATAAGGAGGTGAGTTGTAAGTTTTCTTGCAGCGGTGACTATGAAGATGAAATCCAAGAATTTAGAGATAAGAATGGAAATGAAATCCCTGACAAAAATCTAGAGGCTTGACTAATACATTTGGTAATCATAAGCTTATTGTGAACAGTGAGCTCCTAGAAGCCACTAAAACCCTCACTAAACCCTCCTAGTTGAGTTAGGGTACTGTACAGATGCTTAGGAACACAAGACCCAAAAAATGTCTTAGGGTTTCCTAAATGACCAAAGAATCCATTCAATTTTTTTGGGAAGTCCTTCAGGATCCATTTGCAGAAAGTCCTAAAAACTCAGATTAGGAGACCTAATTGGGGGCTCTAGGGCTACAAGGCCAAAACAAAGAATTTGATGAGATCGGTAAGAAACTATTGGAAAGATCTTGATGAAATGTGTCAAGAATTGAACATAGAAAAGTATTTGATTACCTCCACACCCCTAAAAGAATTTCCACTTTCTTTGGAGGTAGATTATACTTGGAATAAAGGAAGATAACATGAGAAGGAATACTTGAACATTGATAGGTTACCTGGGAGTATGAGAATAGTTTTCTCTATGTGGGGATATTGAGAAAGTACTTAGGAGACAAGGAGGCACCTTATTGAATCCATGATCTAGTTGGGGAGTTGGGAGCCTAAGTGGTCTTGACAAGATAGTTGAAAACCTTGTTTGATCCTATCTAATTGGTATCCGAGCCTCAAAAGATTGGGCTAGAGGATAGTTGATGTTGTATTCAAGTGAGTCTTGGTATATTCTTCAAGGATGGTGAAAAATTCTAATTTGGCCATGAAGGTGGAAGACCAAGAGGAGGAGAATAGACTCCTTAGAGAAAGACTAGTAGAGATAGAAAGAAAACTTGGTGTAGTGGAGACTGAGACTGAATAGGTTAGAGAAAAATTTATAGAGGTGGAAGACAAGGGTAAAGAGTTGCCAAAGGAAGAAAAAGTCCCTCAACGAGACCTTGTTTTAGAAGAGTAACCATTATTGAGAGCATTAAAATCCATGAGTGGCAAGTATTTAGAAGGAACACCACTCTTTAGTGGGAAGATGGAAGCAAAGATAGTTATGGAATGGATTGAAGGCATGGAGAACCATTTTGAATGTGAAGGCATCAATAAAGACCAAAGAGTCAAGGTAGAAAAATAAAGGATGAGGGGAGATGGGATCACATGGTGGAAATTTGTGCAATATGAAAAGATAAAAGAGGGAAGGAACCCTATTGCTAATTGGAAAGGTATGGTGGAAAATATTAGACACCTACCTACTAGATGATTATGAGGTGCAACTACATAACAAGGGACAAAAAGACCTTGAAGTGAGTGTGTATATAGAGGATTTCAATAAACTATGTCTTAGATTGCATGTGATGGAGGAGGAAAGCAATAAGTTTGAAACTAATCAGTTTCTGGATTCGATTGTGTAGAGTTTTTTTAACCATCAACATTTCAGATCATACTATATGATCCATCATCAGGATGCCAGAGAGCAAGAATAAAAAAAGATTGTAGATTGCAGAACTAGAGGGCAATAAAAGGAGGGAGAAAGGAAGAGGAGAGAGAAAAGAGAGGTAGAAAAATAAAATTAAAAAATATAAGAAATGCAAGAAAGGCAAGAAAGGCTAAACCAAACGGATGTCCTATCAAACCAAGGGAATAAGAAAGAGGTAAAAAATGAAAAACCAAAAAGGATAGAGCCAACTATAAAAGGAAACAAAAAGGGGGTTTCTAGAAAAGGAAACAAATCAAATGATAAAGGAAAAATAAATATGGAGAAAACAAATAGAAATATACAAATAACTAAGTATATATCCACATGTATATATATACATGTATATATATAAATATAAATATAAATATAAATATAAATATAAATATAAATATAAATATAAATATATAAATATAAATATTAATATATAAATATAAATATTTATATATACATGTATATATATATAGAACCAACCATAAAAGGAAACAAAAAGGAGGTTTCTAGAAAAGGAAACAAATCAAATGATAAAGGAAAAATAAATATGGAGAAAATAAATAGAAATATACAAATAACTAAGTATATATCCACATGTATATATATACACATGTATATATATACACATGTATATATATACACATGTATATATATACACATGTATATATATACACATGTATATATATACACATGTATATATATACACACATGTATATATATAAATATTAATATAAATATAGATATTAATATTAATATTAATATTAATATAAATATAAATATAAATATTAATATATAAATATAAATATTTATATATATACACATGTATATATACACATGTGTATATATAGACATGTGTATATATACTTAGTTATTTGTATATTTCTATTTATTTTCTCCATATTTATTTTTCCTTTATCATTTGATTTGTTTCCTTTTCTAGAAACCCCCTTTTTGTTTCCTTTTATGGTTGGTTCTATCCTTTTTGGTTTTTCATTTTTTACCTCTTTCTTATTACCTTGGTTTGATAGGACATCTTTTTGGTTTAGCCTTTCTTGCATTTCTTATATTTTTTAATTTTATTTTTGTACCTCTCTTTTCTCTCTCCTCTTCCTTTCTCCCTCCTTTTATTGCCCTCTAGTTTTGCAATCTACAATCTTTTGTTATTCTTGGTCTCTAGCATCCTGATGATGGATCATGTAGTATGATCTGAAATGTTGATGGTTAAAAAAACTCTACACAATCGAATCCAGAAAATGATTAGTATTATACATGGATTGTGGAAATCTAATAGATTTGAATAAGTTTGAAGTTAAAGTTTAAAGTATTCAATATTGGCATCAACTGATTCAACCCCCCCTCTCAGTTGATTAGGACATTGCTATTCTAATAGAAGTCAGTATGGTAGGTTAGCTTAGTTGGAGTTAGTTAAGTTTCGGTATGAGAGCTCAAATGACCTTAGGAGCTAATATAGTCCTTGTAGGGCAAAAAGAGTTCAAAGTTGTAAAATAACCCTCAATATGTGAGAAAATGGCTAAAAATGAGCCTAAAATAGCTTAGAAGTTTTTTATACAACATTTTAGGTGATTTGGAGTGATCTAGGAAAGTGGAAGAACACTTAGGAAAAATTGCTAAAAAGTTGCTCAAAAGTTGTCATGACAACTTTTGCAACTTTGCAAAGTTGCATGACAACTTTTTTTCCTAAAGGGAGCGACCAAGGATTTAGGTCTAATGGAGGTCCTAACCACCTAAAACTAGTGAAAATAAGCTATTTAAGCTCCAAATGGCTTGAATATCGAGATTGATGAAGTTTTGTTTTACTAGCACCAAGCAATCAACATTATATTATAGTCAACTCAGACAGAGTCCATTATTTCATTGCATCCTTAAGGGATAATAGATTAGGTTTTTATTTTATTGAAGGCATTTGTTAAGAATCATAAATGTGTTTCAATTGTGTATTGGTTTTTGTATTTTTTTACAGTTTCAATAGCTTAGGTGTAATCTTTTTGTTTTAGGCAGTTTACTGGCCTATATATAGCAGTGTGTGGAAACATGGATCCCCCATAAAATCCCACCATGTGTTCATCATAGCCTATTGTGACATGGAAGTGGAGCCCATGTACAGTTTATATAGCCAAGTAGGAGGTTTGGAAATGATCTTGGCCATTTTTGTAATCTTGCCCTAGGCAAGCACAGTCATTGCTCGACTAGGAACAAGGAGGTGAATTGTAAGTTTTCTTACAGCGGTGACTATAAAGATGAAATCTAAGACTTTGGAGATAAGAATGAAAATGAAAAAAATCCCTCATAAAAATCTAGAGGCTTGACCAATCCATTTGGTAATTATAACCTTACTGTGAACAATGAGCTCTTAGAAGCCACTAAAACCCTCACTAAACCCTCCTAGTTGAGTTAGGGTACTGTACAGATGCTTAGGAACCCATGAACCATAAAATATCTTAGGGTTTCCTAAATGAAAAAAGAATCCATTAAATTTTTTTGGGAGGTCCTTTTGGATCCATTTGTAGGAAATCCTAATAACCCAGATTAGGAGACCTAATTGGGGGCTCTAGGGCTACAAGGCCAAAACAAAGAATTTGATAAGATCGGTAAGAAACTGTTGGAAAGATCTTGATGAAATGTGTCAAGAGTTCAATAAAGACAAGTATTTTATTACCTCCACACCCCTAAAAGACTCCCCACTTTCTTTGGAGGTAGAGTATACTTGGAAGAAAGAAAGATAGCATGAGAAGAGAAGGAATACTTTAATATTGATAGGTTACCTAGGAGTATGAGAATAGTTTTCTCTATGTGGGGATATTGAGAAAGTACTTAGGAGACAAGGAGACACCTTGTTGAATCCATGATCAAGTAGTTGGGGATTTGGAGAGTTGGGAGCCTAAGTGGTCTTGACAAGATAGTTAAAAACCTAGTGCGATCCTATCAGATTGATATTAGAGCCTCAAAAGATTGGGTTAGAGGATAGTTGATGTTGTATTCAAGTGAGTCAGTATATTCTTAAAGGATGGTGAAAAATTCTAAGTTGTCCAAGAAGGTGGAAGACCAAGAGGAGGAGAATAGACTCCTTAGAGAAAGGCTAATATAGATAGAAGGAAAACTTGGTGTAGCGGATATTGAGACTGAATTGGTTAGAGAAAAAGTTAGAGAGGTGGAAGACAAGGGTAAAGAGTTGGTAGAGGAAGACCAAGTTTGTGAACCAGACCCTATTTTAAAGAATAGTAAGCATTAGATCGAGAGCATTAAAATCCATGAGTGGAAAGTGTTTGGAAGGAACACCACTCTTTAGTGGAAATACGAAAATAGAGCTAGTTAAGGAATGGATTGAAGGTATGGAGAACCATTTTGAATATGACATGATACTAAATAAACAAGATGTGAATAAAGACATTAGGAGACTAGTGTGATGATGGTTCATTAAGGGTGATCTTAGTGATGATATCTTGTGTTACCTTCTTATTGTTGTACTTATGTATGAATAAGATGATTATACCTATGGCTTGTCATAAATTGAATACTTGAGAGAAGTGTTTGTCACATAATTGATTTGAAAATATCTCGATTGGTTATATGTCTGTTCTTGTCCCAAATTTTGACCTCATTGTCTTTATTATATTGTCTTTGTGTAATGAAATCCTCACAATGACTTTGTCCCTACTTCACTTAAGTGGGTGTCAACCGACAAGGAGAACTGTCTTAGGTACTAGACCCTATAAAGGGTTGCATAACTCCTTCTACATTTTTATAATAGAGTCAAACTACAAAGTCTTTGTGCATGATGTCAGAAAGGCCATCAATGATGAGCCCTCCAAGACTTAGGTCTAGCTCTTAGGGTGTGTCTTTAAGGAATTACATGAAATAATCTCACTACTCCTTGATGATAACTCATCCAAATAAGATATTGATGAAGGTTATATTATTATTATGTATGCAATATTTTGCATCAAGCTGTATAGGCTTTTGTGCGGTTAAAAGTTTTGGATCATGGAGAATATTGTGCAAAAATAAGGAAGCAAGACACAAGCATTATAATGATTGTAAGTCTTATCCTATTTCATGTAGAAAGGTTATTATAGGAAAATCTGGTTTGGTATTTAAATGAACATAGTTGTAGATGTTTTTGATGTTATAGGTTTTGTTGTTATATTAGAAACATTGCATAGTAGCGATGTTACACAACCCATAGACGACATAGTTCATAAATGTATGTTATCTTCCACTTATGCATAGTAATGATCATACTTATGGTGCATTAGATGATGATGTTGTTTTTTGTACCATTTAAAAAAAATATTGCTATGTAAATCCTTTCTATTTTAATTCATTAAGTAGATAGTCCTCTAGGTTCCTTGGTGGGGTGTTACAAGCAATAAAGGCAATCCACTGAATCATGCGAGGGAAGAAAAAACTAGAACTAAATAAAGTAACTAAATGATCTAATATTTTTTCCCCTTCATAATCCTTTTCCAACAACAAATTAGAATGGAAACTTAAAAGTGCAGGGACATTTTTGCCATGAAAAACTTTATAAAATTATAATGTTTTATGAATTTGAAAATAAGAAAAGATGCAAAGCATAGAGTTTCTACTTTTTGTATATTTTCTTTGAAGATGATGAATAAAAATAGAATTGATGCAGAACATCCACAATAATCATAAGTATCGAACTATCAAAAAACATCTTTTTAATGGGAAAGAAGAGACGACATCAAGGCCACGAAGAATGACACCTTGTCTATGGAAGTTGGAATACGATCAACTAAATCACCAAGGTAATGTCATTCCATCTGATGATTTTTATTTGAAATTTAGATTTTGATATTATCTTTTATTTACTAATGATGTTATTGACGCTCATGAAGGTCGTCAAGGCATCAATGACCAACTTCCTAGAGGAATAAAAAGTTATCCTAGTCAATTTAGTAGGTTGTCGTACTACAAGGATCTCCCAATCATGTATTTGTTTGATTCTATGCATATTGGAAAGAATGTAACATAGAGACTATGGAAAATATTGGATGGAAGGTGTGACAAAGAAAAATGTGCCAAAATCTGTATACAATTTAAGTATGGGATTTTGCCGTGTTTAAGAGATTCATATATGAAAGGTGTGATTAAGAGATTATGAGAACGAACAACATATTCATTTATTTGCTTCTAACTATTGATCTTAATGTCAACGATCAGAAAGAATTATTTTGACAATGATTAACATGTAAGACAAGTGAGCAAATGGCTAAAATGTGTGATTCAAAGAAAAAGAAGAATAGTGTTTTCACTATGAAACGTTGTGTCATTCAAGAGAAGTCACGTACCTTGGAAAGGAATATAGAGGCATTATAGTGATTAGGAATAGGGAGATTGACATCGCGATCTCTTATGTATGTTATATATTTCAGTTTGAAGAATTAAAATATATAATCCTTAATACTGGGATCTTCAATTATTTAGTATTTGGCCTCATTTAACCTCTCTATTGTATTATTGATAATTTAATGATTGGTGAAATATTTAATAGATTAGTAGGAAACTATAGCTAGCATGATTTGTTCAACTCTAACTCCTTGTTCACTCTTCAATAATAAATACCAATCTCATCTTATATTATTTTTCTTGATGATGATGATCTTCTTGGTTACGGATTTTGCAATGCGACTTGATACTAAATAAACAAGAAGTGAATAAAGACATTATGAGACTAGTGTGACGATGGTTCATTAAGGGTGATCTTAGTGATGATATCTTGTGTTACCTTCTTATTGTTGTACTTATGTACGAATAAGATGATTATACCTATATGGCTTTTCATGAATTGAATAGGAGAGAAGTGTTTGTCACATACCTGATTTGAAAATATCTCGATTGGTTATATGTCTATTGTAGTCTCAAATTTTGACCTCATTGTCTTTATTATATTGTGTTTGTGTAATGAAATCCTCACAATGACTTTGTCCCTACTTCACTTAAGTGTGTGTCAACCGACGACGAGAACTGTCTTGGGTACTAGACCCTAGAAAGGGTTGCATACCTCCTTCTACATTTTTATAATAGAGTCAAACTACAAAGTCTTTGTGCATGATGTAAGCAAGACCATTAATGATGAACCCTCCAAGACTTAGGTCTAGCCCTTAGGGTTTGTCTTTAAGGAATTACATGAAATAATCTCACTACTCCTTGATGATAACTCATCCAAATAAGATATTGATGAAGGTTATATTATAATTATGTATGTAATATTTTGGATCAAGTTGTATAGGCTTTTGTGTGGTTTAAAGTTTTGGATCATGGAGAATATAATGCAAAAGTAAGGAAGCAAGACACAAGCATTATAATGATTTAAGTCTTATCCTATTTCATGTAGAAAGGTTATTATAGGAAAATTTGGTTTGGTATTTAAATGAACATAGTTGTAGATGTTTTTGATGTTATAGGTTTTTTTGTTATATTAGAAACATTGCATAGTAGCGATGTTACACAACTCATAGATGACATAGTTCGTAAATGTATGTTATCTTCTACTTATGCATAGTAATGATCATACTTATAGTGCATTAGATGATGGTGTTGGTTTTTGTACCATTAAAAAAATATTGCTATGTAAATCCTTTCAATTTTAATTCATTAAGTAGATAGTTCTCTAGTGATGCAGAGAGAATGGATACTCCATTCAAATCTGCATGTCTCAAATATTTTTCTTTGTAAACATTGACCAAAGGTTCATAATCTTTTAATATCGAACATAAAATAACATCAACTATATCTTTATATTGCATACTTACAAATCATTCATCTCATTAATACTTGGTGACTTTTATAACCATACGGTTCTATCACCAAGATTGATCTTTGAACTTCCCACTAGAATCCATTCGACTCCTAGCAATGAGACTTTACAAAGTCTGCAAATAAAAACATACTCAACTTTCTATACTTCCCTTGTACCCTGTGGACTAACTGTATCTTCCTTCTATTCCAAATGTCGACTATAAGTTATAGAGATTCCTGACTGTTGCTAGAATGATGTTCAATATCTTTTGAATCACCCTGTATAACTCTATGAATAATCTCTATTTCCCCTTAGTTGTGACTGTCACCATAAACCTCTCGGGCTCCTTGCGGCTTAAACAAACTTTCCAAGTACTCCGATGTCACTCGATCATAAGATGAATGTAACGGTTCTTGAGAAACTGTTTAGAATCAATTACTTGCAAGAATGAACACTGAGATTTTAAATCAGTCTTTTGCTAAATGCAAACGACCTACATTATTCCAAATCGGGCCTGTGGAGAACCCGTAGCATAGACATAACAATACAATAATGATATAAATTGTTCTTGAAATGATAGCAGAGTTAAATATATTCAAGAATTTAAATACTTTCAAGAATAATAACCAGTTCTGGTAACTTGGAACATAACCAATCTAGAAACACATATAACGGTTTCTTTGCAAACCGTTTAAATCTTTGAATTCAATCAATAATGAGGCATCATTTTTTTGGTTCATTACTTTGTCACCAAAACTGAATTCAATAAACATTAATCTTCCTCTAACAAAAACCGATACCAAGATTCAACTTAGATTCAACCAAACATCAATAAAAAACTTCGAAACCGAAATGGAAACATTAAAGATTTTGAATACAACTTCATACTAAAACATAATTTAATCCATGTGCACTGTCATGGTCATACAGGAATTGAGAACAGAGAATTTCAAATGAGAAATAGGAAAATCGAAGTTCTTAATAGAAACATTAATCCTTCTTTTCCATTATTCAACTCCCCATTACATCTGTTCTTTCCTTTATCAATACTCACCATTCTATCCTACGTTACTCTACCACTACTACCCTCTTATCGGGTTTTTCATTACATATATAAAGATCTTCAAAAAGAAGACCCAACGATATCCCACAACTGACTCAATAGCAACCTTACTTATCTAACGGTTTTTCATAACTGTTGAGAGTAAGCATAATAGCTAAACTAGTAAAGCATCATGGAATTAACAATGAAGTTGTCAACTTTACGATGATACAAACATTTATTATATCTTAATCATATAATTCTATCCAACGGAATACATTAATAAAATAACCATCTAAAACGAAGACTCAACCCAACCATTACATTATGAAAATAACTATTTAAAAGGCATGTAGAATCCTGACTCATTGAAATAATTGAAGTCCCAAGATGCACCTGCAGCATGCTCCCCAGGAAAAAAGAATTCAAGTTCCTTTGAATTAGCCTTCTTTCGAGTCTTCCAGTTCAAGTGCATCATTCGGTGAACTCCTGCAAAAACAAGCATAGTCGCCAATATCTCGTACACCTACGCTCCGGAAGAAAAAATAGAGTCCACATCATAGGAATCATCCACACATGTGTCTTGCACACCTGCATGAAATAAAACATATATTTCTCCTCCATGAATCTGAATATTGGATTGATCCGCTAAAGGAATCAGAACTCCATCAATGGAAAAAATTTATTCACTGTGAACTATTTCCATATTATCCTCCATGTTCACCAATACCAATGTCTTTTCATGTGAGACTATATCATGTGTCATTTGATCACTGTGAACCACGTCCTTATCTTCAAGCTTTTCCAAAATCAAATCACTGCCGCCCAAATCATCAATCTTTTCAGCATCTCTATATTCAACTAGAACCTTCTCAACACAAGGTTCATCCAAAACCTTCTGCTCTTCCCCAACATCGATTTTCTTCTCTTGTCCTTCCAATGGATAACTCTTCACCTTCATTTTTGCTTCTTCAGACACTATCTGGGCTTTAATCAATTTAAGTATCACTTGATCTATTTTGTCCATCATTTCTAACTTTAGTTCATATGCTGTTAAATCTTCTTCAATCTTCTTTCTTCTTGCTTCTTGTTTGTTTTTGTTTTCCTCTTTTCTCTTTTCTCTTTTCCATTTCAACTTTCTTTTTCTTTTTCTCTTGCGCTTCCTCATATGCAATCTAGGCATCCAATTTTAATAACAACTGGGTCATCTCTTCTTTACCTTCCATTAATGTAACTTGTTACTGATCCAGCACTTCTGAATGCTCGTGAAGGACTCAAACTTATTGACCAAGTTGGATTTGGTTTCCCCCAAAATCATTCACAAATGGGTACACAGCACCAAGAAAATCTGACAACTTATCTGCACAAACTTCTTACAAGAACACTCAAGAATCAAACAAAATTCATCACCGCTAGGTCCTGGTGTGATTTCTACCTCTCATACGTTCAAGAGCTTCCTGCTCTGATACCACTTGATGCAGAGAGAATGGATACTCCATTCAAATCTGCATATCTCAAATATTTTTCTTTGTAAACATTGACCAGAGGTTCAAAATCTTTTAATACCGAACATAAAATAACATCAACTATATCTTTATATTGCATACTTACAAATCATTCATCTCATTAATACTTGGTGACTGTTAATACCATACGATTCTATCACCAAGATTGATCTTTGAACTTCCCACTAGAATCCCTTCAACTCCTAGCAATGAGACTTTACAAAGTCTGCAAATAAAAAACATACTCAACTTGCTATACTTACTCTGTCGAACCGCACCAGTGATCCCTTCCTCTGTCTTGGACATTGGTCATGGACAGACAACCAATTTGTACTCACTGTTCCCTTGTACCTTGTGGACTAACTGTATCTTCCTTCTATTCCAAATGTCGACTATAAGTTATAGAGATCCCTAACTGTCGCTGGAATGATGTTCAATATCTTTTGAATCACCTCGGATAACTCTGTGAATAATCTCTATCCCCCTTTAGTCGTGACTGTCACCATAAACCTCTCGGGCTCCTTGCGGCTTAAACAAACTTCCCAAATACCCCGATGTCACTCGATCATAAGATGCATGTAACGGTTCTTGAGAAACTGTTCAGAATCAATTACTTGCAAGAATGAACACTGAGATTTTAAATCAGTCTCTTGCTAAATGCAAACGACCTCCATTATTCCAAATCGGGCCTGTGGAGAACTCGTAGCATAGACATAACAATACAATAATGGTATAAATTTTTCTTGAAACGATTGCAGAGTTAAATATATTCAAGAATTTAAATACTTTCAAGAATAATAACCAGTTCCGGTAACTTGGGAACATAAACAATCTAGAAACACATATAACGGTTTCTTTGCAAACCGTTTCAATCTTTAAATTCAATCAATAATGAGGCATCATTTTTGTGGTTCATTACTTTGTCACCAAAACTGAATTCAATAAACATTAATCTTCCTCTAACAAAAACCGATACCAAGATTCAACTTAGATTCAACCAAACATCAATAAAAAACTTCAAAACCGAAATGCAAACATTAAAGATTTTGAATACAACTTCGTACTAAAACATAATTTAATCCATGTGCACTGTCATGGTCATACAGGGATTGAGAATAGAGAATTTCAAATGAGAAATAGGAAAATCGAAGTTCTTAATAGAAACATTAATCCTTCTTTTCTATTATTCAACTCCCCATTACATCTGTTCTTTCCTTTATCGATACTCACCATTCTATCCTACACTACTCTACCACTACTACCCTCTTATCGGGTTTTTCATTACTTATATAAAGATCTTCAAAAAGAAGACCACACGATATCCCACAACTGACTCAATAACAACCTTACTCCTCTAACGATTTTTCATAACCGATGAGAGTAAGCATAATAGCTAAACTAGTAAAGTATCGTGGAATTGACAACAAAGTTGTCAACTTCACAATGATACAAACATTTATTATATCTTAATCACATAATTCTAATCGACAAAATACATTAATAAAATAACCATCTAAAACGAAGACTCAACCCAACCACTACATTATGAAAATAACTATTTAAAAGGCATGTAGAATCCTGACTCATTGAAATAATTGAAGTCCTGAGATGCGCCTGCATCATCTAGGTTCCTTGGTGGGGTGTTACAGTTAATAAAGGCAATCCACTGAATCATATGAGGGAAGAAAAAACCAGAACTAAATAAAGTAACTAAATGATCTAATATTTTCTTTTCCTTCATAATCCTTTACCAACAACAAATTAGAATGGAAACTTAAAAGTCCAGAGATAGTTTTGCTACAAAAAACTTTATAGAATTATAATGTTTTATGAATTTGAAAATAACAAAAGATGCAAAGCATCGAGTTTCTACTTTCTGTATATTTTCTTTGAAGATGATGAATAAAAAATAGAATTGATGCAGAACATCCACCAATTAGATCCCTACAAGGACTTCCTATCACAACCTTGACAGTAAGGTTCCCTATTCTTATTCAATCATCATATCCATAAGGTCATCAAATTGATCAGAAATACATTAAAATCTCACTCTTACCATTCACCATAGGAGTCTTACCAACTCTTCCCTTTTTACCTTGCATCAATCCATTGCTACAAACTTTGATTACCCTTAATGATAGTCCTTCATTGTCCCTATTCTTACAATGAACTTGCATTTAAACAAACCTTCACCCTGCATACAAGAACTCCTTTTCCATGCCATTCAATAAACAATGCATTCAACCATTTAACTACTTGATCACTCATTTTAATGGATAACAAAACAAGTTTATGACTATCCACATTCAAATAGTTTTGACATACCTGTACTCAGTCATCAACAATTTTCTAACATGAAATTATTTTTAAAATATCTTTGGTGATAATCCAGAGAACTAGGTTTTATGAAACATATCTAAAACTTATCCCAATCCAATAGTTAAATATTGAGTTATGATCCCCATACAGAGACTCCAGTTTACTGTCAAAATACTATCAAAACAAATAATCTTCCACTATTACGCCTTCTAGGGAATCAAATATCTATCATGTTCCTTAATAAATCAATACAAGACCAATTAAATTTCAAAAAAGAATAAATATACTCCAAAATCCTAGAGTTATAGGATTTTTGAACAATTAAAAATAGACTTATACTCAAACCCTTGAGAGGTTCTCTGTCATAGAGGGTTTTGTAATAGGTTTGATAAAATCCCTTAGATATCACAACATAAGTCACACTAGTCAACAAAAAGGGTTTCAAAAGAGTTATAACTCATCATTCTATCAATCTCCATCAATTGAAAGACACATCCAATCTATTTACAAGTAGAAAAAGATTCACGAACATGGAGTAACATGTCTGTCCATGGAGTCAATTAACAAAATTTACTCTCAACATAAAAACCATTTATAAAACAATACATGAATACATTACAATGTTATTATATGTAGCTAATACTCCATCTTATGACTTCCATAAGCCAAAGGCAGATCAATGTCTTCAACACTTGACTGCCCCATAATGCTCCTATAGGAAATGGGTGGGCAGCCATAGGTGTTCTTGGTTATTATTTCTTTCACACCCCAAACTGACCTCCTCCCATTAGATTCAACCAAACACCTGTAGATAACCTATTCGACTTCTGTAACTAACCATACAACTTCCCAACTGATGGATTACAACCTATTTTGCATTATTTGCATTTTTGACAACATTTTGTTGTTAATGACAACTTTTACCATTTGACACTCAACTTGAAAAACCACTACATGGATGCTCCAAGATGGGCTAAACATGACTTCTTACATCCAATTTAACCCTCTTAACACTTTTACACATTTTGACCCTTTTTGACCTTTTTTGACCATAGTTTGATTTTTTAGGACTTATTAGAACAACTTGAGAAACTTTTACAAATAGCTTTGCACTTATTGTTACAATGACTTGTTATGACTTACAACATATCCAAATGACCTTAATATATTGAAATACAATCAAATTACTCCTTTTTGACCTTTTGACCTCCTAGTGTACTTGTACTTAGGTTCTCATGCACCAAGAATTGTAAGCATTATGTTGAACTATATAAATGTTCTTCATCTCCTTTTCTAGAAACATCTCAAATCTCTTAATAGATTTACAATAAAACATTTTATAGTGCATTAAATGAGTTTATACAATCAATAAATGAAGTCAACATGTTTTACATAATCCAAGAATTCAATGATGTCGGCTGGAAATCTGAATTCTCCCTCAAATGTAAAATACTTACGCTCGGTCAATACTGTGTTCAACTCCTCGGTCTTCATTAGAAAGCTCGGTCAATACTAAAACTATTTCCTCGGCTAACATTGTCTTCCTCAGTAATTAACTGATGTTTGGTCAACATTGAAATTACTCAACATATACTAACTTGGTCGACATTAACATCACTCGGCTTAAACTAGATTTCTTCACTTTTTCTCGATCAAGCCTACCAGTTTAGTATTCATTTTTAATAAGATAAAAAATACATTATCTCATCATTGTGCAACATAATCAAGTACTCATTGAAGTATCAAGATAACTCAACCTTTCCCTAGGTGCTATTGTTACCAACCTTGCTTTTCCCCTTCACAACAATCAAATAGATATAGTACTATCTTAAGTAGCAATAGTCTTACCAGTTAAGGTTTGACATCAATGACAATACAACAATAGCTTCAATTGCAATTTATAACAACTCTCTTTTGGACAATGTTTGTAGACACATGCGTGATTCTGAATGTTAAAAAGATAAAAATGACCCTTCTCAGAAAACCCTAAAAATACTCCAACAATTTGAACCCTCAAATTAATAAAGAATATGCTTCTAGTGATTTCTTCTTCACCTTGATTTTAGGAAATAGGTCCAAACCACATACGTTGAGAGCCAAATTGGTGTCAACAAGAGTTTTGGTTATACCTATGCCATGAAAAAATAGTATTATCATTAAAGGATCTGAAAGATTCTCTATTTTTGGAGGTAGAAGTTCATGCAAATAGAAAGTAATGTTTGACATATCGATATGAATATGATCCATCATGACATTCACATCCACTGGTCTTGTAGAAGAAGGAAGAAGAATATTTTGAAGGAATTCTTGAAGCATGCTTTGATAAACTAGTGCTATTGAAGAAACTCCTAGAGTGAGATTTTATCAAGAGTAGATCAAAGTTGCTCGATAAGATCATAGTCACTAGCTTTCCTAGTTACCAGTTTAGGTTCTTGAGGATGATTAGGTTGAGGAGGGGGTAGAACCACATGAGTTTGATTAACATTATCATTATTCTTCCAATTTCTATAGGTATGAGAAACAATATTATATGACACACTCCTATATTGAGAGAACTCTACAAAAATATATGAATTTCTAACCCCTCATGATATATCATGTGTATACTTTACCTTCTTAGGAAAAGGAATAGAAACAATCAACAAATGATTGGTCTCTTAGTCTTTGAAGGCACCACTAAGACTACCATAACATTCACAAACTCATTAGGCCTCAGCAAAGGATTCCTCTCACATGGAAGGTGTTTGGTAGACTTGAACTATAATAGGCAGTATCTAGGAAATTATCCAAGGATTTATCTAATATGTCAAAGTTATCCTTAGAGAATGCCTTTTAAAATACATCAAAAATGATATCTAACATATCAAAATTCATGTAGGGCTCACCAAAATGTAGACCAAGATGTTTTCTAACTTTCACAAGAGAAAACCTTCCTTACACTACCTCACTTCTACTAGTACGCAGAGCTAGGGGAAAGTTTTAATCTAACTAAATTAACTATAATTTTACTTAAATAAAATGAATAATCTTAGATAAGCTAAAGAAAAGATGTAAAGAATCAAACTATTACAAGTATCTTACAATTATGAAGGAAAATATAGAAAATAAGCTAATAAATCCCAAATTACAATAGATATGAATATTTTGATTATAGAAGTGAGAAATGATAAACTGTTTACTAAATCAGTGTGAAGATCATAGCCTCAGATTGTAGAAATCTACATGGATGTTTGTGTGTCATTTTGTATTCCTATTCAACATAGAATAGAAAAACCATAGATTTCTTTAGATAATCTAGAATCCATGACTTGGGTACCTGTTCATCACCTACACACATAGAAACATGGAAAAGTGTTGGGGTCGTATAGAAGTTTGCCTCATTTAACCCCCTAATTTGGTGTTCCTATCTCCAAAGACAACTAGATAGATAGATATGATAAACCAAAATGAAGATAAGTAATAGAAATAAATTCATTCTTAATGGAGGAGAACCCCTACAACACAAAAGATAAGTAGTAAGAATTAACCTCACTTGAGGAAGGAAATTTCTTATTGCACAAAGTTCATTTGTGTAGTAAAAAAAAACCTCGCTTAAGGGAGGAAGACCCTTATTTCCAATTAGAAAGATAATTCAAGAGAATTTGGATAGATAAGGAGCTAAATCATGATCTCAGTGCAACAAAAAACATGAGAATCATAGACAGCTAGCTCATAATATGAATGATTAAGTGAAGCATACACCAAGGAACCTAGAATATGGTTAAATTGATATGAGCTAAAGTGCATAAATTATGTGAACCTAGAATATGTTTAAATTTATTAAGTGAACCTAGAATAAGTTTAAATTGATATGAGCTAAAGTGCATAAATGCAATGTAAATATCTGCTCTAGTGTGATAGATTAAATCCCATATGAAAATGAAATCAATGTGTTATTAAAATCATGTAACAAGTATATACATTAAGCACAAACATGTAGATCGAAAGATAACATGAAACCATACCCAATCCTGAGAGAGAGAGAGAGAGAGCCAATCATTAGTTGGTGATCTCTTAGTCATCATCACAATCCTTTTGAAGCTTCATGTTGATGTTGAAATAATATACAAATCATTGATTTTCTTGAGGCTCAAACTTTGTAATTTATTTTATTTTTCCAAAATTAAGTTTGAATCTTACTTTTATACCTAATTGGATGAGAGTTCCTAATCCTCTACCAAATCATTGAGATGGGGACCCAATTTAAATTTGGGCTAAAAAATTAGGGTATAGGGCATTTGAAACATTTTGTACCTAGGAATAGAACATTTGAAACTTTTTTTCAACCCATTTTAGGCCCAATTAGGACTATGGGTCTTGAGAAATTAGGGGATAGGGGATTAGAACTGACAACTAGCTTCTAGGTTAGGATAGAACATCGAGACCACAAATGGTAACTTATGGCATAAGAGAAGAAATAAATTATTGGATTGAAGAAAAAATAAAGGAGCACACTTAGAAATAAGGGCTTAGGTCTTTATTTTAAACAAGGTTGAAGGGATAAAGGACTCAAATTTGAATTTAGGTATTCATTGAGTGCAATTTGGAAGTCCTATTATGAAAGATATAATAAAAACACAATAAGGTAGGTTCTAAATAATTTTAAAATTGTACACTACTTAGGTCATTACAATTTAAGATGGTACACACTGTAAGAGTCATACATACACTCAACATCCAAAGATATCCTATAAAAATATAAATAAACCTTCTATAAAAGAGTAGCAAAAATGTATTACTTGATTATGGATGAAAATGATGATCTATAACAATTGAATGGACCATTTATGTATAATGTACAAGAGATGAAATGCTTATATAGGTAAGGTGAGATGATAAGACAATATAAGAGTATGACATGTTAGAATGATATGAGATGAGATGCAAATAAAAAATGAACCAAAGAAATCCTTAATTAAACTTAACTAATATAGAGTAAATAAGAAATAAATAACCTCAAGTGAATAAAACCTAGGAGGTAACTATGTATGTAGTATATACCATTCACACCCACACCATCCTTATGTGCAAGTTAGGGAGAATAAAATAAATGAATGGATATGCATAGATGGGTCCTAACTATAATGCCATGTTTTTGATAGGAAAAAGTAGCAAGAGGGTGCTGGCCAGTACAATGACTAAAAGCACATTAACAACATGTTAATGGAAATAGCCAAATAGAACAGTAAAGAAGCAAAACCAATCACACTTACCTCTATCAAAAATAAAGTTAATGAAGCTAACTAACCAAAAAATGAAACCAAGCCTAAAGCTATTGATGTTCAGAGTATTACCAATCTAGAGCCACACAAGGCTAGTATCAAAACAATAAAAGTTAACAAAGTCCCCATACACAACACTGGGGAAACTCGAACTGTAATTAACCAAAATAAAAACCTCCATAACAAAAACTAATTTTTTTCCCCCAACTGCTTGGATAGCAGAGTGTTGGACCATTCCTCTTGAAGAAACTGGAAGAGATCTTTGTTATCTTCATCCTCCGCCAGAGCACCACTAGCCATCTTTTCCTGCACAAGACACAGAGTAGTAGCCGAATTCCTCATAATTTTAAGGGAAAATTTGTTGGTCAATCTGCAGTGATCCTCCAGCCTCTGCATGTTCTTCTTGATGTCCTCAATGTCTCTGTCTAGCTCCGCAAATTTCTTATTGAGGGTGCCTCTAAAGCAAGTCACCTTAGGGGGAGTGAAGTTGTCTTTGGGAATAGACTCTCTGTTTAGGGTCCCAAGGGTGGGGCTCGGTGGGGGGGTGGGATTAATGGGGGTATTCAAAGTATTCTGGGGGCTGGAGGGTGGGTGGGTGTCAACCCTCGGGGGGCTAGTTAGATGGTCAAAAGAATCATTCAGGGATTCAGTAGAAGGGGAATCTTTCCTGGAAACCTCACGAGAAGCAGTTTCTTGAGCCTGGACTTAAATTGTTCTTTAGCAATTATGCTTGAGCACCTGCGACCGGTACCACTAAGGTCCACCTTAATGTTGACTTGACTATCCATGCATTTCTTCAATTTATGTTTACGGTCAGTGTTGGGGTTGCTTTCAGACTCAATTTTGAGGTCCAAAGAGTCAGAGATGTAGGAATCCTCCTGACCAGTCCGTTCCTTGTGGGGTTTTTTGCGTTTCTTTCCTCCACCCATAACAAAATCAGTCTCCTGGGCAATTTGGAGGGAGTGAGAAGAGGACTGGGTAGGTTTGGCAATTTCGGCCTGAGAAACATCCTGGGTAACTTCCTGAATTATAGAAGGGGGTTGGGGGGCCGGGCAGATGGCTTTGTGAAACTGATAGAGATGGAGGAGGAGGCCCTAATGGAGGATGGGAATAGGTTTTTTCGGGTTAGCCTTGATATCCAAAATAATGCCATGTTATTTACCAATGTAGATTTATATATTTTATAAATAGAGTAGAGGATACAAAATCCATCTAATAAATTCCCTCTGAAAAAAGAAAGAATTAAATTTTTTTAGTAGAATAAAATTCAACTCTAAGAATATAGACAGAATTAGATGGCAACACAATCTTGGTCTGCAAGGAAGAAGGAATAACCCCTCTTCGAACCTAGAAATGAGGAAGAAATGGTCAACATTCACTTTTCTTGTAGGAGAGTAATTTAAAAAATGGGATAAATCAGATTGAATGCATAGGGAAACAACAACAAATTTATATATTTCTTTTTTATAAAGATGGCACATATATTATTAATTTAATACTAATAGAGCATGAGTCATAAAATGTATTCTCTTCAAATATTAAGTTGTTCAATGTATACAGAGCAAATATTAATTTTTGAAGTTGCATTTTGGAATCTCATGGTTTTAAGAGAGAGATTTGTGAATAATTTTGTCTTACTCAAATTCAAAGGTACAAAATAATTATTGTAGTTTTTGAATAAAATGATCAATTGAAATGGTTTATGTTTAAGAATAATCATCATATTAAAGTTAATAAGTTTAAATTTATTTCAATTATGTTATATTTGTGTTCAAGATAGTCTGATATTAAATCCATAACTCACACAATGTAGTTATGCCAAACTAACTAGACTCAAACTTGTGATATAATTTAAGCTTTTACATTAACTATAATGTTATGGTTGTCATTTGCCTAAGATGTAGTCTATTTTCAATTGTGGGCTTAATTTTTATTTTATTAATATAATGTTAAAAATATATTTGCTAAATTAAAAATTTAAATAGAAATATATTTATATTGTTATAGTTCATGTATTTTTTGTTAAATAATTGCATTCAGTTAAGTTACCTTTAAGGAAAGTGGTTTCAATGTTCAATGATCCATTAATTTTAATTCAATCATAACTTTTTCTTCTCTAACCGTTTTCAATTTAATGAAAGTCTTACAAAATAAATCATGTTGTTCTTTCAATACATTTTGTAATTACTTAATCTCCTTTTCATTCAATTTACATTTGATTCTAATATTTTTGTGATATCCTAAAAATACATTGTATTCTCCTCTTTTATCATAAAGACTTGCAATTTTTTCTTTTCTAAATTTACCTTACTTTCTCCCTTTTCTACCCAAACATATTCGTAATACCTTTGGAAGTTGCAATATAAGTTTTACTCATCCATCTATTTGGTCAACTTCCAAATGCCTTATTCTTTTTCATGGTTCTAACATTTCCTTGATTTCTCTAACATGTTCACTATAGTTTTGATTAAGTAAAAATAGGTTTTACAAGGACTGGAAACCTATAATAGAGAGTTAAAAGTATAGCAATAAAATTTTACAAAAACTGTGCCGCAACACCGAGGAACAGAAGCCTAAACACAAAAGTAAACAACCATAATAGCAGACGGTAAACAAAAAATCACATACAAGGACAACAAAAATATAGGACAACAAAGAGAAAGACAACTATATGCACTTCATAAGGTCTTCAACCTGGATCATCATAAGCTGCATTTGCCTAGCAGAGTTCTTGAGCTCTTCCAGGTCCTTACCCTCTTTGTCCTCTTTGATACCAAATTTTCTTGTGCTAGCCTGTGTACGCTTTCAAGACCCCATAGTGTCTTTCAACTCCTTAACCTCTTTATCACCCTTCTCCTATTCTATCTTGTCAACCAAGATCTTGGCATGTTCAATGTAGGCTCTGAGACTAACAAGGCATTTCTCACCAATTTTTCTCATGGAGTCTTTAAAGTTATCCACTCTATTATTCAACATATGGAACCTGCCCTCAAAGTCCCCATCCATAGTTCTTTCCTCCTTATCTTTGAATATTTTTTCCATCTCACAGACCTTCTCAACCATTTTAGAAAAAGCCTCTACCCTACCCACTACATCTTTCATTTCATCAAGGCACACAACAACTGGTTTGTCCCCTAGACTGGTCTTCTTAATGATGTTCACCTCGCAACCCATCACCCGCATTTCCTTTTTAATATTTCCTATATCATCTATCATTTTACCAAGCGTGCAGGTAAAATCCACCAAGAAACTCTTGTCTTTAGGTAAATCTTTTACCCACCTTTTTACTTTTCAATATTCGCATTGGTAGCATTCTCCGTCTCCTTGTTTCTTGTAATGTCTTTGTCAATATTATCCACAATCTCCTCCATAACCTAGTAGGCATTTTGTAGATTATCCTTTTCCTTCTCCAGAGGAATTTTTCCTTCACCTAGATTACCAATGTTGACTTCCAACCTACAATCTTCATCTATCTCCTCCCCAATATTTTCCCCAAAAATCTTCTCCTACTCATGATTCTCATCATCCTCTGAAGAAAGAATGATTCTCCTCTCACTGGTACTTATCGCTCTTTTTTTCTTTTTCTTGTTACCAGCGGTCTCACCTCTTTTCCTCTTATTCCCCTATTTCCCTTTTTCCTCTTCATAACCCTCATCTTCAATGCCCTTGTCAGTATTAGACTCTTCAACAAAAGTCCTTTTAACATTTTTCTTAGAAGATGATCCTTTAAACTTAGCCTTTTTCGAGGAAAAGGCCTTATAGGGCTCCTCCTCCTCATCCTCTATTTCCTCAACATACATTTCCTCCTCATTATCCTCTATTTCTTCATCATCCCTGGTATAACCCTTCAAAAAGGGTTTTTTTCACTTTTTGTTTTATTTTGAGAAGATCATACACCAGAACCATGAGGCCCTGATGAGATCCATGGTCCCCTTTCAGATCCTTGTAAAGACTAATAATGATGGAATCCAATGAACTCAACAAATAAAAAGGAAGACTAATCTTCACATTATGTCTAAAGTGATTTAATAACATAAAATGATACCCATAAACTTTGGTAAATCTACCATCGAGCGTGATATATATATAGTTGATGATAGCATATAACACATACCTCCATGGCTGAGAAATGCACTTAGGTTTATTGTAGGAGGTATCCTCTTTCACTAGTCTCAAATTTTCTAGCTTTGTAATAGGGAACTTCTCGGGAGCTTTGTCAAAGATACTTCTATCTCTGTAAAACTTTGACCCTTCAATGTTCATACCAGTAGCTTCCACAATGATGTCCTCTGTAACCTCCATTAACTGATTTCCCACAAGAACCATTCCATTCTTCCAAGTTTTGAAGAACTGCTTCGACACAGTAGGGTTTTTGCCATGCAATCTCTCCATAAAGCTCGTCATCCCACCTTTCTTCAAAATATCCCACACCTCCTTGTTCTGTTTCTAGTCCTCACAGTTTATCAGTTTGAATCTCTTCTTAGTACCACCCATATTATCTCTCTGATAGCCTTCACAATATCACTATAAAAACTCCAACTACCATTGTAAATAAAACTAGCTTCACTAAACCTAGCAAATATTACCCAAAATCCATGCCAAATCAGAAGCATCATCACCAAGTTGTACTTGCCATAGAAAAATAAATAATGAAACCTCACCTTGTAATTAATAATCATCATTAAAAATACCATTTAACACACTTTCTACCTACTCTGTAAATAGTCACTATCTATTAATGATTTCACCTCAAAAGGCAAATCGCTCCTGTCATCCCATGTCGTCATCTTCTCCAACTTGCAAGCCACGTTAGCAGCCTAGTCAACAAGGGCATTCCTTTCTCTAAAATTATGTGTGATGACACATTCTTCAAACGAGCTAATTAGGAGTTGATCATTTTGCATAATATTATGAATAGTCCATGAGGGGTTAGAGTCCTTATTTAAACATTTAATAATGTTTAAAAAATTACCTTCAATCCAAAGTTTTCTACAACCCTTCTCCTTAGCCAAAATTAAGCCATGGAGGGCCGCATTAGCCTCTGCAACATGATTATTTTGGAAACCTAAAGGAATGGCTCTTAGAACTTTGCAAACACCATGCTCATCTCTTATCACCATGCCACAACTAGCCACCCTCGGGTTCACTTTTGAGGTACCATCGAAGTTAACCTTCATACACCCATTAGGAGGGCAATCCCATTTAACATGTTCACTATAGTTGATTTTCTTACTTCCTTCATATTTTATAGGATAATATTTATTTCTTATTTTATTAGATTAGCATGGGAAATGATTAGTACACATTACATAGCCTCTATAAAAAGCCACATAAAAGAAAGCAAAATGGACTCAAAATAAGTGAAATCAAACATAAAAAATAAAGGGTCTTAAGGCTGAAAAAAAGGTAGAAAACAAACATATAATATTTATTTGTATTTTTGGATCTTGGAATGAATAATTTTTAGAAAATTTCTCATATGCCATGTTAAAATTTATTTTCTTAACATCTTTTCTTGATTTGTATACTAGTTTTTGAATGGATGATAACATCCAACAAAAATAGATGTATTGATAGTCTTTATTCATATTATTTTATGTTATTATATTCTCAAATGTATATTTTGAAGTCCGTCCTTACAATTTATTTTTTGGTATGAATTGTAACTCATCCTCTCTAGACGACTAGCTTATTTTAGCAAGTTTCCTTAGTTGTTTTTATGCTGTGATGTTGGATATAATTGAAAGTACACAAAATCTATTGCATTGCACGTTGGTGTGCCTAAATCCCTCCTATCATTTCTTCCTTCTCAAATGTCTACCCCATTCTTTTAGATATCTGATAAAATAACTTAATCTCAATTAAAGAGGTATTTTCATATGGTAAATTCCAATGGTAATGTGGTCTAATGTCATGATACAATTTAAAGAGTCCCACTTTTTTGTCAAATTAGGACAATAAAATCAACACTTTCACCATATCATCATTTTTGGACACGTAGTAGCTAAATCATTACGAGTTTGAAGATGATGTTAACTAGCAATTTTGTGAGTTTTCTGCAAATTCCAAATATGTGAGTTTTTCTGTAAATTCTAAATAGATGGATAAATAGATAGGTAGATAGAACCTATGATGTCGATGGAATCAGAAATTCGTTGTCGAGGCTATATAGACAACTTATTACATATTGATGTACATATCACCTTATTATATATCGACCTCAAGACTACACATAGAGACTACAATTTTAAAGGACCTTTCTCCTTTGAGATCACAGATTGTCACAGATGGCAGGAGAAAATGAGAGTTGTTCTTGCCCAAATCATAAATCATATTGAAATTCTGGTGCCGAGTATTTCCAAATATGGATATTTCACCTTCAGGCCCTCCACTAGAATATGCCAAGCACAGCAAGTGACGTCCGTGATCTTCTGCAGATACAAGCGAGTTCCGGGGAGGCACAATAAACGTTGCATTTCCTGCAAAATGAAAGGAAATTCATGGAAGTCTCGATATGGGCAGGCTGCTTTCATAGAAAAGATTGAATCCGGAAGAAGGGGCATTCACAGGCCGAGCTTTGATACTAGACTTCACGGCGGCCAGGAAGGGCTTGTACGCAGGATCCACCAGGCTCGTTTGCTAGTCTGCCATATCCGAACGTGGAAGCCGGATACTTAATCATCGTGCTGCCAACGCTGATCCCATGCAAGTAAAGATAGTAGAAACTTGGATAGTTTCTGTGGACTCTGATTATTATTAGAAAAACCCTAAATAAAAGAGAAAAGCGGACGACATTAGCGCTTGTTCTCAGTTATGCATGACCAACGTTGATCTTTGCTGCAAGCTTTTCTCATTTATAAAGACTAACATTTTTTAGGCTAACTGCTCCCTGTAAAGACTATCATTTTTTAGGGTACAATTCGTAATTTCTATGGACTATGATTATTCTCAGCTATACATGACAAACTTATATCTTTTCTGCAAGCTTTTCTCATTTATAAAGAGAACCCGTTAACTGTTCCCTGCAAAGCATTTTTTGTAGTTGGTTTTATTCGGTGCCGCACTTTCTGGAAAATCATACCTTTACCTATGATTTTTTATTCAGTGGGGCACTTCGTTGAAATTATTATATTCAGTGGGGCACTTCGTACAAATTATTTTATTCAGTGCCGCACACCATAGAAATTATCAATCTAGCTACGATTTCAATGACCTAAATTATCTTCCATTCATCGATACAAACTCTGCACAACTCGGCTTGTCTGGCCCTCTGGTAAGTGCTGCCCAGGGCCCCATTTTTCCCTTTTTTGACTCACTTGGAAATAAGAGAGTCATGATAATGGAAGAATGACGAAATAATTTCATATGATTTGACCATACATAAATCCCTATCGAGTGGAGACCTTGTCTTATCGCTATAATATCAAAGACCATCATATGGGTCCATCATATTGCTATAAGACGATAGAAAAGCATCCATGATGACCAGCCTTGACATCAGTCACTCAGCAAGGATCTGACTACCACTGGAATGAATAAATTAATAGTAGCGATTATCATTAAGGGAGTATCGTTTAGTGTCACAGTGATGGAAATTAAGTATCAAAGACAACAATGAAGGTAATGGACGGAGCGATGGTCAACATTGGTCATGGACAGTAATTACAATAAAATTAAGAGAACAACTAAGATTAGTTAAAATGGTCGACTTATTATAAAGATGACGATGTCTTATTAAGAGCAAAATAACAAAGCGCCATTACTAACATGTTTTTTTTAATGAATAAAACAAGTATGAAGTACGACTTCAATTATGTTAAAGAAAACAAGAAAAAGAGGTGAATCTGTATACAATTTAAGTATGGGATTTTGCTGTGTTTAAGAGATTCATATATGAAAGGTGTGATTAAGAGAATATGAGAACGAACACCATATTCATTTATTTGCTTCTAACTATTGATCTTAATGTCGGCGACCCGAAAGAATTATTTTGACAATGATAAACATGTAAGACAAGTGAGCAAATGGTTAAAATGTGATTAAAAAAAAATTAGAAGAAGAGTGTTTTCACTATGAAACGTTGTGTCATTCAAAAGAAGTCACGTACCTTGGAAAGGAATATAGAGGCATTATAGTGATTACGAACAGGGAGATTGACATCACGATCTCTCAGGTATGTTATATATTTGAGTGTAAAGAATTAAAATATATAATCCTTAATACCAGGATCTTCAATTATTTAGTATTTGGCCTCATGTAACCTCTCTATTGTATTATTGATAATTTAATGATTGGTGAAATATTTAATAGATTAGTAGGAAACTATAGCTAGCACGATTTGTTCGACTCTAACTCCTTGTTCACTCTTCAATAATAAATACCAATCTCATCTTATATTATTTTTTTCGATGATGATGATCTTCTTGGTTAAGGATTTTGCAATGCGACATGATACTAAATAAACAAGATGTGATTAAAGATATTAGGAGACTAGAGTGACGATGGTTCATTAAGGGTGATCTTAGTGATGATATCTTGTGTTACCTTCTTATTGTTGTACTTATGTACGAATAAGATGATTATACCTATATAGCTTGTCACGAATTGAATAGGAGAGAAGTGTTTGTCACATACTTGATTTGAAAATGTCTTGATTGGTTATATGTCTATTCTAGTCTCAAATTTTGACCTCATTGTTTTTTTTATATTGTGTTTGTGTAATGAAATCCTCACAATGACTTTGTCCCTACTTCACTTAAGTGGGTGGCAACCGACGAGGATAACTATCTTGGGTATTGGACCCTAGAAAGGGTTCCATACCTCCTACATTTTTATAATAAAGTCAAACTACAAAGTCTTTGTGCATGATGTAAGCAAGGCCATCAATCACTAGTACATTTCACCTAATTTTTCTACCAATTTTTTCGACCATGAAACAAAAAGATTTTGTTTGGTCGGATTATAGAAGGAAAACTTTAATTTTTTTTAAATCCATGCCCATGTTAGTTGAAAGTTCGACCACTACCGAGTATGTCAAAATTTTGACAAACACGGGTATAAATTTTTAACAAAAAAGAATTCATTTCTCATTTCATTATCACCACACTGAATTTTTTCAAGTGGTTGGCATGCGAACCCACATCGGGCAAGGTGGATTTGACATTGTGTATAGGGGTTGTAGTTTTTATCTGGACTTGGGCCTTTGATCTTCGAGCTTGGATCCACATCAGTTAGGGTAGATTCGACATTGTGTATAGGGGTTGCAGTTTTTATTTGGACTTGGGCCTTTGATCTTCGAGCTTGGTTTTGGAAACTTGGCTTTTCCTCTCCTTATCATGAAATAGAAGCTCATTGAGGTAGGGATTGTGTTATCTCCTTTGCATTTTGAGGGCACATCTTACTGTGATATTCATTACTCCATGCTCTATTGTGTCCATGGTATTGAGTTCATTTCTTTGGATGATTTGATTATGGAATTGGCTGTGTTAGTGAACTAGGGCATCATGTTAATGTGTGTTCATTGGATTCTCTGGTTACTCATGAGCTATGGCATCCATTTATACAAGCTAGGGTATCATTGATTATTTCCTATCAATTATATGGTGCTAGTAAGTCTTTTCCAACCCACACAACCATTATTAATACCAATATGAATAGACATGACTGGCATCATTTCATTATCAGTTGACTGACATTGTTTCATTATCTTACACAGTGATACAAATAACCACTAATTAGTGGTTATCATAACACATTAACAATATGTTACGATAACCATTAATTATTGGTTATCGTGTGATCAAGAAATCGACCAAGCCAATCTTAACAGTGACTGCATAATATATTTAATGTGACTGCATAATATATTAACAATGACTGGTTAATTACCCTATTCCAAAGCTCCCATTTTGGCACAAGCGGGGAGGATGCTGGCAAAGGTTGTGGAATTTAGCTTTATGTAAGGCCCACCCCATTTCCACCTTTTCCTCGACACTTCGATGTCAGAGGATTAAGGGGTTTTGTAGTATCTAGATGATTGGTAAATCCCTAACGGAATTGTACCTCGGGATAGACCTATATATTATACCTGCATATTAGTACCTATCAACTTAGTGTCGCAATGACAAAGGTGATATCTCTGGGTTATTAATTGTGTAAGTGAATCTTGGATGCAGTATGTTACCCTGTAGATCATAGATCTAGCTAGACTATTAAGGTTCCATTGAGTACTTTTGTCGAAAGGATTAGATTCAAGAAGTCGAGATGTAAATGCCAAATTAGTTATGTATTAAGTGTTAAGTTTATCTTGGATTAAATTAATAGTTGATGTGATGATTCTAGTAACTCCTACGAGGAGGATGAGTAATGTTTTGATGATGTATTATATGGTTATACCATAGTGATGTTTTGGTGATATTATTAGAACCCTGAACAAGGATTTGTTAGATCCTAGACTAATAGGATTATTCTGCATTTTGTTTTCCTAGATTAGGAAATTTAATCATACTTGTGATAAGAATTTTATAGGACCCGACTGTTATGGTTACCCCTTACCGATGTTGAACCATCGATTTATCTTAAATATTATGCTAAGGAAAATTGAGAATCTTTGAGATTAGGAGTACTATGGAGTTATGCAATCAAATTATGTAGATAGAATTGAATTGAAACAATGAATTTATTCTATATGTTTGCAAGCCTGCATTTGGACTATGATCTATATGAGGGCACTGCACTTTATGTGACTTTGATTACGCGGTAGAAATTATAACTTGTGTGTATAAAATTATATGCATTTGAATTATGCACTATATGAAAGTGATTAGATGTATGCATTGAATTATGAATTATGAGAAAGTGATTGTAAGAATGCAATTGAATTCTATGTTGCAAATGAATATCATGTTAGACATCTTCACTACATTGATGTTATGAGTAATTGATGGCTACCTTATGATGATGTTATATTATTGATGATCATGATTTCAATTGAATTATGAGATTAGTATGCATTAGAGATGCAATTGAATTATGCAATTGAAAGTGTATTGATTTCATTATTGTACCCTATATGATCATATGCAGTTGGATTGGGATTATTGTAGGGATGATGTATTTTGTATATTTAATTATATTGGTTTCTTCCTTGAATTACTAATGTTGCATTAAGGTTTTGTAGGTGGAAGGACCATGGAATTATATTTGGAGAAATCACATTGAATGTATGTGCAATCAGTTAAGCCAAGGCCCCATCTATGAAGAGACGCGAGGCCTCGTTGTAAAGTATTTTATTCGTAACAGTGGTTTGGATATGTGTGTTTAGGAAGTGTTATGTGTTGTGACAATTTAAACATACCTTGTGTGTAAAGTTGATTTTGTGAGTGTCACTTGACACTTGTGTTTAATGTTAGCAAGGTATGCCATGTGGTTGAGTGAGAGCACATTCTAGAAGCCTTTTGGGGGAAATCCTAAGCACACCCACTTGTCATAGGACCCTATAATGAAGTCCCCATCTTCCATTTTAGTGCATACTCTTAATCATGAGTTTTAGAGGGTTAAAAGTGGCCTTAGGGAGTGGTTTTATGCATTTTTAGTTAACCCATTCCATGTACCTATGGGTTAGGGGTATTTTCAACATGGGAGAAGCCCAAGATTGACTTTTTGACCCCTCCAAAAGTGCATATTTAAACTTGAGCGAAAATTGCATCTTGTCATATGGCCCAAAAAGTACTTTCATGACCATCTTCCTTGTTTGGAGAAGTCCTAGGTCACCCACCTCCAAGGACCACCTTTATGAGGAGAGGGGTGTGCAAGGTTTGGGGTTTTGTCAACCAATGAGAGGGCTTGCCTTTCCCTAGGATTTTGGGAGTTGGGTTAGAAGTCCTTTTAGTAGAATTTTGGAGAACATTGGGGGGTTCACCCACTCTCTATCCTTAGAGATCACCAAAGTTAGAGGAGGAAGAAAGCTTGGAATTGGGAAAAAGGCTCAACTCACCTTCATTTTGCATTTGGACTTGAGGTTGAAATTTTGCTCTCACTCTTGTTGTAGAGGATGTATGATTTTATGTTTCTCCTTTGGCTCCCCATGGTTGGTCATGGAGGAAGCTTTGCTCTTGATTCTTTGTTGTGTTTTAGCTCCCCATGGTTGGTCATGGTGAGAGCAAGCATCTTTGTGTTTTCTTTTGTCATTGGATTTGGGTTGTATGCTCTTGGTTCACACACCCATGGGAGGGAAGAGCAACCAAGAGGGGGTCTGGGAAACAGAGGCAACTCCATGTGTAGAGTCTCCTCCTTGTGTGGGGAAAGATGAAACTTGGGTTGAGTGTTTTCCCCAAGTAACCTTGCATTTTAGCCCATGAGGCATTGGGGGTATAAGGAGGGAAAAATTGGCCATGTGAGCCTTGTTTTGATATTGTGTTTATTTGGGTCCATGTGCGGCCTTGTTTTCATGCAATGGTTGTCTCCATGGGTTGTCCACCCACACCCCACAAAAGGAGTTCTTGGAATTTCTTAATTTCACCCTTGAGGAAATTTGGGTTTATTGTATGTTTCTTGTGAGTGTTTTGTATTTGAGAATGTATCCCATTTAATGTGATTTCCCCAAGCTCGGGGGTGGCCTCATGAGAGGCCTAGGATGGGAGGTGAGCATCCCATGGCCTTCCTTTTTTGTCTTGTTTCTTGCAAATTTTTGGAAGTTCAATGTAGGTGCAAAGCTTGGAGGTTAAGGTGATGTCCAAGATGTTGAAAAATAGCTTCCAAATTTGAGGAGCGTGCATGTGTAATTTTGTAATCCTATTGTTGAAAGAAGAAGCCTAAATCTTGTATTTTATTGTTATTTAAAAGTCCTCAAAGAGGCCTTTATATGTAAATTTGAATGTGCAAATGTATTTGAGAAAGTTATGTTACTCTTGAAATGCAAATCAAAATGAAGTTGTTTTATAGTAGATACATGTGAAAACTAAACATAATATGTATTCATTAGATTGTATTTGGTTTTAGAAACAATCAATTTAATTGTGTAAATTGATCAACTTAGAACATTAAATATATTACCATAGAAGACTATAAAGTTACAAATAGATTAATTGATAAATCAACTTTATCACCTTTAGTGTTCCTAGACCAAACAAGTTAAAAATAAACTATGTAGAAGTGAGGAGAATACAAAATTTCACAAGCAAAATTAAAAGAATGGGCAAATGGAGACCTATAGGTCTCTGGAATTTGTATGGGAAAAAAATCCCATACAAATCCTTGCCACAGTCAATATAATAATCATATAATTTGTCCACATATTTTTTAAAACAAATAAAATATTACTTATATTTACATTGCCCCACACTTTCTTTGCTCTCCCAAAAAGTGGCGCAGGAAATAAGGAGACCAGTCTAGGCATTTAATTTTTATGTTACTTTTTGTGCAAATCACCTTCCTACAAGGTATACTTGCTGACATAGCATTGAATAGTTTAGGTTTCATTGGCCTTTGCACTTCCCATCATGGTGTACTTGACTGCTATTTTATTTAATATTCCCAGCTTACCCTTCTTTAAGCAAAGCTCCCCACTCCAAGTCATCATGCGCTGGCTTTTAGGAATGAATAAAAGTCCTTTACTTTTGAGACTTAGTCTTAGGTTTTGGTGGACCCCAGCTTACTTCCCCTTTATTAATTCAAAATCACCTCTCCTCATAAACCTGCGCTAGCATTTGGGGGCTGACTTATTGTATTAAGGGACTTGATTTGTGTTTTGTGGTCCCCTCTCTCTTGGCACGTGAACCAAGGGAGGGGGAGATGGGATGTAATGCTAGTGAAGGTTAGTAGGTGTTTAGGTAGGGAGATAGGGTGTTTAGTATAGGTAGTTACTTTATGATACATTGTTTTTATTTATTTATTTTAGTTATTAGTATTGTTATTTATAATTTGTTCATAGTTATTAATTATATAATATGTATATATTATTAACTAATATATTATAGTTTATTAATTAATTAATAATTATATTAATTAATTAATATATTATAATTATTAATTAATTTATATATATTATTTAATTATAATTATTAATTATATATATTATTAATTAATATTTTATAATTTATTAATTAGTTAATAATTATATTAATTAATTAATATATTATAATTATTAATTAAATTAATATATGTCTATTTAATTATAATCATTTATTTAATTGATTATTTATTTTTATATTCTATATATATATTGTCATTCTAATTATAATAAATCAATTTGACATTAATTTATATATATCAAAAATTATTAATCAATATATATAAGAATATTATTTAATAAATACTTTAGGTAATATTCTTTTACTCTTTTATAATCTATATGATTATTAAATTAACGCTTCACAAATTGTTCATTAATTTAATTAACGAAACTTCTATATATTGAATTCTACTTAGTATCATAATTAAAACAAATTATGATAATTTTGACTTTTCTAGATTGAATTCTAGATGTAACTAGTAGGGTGATCTAATCATGATTAGTTTAATTTTAATTAATTCATTTTAGTAAAGAATCATTCTAATAAATCAAGTTAGTGATTTGTTAATCTGTTAGGGAATTTGAGATAAACCTCGTAGACATCTCCGAAAGTTAATCATGATTTGTTCATCCTAACCCCTTCGAAACTCGATTACAACCTCTCTACCTAGATTGGATTCCTCGCTAGAACTTTTCAGCTAGTAACTTATGGAAAATAGCGTTTGTAGAGATACTGTCCTTCAGACTCTTTTGAACTTTGTCATAGACACCTATTAACCCACATCATAAACTTGGAACTATTATCCCTTAAAAAAAAAAATTGTTGGTTGGGTTTTGGCCTGAATTTTTGGGCACTACACTTTACACTTGCCATTTGCATTTGCTTGAAAATTTCTAAACCCTTTTCAAAAAATCCATTTTCTACATAGCCCGTAATCATGGCATTCCATGATACCACATGTCTTTTATGCATTTTGTCAAAGAGTTCACGTGCCTTTTCTATAGTTTCACATTTTGCATACATGTCTACCAAGGCAGTTGCAACTACAACATTTGACAAAATTTCTTTATCTTTTATGCTTTGATGGATGTACACACCCTCTTCCAAAACTCCCATTTTGGCACAAGCAGGGAGGATGCTGGCAAGGGTTGTGGAATTCGGCTTTACATCTGCCAATTACATTTGTTTGAAAGTTTCTAGAGCCTTTTCAAGGAATCTATTTTGTGCATACCCTGCAATCATTGCAGTCCATGAAACCACATTTCGTTGAGGCATTCTATTAAATAACTCACGGGCCTTGTCTATTCTTCCACATTTGGCATACATGTCTACCAAAGCATTTCCAACCATAATGTCTAACATAAAAGCTTTTGAAGTTGCTAATCCTTGCGGTATACACTTGATTTTTAAGTGACATTTATTACATTTATCATATAATATAATATTTGTTAATACTTACACCTTTGAAACTGGCATTGATGGAAAATTAAGCTGCATAACAGAAGCCCAATTATTTGGAGTAGTAAATTGTGTCAAGTGGATTGCTATTTTTTTAATAGATTGTTGACTATTCATTATTTATAGAAGTGCTGATTTTTTATATAAATCTCTTCACTGCTCAGAGGCAATAATAATTTTTGATTCAAATCTTGATAATTCTTGTACCTCATATGAAGCCATCTTTCATGGGATTAAAAAACTTAGTGCTCCTCTGCAATGCAGGTTGGGAACCTTCCTCATTTTTGCATTGTGCTTTCATATGTCTACTTCATCTTAATTCTTATCTTTGTGGACCTCCATCTATTCTGTACCAAACAACTTAATATTGTGCTACTAGGTTTGCTTAATAAGTTAATTTGGATAATGATTATTTTCCCCAAGAGCCCAAACTAAACCTTTGTGACTGATACTTTTATTTAGTTTAGTGGCATCAATCATTTTTATATCCAATAGAGAGTCTTTGCATGTTATAATGTGCTCTCAAGTTTGTTGTTTCTATGGGAGAGAAGTTTTTAATTGCATTCACCAATTTTTCAATACTATATCTGCCAAGTTTCATTCACAAGGTTTCTGCCTCGTAGGAGTTTCATTCACAAGGTACTATCTCTGTCAATCGATGGATTCACATGGCTGGTAAAATTGCCAAGGATTCTTCAATGTGCCCGAGACAATCAAATTCAATCTATGATTCAATTTCAACCTTCCTGTTACTACACTGCTACAAAATTGTCTTCTTCTTACTGGTTAAATTCATGGAAAGTATCTACCTAGGGCATCAAATCTTGAAGCAATATGCCTCCTTCCACAGTTTGAGAACTTATATTATTAAAGTGCATAACCTTGGCTTTCTTCTCACCTAATGACATTAGAATCCAATGGGGAAACTACAAGTCAAGCTTCCACCTTCATGACAGAGCCAACTATAGATTTTCTTGAGTTGGTTTGTCAGTGAGGTTGGGTTCTTGCGTAGATCAACACCAAATTTAAAATACAATGTTTACAAAGTCTAGTTAAATGAACTCTAACAAGAACTGTGGATGCAAAAATGAACCTGCAGTGACATTAAAATTCTCTAACCATTACATGATCAGGTTTGCTATGACAGTCAAGCCATGTGTTCAGTTCATAACCAACTGTGTAAATGTAACTAAAACTTGAAATCAAACAACAGTCAAAACTAAGATGGATTCGAATAATTAATCCATACAATGAACTTGTGGAATGATCAATCCATCTACCTATTTGTAACAGACAGAGTATGATAAAAAAAAACATACTTAGAATGTTTTTTGGGTTTCTTTTATTCAATGCTGCTTCAAAGATCATCTCCTTGTGCCAATCTCATGATTGGACAAGGTTTAAAAACCACTTCCAAAAAGTCTTCCAACTGATCCAACCAACATGAAATTGGTTGTGGTCGTTGGAGAACCAGACTTACAATTTGTTGACAGTGTTGCAAAAATTTAACAACATTTCACAATTTGTACAAATTTGGAGTGAAACTTTGTAAAAAATGCACTAAAACTTAATAACAACTTCCTAAAAGAACTAAGAGGTTGATCTAAGGTATAGATCCCTCAAATTCCTAAAAACTAAAGAAAATAAACTAAAACATACTAAAACTAAGTTTAGCCATTCAGAGCCAACTAGGATCCCAAACCGGCCTGGGAACCAACAACCAACTATATGAGGAAACAATTTCAACATTCCTTAACAATGAGTTAGGGAACATTTCCCAAATGATTGGAAACAAACTTATCCCCCACTAAAACATAAACAAACATAAACAAACATAAACAAACTTAACCCCCACTAGAACAATCCAATGGACTAAGACATCCCTGGTTTATGAAAACACCAAAAGATTCTTGACCACACAAAAGGACCAAACTCAAAAATGAGGAAATAGATTCTAAAGATCCATTTCCTTTTATTACAACCAAACTAAAACAAAGACTATGCATATGACAAAGAAACTCAAGTCCCTTGAGTTGGTAATGACTTAGGAATGTCTTGGAGCTAGGCCTTTTGCATAGAACCAGTACTACTTGCAACCACAACATCAACAACCGGACCTTTAAAGAGATATAGGTTAGCAACATTAAATATAGGTGACAAATGAACATCAATCTAAGTGTCTTAGGTTTATATAGCCACCCAAAAGCACTTGATTGAACATTAGGACTCTGATGAGGTTACATAGTCATCTAGGAACATAAAGAAGATTTTTGATCTCCTTAACATCTTTGTCTTCCTCTGATTCAATCTTTTGAGGGTGCTCCTGCACTAGAAATTGTATTTGAAAGAAGTTTATTTATCAAAAAATTAGTACAGTCCATACACCAGGCCTCTTCTGTCATACAATTAAACTTTGGCACATTTGATTTTTCCTTCCTCCTCTTCCCCTCATTGAAGAACCTCCTCTATTGCTGCTATTTTATCTTTCACTTTTCCTCTTCAATTTCTCCTCTATTCTAAGGGTCAACTGGTAACATTCCTTCACACTTCTGGGGTTAGAAGCCAATCTGACCCTTTGATCTTTTGGTACCTCTTTACCTTCAAAGTATGCAACCATTGATGCAATCCAATCCAAAATCTCTTTTTCTTTGAGACTTCCATCATACATAGGGATATCTCCCCTCACCTTATGCTGCTCAATCTTCATAGCCTTGAATATCCCGATTGTCCTCTACTCTTTAGGATCTATTTTTTCCTCTTCTTCCTCTCCTTCCCCTTCCTTATGAGTTTCTTCCTCTTCTTCACTATCAACAATGAAAATCCTCTATGGGTTCATACTTATTGTGACTTTCCATGGCGCACTATCATTGCTTGTACACTGTATTTTTCCAATACTTTTAAATTGTCGCTATCTTTGAAAATTAATGCCATATGTTGCTTACATTTGATTCAATTTCCATATTAATCACTCTCTTAAGTTGTATTAGGAACTTTTTCCTTAAGCATGTGTGATGCAAACCTAGATATAGATGGGCATTAATGTATTAATGCTCAATTGAATGCCTTAATGCAGCTCCCAAAGAAAGGCCATCTGGAAGATTTAGAGGAAATAATTTGTACTAGGTATGGAATCACCTCCACTACAATGCCAAATTGTAATGAGTTATTATCTTCAATTGCAAATTTCTTTTGCAAAAATATATTGTATATCTTTACAGACTAGACAATGTGACTGTACAACTCCAGAATATATTCTCTATAATCTCTAATTCAGTAGTCTAGTGAGGAGATTTGTGTAACTCCCAAAATACTTATCCTTTTCAATATTTCATGGTCTAGTGAGCATGATTTGTGTGTGTATTTGTAAATCTTGTATAATCTTATAATATATATATATTTTTTGATTATATACAAGATACTACTAATGTATGTATGTTTACATTTTGTATATTTATAGCCTGTGAAGAAAGACCACACTTGGCAATATGAACCCAGAACAAAATAATGAGACACTTCCTAGATTATGGTCTTAGTTCCAAAGAAAAGATGTTGAAAAATGTTATTGTCCTTGCAAAAAGTGTAAGTGTTAGAATTAGGAGAGATAGGTACTAAGAGGGAAGGGGTGAATTAGTGCCTCTAAAACTTTACTTGTAAACCTTTCTAAATCAATAACTGAAAACTGTGATAACCTTACAAAATAACTTGTATACAATTGCATATATCAATCATTCATTTAACTTTAGAAAAGTAAACAACATGAAATTTAAAATAGCAATCACACAAAACAAGTATTTTGGTAACGCAAAAACCCTTGTTAGAAGGTAAAAACTGCGGTGGGGATGACACCCATAGATTCTTCACTACTGTAGATAGAAAAGGTTTGCCTGTTAGGGCTACAAGTTTTGATCACTTTTGGTGATCTTACCCTATTAGGAGTAACATATTAGATCAGCTAGATCTACCTAGTTATAGGATTTTAACAACACTAATGAAGTGTGCACTCGGGTAATATATTTACATAAGACTGTTAAGTCTACTCAAATACGAGATTTATCCAAAACTCTATTACAATTGTCAGAAAGCAATAGGTAATTATCTATTAATTGACAACTCAATTGTCTAAAACAGATCTATATGTGCTTGATAAAATATCACCTTAACTATGATGAATTTCTGCTCTGAACTGCTCGGTAGCCTTTTCTGATTCTACTAATTTGATTTCCTCCGTTCTCTGTTCTTCTCTTTTAACTGATTAAATTGAAGTTAGGCAATTGCTTCAAGTGCTCCATGATTCATATATCAGTTCACCTCACAAAAGTGATGCAAACAAATAAATATATAGTGTTCTATTTTTTCCACTTAAACAAAAATTAGGTTACAAGACTTAGTCATAACCCTAAGATATACGGTGTAAAATATCCTAGATCACAACTATTATAAAAGATATACATTACAATTAATGAGTATCTCAGCAATAAATGCTCCATGATCTTGGTAAACCATTTTAAGATTTGTTGTAACCATTTGCATAGAAGTATGTGTCATTTTAGATTACTATGTTGTTTCCTGTGATCATCGGTAAACACTGTATAATCATCTCAGTGTGTACTATGCTTAGTTTTTACTATCTCTCGATATCGGTTAGTGTCGGTGTCGGTGATGCTGTTGCTCAGTAAACTATGTAGTGCTTAGTGTGTATGATTTATCGACTTGCTCAGTGTAAGTGCCTGACTGATCTCTTTAATAGCCTTTGATACTAATGACAACCTTGAATGCTCAATAGATATTAACAATCTCCCCCTTTGGCATTAGTATCAAAACATGAATGTATATAGACAAAATTTTCTTATATATTCCTTATATCTCTGCCATATACATAAAGTTATCAAAATCCTATTTACTTTACTCCCCCTCGGTGCATGCTCTCGGTAGTATATAGTATACGTATCATCTATTTACATATTTGGCAATGTTTTCCCCCTTTTTGATAATAATGCCAAATACAAAAAAAATAAAGTATAATCACATTTTGTCAAAAATATGCTGGTGGGTTTTCGTCACTGACTCCAAGAGGTTTTCCCATTCCTCTTTCAAGTTGGTAAGAGCAATAGACTCTAGACTGACTTGTGCATGCATGTCAAAGATATTATCTAACACCAAAATCTCTGGTGTTGCCACGAGTTGTTCTACTTTGACAATATGTGCCTCAAAATTTTTTAGGTAAGGAATGAGTTCTGTTTGTAACTCTATGACCTAATCGGTGATGTGCTCTTCTTGTTTCCTTAAGTTTTCTATTAACCACCGGAGTTCTTAAACTTAGTGAATATGCTTGGAAATAGCATTGGGCTCGATTATAGCTATAGTTGTACTTATCTTTATTTTGGCTTCTAGCCCTTTTATCTTCTCACTGACTTCAACAGTGAAGGTGTCTGAAGTACAAAGCTTGATTAAGAATTGATAGATTATCTGGGTGATAGAATTTATCTCGGTGATTACCTCAGATAATTTTACTTTTGTATGGCCACTTCTTGGCTAATCTTTTCTGCCAGTTTATGCTAGATTTTGGATTCTTCCCTTTCTTCAATCCTTTTATTAGCATCAGCATCTGGGGCATTGATCTTCTCGACAAGTGTAGCAAGTTGATCTATGATAGGAGTATCCTCATCAATGTTAACCTTAGGTACTACCTATTGTAGGATATCCCTCACATCAGTTAATATCTCTTTCCTTTTGTGCTCTTGCTTCAACTTCTCTTGTGCCACCTTCCTTGAACATAATTCCCCATATTTACTCAATTCTTCGGGGCTTAGGGTCCTTGGGTCACAATTAGGTATAATTATCACTTCATCTATGGTGACCAACCATTTTCCTTTCTTTTTCTTTTTCTTCTTCGGTGCTAGAGGTGATTTATTAGTAAATACAACAATGGTTTTATCTCCACTCTTCGGAGTATCCTTCCTGGTTGACACACTTTCCTCCTTCTTCTGCTGCTCGGTAGTTGTAGTCTTAGTTGATGGTGTGGGAGTCTTGGTTGTGGTGTCAAGTGGGGTCACCTCGATTGCCTTTGGTTCATCAGTTACCTTTGTTTTTGTAGAAGGTGCCTCAATTTTGTGGTGCAGGGAACCTCCCACCTTGCAAATTTTGATCTATTTTGTTGATTAGGAAGTGGTGTTTAAGTTTGTTTAGGTGGTTGAGTGATGAGTTAGTCTAGGACCAAGGGGCAAGATCATGGTCTATGATTGTAATGACCTTTGAGTCCATATGAGCATTTGGGATCACCTTGGTGACCAAAGAAAGAAGTATGTTTTAGTGTTCCAAATAGGTTTGATAGATGTTTTGAAGGTTTCTTTACCTTATTAGGGCCCTAGATGATCAATTTCATCAGTAGGATGAGAACCAAGTCATATGGTTCATTTTTTGTAATAAGTTGTAAAAAAAGTTGCTAGCAACTTTTGGGAAAGTTGCCAAAATGGCCAAAACTTATTGTAACCACCCAAGCTTAGTATAAGATCTTGGATTCAAAGCTTTTGAAGGGGTTAATAAGAAATTGAAACAAAAACTACAATTCTGACATTCTGTACGAACTCCCAAGTACTCTGTTAATTAGACAGTCATGTATCTCTGCAACTGTATGACCATGTACGGATTTTCATAGGTGATCAGACTTCATGGATTGTTAGTGTTTTAGATTAGCTTTCATTTACAATTAGTAGTTTGGTTTGGAGTTAGATAGTTTCATAGTTTTGATTTTTCAAGGGTCTCTGGTTTGCTAGGCCTGAAACCAGTGCCAACTGATTAAGAATGGCTCTAACCTAAGATTCCTCTAGTGGATTTTCCTAAAACCATGAGGATCATAGGGTTAGAGTCCATAGATTTAGTGTATAGTCTTCTTGTTGTTTTTGCAGAGGTTCTAAGGACCCAACAAGAAAGCCCTATGGCTGATTGGTAAAACTAGGTGAGCTAGGACAGGGAAGAAAGAGCATTGGTATGGACGCCCAAGACTAGTTGGAGAGAACTTGATGAAATTTTTTGACATTTCATTCAATCTTATAAAAGGAATCAAGGTGGTTGGAGGAGATTCAAACATTTGAGATAGGTGTGAAGGGTTTGTTTACTCACTAGTTCAGAGGCCTAGTTTGTAGGCTATAAACTAGGGCCTGCGTAGAATTAGGGTTTTGGGTGTCACCAAAAAATAAGCTTTTGGATTATGAAAGGGATGATGAACTCCTAAAGGATTTTAAAATTCATTTTGGGGGTAAAAGGGAGATTTTGTGAGAACTAGGTCATTTTTAGTGAAATAGACCTACTAGGAATTGGGCTATTAGGCCTCCTAGTAAGTTTGAGACCAATTGGATTGGTGGGTTGTGTTGGAGCATGGGAAAGGTTGTAGAATGGCATAAGAAGTATTAAGAAGAATATTAGAAGGCTAAAACATATGTGGGAAGATCCTAGACAGAGGATAGACATTCTTGGTGATGATCTAGTGGAGGAAAACTAAAGTTTTTAGAGTAACTAGTTGGACTAGTTGTGCTCAAATCTTTGGAGGCTTCTTGAATCCAACTAATACCTTGGAGGAGAAGTTGGTAGGAAGGGTCTAGGAGATCCTATTTGTCAAGAAGATCCAAAAAATAATACCTTTGGAAGGTTAGAGTTAATAGTTAAGGGGTAGAGTGCCTAACCTCTGCATCAGGGTGGTATCAGAGCCATAACTACTTGGAAGAAGGACATAACTACTTGGAAGTTGTGTATGTTAGATAGTGAAGGGAGTCAAGAGGTGGAAAACATACCTCCTAAGGCTATGAGTAGGGATGCTATAGTAGAGTTGGTTCAAGGTCTCTTGGAGAAGGCCAATGTGATAGAGACAAAGAGTAAGAAGAGGATCACAGAATGGGGGGATGAAACTGATGTGGATGAAGATAATCAAAAAGAGGAATCAACTAGAAAAGGGAAGGAACTAGAGATAGAAAAGGAGTAGAAGGTATTCTTGGAAGCCTTCAAGTCTACAAACAAAGATAGCTTGGAGCATATACCATATTATTGTGGTAGCTTAAATGGAGAGGAGTTACTAGATTGGCTTGAAGCCATGGATAATCAGTTTGATTACAAGGAGGTATTAGAAGGAAAAAGGGTCACCTATGCTAAGGCTAGACTCAAAGGATCAGCATTGGTATGGTGGAATATGATGCAAGATGAAAGGGTGAGTTGTGGAAAGAAGAAAATTGTTTCTTGGGAGAGGATGAAAATCAGATTGAGGGCTCAATTCTTGCCCACTATTTATGAGATTCAAATATACCAGAAGTTGCTATTATACACTAAGTTTGCACCCTTGTCTCAAGCTCTCATAGTCTTGATAACCTAGTATAACATGGGAATCATCTCCAGGTGTGTGACCTATGCTAACTGAGATGAAACCTCTAGATTCTAGGCTGGTTCCTCTTGGATAATCACCTTAATTTACTTCTTGATATGAAAAGTAAATACTCTTGGAGGGAAAGGGATAGAAGGAGTACTTGAAAGGGAAATAAATTGAAAGAAAACTACCTACTAGGTGATACACCCAAATTAGGGTATGAATTGCAGCATAGAGGGATAGAATCAATGAAAGGCTTAGGTCTAGTAGGTCACAACTTACTGAATAGGCTTGCATAAGTGTTTTATAGGAGGGCCTGAACATAAGACACAACCTATGACCTACAAGCAGACATTCACTTCTGCAACTCAGTGTAGGATTGAGACAAGACTATTAGGGGGCTGAAGTATACCCACAAAAACATCTAAATCAGATCAAACACAATAACACACATAATTACAGAAAGTAAGAGGGATCAAGAACCCTAAGTTGTCATTGAAAACATGCATAGACTTCAATTCATTAAGAGATGATCCAAACGATGAAAGGATAGGGACAGAGAAAATGTCACAAATACCTTGGAGTTGTTTAAATCATCAATGGGAGATTACTAGAGTAGAAGACCAGAGGGTAGAAGAAATACCATAGATAGCCTTCTGAGAAAGGATTCTTTCTTTTTACAATTCCAACCTCTAAGCACTAAGGCTCTAAAAAAGAACTATATATAACTCAACTACACACAGGTAGGAGTCAAAACTAACCTAACTAGGGTTACATAGGTATAGCAATACAACATCAAACCCTAGGTACATTGATGACTAATCAAAATCTCTGAGAACACCGGTGATCAAATCATATCTTTTCTTTGCATGTTGATCTTGTACTAAGCCCTCCTACAGACACAAAAACCTTGACTCATCCACCCACTTGCAACTCCACTAAGCCATGAAGGCTCACAATCTGATCATATTTCCCTGGGTAATAGTACCATTCAAAAGGTGGTGCCAACTCTTTCTAGCACCTCCTGTCATGAAAATGCGGCAAAGGACCCTACAGATGCCAGCCAATAGTCACTTCTATCATCCTCGCAACCACAACCATCCTAAGAATTTAATCCTTGAGCTACCTGACGTTGTGTATGGCTGAAAGAGCATAAAAATAGCAAAAAACCTTCACAAGAAATTTGAATTTAAATATTAACGGCTAGTAGTTTTGAAATTAAAACACAACCGTCGATGCATAATTTCCCTGGCAGATGAATGGCCATGATATGCTGAGAAAAAAACTCCAAAAACCCTCTGACAAGTCAAAGCCACTGTGGAAGTTAGCAACCAATCGAAAGTGAGCAAATCAGCACCTCTGACAAACATAGACCATGACCCTAAGAACACCATCGAATGGCTGTCGCATGACCTTATAACTCTGATAGATCCCTTGTGAAATTATAATGGCCGTCAATCTTCTGCAAATGTCAAAACCTTTGACCACCGAAAGAACCTGGTCCCACTGACAAAAAGATGACTCGACACATGTGGACCAATCAGAAGATGCCAACTGTGTACACTTGGTAGTGGACCCACTGAGAAACCTCGACATCTATTCAGATGGCTGTCACATGATCTCATAGGCTCAGAAGATTCTATGAGATCATACGACCATCGTAGATCTTCACCTTTCTAACAGCCCTTCAGACCCTTTGACATGGTCCCACTGACACATCCTAGTTGTCGCCTGGCTGACCAATGAAGAACGAGCACGTCAGAAATTGAGGACCCACCTGACAGAGCCTAGAGATAAAGTAAGATTAATGGCTGTCACATGATCACATGTGTCAGAAAAATTCCTTCAGACCATGCTCCAGCCGTTAGATCATCATCGACTGACAACCCACTGGGCCCGCGCTAACATGGCACCACATCACCAACCCTGCTCAATCATAAGTGCACAGCTTGGACTACGTGGCTAGACCCACGACAACTGAACTCACTATAGGAAGAAAGATTGATGATCATCACATAATCTCATGCCTCTAACAAATCTTATGAGAACTTACGCCCATCGTTAGATCAAGATGGTGTCAGAGAGCCTGGGCTCGGAAATAAAAGGCATTGGGACTTAGGAAAAAATTAAAGCGCTACGCGCTTAGACTTAGGGAAATATTAAAGCACATGGAATTTGGGGATTTTAAGTGGCCAAAAAAGGTAACAAAGGATTATAACAAGCCAAAGGGGTTTTTAGGGTAACGACTAGTTTTAAGAATTTTTAAGGGTTTTTTGTACCTAGCCAGAGACCTAGAAATCATTGTAGAGGCCAGAGGGAAAAGAGTAGAGCCATGAAAATATTTGGAGGTGCTTGCAGAGCATGAAAGATGAGGATCAGATACAAACCATGGCTTGATTTGACTAGAGGAAAATTTAGGGCAACATTTTGGTGATTTCTACTAGATGTTAGCCTGCTAGACATGGAAACGAGTGACCTCAACATCAACTCATTGGGCATGGAGTCATCAAAGATAAAAAAAAATCTCACAGGGAGATAGAACTAAAGTTGTGCTCAGGGCACTTCTTGGAAAAAAGGAAACTAACCTAAAAAGCAAGAACATGAAGCAAAGGAACAACAATAATTACAGAGATTCACAAGGAGGGGTTAACCTCAAAATAGGGTTTCAAGTGGAAACCATTGACTGAAATAGGCAGGGGAACTCCTTCCATATTTGATAGTTGAAGAGCATTAGGGCCCCTAAACTCTATGATAACAAATGGTCCACCCCAAAAAGAGTCAAACTTTGTGTGCTTGCCAGGCTTAGACCTGAACTCATCCCACTTGAGGACTATGTTTCCAACCTTGAAACTCCTGACCCTAGCTCTCTTTTCAAAACTCTTCTTTGTTTGGATCTGATGGAATTCCATATCCTGCATTGATTTGTCTCTGATCTCTTCCAATTCCATCAACTGAGCATACCTGACCTGCAAGGGGTCTCTTTCTTCAAATAGAGCATATTGAGTAGCTAAGTCCAGAGCTGGCAATTCAATTGAGATAGACAACTTGGCCTCTTTTTCATACACCAATGTGTAAGGGGAATTACCAATGATCCTCTTTGGGGTAATTCTATCTAACCACAAGGTGGACCTGAGCTTAGTATGCCAGTCCCTCTGATTATCTTGGAGAGTCTTCTTGATTATCCTAATCAAGTTTTTATTTGTTGATTCTGCTAAACCATTGCCTTGGGGGTAGTAATTTGAACTGGTATTCAGATAGATGCCATTTTTAACTGTCCACTCTGAGACTTTAAGGCCTGTGAATGCTAGTGCATTATCTAAAATGATGGAATCAGGAGTGCTAAACCTATGAACTATATCATCATAAAAACTTAAAATAGTACTCTCATTGGCTTCTGTTAATGCAATTGCTTCTGTCCATCTAGTGAAATAATCAATTGCAGTAATTATCCATTTATGGCCTACACTAGATGGAGGATTGATCATTCCAATGAAATCTATGCCCCACTTCATGAAGGGCTGATCTATTCTGATTGGTTGGAGGGGAAGAGCAGCAAGTCTCTCTTTTCTTACAAACATGGCACACTTGATGCATTTTCTAACATAATCATGACTATCCTTAAAGATAGATGGCCAATAGTACATGGCCCTCATGATTTTAAAAGTAGTAGTCCTAGAAGAAAAATGACCACCAGCAGGTCCATCATGAAACTCAAATAGGACATCTCCTATCTTTTCTGAATCAATACACCTTAGGAGGACACCATTGTGATCCTTCCTAAAAATAACATCATCAATCAACACAAAAGGAATAGATTGTAACCTATAATACCTCCTTTTTGCTGAGTCTAGACCTGTAGGGCATTGCCCTGTCTTCAAATAATTGATCATATTAGGCAACCAGCTTGTTGCCTTGGCTTGTTTTTTAGTAGAATGCATCACCAGAGATGCATCTAATTGCTCTAATTTCTTTGAACTTTCATCCTTTGCCAAATGTTCACAAAGACCTCTTCCTCTAACCAGCTTGGTAGTTTGAATATCTATGTCATATTCCATCACCTTGGTGATCCAACCAGCTCTTTTTTCATTCAGGTCCTTGGAAAGCAAAAACTCCTTGACACTTGGATGAGTAACCTTCAAATGTACCCTGCTATGGGTCAATAGATATCTAAAATTTTTAAGGCTTTTCACCACAACAAGTACATGTTTTTCTACAAAAGAGTATCTCTGTTCATACTCCTCTAAACCTTTGCTAAAGAAAGCAATGGGTTGCTCCAATCCTCTTGAATTTTCTTGAGTCAACATTGCAGATATGGCATCCTAGCCTCCATAAGCATAAAGGATGAAATCCTTATTGAAGTTTAGGTTCAAGAGGGTAGGAGCCTCTGTTAAAGCTTCTTTTATAGCTTGGAAATTGACTTTCCCCTCTTGGGTCCAACTGAAAGCTGAATTCTTCTTCAACATGGCCGTCAAGGGCTTGAGTAAATCTATAATGTTAGGCAAGAATCTCCTAACAAAATTAATCTTTCCTATGAAAGATTGGAGAATTTTCTTATGATGTGGTAATGGTAGCTCTAGGATAGCTGCAATTCTCTCTGGATCCACTGTGATCCCTTCTTTGGGTACTACATATCCCAACAATTTTCCTTCATGAACTGTAAACACACATTTCTTGGGATTAAGAGATATCCCAAATTCTCTACACCTTTAAAAAATCTTCCTCAAATGTTTGATATGGTCTGCTGCATGCTTTGAATAGACAATTATATTATCTAGATAGACCAACACAAACTTGCACATGAGGCTTTTAAAGGCCATATCCATTGCCTTTTGAAACATAGCACCTGCATTTGACAAACCAAAGGGCATCTTTTGATATGCCATGGTTCCCCACTTGGTTGTAAATGTAGTTTTGTATTGGTCCTCTTCATTAACTAGGATTTGATTATATCCTGAATAGCCATCCAATAATGAAAATCTCTCAGACCTAGAGACACATTGTAAGATTTTCTCCATGGAGGGTAGTGGGTGGTGGTCTTTTAGAGAAGCCCTGTTAAGATCCTTGAAGTCAACACATAACCTCAGTTCCCCATTCTTCTTCCTGATTGGAACAAGGTTGGAAACCCAAATAGTATGTTTGATGGGGTAGATGATTCCACTTTCTATTAGTTTGAGTACTTCTTTATGCATAAGTGGCTCAAGCTTGGGATTAACAGGCCTTTGCTTTTGTCTTACTGGTTTGGCATTAGGTTCTAATTCAATAGTGTGCTGAGCAAGAGCAGGATTAAAACATTTGAGGTCCTCATACTGCCATGCAAACACATCACTGAATTCTTAGAAAAGTTGTGTGTAATCTTGCCTTTCCAAATCAGTGTTCACTTTTCCAAATTGTAGGCTCTTACCTGGTTCCAACTCTTGTTCAACACAATGTTCTTGTTGGATTACCAGGCCAGCTTTATTTTTCTTGACTTCATCGTCCTTGTTGAAGACAACTTCCAAGGTAACAAGACCCCTAGGCATCTTATTAGACTTGAGTTGTATCACCTGATCACCATAGTTTTGTGATAGCCTATCTTGATTGTACTTTGAAAAAACATCTACTTCAAACAAGAATTGCAAAATTTGTTCATCATTGTCAAACACTTGCCAATTGACATTGTTATCAGAGATTGAAGGTCTGACAATCACTTTGATATGTTGTTGGTCCATTTCTTTTGAAATGCTATTTGGAATATCATACTGAGACCCAACAGCAGCTAACCTATCTGCATTTTTATTTAGCTTTCTAGGGATAGCAACAATATTGAAAGCATGGAAATCTTCAATTGCATCCCAAAATCTATGTTTGTATGCTTTCATGGTGTCATTTTTTGTTGCACTTATCCCTCTCACTTGGTTGACAACTAGCTCACTATCACCATAAACTTTTAAGGCCTTAAGCCCTCTTTTTCTAGCCCATTCTAGTCCATTGACTAGACTCTCATATTCTGTAGTATTGCTAGTGCAGGAGAAACTGAATCTAAAGGAAGTATAATATCTTTGTCCTTTTGGGGACACTAGCATAGCACCACCACCAGAGCCATGTCTACTTCTAGCTCCATCAAAGAATAGCTCCCAAACCTGATTGCCTCGATCCTCTGAATCAGTACCTTCCTTGAGAAGGTTTGGTTCTTTGACATCATTTTCTTTTATCAAATAACTTCCCAAACCAGCATTCTAAATAATACTTTCTTGAACTTCTAAAGCTCTTTCATCTAATAAAATATCAGGGATATTTTCTATCTTGGTGCTTGCTTCACTAATGGTTTGGAAGTCATTGCTATCAAATATGGGGCAATTGGCATTGATCATATTGGATACATATGGTTCTATATGGTGAGCTACTAATTTCTCAGACTTAATGGTAATCTTGGTACCATACCTTGTGTGGAAGAGCATGTGAGACCAATCAGAAGATAAGTAGCCTCCTATCTTGGCTGTAAACTCTCTTGATAAACATATGGAAAATAAAGCAAGAAGATCTATGATGTATATATCAAGGGAAATAGAAAAATTAGGACTAGCATGGAGAATTAGACTGGTATCCTTAGCCAAACCTATAGTACTAACTGAGGATCCATCAAGTTGAGTAACCTTCTTTTGGAAGTGTTCATATCTAATTCCTAATTGATCAGCCACTTTCTTGGGCATTACAGTACTAGTAGCTCCACTATCTACCATGCAATTATGTACTAAAGAATCTCTAATAATTAAAGATACATAAAAGGGAGGTGGCTTTGAGTTCCTACCTTGCATGGTGTTGGCTTTGAAGTTGCTACTTGGAGCCTCCTTTTGTTGATCAGTGTTAACCAACACTGGCTTTGTAGTTTCTTTTGTAGGCTGAGGAGTTGTCACTTCTGACATAGCCTTCCTTAAAATCTCAGGTTGTCCTGGAATAGCCAAAGAGTCCCACATGGACATGGTGACATTCACCTTCTTCATGTTTTCTACAATGTTATAAGGTGCTATATTGTGTACTCTTTGTTGTGTCTTTGGCATAACAGGGTCCATCTCCTTGAGATTTTGGCTCTCTTTGCTTGTAATGACATGAGCCTTCCTAGGTATAGTAGGAGTAGCCTGCTGCAATGGTTCTACAGATGTAGTAGCCTTGATTCCAAAATCTACTCTCTCCATGTCTTATGCTCTTCTTTTTGCTCTTGTCTCGGTAGCAAAAGAAAACTCATCATTGACTCCATTGAAGTCTGGTTGCTCCCAATTGAAGAGAGCAGTCTCACTCTCTTGTGATTCTTGTTGAGGAACTGATCCATTGGATGAAGCCTCTGATTGAGCTTGTGAGGCATTTTGAACCATTAGAGCTTGGTTCATCCATCCATTAGAACATGTAGCCTGATTGTGAGGCTGATTGCAAGGGAAACACCATTCATCCATAACTATATTGTTTTGACTAGGAACCATATCCCTGACTGGATTTGCAGAATTGAGAGGTGCAGGGTTATATGGTTGGAATGGTCTTTGACTAAAGTTTTGTCTTTGTCCTTGATAGCCTCCTTGGTATGGTGGCCTATTTTGCTGATAAGGCTATCCTTGATTTTGATACTACTAACTAGGACCTTGGCCTTGTGATTGGAAGGGTGGACTGATGCCTTGACCTTGCCTCTTGATGTTTGTGACCTCCTTGGTTAGAGTTTGCAGTAGATTTTTCATTTCTTGCTTACTGCTTTCTTGACTATCCTTTATTTCTTGCAACTCTTGGGAGAAGTTTGTCTTCAATTCTTGACCATTGGTACTAGTCTAAGGTGCTAATATGGTGGGAATAGGGGTACTTGTGCTGGTGCAATAGGATAAAGACTAGGGAAAATAGGCATAGTTAGTCTTCTTTGTATCACACCTACTTGAATCAAACAATTTTCAGCTCTGACAGCTATGTCAAAAGCCTGGGGTAAAGAAGTACCACCCATTGACTGTATCATAATAGATATTTGTCCATTTAGGCTATGCAAGAAATAAAGGAAGGCATGATCAGCAGATGGCCTTACTGAGACTAGAATTCTATTCCATGTCTTAAGGAATCTACTATTGTAATTTGTCATTTGCTCTTGAGGGTCTCTTTTAATAGTTGTTAACTGTTCAACTAGAGACAAGTTATCTTATTTGTCCTCAAAATGCTTACTTAAAGCATCTCCTAGTGCATCCCATGAAGTGATAGAAACAATATCTAAGGTCCTGAACCATTCAAGAGCCTTACCCTTGAGGGAAGCAGCTAGTAGCTTGGTAGCCACATCTTCTTGGGTGATATTGTGAATGCTGCAGATGGTGGTCACATCACTTATGTGCTCAAAGGTAGTAGTTTGACCTTCACCTGTGAAATTAGGTATAATCTTTAGTGCCACCAAGGGCACATCATGATGTTGAGAAAATACCAAGGGACTTCCTTGGTTGAATGGTACAAAAGAAAACTGTCTTGCCATTGTAGGAGTTGTGATTCAAAGATTAACAACTATGTGAGCTGTATTTGCTGCTGGATTTGAATCCTCCTCTAGATCTCTGGTTAGAGATCTGCCTCTTCTTCTGAGATGAAAGGGAAAAGGTCTCCTTTCTAAAGTATCAGGTGGTGTAGATTGAAATCTCCTTGTAGGAGATTCTCTTTGAGTTGACTGACCTTTGTAGCCTCTCTTTGAGGGCAGCTCTAAAAATTCAGTAGGCTTTGAGCTTCTAGTCTCAATCTTTCTCATAAACCTTAAACAAGGTTGGCCTAGATCTTTGAAATTAGTGGAGTCGCTAGATATACTTGATGAAACAACTTCTTCAAGTCTATATTATGCTATTTGTATATCAGAGATGACATAATCTTGAAACAATGAACTTCTTTTGTATTCCCATCGGGCATGCTAGAAATTGTTATACACTAAGTTTGCACCCTTGTCTCAAGCTCTCATAGTCTTGATAACCTAGTATAACATGGGAATCATCTCCAGGTGTGGGACCTATGCTAACTAAGATGAAACCTTCAGATTCTAGGCTGGTTCCTCTTGGATAATCACCTTAATTTGCTTCTTGATATGAAAAGTAAAGACTCTTGGAGGGAAAGGGATAGAAGGAGTACTTGAAAGGGAAATAACTTGAAAGCAAACTACCTACTAGGTGATACACCCAAATTAGGGTATGAATTGCAGCATAGAGGGATAGAATCAATGAAAGGCTTAGGTCTAGTAGGACACAACTTATTGAATAGGCTTGCATAAGTGTTTCATAGGAGGGCCTGAACATAAGACACTACCTATGACCTGCAAGTTGAAATTCACTTCTGCAACTCGGTGTAGGATTGAGACAAGACTATTAGGGGGCTGAAGTATACCCACAAAAACATCTAAATCAGATCAAACACAATAACACACACAATTATAGAAAGTAAGAGGGATCAAGAACCCTAAGTTGTCATTGAAAACATGCATAGACTTCAATTCATTAAGAGATGATCCAAATGATGAAAGGATAGTGACAGAGAAAATGTCACAAATACCTTGGAGTTGTTTAAATCATCAATGGGAGATTACCAGAGTAGAAGACCAGAGGGTAGAAGAAATACCATAGATAGCCTTCTGAGAAAGGATTCTTTCTTTTTACAATTCCAACCTCTAAGCACTAAGGCTCCAAAAAAGAACTATATAAAACTCAACTGCACGCAGGCAAGAGTCAAAACTAACCTAATTAGGGTTACATAGGTATAGCAATACAACATCAAACCCTAGGTACACTGATGACTAATCAAAATCTATGAGAACACCGGTGCTCAAATCATATCTTTTCTTTGCATGTTGATCTTGTACTGAGCCCTCCTACAGACACAACAACCTTGACTCATCCACCCACCTACAACTCCACTAAGCAATGAAGGCTCACAATCTCATCATATTTCCCTGGGTAACAGTACCATTCAAAAGGTGGCGTCAACTCTTTCTAGCACCTCCTATCATGAAAATGTAGTAAAGGACCCTGCAGATGCTGACCAATAGTCACTTCTATCATCCTCACAACCAAAACCATCCTGAGAATTTAATTCCTAAGCTACCCGACATTGTGCATGGCTGGAAGAGCATAAAAATAGCAAAAAACCTTCGCAGGAAATTTGAATTTAAATATTAACGGCTAGCAGGTCTGAAATTAAAACACAACTGTCGACCATGATACGTTGAGAAAAAAACTCCAAAAACCCTCTGACAAGTCAAAGCCACTATGGAAGTTAGTAGCCAATCGAAAGTGAGAAAATCAACACCTCTAACAAACATGGACCCACGACCCTAAGAACACCATCGAATGGCTATCGCATGACCTTATAACTCTGACAGATCCCTTGTGAAATTAGGACGGCTACCGATCTTCTGCAGATGTTAGAACCTCTGACCACTAAAAGAACCTAGTCCCACTAAAAAAAAGATGACTTGACACATGTGGACCAATTAGGAGATGCCAACTGTGTACACCTAGCAGCGGACCCACTGATAAACCTCGGCATCTAATCAGACAGTTGTCACATGATCTCATAGGGTTAGAAGATTCTCTGAGATCATACGACCACCATAGATCTTCGCCTTGCTGACAACCCTACAGACCCTCTGACACAGTCCCACTAACACATCCTAGTTGTCACCTGGCCGACCAATGAAGAGCGAGCACATTAGAAACTGAGGACCCACCTGATAGAGCCCAGAGATAAAGTAAGATCAATGGCTATCACATGATTGCATGTGTCAGAAAAATTCCTTCAGACCATGCGCCAGCCATTAGATCATTGTCAACTGACAACCCGCTGGGCCCGCACTGACATGGCACCACATCACCAACCCTGACCAATCATAAGTGCATAGCTCGGACTAGGTGGCCAAACCCATGACAATTGAACTCACTGTAGGTAGGAAGATCGATGATCGTCACATAATCTCATGCCTCTGAAAAATCTTATGAGAAATTACACCCATGATTAGATCAAGATGGTGTTAGAGAGCCTGGGCCTAGAAATAAAAGGCATCGGGACTTAGGAAAAAATTAAAGCGCTAGGCACTTAGACTTAGGGAAATATTAAAGCATGTGGACTTGGGGATTTTAAGTGTCTAAAAAAGGTAATGAAGGATTATAACAGGCCAAAGGGGTTTTTTAGGGTAACGGCTAGTTTTATGAATTTTTAAGGGTTTTTTGCACCTAGCCAGAGACCTAGAAATCATTGCAGAGGCCAGAGGAAAAAGAGTAGAGCCATGAAAATTTTTGGAGGTGCCTGCAAAGCATGAAAGATGAGGATCATATACAAACCAAGGCCTGATTTGACTGTAGGAAAAATTAGGGCAATAGTTGTAGAATTTGAGACAAAAGGAGATGACAATAAGCCAATACACTGAGGAATTTCATAAATTAAGTCTCAGGGCTAGGAGACAAGCGGATGAAATGGAGAAGGTGGTGAGGTATCTCAATGGGCTAAGGAAGGGAATACAAGATGAAATCAACATGTTAGCTCCTAATAGTATGCATAAATGTTTTCAATTGGCTTTGAGGGTTGAAGAAAAAGTGAGAAGAAGGAATGCCTTCCATCAAAGAGGTAGAGGCAGCATCAGCAGAGGTTTTCAAAGAGGCAGGGGTAACTTTGGAAGAGGACAGAGTCCTAGTAGACAAGAGGACAATCAAGTGGTGGATGGAAGTGGGGGAAACTAGTATAGAGGCTCATTTCAAAGGGGAGGATACAGAGGAAGAGGACCATCAAGAGGCAGGTTTCAACCTCAAGGAAGAACAAATTTAGTTTTTACTAGTAGATGCTACAATTGTAACCAAGTGATGCAGGAGCATCCTGGGTGTAAGAGAAATCTTGCATCACCCAAAAATATTTCTATTTTTGTATTCAATAAGGGCTATCTTGTGCAGAGTTTCTATTTATGGAAACTTGCTATTTTTAGTAAGTTGGTCTTACGATCTCGGAATGTCTGATTTTACATATGGAGGTTCATCTCAGTCATATCAGCCTACCAACAAAGTTTCATGGCTAGATCAGGTGTAGTTTTGAAGATATTGAAGATTTTCGGTATTGGCAGCAGGGTATAGAAAACTTCGAACTCAGTTTTGAAGGCTTTAGAGGCCCCAGATGAGGTTGAAAATTTGGGTGACGAGTGCTTTGTACCAATCAAGCTTGTAGAGTGCTTCGTGGCATTTCTGAAATGGGGTTATAATAGTCAATTGGGTCAACTGGTGATGACTTATGGTCTCCAGAAGTCAGGCCACCTGAAATGGTGGAAAATAATTTTCCTTCAAAATTTCTGTTCGGGTTTCAAAAGTTATTTTGAGCCGACTTTGATGTAATAAATTGAAAAATAAAATAATTCTAAGTTGGGTCGGCCCTTAGGGCTAAATTTTTGGAACCTTCTTGGGCGGTGGAAATTGCCTATATAAAGAAGGCCCGTAGTGTTGTCTAGGGCAGTTCTGGGTAGTAGATCTGGGTATTGATTCAAGGATTTTTCCTATAGAATATTGTAAGGGAATGCCCATGTGGCTTTGCATATTGTAATTCTGAAAGTTTGTAATTCCACATTTGTGGAGATAATAAGAAGCCAATTTTTTGTTCTTGCATATTATTGTTGTTGTTTCTCTATTTCTGTTATGTGTTTGTGGTACTAAGGGGAGCACCCTTCATCACCAAGTAGGCCACACAATGGGCAGGTGTCTAGAGAAAGATTCCTCATCTTCTATGGGGGAAAGAAGAAATCAATTAGTCCATGAGGATGATACTCAAAGTGTCACCTCACCTATATCCAAAGTAGGACTAGTAGTAGATGGAGAGAACTTAATGCTGAGAAGAACATTGCTCAAAGTACTAAGCACCATAGAGCCACCCCAAAGGAAAATTTTATTCAAAACTACTTGTAAATCTCATGGGAAGATCTGTAAAGTCATTGTGGACTCTGGATCCACTGAGAATATAGTATCTACTGAAATGGTAGAAAAATTGAAGTTGAGAAGAATCCCTCACACCACACCATATAAGGTTTCATGGTTGAATAAGGGTCAGCAAATTGTGGTGGATGAGCAAACTATGGTTGAGTTCGAGATAGGAGAGTATAAAGAGAAGGTCCTATGTGACATATTTCCTATGGATGCATGCCATCTACTCCTTGGACACCCATGGAAATATGATGTTAAGGCAATGCATGATGGAGAAAAGAATAGCTACATGATCACCAAGTTGGGAAGGAAATTCCAAATGGATCCTTTAGAAGAACCAAAGGAAGAGAAGCATGTAGGGACAAGTGTGATGTTATTGAGTGGGAAGGAGTTCCTAAAATCCATGAAGAAGGAGAAAGGGGAGTTTTGTGCTATTGTGGTCAAACCAAAGGAGGATCCTAAAGAGAAAGTCACCTTACCACTAGAGGTACAAGCTTTGTTGGAAAAGTACCATGAAATAGTGGATAATGGCTTACCAAGTGCCCTACCACCCATGAGGGATGTAAGCCATCAGATTGACCTTATTCCTGGAGAAAATATACCAAACAAGGTAGCATACAAGATGACACCAAGTCAAAATGTAGAGATAGCCAAGCAAATCCAAGATTTGTTGGATAAGGGGCTAATCAGGAAGAGTTTAAGCCCTTGTGATGTACCTACTATTTTAGCACCAAAAGAAAGGGGGTACATGGAGGATGTGCATTGATTCAAGGGCCATCAACAAGATCACTATAGGATATAGGTTTCCAATGCCAAGGATAGAGGACTTGCTAGACAATTTGGGAAGATCTTTCTATTTTTCCAAGGTGGATTTGAAGTCAGGCTATCATCAAATTGGAGTTAGGGCTGGTGATCAATGGACGAAAACCTTCAAAACAAATGGAGGATTGTATGAATAGCTTGTGATGCCATTTGGCCTCACCAATGCACCTAGTACATTCATGAGGCTCATGAATGAAGTATTGGAAGATTTTATACGTAAATTTGTCATAGTTTATCTTGATGATATCTTGACTTTTAGTAGGACAAAAGAGGAGCACATGGAACATTTGGAGCAAGTCTTAAGAAGGTTTCATAAGGAGAAGCTAATGATTAACCAAGATAAGTGTGAGTTTCTCAAAACTAAATTAGTATACCTTGGTTTTGTAGTAGCAAATGGGTGTATGAAAATGGATCCTGATAAAGTTAAGTCCATATTGGAATGGCCTATACCCAAGTCTATTGGAGATGTTAGGAGTTTTCATGGTTTTGCTTCCTATTATAGAAAATTCATAAGAGGATTCAGTCATTTGTGTGCCCCTATACTAAACACCATCAAGGGTGGAATCAAGTGTAAGTTTGAATGGACTATTGCAGCAAATCAAGGGTTTGAAAAATTGAAGAAAAGAATTGCAGAACTGCCTACTCTTAGGTTCCCTAACTTCAATCAACTCTTCTTGGTAGAGCGTGATGCTAGCAAGTTGGCTATTGGAGCAGTACTTAGCCAAGAAGGACACCCTATGGCTTTCTTCTCTAAGAAGTTGAATGAGGCCAAACAAAAGTATTCAACTTATGATTTAGAACTCTATGCTATGGTTCAAGCTTTAAAAAAATGGAGATAGTACTTGTTACCTAGAGAGTTTGTAGTTTATACTGACAATCATGCACTAGGTTTTTTGAATGGACAAGATAAGTTGAACCAAAGGCACATGAAGTGGGTGGAAGCATTGCAAGCTTATAAATTTGTCATTAATCATATAAGAAGGGAGTCAGCAATAAAGTATTAGATGCTCTTAGTAGGAGAGTGCTCACAATCCAAGAGATCCAACTACAAAGTGTAGGGATGGATGACTTAAAGAGCTTGTATAAGGAAGACAAGAATTTTGGCAAAGCTTATGAAGAATGTGTGCAGTTTCAACAGGGCTTCAAAGTGGATTTTGATGAGTATATACTATAGGAAGGCCTCTTGTTTAAGGGCCATCTTATGTGTATTCCTCAATGTTCAATGAGGGAGAATATAGTGAAAGAAAAACATCAAGGCAGTCTAGGGGGTCACTTTGGCATAGACAAAACCTTAGAGAAGGTTAATAGGCATTAATTTTGGCCTAAAATGCAATCAGACATTAGGAGGTTTGTGGAGCAATGTCAAGTCTGTTAGAGGGAAAAAAGGATAGAGCAACAATAGTGGCTTGTATCAACCATTATCCATTCCTCAAAGACCTTGGGAATGTTTGAGCATGGACTTTGTCTTGGGATTGCCAAAGACATCCAGGGGTCATGACAGTGTTTTTTTGGTGGTTGAATGATTTAGAAAGATGGCATACTTCATTCCATGCAAGAAAACCAATGATGCATCTCAGATTGCACTATTGTTCTTTAAAGACATAGTAAGAATCCATGGTTTTCCATTAAACATTGTGAGTGACAGGGATACAAAGTTTGTGGGTCACATTTGAAGGACCCTATGGAAGATGCTTGGAACTAATTTTTCTTTTACCTCAGCCTATCACCCTCAATTAGATGGGAAAATTGAGGTAGTGAATAGGTCTCTTGGTAATTTGTTAATATGCTTGACTAAGCAACATGGGCAATCTTGGGATCACATTATAGGGCACGCAGAGTTTTCTTATAATGAATCCATTAATAGGAGTATAGGGAAGAGTCCCTTTCCAAATAGTTTATGGGCTCAATCCTAGAGGGCTATTTGAGTTGAGAGATCTCAGTTTGGAGGATAAGAGAAGTGCCCAAGGTGAGTCATTTGTAGAGAAAATGAAGGTGCTATATGAACAAGTCCACAAGACCTTACAACAGCAAGTGGCCAAATACAAAGTCAAGGTTGATCGAACAAGGAGAGACCTACAATTCAAGGTTGGAGAATTGGTATGGGCCTATCTAAGGAAAGAGAGACTACCTAAGGGTCAACCAACTAAGCTTATTATGAAGAAGATTGGACCACTGAAATTTTTGCACAAGTATGGCAAAAATGCCTATGAAGTAGAACTTCCTCCTGATTTGGGAATATCTCCTATTTTTAATGTGTGTGATCTCTATCCTTATAAGGGATCTCCATTGGATATAGGGCAAGGGACACTTTAAGATGTGCCAGTAGATGATTGGGCAAGGGACTTGTCAACTCCCAAACCTATGCAGTTAGAGAGTATTTTGGATTCTAAGGTGATCAAGCATACCCAGAAAGGAGTTTACAAAGAGTATCTTGTCAAATGGTAGGGCCTCCCTGAGGTAGAGGCTATTTGGATGTTAGAGAAGGACATTTTGGACCATGGATTTTTCCTTGCTGACCTCCTAACTCAAGGGACTTAAGTTATTTTGTCTTGGGGAGTATGGTGCAGGGCACCTCCCACCTTGCAAATTTTGATCTATTTTGTTAATTAGGAAGTGGTGTTTAAGTTTGTTTAGGTGGTTGAGTGATGAGTTAGTCTGGGACCAAGGGGAAAGATCATGGTCTATGATTGTAAGGACCTTTGAGTCCATGTGATCATTTGGGATCACCTTGGTGACCAAAGAAAGAAGTATGTTTTAGTGTGCCAAATAGGTTTGATAGATGTTTTGAAGGTTTCTATACCTTATTAGGGCCCTAGATGATCAATTTCATTAGTAGGATGAGAACCAAGTCATATGGTTCATTTTTTGTAATAAGTTGTAAAAAAAGTTGCTAGCAACTTTTGGGAAAGTTGCCAAAATGGCCAAAACTTATTGTACCCACCCAAGCTCAGTATAAGAGCTTGGATTCAAAGCTTTTGAAGGGGTTAATGAGAAACTGAAACAAAAACTACAATTTTGACATTCTGTACGGACTCCCAAGTACTATGTTAATTAGACAGTCCTGTATCTCTGCAACTATACGACCATGTACGGATTGTCATAGGTGATTAGACTTCATGGATTGTTAGTGTTTTAGATTAGATTTCATTTGCAATTAGTAGTTTGGTTTGGAGTTAGATAGTTTCATAGTTTTGAGTTTTCCAGGGTTTCTGGTTTGCTAGGCCTGAAACCAGTGCCATGGTTAAGAATGGCTCTAACCTAAGATTCCTCTAGTGGATTTTCCTAAAACCATGAGGATCATAGGGTTAGAGTCCATAGATGTAGTGTATAGTATTATTATTGTTTTTGTAGAGGTTCTAAGGACCCAACAAGAAAGCCCTATGGCTGACTGGTAAAACTAGGTGAGCCAAGACAAGGAAGAAAGAGCATTGGTACGGATGCCCAAGACTAGTTGGAGAGAACTTGATGACATTTTTGGATATGTCATTAAATATTCTAAAAGGAATCAAGGTGGTTGGAGGAGAGTCAAACATTTGAGATAGGTGTGAAGGGTTTGTTTACTCACTGGTTCAGAGGCCTAGTTTGTAGGCTATAAACTAGGGCCTGCTTAGAATTAGGGTTTTGGGTGTCACCAAAAACTAAGCTTTTGGATTCTGAAAGGGATGATGATCTCCTAAAGGATTTTCAAATTTTTTTTGAGGGTAAAAGGGAGAATTTGTGAGAACTAGATCATTTTCAGTGAAAATAGATCTACTAGGAATTGGGCTATTAGGCCTCCTAGTAAGTTTGAGACTAATTGGATTGGTGGGTTGTGTTGGAGCATGGGAAAGGTTTTAGAATGGCATAAGAATTATTAAGAGGACTAGTAGAAGACTAAAACATATGGGGGAAGATCCTAGATAGAGGATAGACATTCTTGGTGATGATCTAGTGGAGGAAAACTAAAGTTTCTAGAGTAACTAGTTGGATTAGTTGTGCTCAAATATTTGGAGGCTTCTTGAATCCAACTAATACCTTGGAGGAGAAGTTGGTAGGAAGGGTCTAGGAGATCCTATTTGTCAGGAAGATACAAAAAATAATACCTTTAGAAGGTTAGAGTTAATAGTTAAGGGGTAGAGAGCCTATCCTCTGCATCATTTTGTTAGGCTCATCTGTATCTATAGGTTTCTCAGGTTCTTGTGTCCTTATTTTTCTCAGGATTTGAGCTGTCGGGTTGTACTTGTGAAATTATTTAAGCTACTTCTACAAGTACAGGAAGTTCACCTGGTAATGATGTGAATACACTTTTTATGTTTAGTGCTTCATCTTGATTTGGTGCTATATTCACATCTTCATCATATTTGTCATTAGGATCACCATTTGTGATGTCCTCAATGAGTACATTGTCATCGGTTTTCTTCTACAGTTGGATCTTTACTTGATTTGGTGCATTTTGTGCAACACTTATATTATCCTTTTGGTTGGTGATATCAATTACCTCGGTAAATGATATGCTGGTGTTCTTTACCTTCTTTCCTTTATCATCCTCAATAAAAATACCTTTGCCTTTAGAATTTTGTGTCTTTTTAGACAAGTTTAAAAATGCTTCTTGCTCAGCTTTTTCTTCAACCTTAAGAATTGATGTCCATAAGGAATCAGTTGTTATATCCATGTCTACCACATTTTCATCTAGGATCATCATGGCTCGATTCTTGATAATGAATCTTTGTTAATATTTTTCCATGTAGTCATTGACTTCTCCATAACTTAGATGTGGGGCTTCCCAAACTAGAGATCTCTCTCTTTTTATTTTCTTGGTGTCTAGTGCAATAGCCCATTTTTCATTTATCTTGTCATCTAACTCCTTTGGTAATGTACATGCAAATTCCATTGGAACTTTCTTGAATTTTAGCATCATTTGGATGACTGCCTCTTTTAGCTTAGTTTGGTCTTCATTAGACATCTTGTTGAATCTGTCTATTCCTAGATCAGTAAGATCTCCATTCTCAATGATGTCTTCAACAATGTCATCTATTGTAAGATCCTTATTACTGACCAACTTGAATTGGTTGATGTCATCTTCTTTTTCTGTCTCTTCAATATCTTCTTTACTTCTTATTAGTTTTCTTCTTTTCTTTGGTGCCTCAGCTACAGGTTTTGCATTTCTCTTTTTGTATGTTCTTGTCGGTGTAGCTGCCCTTGGTCTAGTAACTTTTACTGGTTCATTCTGTGGAGGGGATGAGGCTACAGTTGATGACCTTGTCCTTGTACCTTCATGTATAGGCAACTACTTCTTCTTTTGGACTTTGGTGGGAGGAGTTGGTGTGGTATCTTTCTCTTTCTCTGACTCGGTCTCCTTAACATCATATGGTTTGTCAGCCAATAGTAACTGACCTTTAGTTGTACCTTCAACCAATGACTCCTCATATGAGTCTGATACATCTCCAAATTTAGCTGTAAGATCTTTCCTCATTTTCTTTTCTCTCTTAGACATTTTACCAATCTCTATGTCTATAGTGATTCTTGACTTGGCCTCTTCATAGGTTCCAAACCTAGTGGCAGTGATGTCTATCAATAATGCAAGCAGTGCATTAATAGATTTCAAGGCAAAATCATGGTTCCTTTCATATCCCATCGGTGCCAACCATTTTTTTCTAGGTTCAATGGCCTTAATCATTGAAAAATCTATACTGACTACAAAACATATATCATTCTCAAATTTGTCAACTAATTCCCTTGGAATTCTACTTCTTTTATGCATTTTGGTTTGAAATTCCTTGAAATATGCATCAAATTCCACATTCAGATTATCTCCTAAACTATTCATCATCTCGGTAATTTGTGCAGCTATCAGTTTATCTGGTTGCCAATTCACTTTACCGATGCCAAGTACAAACTTTTGTAGATAGAAAAATATTCAAACAAGTAGTGATCTGAACTTACAGGTATTAGACTTATTCTTCATGATCTTTAAGTTTTCTTGTAGTTGATGTAGTAGAATTTCGGTGAGATCTACCTGGTGATCTTTCTTTACAATTTTATATGCCATGTCTACTGTGCTGTAGGGTACACTGTTGAGTCTACTTGATTGGAATATTTTGTACCCGATCACATGTGCTATGAATTTGACCGCTGGGTCTTTGATTGTTGAAATTTTCAGTGCTCTTCCATCCCAATATTGAGCTCCAGTATTCTTCTCCACATTTGGATGAGATGAACTTCAGAAATATTTTGCCTTGTTGGTTGTAGGGTAGCCAGTAACCCTACTGATCATTTTCTTAGTGACCTCAATAGGTTTGTCCAGCCAGAATTTACCATCATGAAATTTGCTCAATACAATTCTAATCCAGTGTGTTTTCAAAGATCGTGGATAGTATGTAATGCATGATAACCCTGATTCCTCAATCTTCTTGTATTGTGGTTTTAATTTTCCATCGGGGCCACAGACTTGTTGGTATGCAACAATAGTTTCAAAGTCTCCAACTTCCCCAATCTTGCAATGAATATATGCCCTTACGTCTTCTGTCAATAAAACCCTATCTGGTATGCTCGAGAAAGCTCCCATTGAATCTATTTGTGATGTGATCTTGGGGTATGTCTTGAATTTATCTTCAGCAAAATTTTCCCTAAAAATTAGTTCTACTTCCTCCTCAATACTTTGTGATTTGCTTACAGATGATGTAGATGCCATAAATCAATACTAGGGTTTCGGCAAGCAGTAAGTTAAGTAGAATGTTTGATAGAAAATAAACTTACTCAGTGTTGTCAAAGAGTGACATCGGTTCAATCTTTAGTAGCCTTGAATTCTTCTAAAAATATTTTAGCTCAAACTCTTCTTTGTGAAAACTTCGCTCTTCGAATTCGCAATGTAACAATGAACTCTGTTTCCTGTGTATTTATAGATTTTTCGATATTCCCGCTCAATCTTCTATGCATTAAATGCTTGACCTACTTTTAGTTCATAATAGCTATCAGCTTGGTATATACTAAATAAGTTCAATAGCTTGGTTAACACACAATTTCTTCATCGGTTGATGCGTGTCCTTGGTTAACCTTGAATAGTGATTACCGACGGGTAACCAACTCTTGGTCTCTCTTTTACCGAGTATATAACTTTGCTAGCTCTTAATGTATAAACCATAGTGCATATTTCTTATTCAGATTTGGTGTGTGCTCAACATGTATAAGGAACTGCATGTAAAATATGATCTTTTGAAATGTCAGTCCCATACATACCTTTTTCACTTAGGTGGAGGAACCGATGTCACCTGTCCAGTGGATGAGGTTTCACCGACAGCATTGCTTGACTCAGCATTCTCATCACATGCTTTTCTCCACATAGTATTCCTTATCTTCATAATATTTTTAATAGTGTGTCCACTCTCAAATACATTATTCTCTTCTGGTGCTCGATCTCTGCAGTCCTTGCTTAAATGACTGACCTTGTGACAATGCATACATGCCATTCCAGTGTTAGTCCAACTTCTTGATTGTCCTGTCCATCTTTTCCTATTGCAATTTTCTACAATATGCCAATACCAACCACATACAACATAGTTAGTCCAAGTGTTATAATCCCAAACATAAGATTTACCTTGTCTCTTCAGTTGATAAGGCTTGTGCTGTGTTCTTTTCTTAGGTGTCCATACTTGTTTCATCTTAGCCTTACACTCCCTTGCATTGTGTCCATGCTTATTACATATATAGAATATCCTTTCCATAGTAGTATTGTTAGCATTATATTTGGCTCTACATTCATAGGCTTGATGTCCATATTTTTCATATTAGTAACAATATCCATCAAATTTAGGAATAGCAGGAGGTTTACCTTTTGCTTTGCTTCTACAAACATTGGAGGTGTGACCTGGTTTTCCACAGTGATAACATGTTAGCACTTTAGGTCTTTGGTTTTGATTGTAGTTGTCCTTTTCAGCTTGTTGTGATGACTCTCCTTCATTGGTGTAGCCTATACCAGCTTTACTCCCAAATTTCCTTTGATTAGATAGAAAGTCATCAATCTTTTTGGAACTGTCCTCAGTCATTTTCATCATTTCATTATGCTATTTTTGTATCTTTATCTCATTTCTCATTTTTTCATTTTCCACTCTGAGTGTTGCAACATCTTCAAGTCTTCTCAACAAATCTCCATTTACTCGGTTAACCTCTTGATTCACAGTCATCATTTGATTAGATACTTGGAAGTGACGATCAGTGAGTCTCTGTATTTCATTTTCTTTAGCTTGAAGTTGTTCAGTCATTTATCTTCGATCTTCAATAGCCAGATTTCTATCTTGTTCAGCCTGTCTAGCATTGTTCATGATTTCCACCATTCTCACCATCTAAGATTCTTGACCGATTTGAAGTGCTTTCACTTATTCAGATAGATGTTGATTCTTTTTAGATAAGTCAGATATAATGCTTTTAGATCCATCAGATATTCTTTTAGAACTAGATCCAATATCATCAAATACATCATCAATAGGTTCTTCATGATAGTAGATTTCATTTTGCAGGATAGCTAGGTTCTTCCTTTCAACCAACATTTTCTTTAGTTCTTCTTTGGCTTGCTTATACTGTTCCACAAACATCTACATTTGAATCTTCTAATTCTCAATAGTCTTATCTAGCTTGTATCTCTCCATGTATTAATATCTTTACCCTTCAGTGGTTAAACTGTTCAATAAGAGAACTTGGCTTTGATACCAATTGTTGGAATTAGGAGAGATAGGTACTAAGAGGGGAGGGGTGAATCAGTGCCTCTAAAACTTTACTTGTAAACCTTTCTAAATCAATAACTGAAAACTGTGATAACCTTGCATTTTAACTTATATACAATTGCATAAATCAATCATTCATTTAACTTTAGAAAAGTAAACAACATGAAATCCAAAATAGCAATCACATAACACAAGTATTTTGGTAATGCAGAAACCCTTTTTAGAAGGTAAAAACTACAGTTGGGATGACACCCACAAATTCTTCACTACTGCAGATAGAAAAGGTTTGCTTGTTAGGGCTACAAGTTTTGATCACTTCTGGTGATCTTACCCTGTTAGGAGTAACATATTAGATTAGCTAGATCTACCTAGTTATAGGATTTTAACTACACTAATGAAGTGTGCACTCGGTTAAGAGATTTACATAAGACTGTTAAGTCTACTTGGTTAAGAGATTTATCCAAAATTCTATTACAATTGTCAGAAAGCAATAGGTAATTATCTGCTAATTGACAACTCAATTGTCTGAAACAGATCTATATGTGCTTGATAAAATATAACCTTAACTATGATGAATTTCTTCTTTGAACTGCTCGGTAGCCTTTTCTGATTCTGCTAATCTGATTTCCTCTATTCTCTGTTATGCTTTGTTAACTGATTAACTTGAAGTTAGGCAATTTCTTCAAGTGCTCCATGATTCATATATCAATTCACCTCACAAAAGTGATGCAAACACATAAATATATAGTGTTCTATTTTTTTCGCTTAAACAAAAATTAGGTTACAAGACTTAGTCATAACCCTAAGATCTACGGTGTAAAATATCCTAGATCACAACTATTACAAAAGATATACATTACAAGTAATGGTTATCTCAACAATAAATGCTCCATGATCTTGGTAAACTATTTTAAGATCTATTGTAACCATTTGCATATAAGTATGTGTCATTTTAGATTACTATGCCATTTCCTATGATCATCGGTAAACGTTGTATAATCATCTTGGTGTATACTATGCTCGGTGTTTACTGTCTCTCGGTATCAGTTGGTTTTGGTGTCGGTGATGCTGTTGCTCAGTAAACTATGTAGTGCTTAGTGTGTATGCTTTACCAACTAGTCTGTCTTTGCTTCTGGTTACTGACTTGCTCAGTGTAAGTACCCAACCAATCTCTTTAATAGCCTTTGATACTAATGACAACCTTGAATGCTCAATAGAGATTAACAGTAAGGGCTTAAAGAATCAAAGAATTATAATCAAAATGGCCCAGAGTCATTGTAGGCAATATGGTCACATTGAAGGGGGACATGATTTTCATCTATTGGTGAATGTGGATTTCCAATTGGAGGAACATGGAGGTGTGAATTTCCAAGCCGATGATAACGCTCCCATGGAAGAAGATGATCTTGTGGCAAAGGACATGATTGAAGATGGTATTGGTGTAGCTGATCAAGATAATCATGATGATGGTACTAGCGCATCTGATAATGATGATGAAGATGGTCTTGATATAGCTATAATTGAGAAGGCATACGAGCCCCTATACCAAGGCTCCCAAACAACTCTTCTCTCCGCTATAGTATTTTTGGTGAACTTCAAGGTTATGAATGGTTTATCCAATGTAGCAATGTCATGTATGCTAAGGTATGCCATTTTTGTCATCTTCAATGTTAGTATACCATTACCATTATGATTCATTATATTAACAATTCACATTTGTTGTTGTAGGTTGATAGGTGAGTTTTTTTTGCCTCATTCATACTGAGAATTATCTACCATTATGAATCAATTTGGAATGCTGTATCAAAGAATACATGCATGTCCCAATGATCACATTCTATATCATAAACAACATGAATTTGCAACAGAATGCCCTGTTTGTCATACTAGTAGATATCAGTAGTTCTTGATCAAATAACAAAAAGGGTGCCTCACAAGAGTCTTTGGTACATTCCCCTTATTCCACGTCTTCAAAGATTATTCAAGTGCACTAGCTTGGCACAATTTATGGATTACCATGCACACAATAGATGTCAAGATGACATTATGCGAATGCCTGGGGATGGTTCTACATCTAAAAATATATAAACAACATGGCTACACTTTAAAGAAGAGCCTCGTAATCTCAAGATTTTAGTGGCAATGGATGGTGTCAATCCATTTGGAGATATGATATATACTTAATAAGTGTGGCCTATTTTTGTTATTAACAATAACATGTTGGTTTTGATTATTTTTGGAGCTAACCCCCTTGTGCAGATTTGCTTGGAGACTAAAACTCTAGATTTTCAAAGATTTGATCATATCTCCCAAATGACTTGGTTTTTTGGTTTGAAAATTTGTTTGTAGGTTGACGGCATATTAGAGAAGCTCCAATAAAAAATTTATAATTTTTTGAGGTACTTTAGATTTTTTATAATTTTTTCTTGATTTTTCATAAAAAATTAATTTTCGGCGCAAATTAGCATATTTTTTGGAAATTTTTACATTTTCAAAGATCTCTTCAAATTATACAGGGGGTCCATTCTTTTTTTTAAAAAATTTGGATGCAAAATCATAGCTCAAATAATTGATTTACAAAAAGTGGTCTATTTTCATAAAATGGGTCTCTAGGGCACAAATGAAGAGATTTTTCTGAAATTTTTACATTTTTGGAAAGCTCTTGATTTTTTAGTAGGGGTCTCTATTTTACATTTCCATTTTTTTGGCCAAAATCATATCAAAAAAATTAGATCTTGTTGACTAGGTCAAATGCAAAAAAATAAATTTTTGTGATGAGTATGCACTTATTTTTCATGGTTCAATGCATGATATGAGTTTTCATTTGGATTACTTGTTGGCTATTATTGCTCCTAAAAATTGATTTTCAGATCTAACCTTAGGGTTTGCATAAGTTGGATATACATTGCATATCTTGTTTGCTTGTTGGAGAGTTCGTGGCTTGCTTGCACAAAAAAAAGCTCAACAAAAATCTACTAAGTGCGTTGCTTTGGACTTGAGGTATTTCGTTAAATCTCTATAACATTTGGATTTTAGAAATAAAATGAATCTCTCATGTGTCTAGCTCGAGTGTTTATTGCTTTCATAGATCACACTTCACTTTGGGGCTCTAAAAAGAACATAGATTTACCTTTCTTGCATATGTGTTTCACATAGTAATTAGGCCCTATGAACACTATTTGTGGTGATCTTGAGAGATTGAGTTTCTTTTGAGGCTCTTCTTGATGATAGATCCCCTTGTAGGTAGGGAGGATATTGAGATTATCTCATGTTCCTTTGATTTGCATCCTCATCTTTTTGGTTGATGCATTCTCTCTTTGGAGGGATTGATAGATCACAAGTTTTTGACACCACAAATATTGGTGAGGTTAATTTAAGTCTTAGCGTGTCAAATTAATCTTGCTTGCTATATTTGGGTGAAGTGAAGAGGCTAGAGGGCTATGCTCTACTCCCTTTTTGGGTAGTACCAGAAACTCAAATCCTTCAATCTAAACCAAGTCCCCATGTGGTCCTTTTTGTGAGTCACCTTGTTAGAGAGGGTTAACTATAGTGGACACTCCCTTTATTGGGTAAACCACGTGGGTGGAATCTCAAGTGGTAATAGCTATTTTTTTTGTGGTAGTGACAACCACTATATAAATGTCCTTGTGGAAGAAATCTCCACGGGTGTAGTTTCTTGTTGGCCTGTCAGATCTCCTCAGCACCTTTGATTGATTAAATTCTCAGAATGTGTCAAAACCCAGTGCGCTTGGATTGGAGTTCACCCTCTTGAGAATACAAAAGTTGCAGAGTCAAACCATTACTAAGAACCATAGTGCAACCAACTTTTATTTTCTAGGACTATGTGCGTGATTGCAAAAATATTTTGAGAACATACACAAGTAGAATCTTTAAGGAGTAGCATATTAAGTCACTATTCTTGTTCATGTGCAAGGTTGCTTTGTCCATTGCTCATTATTTGAAGACAATTGCTTGCTTGAACTCCTTGATTGCTGTCTTATGTGCTTGATCAATAATGAAAATCTATTGATGTGTTTATCTGATCTTTTAAAATGAACAAAAATTGAGTTCCTGAGTTGAAACACCAACTTTTTATAGCTTGCCTGATTTGCTATCCTATTATTTCCGGTCTTCCTTGGTCAGTCCAGGTCAGATCTTAGGTGCTATGACATGTTTCTCAACATCCAAATGAACTTCAATGGTATCAATTTTCACAAAATGACTCTTGGTCTTCTTTCTTCCACATCTCCCATATCTTTCCTAGTCTCCCATTTTCATCATTTCTCTTCATTATTCACGTCTTCTTGATTCTTCCTATTATCTGGTCTACCTTCTTCTATTCATCTCTTTTGTCACTTTCATGCTTGATTCCTCCTCTTCTAGAACCATGAGTTTCAACTATCTTGCTATAGAACCTCTCTTGAAAATGGATGATCTTGATCTCCTTGCTCAATTTGAAAAGTATCATTCCTCCAAAACTCTTATTGATGATAAATTTATGATAAAAATATAAAAGAAAGAAAATGAATCACCCACCTTTGGTAGAATCATGCTCATGATGCTCTCATGATCTCCTTCTTCCAAACATTCTTCATCATCTAAGTCTTCTCATTCTTCTTCACCTTCCAAGTCTTACCATGACTCTTCTAGACATTATTCAAATTCTTCATCTTCCAAGTCTTACCATGACTCTTCTAGACACCATTCAAATTCTTAATCTTCCAAGTCTCGTCATGACTCTTCTAGATATTATTCACATTCCTCATTATCCAAGTCTTCTTCCTCCACTAGGTCTTCATTTTCCTCTTCTTCGCAATCTCATTCCTCTTCTAGTTCTCCCAAGAGTCTTACTTCTCAATATGAGCAATATGGTAGTCCTTGTGATACCTCTTCTACAAAGAGTGACATGCCCATTTTTGATGAAACCTCTATTCCTAAGAGTCCTCCTTGTCATGTGCTCATGCTTGCTAAAGGGTCATCCTATTGGGTAGATTGTGATGGTGATCCGTATGATTCTAATTTTGAAAAAGACTTTGATGAGTTTCATGAACAATACCTTTATTATGATCCATCCACTACTACTGAGGACTATAAAATGCACCGTGCCAATTTGAAATGTCAATACTATAAGAATTCTTCCTCTAAGAACTCTCATGCTAAAAATAAAGATTACACTCTCAAGCAAGATCATGTTAATGATGTACCTTTGTCTTGTGATGGTTCCTTTCCATACCTACTTCCTCCAATACCCATAAATTTCTTAAATCTTCTAAGTCTTCCAAATATTTCACAAATCCTTCATCCAACAAAGATCCTAATACTTTTCATGCTATTCCCTATAGTTATCCTCAAGGGCTACCTCTTAAAGAAACTCAAGCTAGCCTTCACTTGGCTGCAAATACTTTCAATAATGCTAAACCTAAAGAGCCTAAGCCTTTATATGCTATAATGCCTACTTTAGCTAGTCCTTCACCATCTTTTCCAAAGTCTTCCATAAAATCCCAACACACTTCCTTGTCCTTAGAAGTGGCACCATGTCAAGAGGAATCTAAAAATGATAAAGAAAAGAACATAAAAAAAATCAAGATCAAGAACCCTCCATGTCATCCAATTCTTTTCATGATGTCTCTCCTCTATTTCATGGTTCTTTTGATCCTCTATGCCCTTCCTCATTCATTCCACCATGTCTTAAATATTCTCCTAAGAAAGATCAAGCTACTACTTACACCATTGAGCTTCTTGACAATCAAAATAACCTTACTACACTTGCGCTTTCCAAAGATGATACTTCCATTAAGGTTATTAAAAATGGTGTTGTTACTTCCAATGTTAAGCCTATTGAAAATCAAGAAAAAAATGATACACTTATGCTATCCAAAGCTCCTTTTCAAGATCAAAGTCTTCCATCTTCTTGTTCTACCACTCCATGTTCGCTTCCACTTTCTACTCTTCCTAAGTCTTTGCAAGCTCTGAACAATCCTATCAAAGAAGTTGCTTCTATTCAAGATGTTCATGATCCTATTGAAAATCCTAATGCTCATTCTAAAGATGCTGATGTCCTTGGTTGTCATATAGATGTTGATGAAACTATTGATTATCCTTTTGTATCTTCCACGTCCATCCTTGGACCTCCTCCACCAATACTAAGGGCTTCACATCTTCCTTCCATCTTGGGGCTTTATGTACCTTCACTTTCCCCTCCTAACTATCCTAATTCATCATCCATCTTGGGTCCTTACATCCCTCCATCTCCTATCTTTCCTCAAGATCAACATAGATTCATACCCTTGAATCCTTTTCATCCATCCACCCATCTAAACCAGTCATATCCTCTTTCTTCTTCCACAAGTCCCAAGTCTTTTGGAAGTAACTTGAATGTTTAATACAAGAAAAAGAAACAATACAAGAATCCATCAAAAAAATAAGATCACCATGTCTCTTCTAATCGACATGGAAGCATAAAGTCAAAAGAGATATCTAAGAAGAAAACTACAAGACAAGTATGGGTTCCAAAATCCATCATTCAAGATATTCTCTCTAAATCATCAAAAGGAAATAAAAAGCCAATGACTATATGGATTCCAAGATCTCTCTTAAGAGAGTCTCATGTTGAACAACAAGTGAAGTTGACATTCAAGCTTCCAAAGGCTTCCACTTCATCTTCTTCCAAAAATATTCTTCCATTCCATGCGCCTAAACCACAACCTCTGCTAAATATTCACCATATTCCTTCACGTGTTCCTTTATTCACGTTTCCTCCATTCTCTCGTCACACTTCAAGGTGTGTGTTGATGTTGATCTTATCTTCCTTTCCATCTACCTTTTCACAATCCTTCCATTCATTATCCTTCTACCTTCTATCCTTGTTCCTCATTTGCCTATTCCTCCTATCTTCCAACCTCACTCGCTTTACATAAAATTTTATCCTCCATTTTTTCTCTTCCATATTCCTTTCCCTATCAGCATCTTTGAGCATATCATTTTGAATCCTTGGCATATCATGGTTTATCCTTTCAAGGAGCATTATCTGAAGAGCTTGCCTTCTTCTAAAAAAAAATAGAAAAAAAAAAAGAAGAAAAATTCAAAAAAAGAAAACAAAAAAAAAATGAAAAATTTGAAAATGTGCCTTGGTGAAAACTTGGAAACAGGTGCCTTGGTAGAAAAAGTAAAGAGAAATAAATTCATCCTATGGTGAAAACCACTCCCTTGTGGTGCCTTGGATAAGTACCGTGATGAAAACCTGACAATCATGCATCATGCGTAGTTCTTCTACATATTTCATCCATTCCATCTTTGATCTTGGCAATGTTGACCTATACATGAACATTTAGCTATTTTGTGATCTATCTTATGATGATCTTGCTTTCATTCATTTCATGTTTAGCCTTCATATTCATTTTTCTCCATTCATTCTATCCTTTCGCTATCCTTTTTCCCTTTGGTCTTGATCTAATAAAAAAGAGTAAAACATGATGCTATGAAGCCTCTTGACATGTCTACTCTTTTGGACTACATCCTTTCCTTTTTTTACATTATGCCTTTGTGACTTATCCTATGCTGGCCTTTCATTGCTTGTCCAAATGTGTTTTACATGACCATTTTTTCCCTAGCTTGGGTACTCTTGAGGAGTTTGACCTTGAGGATTTCTTCCCTTCATTCTCCTTCATTCTCTTATCTTTCATCTTTTCCACCAGCTTGCTAATCCCTCTTGTCCTCCACCTTGCTAGACATTGGAACTACAGGATGTGTTCTTGCTTGGAAGTTTGATGCCCATTCTGTCTAGGGGCATCCTTTGTACATACTTATTGATCCTGAAAAAATCTAAAAAAATGATATATTGTTAAAAAATCTTAAAAAGCATATAATGTCCTGAAAAAATGATCATCTTAGTGAAAATATAGTAATAGATGCTTTGATGTATCTCAAAAAAATTATATATTCTAAAATACCAAAAAAAAAAAAAAAAAAAAATTCAAAAAAATTCAAAAAAAAAGTGCCTTGGTGAAAACTTGAAAACAGGCGCCTTGGTAGTAAAAATATAAAAAAATTATAAAAAGTCCTGAAAAAAAAAGAAGAGAAAAAGAGGAAAAAATTGTAATAAAATCCAAGTGGTGAAAACCTGGAAACGAGCGCTACTTGAGGCCTTTGCACCCCTATTTCTTAGAACTCATCCTCGACACTTAGCCTTTCTCCATCATGCCTTGTCCTTGTTGCCTTGGTTTGGAATTGGTCTTTGTCTTTGTCTAGGGGCATAACTGTGTTAGCTTTGGTCTCTTGGATGTATTTCTCTTTAGGACATCTCGCAAATTATGTTTTTCAACACACCCCCTGGCATCAAGTGTTTTTTTCAACACTTATTGGTTTGGTCTTCCCTAGTTTTGTCATGTGATCTTACCTGCTTGCAAGCATTCGATCCTTATCCTCAAAACTCAGTATTAGTTAACACACTTAAATTTTTAAACACAACACTTAATGCTTGAGCTATGTCATGATCTTTTCTTTGTGTGCTGACTGTTATTGATTTTCATTGAGTGTTCTTGTCTACTAAGTCTCTCCATGATGCATAGCTAGAGGACTTGGGGCACAGGGCATGTTTTTATTTGCGTTCTACTTGTGGGTGTGTTCTTGAAGATCTTGAGTGTCTCTTGTTGTTCCCTTGAAACACTTTGGAGATTTGAGGCATTTTCCTTGACTGTTTTGCACAATCATTCTTATAGTCATCCTGGCCTTTATGCCTTGATGAGAGCATGGTTTTGCTACATTAAATTGGGTAAGCTAACATCGAAGTCATCTTGACCATTATGTCTTTGATGCTTATGTTAGAATCTTTCCACATTCCAATCTGATATAAATCGCATTCATATCTTCATAGTTGCGCTTGTGACTAGTGATGGTTGTGTGATTTTCTGATGTCCGTTAATAATGGCCCAATGATGAAAATTAGTTTTTTCACATTCTCTAATGAATGATGAACACAAGATCCTATAGTTTCTCTATTGCAAGTACACCTTTGCATTTTCATGTAGCTTGCATTGTTAGACTTCATGTTAAATTTGCATTTTTAGGCTGCATTATCAGTTTGAGAGGGTTTTCCTTCATTTTTTTTTTTGACACTTAATTAGCTATGATCACGTTTCGATCTTCATTTTCTTATTCTTCTTTCATGATCTCAATCGAAATTTCCTATCTTAAACAATTGATTGATTTTGAGGCAGATTCTCTTTCTTCTCTTCATTTCTTTTCACCTCTTTGAACCTTCGATCTTTCATTCGCTTTCACCTCACTTCTTTTTTTCTAATTCAATCTTGGGGCATAATCTTTCATGATCTACCTTGGTTCTGTGATTCTTATATCTTTCATCTTGCATCAAGAACCTTATCTTTAGTTCGATTTGATCAAATTTATCGATTTACTATTTCTCCTCTATCTTATTTTGATTTCAATCACGAGGGGGCAATACCTATCAAACTTCAATCTTTGATTCAATTTTATCAATTCAATTCTTGCTTGAGATTCTTATCTCTTATTTGAGACTTGACAATTACCTATTTACAATAGTGTTGGCCTTGTCTTTTTCAATTAGCTTATCTTTGTCCTGGCGTGTTCCTAGAATGATCACAGGTCTGGATTATTTTGTGATCTCAAATTGACCTCACATTTCAATTTTTCTTTGGCCACATGTGTTCTCAGAATGATCACACATTACCCAAAGAGGGGCAAATGTATGCACCCTAAAATGGTCGCCTAGACTTTGGGCCCCATTCTTCAATTTATCAAATGATGGAATTATTTTATCAATTTTTTGAATCAATGATTTTTAATATTTTTAATTCAAATCAATTTATTTGATCAAATTGTAATTAATAAAATGAATTTTAATATATTTCCCAAGTTTTATTTAATTGAGAGAATTTGCTCCCTTTTAATTAAATAAAAATCTCTTTTAATTAAATAAAAATCATTTAATTAAATCATCAAGTCTTTTATTTTAAATCTCATTTTAATTAAAAGAATAAATCTTTTTTAAATAAATAAAAAAATCTTTTAATTAAATATTGGAACCCACTTTGCTAAAAATAATAAATAAAAAATAAAAATAATAAAGTAAAGTGCACTTTCCTATGAGATAGAATCTTTTGACTTTAAAAAAAAAAGTTTTTGCCTCTTAATCTCTTCCACACATCTTTTTGCCTCTTAGCCATGTCCATTGATTTTGCCTCTTGAGAATCTTGAGCACATGGATCAACCAAGATTTAATCTCCACCGTTGCTCATTTCTTTTTGCCTCTTAATCTTAACCGTCCGCTTTCTTTTATAAAGAGCCCTCTCCTTCTCATTTTCATATCTAAGTTTTCATATTGTTATGCAGGTTTGGAGAGTGATTTTGGAGAAGAGTTTGGAGCACTTGAGCTTGGATATTGCAACTTCTCTTTTCTTGTCTTCTTCTCTCATACCCCATGGCAATCTATTAGATTAATCTTTCATTTCATATTAGATTAGATTCATATTTCCTTTCATAGATTAATATTGCACAAGCATTTTTTTTTCATAGATTAATTTGCATTGTTATCATATAGAATAGATGTCATTTCTATTTTCATGCATCTTTGAATCTCTCATTTTATGGTGTACTTGTATGGGCACAAACATAGGTCAAATCTGAGGGCCTCCATTACAAACCTTTGCACTCCATGAATAGAAAGCTATGAGTTGCCATTTGAAACCTCATTATTGAGTAATCTTGGATATAATGATTCATAGAAGTGTGACAACATTTTAGCACACAGTACCAGGTATTTTTTCATTTAATAGTTATGTAAATTAATTTATAAACACTGTATCAAGATGGTCATAATAATTATGTAATGTTTTTGTTCATTCAACTAGGTAAGTACCAAGTTAAAGATGTGAACATGTATATTGAAATCCTTATTGACGAGTTGTTGATTTTATGGAATGGGATCACTATGTATGACATCTCTAGACCAATAGGATAAAGAAAATTTCAATTTCAAGTAATGCTTCTATGGACAGTACATGATGCCCCTGGGCTAACTAATTTTTACGGTATGTTATATATTTATGTTAAGGTCATGTAATTTTGGTATGTTATAGTACTTACACATTATTGTTGTATGTTTAAGTTGTGCATGATAATTGGACATGATCCAATTATACAATACCTTTTAGATCTTTAGACAAAGGGTAAATTCTCATGTCTAGTTTTTGGTCCGAAGATGAAATCTCATCATTCAAGAAGTTTAGGAAAGCAGGTCTTCGATGAGTTTAGGCACTTTCTCCACAATAATCATAAGTATTAAACTATCAAAAAACATCTTTTTAATGGGAAAGAAGAGATGACATCAAGGCCACAAAGAATGACACCTCGTCTATGGAAGTTGGAATACAATAGACTAAATCGCTAAGGTAATGTCATTCCATCTGATGATTTTTGTTTGAAATTTAGATTTTGATATTGTCTATTATTTACTAATGATGTTATTGATGCTCCTGAAGGTTAAGGCATCAATGACCAACTTCCTAGAGGAATAAAAAGTTATCCTAGTCAATTTAGTAGGTTGTCATACTACAAGGATCTCCAAATTGTGCATTTGTTTGATCCTATGCATATTAGAAAGAATGTAACAGAGACACTATGGAAAATATTAGATGGAAGGTGTGACAAAGAAAAAATGGCCAAAATTTGTAATAACATTCATGAATCCAATCATGCACTAAAAAATTTCATTGAATCAAATAGCAATGGAGACTGCATAAACACGAGTGCCCTTCCTTAGTTATTAACTGAGCAACAAAGTGATGCATTAAAAGAAGTCATAAAAAAACAAAATTTCCAATAGGATTTGCGGCAAATATAAGCAGTCTTGTATCAAAGAAAGGTGATTTTGGGCTAGGGTTGAAAACACATGATTGACATACCTTCGTCAAGGTAAGTCATATTCTCTATTTACAATATATTTGTAAAATTGCATGTACTTTTTATTATATTATTACAATATATTGAAAAGATCATTTTTTAATCATTGCAGTACGTCCTACCTCTATCCCTCCCAGACCAGTTTGAAAATAGTGTTAAACAAGTTATATACGATCTTAGAGAATTCATGAGGTTAGAAGTGTTATTATATTTATGACTTGCTTTACTTTTTATGTAATTTATTGTATATTTTTATCTAAAATCTTGTTTATATGTTCTTGCGAGTTGAATCTCTTTCACATGGTTATCATCTAAATAAATTGATAAAAAATATATTAAATATTGGAAGAGAAAAATTCCCCAGCTTATGTGTGAAATGCAAAAGTATCTACCTCCAACTTTTTTCAATGCTCAAGAACACTACCTTATACATCTAGTCGAGGAGATTGAACTGTGTGGACTTGTACAAACTAGGTCAATGTGGATGGTTGAGAGGCACTTGAAATTTATGAAGGGCTTGGTTCAAAAAAGAGCACGTCTTGAAGGTTTTATGGTGGAGGGATATATGGTATACCAAACCATGGTGTATATTAGTGAATATCTTCCCAAGGTTGCAGCAAATATCCATGTAGATCGCATTTGGGATCCCAACTCTATTAACAAATTTGAAGGGGAAAGGTAGATTGAGGAAAGTGAAAGGTAATTATATGATATTATTTTAGTTTATTAATTCTTATAGATCTTCAATGTAAATTGTTTCTAAGTGGTCTATTTGTTTTCTTTATAGTTGGTCGTGAGTGGGATGCACTACATTTGTATATTGCAAATAATTTTGATTGGATGATGGTATGGATTAGAAAATCTTAAGAAAATGGTCGCTCATTAACATGGGATGGTGTTGCATCATTGGTTAAAGAAGCTCATTGTAATGGAGCTTCCATCTTCACGTGGTTGGCCTTGTTAAGTAGAGAATATTAAAGTATTCTCAAAACCAAGTGAAACTCAAACTAACACACCTTCATTATTTAATCAATTTCATTCGTTCTAGGTCTTTGCTCTTAAGTGCATTTTGAATGTGTCATTTTTAGGAAACTATCAAATAAAAAACTAGAAGGGCCAATAGTCAACTTCTCATTGTCATTGTCTCACATGATTCTACTTCATTTTGTGTAAGTATTCTCGTATTAAATGCGTCAACCTCTTTTGGCCTAATGTGGATTATTTCATTGGTTTGTGTTTTTGAGTAGGTGAAGTGTTAAATCAGATATTAGTTGGATCTATAAGTAGCATAGATATTCTATAGCTAATAGCCTAATACACCCACGTGAATAAATTTACTTGTTGTCCCCTTAGGATTTACTTAAGAAAACAGTCCTTATGTGCTCAAAAATCAGTTGTTTTAGTGTTGCAATTGTAGATGATTGTATGCATGAATTCAATGACAAGAACTAAATATTTAGGCTCTATGATAATGCTTTTAATCCTTATATGGCAGGCAAATGAATCTAAGAAGGAAGCTTTTAGGAAATGTTTGGAGTCAAGTGGCATGCTTGATACCCTCACAAAAGGTTTGTGATAGTTCTTATATGATGAAATGTTGAATCTAAAAAATTAATTTGTGAATTTGCATCTATTTGTGAGATAATATATTAATATTGGCAGTTCTTCTTATATGATGAAATGTTGATTTTAGAAAATTAGTTTGTGAATTTGCATCCATTATTTTTGGATGCCTGAATGTTATGTTTTCCTTGTGAGGATTCAAATTAATTTGATTGATATGATCTTCAAAATGGTGTAGTAGTCTTTTAGATTAATGTGATTTGTATTATCATATAATATCTCTGCTCTTATAAACTACCTTGTTTCCATGTATGATTTACAATTATTCGCTCCAATGTTCCAAAGATGAATCTGGATGATATCTTTGAGCAAAAGAATGAGGTTGCTAAAGTTGTTGAAGAGCTTGAAAAGGTTGATATATTCATATCGGTTTCATTTATTTATTGATGTGTATTGTCAATTGATTACTATAAAATATCTGTTAAATATCAAACAAGATGAAATTTGAATGCAATATGATTCAATCATTCATTTCTATGCTTATAGGCTATGTCAAACTACGGATATGAGATAGTTCAAACACTTATTGTGGATATAGAGGCTGATGTGCATGTCAAGAAAGAAATGAATGAAATAAATGTAGGCAAGACTTTTATCCAATACTAAATGTCCTTTTTACCATGATATTGTTGGAGATTGCTAGCATATACTTTTGCATTTTGTAAATGGGTTGATGGTATTCATTTATTTAAGAAAAACCCAACTCATTATCCTCAACTTTATTCATATTTTTGTTCTATATCTATTTAGTTTATTTACCCAAAATTTCTCTCAATTTCACCATCATTCATTTCATTCTTTTATATCAACTGGAAGAATGAGGGTGGCAACACAAGAAAAAGCAGAGGCAGAGAAAATTTTACAAATCAAGAGAGCAAAAGCTTTCCTTATTTTATTTGTCAGTATGCATCAACACTTCCTTTTATGTTATATATGTATATTTTATAGATTTGTATATTTATAATTTTAAAAGTTGTATGTAATATGTATCGGGTCTATTTGTAGCACCAATAATGAAAACTATTTTCTTGGCTGTCATACCATCCATCTCCGTCAACAACTGGTTAAGGACTCTGTTTGTGGCACCGCTAGCATTCCCAACACTGCTTCCATGCTGCAAACATACAAACCAGTTATGCATCACCAGTCAGAGAGCCTATCTAAAATAGTTCAAACAAAATTCCTACTCAAATATATTCACTATCCTCAACTTGAACTTCACTCATAAAAAATCAACACACACATGTAGTAATAGAATCAAGCTCGTAAAAAAATAGGACGCAAGGAGCTAATCCTCTAGCTTTATGAAAAATTTCCCTCACATTAGCCTCACTCTCTACAAACCACATTGTTAACAATTTAGGGCCCTTCACACTAATGAAATTGGCCTGACAGTTATTAGCAATGGCTTTAGCAGATGGATTGCTAGCTGAGCCCAAAGCAGTCTAGAAGTGCTCATTACTAACGGCCATGGAGTTTAGAATCTCAACATCTATTGTCTCATCTTCTAATTCTTTAACATCCATGTTTTCCCTAATGCACTAAAGTGCAGCCTCAGTACACAAAGCAACAAGATTTGCTCCAACATATCCATGGGTATCCTTAGCAATCTTTTTAAGATCAACCTATAGCAAGAAAACTAAAGATAAATAGATACTCTATCAAGAAATATAAAGAGTAATAAATGCTTTCAAAATCCAATAACTGTTTAACATTAGATATAGAAGTACAAAAAATAAGGCCCCAATATACATACATCATCGGAGAGCTTCATATTCTTTGTATGGATGTGAAGCACTTCCAACCTGCCCACTTCATCTAGAACCCCAATATCAATCTCCTTGTCGAACCTTCCAAACCTTCTAAGTGCTGGATCAATACTATTTGGTTGGTTAGTTGCTCCCATAAAAATAACACGGGCACATGATTTAAGTCCATCCATAAGTGTAAGAAGTTGAGAAACAATTCTCCTCTCAACTTCACCGTGGGTTTTTTCCCTTTTGGGAGCTATAGAATCAATTTCATCAATAAATATAATGGACGGGGCATTCTTCTTAGCCTCCTCAAAAGCCTTCCGGAGATTGCTTTTACTTTCTCCAGCCAACTTTGACATGATCTCAGGTCCATTGATACAGAAAAATAAGGCATCGGTTTCATTTGCCACTGCCCTAGCAATTAAGGTTTTCATAGAACCAGGAGGCCCATAGAGCAGAATACCCTTTGGGGGCTTCACACCAATAGATTTGAAGAGTTGTGGGCATCTAAGAGGAAGCTCTACCAATTCATGGATCGCCAGTCAGAGCCTATCTCTCAAATAGTTCAAACAAAATGAAAAAATCAATAGTTTCACACAGAGCAAAGTAGCGCAGATGGATTGCTAGAGCCCAAAGTAGTCTAGAAACAAGGAGGGACCTGCTGGCAACAAGCAGTAGAATGAGTGTGGACAACTGAAGATAAATAGCTAGACTAATCACCAATTAGGATGCTGTTGGTGATTAGTCTGGATATTCTGTGTTGAAATGTGGCATCGTGGGTTTGGCATCCTGGTCAGAGCCGCTAAATATTGTAACCAAATTTGGTCAAAATATGACCGTCGTGAGTTTGGTATCCTGGTCGAAGCGACCAAATTTTTTGACCCATATTGGTCGAAAGATCGACCAATACACAAACACTTACCAATGTTATCTTCAGCCTAGGTTGCCCTCATTTTCAATCAATAGTGGAGTCGATCATTCGACGGGTTTAGTAATTGGTCAATATTTCAAGGCAAATAATAGCGACGAACCCATTGGTCGACCATTCGACCGAGTTGGGTAGAAGCTTTGACCAATAGTGCATCAAAAAATGGTGCAAAATGTACTAGTGAATGATGAGCCCTCTAAGACTTAGGTCTAGCCCTTAGGGTTTGTCTTTAAGGAATTACATGAAATAATCTCACTCCTCCTTGATGATAACTCATCCAAATAAGATATTGATGAAGGTTATATTATAATTATGTATGTAACATTTTGCATCAAGCTGTATAGGCTTTTGTGTGGTTAAAAGTTTTGGATCATGGAGAATATAATGCAAAGATAAGGAAGCAAGACACAAGCATTATAATGATTGTAAGTCTTATCCTATTTCACGTAGAAAGGTTATTATAGGAAAATTTGGTTTGGTATTTAAATGAACATAGTTGTAGATGTTTTTGATGTTATAGGTTTTATTGTTATATTAGAAATATTGCATAGTAGCAATGTTACGTAGCCCATAGATGATATAGTTCATAAATGTATGTTATCTTCCACTTATGCATAGTAATGATCATACGTATGGTGCATTAGATGATGATGTTGGTTTTTGTACCATTTAAAAGAAATATTACTATGTAAATCCTTTCTATTTTAATTCATTAAATAGATAGTCCTCTAGGTTCCTTGGTGGGGTGTTATAATCAATAAAGGCAATCCACTGAATCATGTGAGGGAAGAAAAAACTAGAACTAAATAAAGTAACTAAATGATCTAATATTTTTTTCCCTTCATAATCCTTTTCCAACAACAAATTAGAATGGAAACTTAAAAGTGCAGAGACATTTTTGCCACAAAAAACTTTATAAAATTATAATGTTTTATGAATTTGAAAATAACAAAAGATGCAGAGCATCGAGTTTCTACTTTCTATATATTTTCTTTGAAGATGATGAATAACAAATAGAATTGATGCAAAACATCCACCAATCAGACCCCTACAAGGACTTCCTATCATAGCCTTGATAGTAAGGTTCCCTATCCTTATTCAATCATCATATCCATAAGGTCATCAAATTGATCGGAAATACATTAAACTCTCACTCTTACCATTCACCATAGGAGTCTTACCAACTCTTCCCTTTTTACCTTGCATCAATATGTTGCTACAAACTTTGATTACCCTTCATGATAGTCCTTGATTGTCCCTATTCTTACAATGAACCTGCATTTAAATGAACCTTCACCCTACATACAAGAACTCCCTTTCCATGCCATTCAATAAATAATACATTCATCCATTTAACTACCTTATCACTCATTTTAATGGATATCAAAACAAGTTTACGATTGTCCACATTCAAACAGTTTTGACATACCGGTACTCAGTCATCAACAACTTTCTAACATGAAATTATTTTCAAAATATCTTTGGTGATAATCTAGAGAACTAGGTTTTATGAAACATATCTAAAAATTATCCCAATCCAATAGTTAAATATTGAGTTATGATCCCCATACAGAGACTCCAATTTACTATCAAAATACTATCAAAACAAATAATCTTCCACTATTATGCCTTCTAGGGAATCAAATATCTATTATGTTCCTTAATAAATCAATACAAGACCAATTGAATTTCAAAAAAGAATAAATATAATCCAAAATCCTAGAGTTATAGGATTTTTGAAAAATTAAAAATAGACTTATACTCAAACCCTTGAGAGGTGCTCTGTCATAGAGGGTTTTGTAATAGGTTTGACAAAATCCCTTAGATCTCACAACATAAGTCACACTAGTCAACAAAAAGGGTTTCAAAAGAGTTATAACTCATCATTCTATCAATCTCCATTAATTGAAAGACACTTCCAATCCATTTACAAGTAGAAAAACATTCACAAACATGGAGTAACATGTCTATCCATGGAGTCAGTTAGCAAAATTTACTCTCAACACAAAAACCATCTATAAAATAATAGATGAATACATTACAATGGTATTATATGTAGCTAATACTCTATCCTATGACTTCCATAATCCAAAGGTAGATTAATGTCTTCAACACTTGACTGCCCCATAATGCTCCTATAGGAAATGGATGGGCAGCCATAGGTGTTCTTGGTTATTATTTCTTTCACACCCCAAACTTATCTCCTCCCATTGGATTCAACCAAACACCTATATATAACCTATTCAACTTCTGTAAGGGCCCATTTGGTGCATGGAATACCAAATGCTAGATATAGTCAATTCTGGTTCAAATGCTGCAATTTTGAAAGATACAAATTCTGAAAATGATTTTTGGAATATGGGATGACCTCTTTGGTTCACCCAGAAGATGACTAAGAAGATGCATAAGGAATTTTAATTATGTATTTTAATTTCTTTAAATTCATGTGTATACATCTATATATATACATGCATACATGTGTGTATATATACATATATGCACACATGTATATATACACATACACATGTGTGTATATGCACACATGTGTATATATACACACATACATACATGTGTGTATACACACACATACACATATACACACACGTGCATTTATATACACACATACATGTGTGTATATTTATATATATATACACACACAAATACACATGTGTGTATATACATATACACATATTTGTCTATATATACATGCATTTACATAGGTGTGTGTATATACATATATGTATATATGCACATATGTATATACACACATGTATTTATATACATCCTTATATATACACAAATACACACATGTGTGTATATACATATACACACATTTGTGTATATATACACATGTATGTGTATATACACATATATATATACACACATATGTATATTCACACATGTATATATACATCCTTATAGAAATATAATATACATCCTTATAGTCACGGATCCCATGAAATATTAAATTTGGTTTTATAAAAATATGAATTAGAAATTGGAATTTCCAATTCCACCTATTTGAGTGGAAGATGACATGCTCATTTTGGGGGCAAAATTAGAATTTCAAAATTCCAATTCCAATTTTTTAGATGAACACAAACATGGAATTACATTATTTGGAAATCTAATTCCAGAATTAGAGCTCATATTCCATGCACCAAACGGGCACTAACTGACCATACAACTTCCCAACTGATGGATTACAACCTTTTTTGCATTATTTGCATTTTTGACAACATTTTGTTGTCAATGACAACTTTTACCATTTGACACTCAACTTGAAAAATCACTACATGGATACTCCAAGATGGGCCAAACATGACTTCTTACATCCAATTTAACCCTCTTAACACTTTTACACATTTTGACCATTTTTTACCTTTTTTTTACCATAGTTTGATTTTTTAGCACTTATTAGGACAACTTGAGCAACTTTTACAAATAGCTTTGCACTTATTGTTACAATGACTTGTTATGACTTACAATATATCCAAATGACCTTAATATATTGAAATACAATCAAATTGCTCCTTTTTGACCTTTTGATCTCCTAGTGTACTTATACCTTAGGTTCTCATGCACCAAGAATTGTAAGCATTATGTTGAACTATATAAATGTGTTGGTATTCAATGTTAAAGTGCTTGGAAAATAAATTACCACGTGTACTATCTTAGAAAACATAACAATAAAACACATTTTACATGCAAATAATATATTACCTAAAAATAATTATTAAGATCTTAGAGTTTAAGAAAATCACAATACCATTAGAAATGTTTTGTTGTTGGAAACAATATAATGGTATCTTTGAATTTGGTTTGAATAAGTATATAATATTTCATTATAAAATTTAGATCTATTTAAATATCAAATATTTGGATAAGATCTTTGGGAGTGTAAAGTTATGCATAGTATAATATGTAAGATAGCATGTTGGAAGGTTGTACACATTTGAGCTATTAACCATATTCAAAAAAATACATATGCTTCCGCATTAGAATAGCTTGGAATTGTTCATAAAATGTATGGTGTGTCCTTTGTTTGTAAATTCAGGTATTATATTTTTGTTGTGTCCTTTGTTTGTAATTAATTTTTTATTTTTCCTTTTGATTTCTCACTTGATTAACATGACTATTTTTAGGTTTCTACACTAAGTTAACACAAACAATTTAAAGATATTAAGAAAATTGTATGTTGAACATTAAATATTTTAAGTTTATTTTTCAACTTCATTGCTTGTTCCATTCGAACCTAAACACTTCCGATTAAAAATTAGTTGACATTTCAATTTATACTCCATTGAGATGGTTGGCTTTGAGAGTATGTACAATCAAATTATTAAAATTATATTTCATCTCCCTTAGAAAGATGATTGTAACCTTGGTGTTGTGATTCTATTCACCACACATATAGTTGGAACCATGTCAGAGTAGGGTGTTGGATCACTTGGTTTTATATTATCAAGCATTGTATATGACCTACCTATACATGAATTTTATTATTTATGAATTGTTTATATGCTCATGCGATACTCTTAAACCACTAGCTTTGCTCATCATTACATTTGAACTTAAATAACATTCTCCTTGAATATTTACATTACCTTGCAATGTACATTCTTTCTCTATATTTTCTTATTGCCACACAATAATTTGAATTCCTTGGAAAGATTTTAATGTAAGACATTTGGTGGTATTATTTAAACCAAAGGAAACTAGAACCTAAACCTCAATTCCTTATTTCCTATGTTTGGTTTGAGTGTTCATTGGTTTGATTTATTTGTTGTCATTACCTTCATGGAGTTAATATTACTGAGTTATTTATTATGACAAACACAAATCCATTCTCTATATTTTCTTTGAACACCCTCCAAACTTGCTCAGTGAGTAGAGCCATGTTGAAATCCTTTATTCTTCTTCTCAATCAAAGTCCTCGAAGCCTTTTTCATTTACATACAACTTCCTAAGGAACTAGAGATATCTTATTTTTGTATTCTGTTCTAGACTACATGAACTATTTTTGGATTTTTTTGATAGCATCCATATATTTATAGGGAATTTAAAACAGACTCGTTGCGTAGATAGGCAAGTTTTGAAGGGAATATTTCAATAATTTACTCTTTCTAGCTTAACTTAATAATGTACACTTCTATCCAACCAATTTAGAATTAAATTTGTCAATTAATTTTTTCTAGAAAAAATCCAGATCTTTAACCCATAATGGCTGACCAAGATATGTCAAAAGGAAGGATTCAATATTGCAACCAAATATATGACTGATCCTATGTTTTCTTCTATTGAAAGTGTGTTATATAGAAGAGAGCAATATTATTCATATTTATCCTATGGCTAGACTTAATATCATAAGTATAAATGGACTTCTTCAAACTTGTGGATTCCAAAATAGGAGATTCTCTAAGAAACATTGTATCATCAATAAAATTTTTATGGGAACAAACCATATTGCTTGAAGAAGGTTTGAGGCTCTTCAATAATCCTCTGCTAACTATACGGTGGAGAAGTATTCCCAAACTATTAGCTATGATAATAAATAGAAAAGGGGATGTAGAGTCCCCTTGTGAGATTCAACGAGGGCATAAAAAAGAAGAAGAAGGGGATCCATTAATAGGAAGATAGATTCTAATAGTTGAAACCATCTCCCAAATTAATTAAATAAATTTGGCTCCAAAAATGAAGGCCCCAAGAATTTCTATTAGGAAATTCCTGTTAACTTTGTTGTAGGCTTTCTTAAGATCCAACTTCAGTAAGAAGTCAAGTGGTTCTTTTTCATGCATAAAGAATGGGTATTCTCATAGATAGTAATAATAAAGTCTAGATTGTGACGACCCTAGTCAAAGTCATTTTTCTCACTAGAAAGAATCCTTGGCAATAGAGATTGAATTTTAGTAGTCAAAACTGTAGAGTTAATCTTATAAGAGGAATTACATAGTTTGGCACCTCACATCCTCGACATCAAAACCAAAAAGTTGAATTATCAATTGATATTAATATTAATTAAAAATAATAAGGATAGATAATGATGTATGACGTCTGAACAATAAATTAAATATGAATTATTTTGCATTGTTTGCATTTTTGACAACATTTTATTGTCAATGACAACTTTTACCATTTGACACTCAACTTGAAAAATCACTACATGGATACTCCAAGATGGGCCAAACATGAATTTTTACATCCAATTTAACCCTCTTAACACTTTTACACATTTTGACCATTTTTGACCTTTTTTGACCATAGTTTGATTTTTTAGGACTTATTAGGACAACTTGAGCAACTTTTACAAATAGCTTTTCACTTATTGTTACAATGACTTGTTATGACTTACAACATATCCAAATGACCTTAGTATATTGAAATACAATCAAATTGCTCCTTTTTGACCTTTTGACCTCCTGGTGTACTTGTACCTTAGGTTCTCATGCACCAAGAATTGTAAGTATTATGTTGAACTATATAAATGTGTTGGTATTCAATGTTGAACTATATAAATGTGTTGGTATTCAATGTTAAAGTGCTTGGAAAACAAATTACTGCGTGTACTATCTTAGAAAACATAACAATAAAACACATTTTACATGCAAATAATATATATATATATATATATATATATATATATATATATATATATATATATATATATATATATACACATTTTTTTTGGCAAATAATATATTACTTGAAAATAATTATTAAGATCTTAGAGTTTAAGAAAATCACAATACCATTAGAAATGTTTTGTTGTTGGAAACAATATAACATTATCTTTGAGTTTGGTCTAAATAAGTATCTAATATTTAATTATATAATTTAGATATGTTTAAATATCAAGTATTTGGATAAGATCTTTGGGAGTGTAAAGTTATGCATAGTATAATATGTAAGATAGCACGTTGGAAGGTTGTACGCATATGAGCTATTAACCATATTAAAAAAAATACACATGCTTCCACATTAGAATAACTTGGAATTGTTCATAAAATGTATGGTGTGTACTTTGTTTGAAAAATCATGTATTATATTTTTGTTGTGTCCTTTGTTTGTAATTAATTTTTTATTTTTCCTTTTGATTTCTCACTTGGATTAACATGACTATTTTTAGGTGTCTACACTAGGTTAACACAAACAATTTAAAACTCTTAAGAAAATTGTATGTTGAACATTAAATATTTTAAGTTTATTTTTCAACTTCATTGCTCGTTCCATTCGAACCTAAACACTTCCAATTAAACATTAGCTGACCTTTTAATTTATACTCCATTGAGATGGTTGGCTTTGAGAGGATATACAATCAAATAATTACAATTATATTTCATCTCCCTTAGCAAGATGATTGTAACCTTGGTGTTGTGATTCTATTCACCACACACATAGTTGGAACCATGTCAGAGTAGGGTGTTGGATCACTTGGTTTTATATTATTAGGCATTGTATATGCCCTACCTATACATGAATTTTATTATTTATGAATTGTTTATATGCTCATACGATACTCCTAAACCACTAGCTTTGCTCATCATTACATTTGAACTTAAATAACATTGTCCTTGAATATTTTCATTACCATGCAATGTACATTCTTTCTCTATATTCTCTTATTGCCACACAATATTTTGAATTCCTTGGAAAGATTTTAATGTAAGACATTTGGTGGTATTATTTAAACCAAAGGAAACTAGAACCTAAACCTCAATTCCTTATTTCCTATGTTTGGTTTGAGTGTTCATTGGTTTAATTTATTTGTTGTCATTACCTTCATGGAGTTAATATTACTGAGTTATTTATTATGACAAACACAACTCCATTCTCTTTATTTTCTCTAAACACCCTCCAAACCTTCTCAATGAGTAGAGCCATGTTGAAATCCTTTATTCTTCTTCTCAATCAAAGTCCTCCAAGCCTTTTTCATTTACATACAGATTCCTAAGGAACTAGAGATATCTTATTTTTGTCTTCTATTCTAGACTATATGAACTATTTTTGGATTTGTTTGATAGCATCCATATATTTATAGGGAATTTAAAATAGACTTGTTGTGTACATAGGCAAGTTTTGAAGGGAATATTTAAATAATTGACTCTTTCTAGCTTAACTTAATAATGCACACTTCTATCCAACCAATTTAGAATTAAATTTGTCAGTTAATTTTATCTAGAAACAATCCAAATCTTTAACCCATAATGGCTGACCAAGATATGTCAAAAGGAAGGATTCAATATTGCAACCAAATATATGACCAATCCTATGTTTTCTTCTATTGAAAGTGTGTTATATAGAAGAGAGCAATATTATTCATATCTATCCTATGGCCGGACTTAATATCTTAAGTATAAGTGGATTTCTTCAAACTCATGGATTCCAAAATAGGAGATTCTCTAAGAAACATTGTATCATCAATAAATTTTTTATGGGAACAAACCATATTGCTTGAAGAAGGTTTGAGGCTCTTCAATAATCCTCTACTAACTATATGGTGGAGAAGTATTCCCAAACTATTAGCTATGATAATAAATAGAAAAGGGGATGTAGAGTCTCCTTGTGAGATTCAACGAGGGCATCAAAAAAAATAAGAAGGGTATCCATTAACAAGAAGATAGATTCTAATAGTTGAAACCATCTCCCAAATTAATTAAATAAATTTGGCTCCAAAACTGAAGGCCCCAAGAACTTCTTTAGGAAATTCCTGTTAACTTTGTTGTAGGCTTTCCTAAGATCCAACATCAATAAGAAGTCAAGTGGTTCTTTTTCATGCATAAAGAATGGATATTCTCATAGATAGTAAAAATAAAGTCTAGATTGTGACGACCCTAGTCAAAGTCATTTTGCTCACTAGAAATAATCCTTGGCAATAGAGATTGAATTTTAGTAGCCAAAACTTTAGAGTTAATCTTATAAAAGGAATTCCATAGTTTGTCACCTCACATCTTCGACATCAAAACCAAAAAAGTTGAATTATCAATTGATACTAATATTAATTACAAATAATAAGGATAGATAAAGATGTATGATGTCTGAACAATAAATTAAATATGAATTATTGAGATTGTAATTAGATATTAGAGTATGATATTACAATCTCAATAATAGGTAATTATAATAGATTAAAAGTTGGATTTGTATCTATTTTGACATGAGACATTTATCTCTCCCAAGTAACATGTGAATTCCCTAATTCACATAATAATTATCCTATAATCTTGTGCCTTAATTCATTTGATAATTTAGGAAAAATTATTAATTTTAGTAATATATTTGATGAACTTTAATGAAATAGATATTCAATATTGTTAATACAAGTTTTAGTAGAATTCTTAATTTAAATATTGATGTAATAATATTATCAATGAATATATGGTCTATATTTCCTTATTGACAATAATGTTATTAATTTGAAGTGTTGCCATAAATAGAGACTTAGAAATTACACTCACTAATAATATTATTCGAGTTAAAGTCTCATAATACTAGATGAAGATTATAAATATGAATAAATAGAATAGTGCTAGCCATGTTTCTTAAACATTAAAGTATTATTTCAAGAGAGGATATTTTCTTGTCTTTCATAACATCTCCCTTAGAAAAGAATGCAATATCAAATGGATTTATAGTCATCTTTACTAATTTTGACAACATAAGTAATGGGACATAATGTCTTCATCAATGGATTCTCAATTTACACTAATTATAATGTAGTAAGGTAGCTTAGTCTACTAATAGATGTTATTTGATATATGTGTATACATGTACATACGTTGAGCATATATACATATTTGTAATAGATTACTTCATATACATATATATGTACATGTTTTCTCCATATCATAAATTTTGGACACATTTAGTAGTTAAACTATAACAAGTTCAAAAATGATGCAAACTAGTGATTTTGTGAGTTTTTTTTGCAAATTCCAAATAGATGGATAGATAAATATATAGATCAATAGATAGATACATAGATAGAACCCGTGATGTCGATAGAATCATGGATTTCTCGCAGGGGTTGTATAGATGATATTTTATATATTAACTTTAAGACTAGAAAGCGACTTTTTACTTGTCTACATGTTACTAATTACATATTGACTTAGAGATGTGTCTACACATCACCTTATTATTAGATATTGACCTCAAGACTACACATTGACCTATTAGATATGAGTGTTACAAACGGCAGGAGCAAACGAGAGTTTGTTCTTGCCCAAATCATAAATAATATTGTAATTCTGCTGCTGAATATTTCCAAATATGGAAGCTGCACCTTCAGCCCCTGCACTCCTATATGCCAAGCACAGCAACTGACGTCCGTGATCTTCCGCGGATACAAACGAGTTCTGTGGAGGCAGAGAAAACGTTGCATTTCCTGCAAAATGAAAGGCAATTCGTGGAAGCTTCGATATGGGCAGGCTGCGATCGTAGCAAAGATCATAGTCGGAAGGAGGGGCATTCACAGGCCGAGCTTTGATACTAGACTTGACGGCGGCCAGGAAGGGCTTGTACGCAGGATCCACCAGACTAGAAAACGTACTTCCAGAATCGATTATCAGCCCGCCACTTCGGAACGTGGAAGGTGGATACTTAACCATCGTGCCGCCAACGCTGATCCCATGCAAGTGAAGATAATAGAAACTTGGTTCATTCCCTCCAGTGAAAGGAGTAGATTGGAAGTTGCCAGGAAGATGAGCGTCACCCAGAATGAGGGAGCTAACGCCGGCGTCGTCGTCAAGGGGTCCCTGCAAGCAGTATGAAAACATTTTCTGGCCCAGCTGAGACACCATCGAAAGCACGCCTCTTCCAAGACCGACTAAACCGGGGGAGGTGACAGTTGGCCCCCCCTCCTGCCGGTGACCGCAGCCAAAGGCAAGGCGAGGCAGAGCTTCCCACCCGGAATGTTTCCCCATTCTTTTCACACTGAATACTTCTGTGGCCATGTTTCCGGTTGTCATTGCACCGTCTCCGTATGAGTAGAAATACCCGCAAGTGTTGGGATACTCGCAAGAATTTCTAACCAACACAGTACAAAATTTGTCCTTGCATGAAACGTTCTTGTAGGTGGAAGATGCATGTAGAGGGGATCATCCTGGGGATAACAGATGGGGCATTTGGGTTGTAAAGACTGAAATTCAACCAAGTATGTCACATAAGCTTTTAACATAATAAGTCGAAAAAGTCGAAAGACCAAGTCGATATTTCAATCAATTAATTCCAAAACTTGCACCAATGAAGTTCATACAAACGACCATCTTGTCGAAGTACAAAGAGTCATAGATATAATACTTACAGATACATGCCGACCAACTTGTCAGATGTCAGAAATCAATCTTACAAATTAAATGGTTACATCAAAGTTATTACATTCAGAAGTGTCGACCAACTTGTCAATCACTAGATAAAGTACATCAAGAAAGATAGAGAGAAAAGAAGAAATATGAGCACTGGAAGTATCAACTCATCGGGTTCTGTCTCCTGAGCCTCGGACTGAGTCCCTTACGCTTCCTTGAGAACAGAGGTGGGGTCCAGGTGCTTTTTCTGCCCAATCGTGGAGTGGTCAGCTCCGGAAGTGATGAGCTTCCCCGGGGTTCTTCCTGACACGAAGAACGCCCCGTCCCTTCACGAGAGGCCTAGCTTCTTGCTACTGGCAGATTCGGATGGTCTTAGTGCAGCCGTGTAACTTAACCTACAGCACATATGCCTATAGTAGGTTCTATACAACGGATGTAGCAAGGGGTGAAGTTTTAACCGTGCATAAATCAATGAGAACATATGCAGTAATATACTTTGGCCAAAGTAAATTTTTATCCAGATTTGAAAACTAGCAGGCAATCATACATTTACCCTCCCTTGTTACTCTACATTCGGCACAACTTCCATCCTAGTTGATACAGTCCAGATTTCACAAGAATAGGAACTAATAGTAGCTCAGAACACTTATGTTAATGAATTCAACAATCACAGTAAAGCATGTAACAACCATTTAGTGCTAGCAAACTGTATTCAAACTGAAGTTAAATAATGATGACTAAAGGAAATCACTTAAATTAGGAGGGAATTTCAAGCATATTAATGTCTCAGCAAAAGTGAAGGTGAATCAACCTATACAGAAAGATAATGTTTAATCTAGTCTGAGTTTCTTTTTACTGTCCATAGAGAGTAGTTAATGTTGTAATGCTGTCCAGTCAAAATAAACCTTCCAGAAAACACAGAGAACACAAAATAAACATAACTTCTTAGATTCCTATTTCAGTAACTTCATGGAGACCCTGGGAGTTTTCTTATTATTCAGAAAGAATTGGGTGACGCATCTGTGAACAAAAAGAGAGAAAGATAACAATATAAGAGATAACAATCTCTACCCTGAGATCGACCACATTAACTATTTTGCAAATTGGAGTAGCTGTTTTAATTATAGTAATTTGTTGAAAGGGAAATCTATGCTTTGCTACAGAGAAAAGAGGATGCCAGCGAAATTGAAATGCGTAGCTCTTTTGATATAGTAAACCTCTCATGTCCATCTGCCAAATACATGTTTAAAAAGATCCATGTTCCGTTACAGGAAGAAAACTATTTTTGAGGTTACGACAGTGGGTTAAACCTCTTAAATGTTTGCACGTATGTGTTATTGTGCCTAATAGCTTTGTATAGCAATCTTTTAACGAAAAAAATTACTATCTTGGGTGGAGAAACGCTATCCTCTGTCAGAAATAAACTAAACTAGCCTCTATTCTGATAATGAATTGATGGGTTACGAACTAAACATTCTAATGCCGTTGGACGCCATAACAACCTATATTAGGGAAAAGTGCTTGATTAAGCTGGTTGAAAAGATATATATATATATATATATATATATATACCACAGGCTGAATTATCTAACTTTATTCTCTGGGTGTATGAACTTTATTTTCAGAATGTATTGTCTGAACATCTAACAATTCAGGGAGCTTGAAATAAAGTTCCTGAATATATAAAGGCCTAATAGGTATCCTAAGATAATACGCAGAATGGGTATGAAAGAAAGCAAGAAAACACTTCACGAATACACCATAGCCCAAAACGACAGGTCCATATTGATAGAATTAAACTTTGCATTCTTTCTTAGTTAAAGATTTCAGATTGTAAACAAATAAGATAGAGCCCTACCTACCATCCAACAGCTGTTACTGTTGTGAGAAAATGCTGAAGTAGTCTACGAGCAATCCCCCTTTTCAAGATTCACCAGGCCTCCAAGTGTGCAATAGCGTAGAACCACTTGCTACTCACCAAAAAATGTTTTTTTTCCCCCCCCCAGCTTGTATTCAAATCAAAACCGGTTACCTCCAAAATCCTTTCCTGCCTTTCTCGTGCCTATCCAGCAATTAAACAAATGTGTCCCAAAATGGAACTTCCTCCACTTTTTATTACGAGTGGCCAATAACCGTTCTTGTTTTCACTTCCAGTTAAATTGAGAGTAAAATGAAACGGATTAAAGGTCACAAAAAAATGCAAACACAAATTATTAATTTGAAGCCCATATAGTTATATTCGGACAGTTAAATTATTTTCCCATATAAAAATTTCCTAACAATTAGATAATCACATTCATATGCCCATTTAGATGATATAATAAAATAAACAAAAGCAAACATCAATATTTGCAGATAGGTAGTTTAGATCATTAATCATTATCCACGCAAAGTGAAACTAATAAATAATCATATGGTGGTGTGTGTGGCACATCTACATCCGAATCTGACACTAGGCAGGGAGCTAGACCTCTCTCCTCAACCACACCTCTGTCCTTCGACCTGCAACCAACTCAAACACTTGACAATAGAAAATATCATCAGTAACTCAAATGATAATTATACCTCCATAATTAAATATAATCATTTAAAATTTGCAACATATTGCCAATTTTCCATCTCATTCTAATAAAAATTTACCATTTTCATAGTTACCCGGACATGTCGAGTCCTCCTAGTCGACATAAGTCGACTAAAGGATCCGCAAAGGAAGGAGGTTGGAAAACCGGATGTGACATGGGTCCACATTGCAGCCAAATGAGGTCGCTACCTGTGTCGAGGATCAAATGTTGTAGCACTGGACTGGGACTCCCTATGCCCATTTGCATCAGGAATCTGCTGTCCATTGCATTTACTGGGATGTTAATGTTGCATCCTCTTGCCATGGCTTGCAGCCTTTCCATCCGTCTTTTTCTCCTCTCCAGTGATAACTGCATTCGCTGAAGCTTTGTCAAGTTGTGGGCTTTCATCAGTGGAGATAGAGCAGACTCTCACGGGATCAATTCCACTCTATAATAACTAGCCACCCTTCCTCCATCGCAACAGTTAATGGAAAGGGAGTATAAGAAGATTATGATTAGGACTAAGCTCAAAATGCTCAGTGCAGCCATGATTGCACAAGACCTTGCTTGCGTACTGGAATCTACTTGATGGACCCTGATTATTATTAGAAAACCCCTAATCAAAGAACAAAGCAAACGACATTGGCGCTTGTTCTCAGTTATGCTTGACCAACGTATATCTTTTGCTGCAAGCTTGTCTCATTTATAAATAGAACCAGTTTTAACTGTTACTTTGCAATGCGAAAAGCATATGACATTTGTTAGTTTGTGGTTAGTATTATGAAGTGGCCCACTTACTAGCAAATCATATCTTTATTTATGATTCTTCACTGGTTCATTGCAGTTTTTCATTTGTTATTTATTTTATTCAGTGGGGCACTTGTTATAAAACTTTATCTTTACCTATGATTGCTCATTGTTTCTTGCACTCTTTCATTTGTCATTTATCTAATTCAATGGGACACTGAGTTGATATTATTTTATTCAGTGGATCACTTAGAATATATTATTCTATTCAGTGGGGCACTTATTAGAAAACCTTATCTTTACCAATGATTACTCATTGAACTTCATGCAGCCTTTCATTTGTCAATTATCTTATTGAGTGGGACACTTAGTTGATATTATTTTATTCAGTGGGACACTTAGAATATATTATTTTATTCAGTGGGGCACTTATTAGAAAATCTTATCTTTACCAATGATTACTCACTATTTCATGCAGCCTTTCATTTGTCAAACTTTATCCAGTGGGGCACTTATTATTATGAAGTGGCCCACTTACTAGCAAATCATATCTTTACCTATGATTCTTCACTGGTTCATTGTAGTTTTTCATTTGTCATTTATTTTATCCAGTGGGGCACTTATTATAAAACTTTATCTTTACCTATGATTTGTAGTATTTCATTTGTCATTTATCTAATTCAATGGGACACTGAGTTGATATTATTTTTTTTAGTGGGGTATTTATTAGAAAATCTTATCTTTACCAATTATTACTCACTGCTTCATGTAGCCTTTCATTTGTCATTTATCTTATTGAATGGGACACTTAACTAATATTATTTTATTTAGTGGGTACTTATTAGAAAATCTTATCTTTATCAATGATTACTCAATGCTTTATGCAGTCTTTCATTTGTCATTTATCTTATTCAGTGGGGCACTTAGTTGATATTATTTTATTCAATGAGACACTTAGTACATATTATTTTATTGAGCGGGGTACTTGTTAGAAAATCTTATCTTTACCTATGATTACTCATTTCATGCAGTCTTTCATTTGTCATTTATCTTATTGAGTGGGGAACTTAGTTGATATTATTTTATTTAGTGGAGCACTTAATATATATTATTTTATTAAATGGGGCACTTTGTATATATTATTTTATTCCGTGGGGCACTTATTAGAAAATTTGATCTTTACCTATGATTACTCACTGGTTCATGCAACCTTTCAAGAACAAATCTTGGTGCTCACGTGTATGTGTATTATTGTTGCATTTACTTTTTTAGTTCAGTATTTTGTTTTCAGCAAGAAGTTTGAAGTTAAAGTTTAAAGTATTCAATATTGGCATCAATTGATTCACCCCCCTTATCACTTGATTAGGACATTGTTATTCTAATAGAAGTTAGTATGGTAGGTTAGTTTAGTTGGAGTTAGTTAAGTTTTGGTATGAGAGTGCAAATGACCTTATGGGCTAATATAGTCCTCGTAGGGGAAAAAGAGTTCAAAGTTGTAAAAAAAACCTCAATATGTGAGAAAATGGCTAAAAATGAGCCGAAAATAGCTTAGAAGTTTTTTGTACAACATTTTAAGTGATTTGGAGTGATCTGGGAAAGTGGAAGAACACTTAGGAAAAATTTCTAAAAAGTTGCTCAAAAGTTGTCATGACAAATTTTTTTCCTAAAGGGACTGACCAAGGAGTTAGGTCTAATGGAGGTCCTAACCACCTAAAAATGGTGAAAATAAGCTATTTAAGCCCCAAATGGCTTGAATACTGAGACTGATGAAGTTTTTTTTTACTGGCACCAAGCAATCAACATTCTATTATAGTCAACTGGGATAGAGTCCATTATTTCATTGCATCCTTAACAGATAATAGATTAGGTTTTTGATTTTATTGAAGGCATTTGTTAAGAATCATCAGTGTGTTTCAATTGTGTATTGGTTTTTGTATTTTTTTATACTTTGAATAGCTTAGGTGTAATCTTTTTGTTTTAGCCAGTTTACCAGCCTGTATATAGCAGTGTGCGGAAACATGGCTCCTCAAAAAATACCACCATGTGTTCATCACAACCTATTGGGACATGGAAGTTGAAGGTTTGGAAATGATCTTGGCCATTTTTTTAATCTTTCCCTAGGAAAGCACAATCATTGCCTGACTAGGAACAAGGAGGTGAATTGTAAGTTTTCTTGCAGCGGTGACTATGAAGATGAAATCCAAGAATTTGGAGATAATAATGGAAATGAAAAAAATCCTTGATAAAAATCTAGAGGCTTGACCAATACATTGGGTAATCATAACCTTATTGTGAACACTGACCTCCTAGAAACCACTAAAACCCTCACTAAACCCTCCTAGTTGAGTTAGGGTACTGTATAGATGCTTAGGAACACAAGACCCAAAAAATGTCTTAGGATTTCCTAAATGACCAAAGAATCCATTCAATTTTTTTGGGAGGTCCTTCAGGATCCATTTGCAGAAAATCCTAAAAAATCTAATTAGGAGACCTAATTGGGGGCTCTAGGGCTACAAGACCAAAACAAAGAATTTGATGAGATCGGTAAGAAATTGTTGGAAAGATCTTGATGAAATGTGTCAAGAATTGAACATAGACAAGTATTTGATTACCTCCACACCCCTAAAAGAATTTCCACTTTCTTTGGAGGTAGAGTATACTTGGAATAAAGGAAGATAGCATGAGAAGGAATACTTGAACATTGATAGGTTACCTGGGAGTATGAGAATAGTTTTCTCTATGTGGGGATATTAAGAAAGTTCTTAGGAGACAAGGAGGCACCTTATTGAATCCATGATCAAGTAGTTGGGGAGTTGGAGAATTGGGAGCCTAAGTGGTCTTGACAAGATAGTTGAAAACCTTGTTTGATCCTATCTAATTGGTATCAGAGCCTCAAAAGATTGGGCTAGAGGATAGTTGATGTTGTATTCAAGTGAGTCTTGGTATATTCTTCAAGGATGGTGAAAAATTCTAAGTTGGCCATTGAGGTTGAAGACCAAGAGGAGGAGAATAGACTCCTTAGAGAAAGACTAGTAGAGGTAGAAAGAAAACTTGGTGTAGTGGAGACTGAGACTAAATTGGTTAGAGAAAAAGTTAGAGAGGTGGAAGACAAGGGTAAAGATTTGGAAAAGGAAGACAAAGTCCCTCAACCAGACCTTGTTTTAGAAGAATAACCATTCTTGAGAGCATTAAAATCCATGAGTGGCAAGTATTTGGAAGGAACACCACTCTTTAGTGGGAAGATGGAAGCAAATATAGTTATGGAATGGATTGAAGGCATGGAGAACCATTTTGAATGTCAAGGCATCAATAAAGACCAAAGAGTCAAGGTAGAAAAATAAAGGATGAGGGGAGATGGGATCACATGGTGGAAATTTGTACAATATGAAAAGATAAAAGAGGGAAAGAACCCTATTGCTAATTGGAAAGGTATGGTGGAAAATATTAGAGACACCTACCTACTAGATGATTATGAGGTGCAACTACATAACAAGAGACAAAAATTAAGGCAAAAAGACCTTGAAGTGAGTGTGTATATAGAGGAGCTCCATAAACTATGTCTTAGATCACATGTGATGGAGGAGGAAAGTTTAAAGGTGTCTAGGTATCTGAATGGCCTAAGGTGGAACACCTAAGAAGAGATAAGTGTCTTGAGCCCAAGAACAGTGGACACTAATGTGATTGATTTTCTAGCCCAGCTGAGACACCATCAAAAGTACACCTCTTCCAAGACTGACTAAACTGGGGGAGGTGACAGTTGTCCTCCTTCCTGCCAGTGACTGCAACCAAAGGAAGGGCGAGGCAGAGCTTCCGACCCAGAATGCTTCACCATTATTTTCACACTGAATGTTTCTATGGCCATGTCTCCAGTTGTCATTGTACCATCTCCGTATGAATACAAGTACCTACAATTGTTGGGAGGATTGTAGAAATCTAAGACCGACCCAGTAAAAAATTTGGTGTTGTAAGAAACATTCAAGTGTAGGTGGAAGATGCATGGGGATTGTACAAGGGATCCTGCTAGGGATAACATATTTGGCATTTGGATCCACATTGCAGCCAAATGAGGTTGCTGCCTGTGTCGAGGATCAAATGTTGTGGCACTGGACTAGGATGCCTTATGCCCATTTGCATGAGGAATCCACCATCTATTGCATTTACTAGGATGTTAAAGTTGCATCCTCTTGCCATGGCTTGCAACCTTTCCTACCGCCTTTTGCTCCTCTCCAGTGATAGCTGCATTTGCTAAAGCTTTGTCAAGTTGTGTTCTTTTATCAGAGGAGACAAAGCAGACTCTCGTGGGATCAATTCCACTTTGTAATAACTGGCCACTCTTCCTCTATCACAATAGTTATAGGAAAGGGAGTATAAGAGGATTATGATTATGACTAAGCTCAAAATGCTCAGTGTAGCCATGATTGCACAAGACCTTACTTTCGTACTGGAATCTACTTGATGGACTTTGATTATTATTAGAAAACCCCTAATTAAAGAGCAAAGAAAATGACATTGGCCCTTGTTGGGTGAAACCACAATAGTGGTTTATACTTTTTGGGAGGAATGAATTTGGCTTGAAAAGTGAATTCAGCCAAAAATTCGTTAATCACTTTCGATAGAAATGATAATGTACTTTCGATTGTAAGTACTAAACTTACAATCAAAAGTCCTTAGACATAGGACTTTCGATCATAAGTTACTTTCAATCGAAAGTCTTAAGTAACTTTCAATTGCTTTAGTTACTTAAGAACTTTCGATCGAAAGTCTTTAATTAGGGTTTAAGTTTTGGCGAAAATATAATCAGCGAAAGTGACTTTCACTGTCACTTTCAGTGAAGGTGAAACCCGTGGATGGCTTTTGAATTTGTAAATGCCGTTTTGAGGTATTTTCATATTTCATTTTTATTATTTTCAATTTTTGATAGATGCATAAATAGTATATATGCATATATACACATGTATATATGCATATATACACATGTATATATGCATATATACACATGTATATATGCATATATACACATGTGTATATATGCATATATATATATATGTATATATACATGTATACATGTGTATATGTGCATATATATGTATATATACATGTATACATGTGTATATATACATATATATATATATACACATGTATACATGCATATATACATGTGTATATATGTATATATATATATATATATATACATGTACATACATATGTGTATATATGCATATATATACACATGTATATGTGTATATATATGCACATGTGTATATATTATATATAGATTTTTCTTTATTTAAATTTTGTGATATACATGTGTATTGATTAAATATATAGTTTTTTCATTATTATATAAATGCATATGTAATATATGTATATATATATACATGTATATATGTATATATATACATGTATATACATGTATATATATACATACATACATACATACATACATATATATATATATATATATGTATATATATATATATACATATATATATATACATATATATATATATATATATATATATATACATATATATATATATATACATATATATATATATATATATGTATATATATATATATATGTATATATATATATATATGTATATATATATATATGTATATATATATATATATATATATATATATATATATATATATATATACATGTGCATGTATGCATGTATATACACACACACACACACACACACACATGTGCATGTATGCATGTATGTGTGTATGTGTGCATGTATATGTATGTATACATATGTACATGTGTATAGATAGATTTTTATATATACATGTGTATGTACATAAGACCTAGATAAGACTAATTAGACCTAATAAGACCTAGATAAGACTAATTAAGACTAATAAGACCTAGATAAGACTAATTAGACCTAATACTTGACTAATAAGACATAATTATATACCTAAAATTAGACCTAATGAGTAAATTGTGACCCATTAAGATCTAATTTTTAACCTATTACCTGACCTAATATGAGTAATAAGACCCAATTTAGGACCTAATATCATTAATAGGATGTGCCTTAAAGATGTAATTAGACCTAATAAGACCAATTAACACCTAATAAGACATGTGTAACTAGTCCCAAGTATACCTAATATGAGTAAGAGGACCCCTTAAGACCTAATTAGATATAATAGCTGACCTATTATAATGTAATTTGTTAAATTTAGTACAATAAGACATAAGAGTACCACTTAAGACCTAATTAGACCTTTAATTAAGACTAATTAACACCTAATATCATGAGTAATAGGACCTACTAGTACACCTAGTATGAGCAATAGGATCCCTTAGGCATAATTAGACTAATTAACCCATAACAAGACCTTTAAATTATACCTAATTTTATACTATTTAATTTACTTTTAAATACATGTGAGTAATACATACCTAATATGTGAGAAAATGGCTAAAAATGAGCCTAAAATAGCTTAGAAGTTTTTTATACAACATTTTTGCATGACAACTTTTGCAACTTTGCAAAGTTGCATGACAACCTTTTTTCAGGTAAAGGGACCGACCAAGGAGTTAGGTCTAATGGAGGTTGTAACCACCTAAAACTGGTGAAAATAAGCTATTTAAGCCCCAAATGGCTTGAATATCAAGATTGATGAAGTTTTATTTTACTGGCACCAAGCAATCAACCTTCTATTGTAGTCAACTCGGACACAGTCCATTATTTCATTGCATCCTTAAGGGATAATATATTAGGTTTTTATTTTATTGAAGGAATTTGTTAAGAATCATTAATGTGTTTCAATTGTGTATTGGTTTTTGTATTTTTTTACAGTTTCAATAGCTTAGGTGTAATCTTTTTGTTTTAGCCAGTTTACTGGCCTATATATAGAAGTGTGTGGAAACATGGCTCCCCCATAAAATCCCACCATGTATTCATCATATCCTATTGGGACATGGAAGTGGAGCCCATTTATAGTTTATATAGCCAAGTAGGAGGTTTGGAAATGATCTTGGCAATTTTTGTAATCTTGCCCTAGGCAAGCATAGTCATTGCCCAACTAGGAACAAGGAGGTGAATTGTAAGTTTTCTTACAATGATGACTATGAAGATGAAATCCAAGACTTTGGAGATAAGAATGAAAATGAAAAAAATCACTGATAAAAATCTAGAGGCTTGACCAATCCATTTGGTAATCATAACCTTACTATGAACATTGAGCTCCTAGAAGCCACTAAAACCCTCACTAAACCCTCCTAGTTGAGTTAGGGTACTATGCAGATGCTTAGGAACCCATGACCCATAAAATATCTTAGGGTTTCCTAAATGACAAAAGAATCCATTCAATTTTTTTGGGAGGTCCTTCAGGATCCATTTGTAGAAAATCCTAAAAACTTGGATTAGGAGACCTAATTGGGGGCTCTAGGGCTACAAAGCCAAAACAAAGAATTTGATAAGATCAGTATAAAATATTGGAAAGATCTTGATGAAATGTGTCAAGAGTTGAATAAAGACAAGTATTTTATTACCTCCACACCCCTAAAAGTCTCACCACTTTCTTTGGAGGTAGATTATACTTGGAAGAAAGGAAGATAGCATGAGAAGAGAAGGAATACTTGAAGATTGATAGGTTACCTAGGAGTATGAGAATATTTTTCTCTATGTGGGGATATTGGGAAAGTACTTAGGAGACACCTTTTTGAATCCATGATCAAGTAGTTGGGGATTTGGAGAGTTGGGAGCCTAAATGGTCTTCACAAGATAGTTAAATACCTAGTGCGATCCTATTAAATTGATATTAGAGCCTCAAAAGATTGGGCTAGAGGATAGTTGATGTTGTATTCAAGTGAGTCAGTATATTCTTAAAGGATGGTGAAAAATTCTATGTTTTCCAAGAAGGTGGAAGACCAAGAGGAGGAGAATATACTCCTTAGAGAAAGGCTAGTAGAGATAGAAAGAAAACTTGGTGTAGTGGATACTGAGACTGAATTGGTTAGAGAAAAAGTTAGAGAGGTGGAAGACAATGGTAAAGAGTTGGTAGAGGAAGACAAATTCTATGAACCAGACCCTATTTTAAAGAATAGTAAGCATTAGATAGAGAGCATTAAAATCTGTGAGTGGAAAGTGTTTGGAAGGAACACCACTCTTTAGTGGAAATATGAATATAGAGCTAGTTAAGGAATGGATTGAAGGTATGGAGAACCATTTTGAATGTGAAGGCATCAATAAAGCCCAAAGATTCAAGTTGGAAAAATAAAGGATGAGGGGAGTTGGGATCACATGGTGGAAATTTGTGCAAGATGAAAGGATAAAAGAGGAAAAGAAACCTATTTACAATTGGAAAGGTATGGTGGAAAATATTAGAGAGACCTACCTACTAGATGATTATGAGGTGCAACTACATAAGAAGAGACAAAACTTGATGCAAAAAGACCTTGAATTGAGTGTGTATATACTAGAGGAGTTCCATAAACTATGTCTTAGATCACATGTGATGGAGGAGGAAAGCCTAAAGGTGTTTAGGTATCTAAATGGCCTAAGGTGAAACATATAAGAAGAGATAAATCTCTTGAGCCCAAGAAAAGTCCACTAATATTATCAGTTAGCTCTCAAGGTCAAAGAGAAGCTCAAGAAGAGACATGACTCAAATAGTTGAGGTAGAGGAAGAAATTCATAGAGGTAGTTCTGGAGGGAGAACTTTAGAACAAAAAAGTCAAGGTGAGACTAAGATCATAGAGCAAAAAAGAGGTCACTAGCAATAGAGGTGGTTACAATTAAATGGGTAGAGGATTAAGAAATAATTATAGAGGGAGATCAAGTGGCCAAGGAAGAGGATCCTAATTCTCTTCTATGAAGTGTTATAAATGCCATCCAAATGGGCATACAACATATAGGTTCTCTGAGAAAAGTTCAACATCCCAAGGTGGAGAGAAGAGGGTGAACTATATTCAAGAAAAATCGTCAAGCAGTAAGACTATAGTAGTGGCACTAGATTCAGAAGTAGGAGATAACTTTATATGATAAGGATGAAACTCATTAAGGATCTAATCAGAGAGGAGCCAAGCCAAAGAAGGTCATTATTCAGGATCAACTACAAGATACTAGGAAAGTTTTGAAATATTGTCATAGACTTTAGATCCACTAACAATATAGTCTCTAATGAAGCAGTTAGCAAGTTGAATCTTTAAAGGATTGCACATACCAACCCCTCTAGGGTCACTTGGTTGAACAATTATCAACATGTATTAGTAAATTGTTAGTAAACATATTTGTCCTTTCTTGTTTCTTGTGGAAATATGACTCTTAATGCCTGAATGATGAACAAAACTTGCTTACAACAGTTGAAAAGCCATCTTCTGATGACTGGCTTTTCTCTGAATTTATAGGTACAGCTCCCTATGTGAATGATTTTCAAAGAATTATGTTTGCTCCTAAAACTAACATGGGGTATGCTCTTAACCTGAGAGTAGAAGAGGAAACCAAGTTTCACCTAGGCAAGTGAAACTTAGGTAGGGATCTAAATGCAAGGGTGTTATGTTTATGGTATTCACAATCTTATGACTCCCACAACACAATAGAATGAAAATGTAGTTTATGGAATGGAAATGAAGTATGGTGATGCAATCTCATAACCAGTTATAACTCTCTGATTATTTTACTGATTGGTTAAACTAAAAACAATGAAATAAAACTCTGTTCACTCACTATTATCAATTCAACACAATGAAACAACATCACATACAAAAATGAAAAAATCTCTAACTAGTTCTTCTCTGAATATCCTACAGCACATCCTACTGAGTTTATTCACATCTTCGAAAACAAGGAATGAAACATCCTTTCCTTCCTACTACAACTTAGATGAAAGAGAAAGAACCATCTAAATAACTAATTGGAATAGAAAATCATTGACATAAAACACTTTCAATTATCTCTGCAACATCAAGTATTCTACACCAAAAATTTGCTGACCTCTTCATTATCAGAACAATATACATTTATAATTCATTGTGCTAAGAAGTTTATCAGTCACAGATATCCAATAGTCATAAGAATAAATCATGTCTTCCAGATCAGAAAATGAAATGTTTATACACAAAAACATTATTGGTGCCATCTTTAAAATCCTCTGCAAACGGCTTGCATGTAGGTTTGAATTCTGACCGCTGATCTCCTAGTTACCCGTTTGATCTGAATAGTCATGTTTTAATTTTGCATTACCTTGACAATGCTTAAATTCCCTGCCATGTGTCAGCATATCATGTTTTCACAAAAATAAACCTCAGACATTTCCAAATTTTAGAAAACACAACTATCTGATCAAAACCTCAACGAGCATAGACCATTGATTGAAAACCTTTGTATCTCATTGTCATTGGGCACGCGTCACAACCTCACATTTTCGCAAAATTAAAACTCATGCAACTTCACTTTCCCAAAAACATGATAGCCACTAGATCTGATCACAAATGAACGAGCACCATTGATCTTCATTCTTTACCATTACCATTCTATAAATACATGTGTCACAATTTTGTATTTTTGCAAAAGATAAACTCTTTGCAACTCTGTTTTGTGAAAATGTGCCTGCCGTTAGATCTGCTATCTGAAACAAGCGATGACCGTAGACCTATTCTCCTCACAAAGGTCCGCCATCTTGGACACGTGGAAGCATCTCACATGATCACATGACAGTTCTCTTAGTCATGCAATCTTGCGACCACACACCTATCGCAGGGCTTTCATTGTCTTCTCATTAACTTTTCTTACCTGCCGAGATCTCCACTGTCAATGTATTACCCCGCCAGCCAATGAAAACTAGACAAGTCACTGCCCAAGGACCCACCACTAGAGCTGAAAGCCTTTGCTTGACCATTTGTCGCATGGTCGCATGTGGCTAGGAAGACCTATGTGATCATGCGACCAACCGCGAAGTGTTAACTGCCACCACAAACCGTTTAGAAATTTCTTAACTGCGTGGGACCCTCCTCTCCTTCACCTTTCACATGATCGCATAACACTTTTTTAATCCATGCAATCATGCGACCGCTCTGTTATTGGCGCTTGATATAATATCAAATAACTTAAAAATTTCACTTGCCTGGTCTATGTGATCGCATCTGCGCTGTTAGCATATGTGGGTCCCAGCAGAGCGTATTCACCAGCCCGAGTTCCCATTTCACATTGTTGCATGATTGTAAGGTATTATTTTATTTCTTGCGATCATGCGACCACTTTGAAGAGAAGCACTTTCACCCATCACTTCTATGTATGTGGGTCCCTCAACTTAGAACACGTGCTTCATTAAACTTTTTAATCCTGTCGGCTTGTAACTTTGTCATTTTTGAACCAATTCACTTGCCATTGTTTTTGCAGTGAGCTTGTGAGAACTCAGAGAATCATGATATGCATCTCAATCATGTGAAGTATTAACCTTAATTGACTGTAAAAGATATAGGGGATGAGCACGAACTTGGCTCTGTTGCTCCTTGAAATACACTTTCAACACTTCTTTGAAACATACACAGTCAATAACCATGATACTTATGCACATGCCTCTTAACATTATAAAGTTTGGCTTCATTGCATCTATTCCATTGCATTCGACATAGGTTCGAGAACTTAAAAGTGCAAGATATATACATAGCTAGCTATATAGATTGCCTCATAATACAATGACCAAGTCCCAAAAACATTATACAGACCATTGATACAATCAAGTGATAATAACTTAACTATTTAAATGATCACTGGTAATAGAATGAACCCACCATATACCTCAAAACACTAATTCCATCAAAGGAGGCTAGTCATAATTTAATCTTTACTTATCCTGAATTCTGCTTCTAACATCTTCAGAGGAATGCAATGCTATTACTATCAATAAACAGTATGTCTTCTCAGAGTGATTACCTTAATCATCTCTGCACTAAGAAGCTCCCAGTGAATTGGATTTAAATAATGAACTTCTTTCAAAATTACCATAATGAAACCTTTCCCAAAAAGATTTCAAATGATCTTCAATGCAATACATTCCATGACTGTCCATGCTTTGCTTTTTGCAATGTACACACTATTATATAAAATGAAATCTGAATGATTCAATGCTGATTCTGTCATAACATCCATCACATGAAGAGTCCTCTCCTGATTCTTTTGAATGTCTGAAACTCAAACATCATTCCTCTTGTTGAAAAGATCATCAATAGAGCACCATTTTCTTTTCCAGGTTGGGGTCTATAACCTACCCAATGTAGAAAGACCTTTAGAACAACCCACCCGGCTCAGAGAAAGAAAAAAAATGATAGGGAAAACTGGCAAAGAAAGCCTATCTAAGAAAGACTTAGACCTAGACTCAGACCACATGACTCCAATATTGCTAATAAAAATGGGTGACTAAAAGTCAGGCAATAATTGGCTCCGACTGGGGAATATGTACTGCAAAGTGCATAGAGAATCCATCATCTTTGGTCAAACAAGAACCTTATGCATTGGGTTGCGGAGTCTAGACCAAAGAAAAAAAAAATAGAAAATGCATACGGGGAGGGCAGAGGGGAGCAGGGCAGACTAAAACAAAGCAAGAGAAAACAACCATAACTGACTAAGCAAGAAAAGGCTATAGTAGACACACCAAAATTGGAAAGAAAAATAACCTAACCTATAGCACAGGCAAGGAGACCTCACCCGAATAAAAGAGAGCAAGAAAGGAATCATACATGTCCGTTTATAGGAAAAGAGAAGTATGAACCCTTCCAGCACAGAGGAGAATGTTTCACTAGCCTGCTACATCATAGATATCCTCTGGTAAATCCTTCGCTACCCATAAGAGCAATTTGTAACATAGTGACCCACAGAACCTTGCCAAACAGCCATGCCTCATCATACACTTCTGATTGCTCTGTATTTTTTTGCATACTATCTTTCACATGCTCTATCATGTTTTGTGAAGAAGAAAGAAACCCGCTAGATTCTGAGAACAACACCGAATCATACTTGCATCTATTTTCCTCATCCTTGTTACTTTTAATATAGATATTAGTATTCCAATCCAAACTGGCAAGATTAGGATATTCAAATGGTACTACTGGAAAAAACTCACATCCATTTACAACTTCAGATTTTACAACGGGTTTGAAATAGGAGGATTCTTCATTTTCTATAGCTTCCATCCAGATCGAGACATCTTCTTTATTTGTTTCCACAAGATATTCATCTGAATTCAAAACTTCAATATTTGGATTAATTGTGGAAGAGTACTCACATGTGGTTTGATCAATTTTATTTTCAAGACTGGGAGGACTATGATCAGATTCACTATCTTCTACATAATGCTACAATACCTCATTAGTCATTGAAATCGTTTCTTGTTCAACATTTTTTGTTGCACCAATTTCTTTAACTACATTCTCAGATTTAATATGATGACAACTAAATGCAGCCAACACATTTGTCTCAGGATAATTTTTAGGAAAACAACAGTTTGAATCATGATCCCTATTTATTTCTCCTTCAATTTTTCTTGTCATCTCTTCAACTACATTTTCAGATTTCACTTTCTTTTCAATACTAAATTCATTAAGAGGATTAATATTTTCTTCAAGGCAAATAGGATCACCCTTAACCTTTGCAAATTGAAAATTAGTCTTGCCAAAATCTTCAATGAAATCAAACTCTTCATGTTCCAGAGATGTATTAACTATCTGATTATCTTAATGCAATAGTTTATCCTTATTTTCTTCAAATCTGAAACTTTTAAAATCAGAAGTAAATGAAGGCATGAAAGGAAATTCTTTGTCTACTGTTCTTACCAATTCTTTCTCACTGAAAAGGCCACCTTCATTTGCTGAAAGTTGTGCTTCCGGAAACCATGGCATCTCTTGTTTTCCAATATTCGAACCATTGGTTGATATGATCTCTTCATTTACTGGTTTTTTATTAGGAACATGGGCTAAAAGGTATATTTCTTTTCTTTTTTGAACATTAAAATACCTTTGATATACACCTTTTAACAATGGAACAGAGAAGCTTAATCCAATTTCTTCAGCTTCATATATACTTTGTTTAAACGCAGACCAAAGGAGTTGTAAATTGAAATCACTTTCAGCATCTATCTCTTCAAATGTGGGTTTTCTTTTAGTTTTCTTTCTTGATTGAACCTTTAGTTTGTTTAGGATTGAAAAATTGTAAGAGATGCGATCATGTGAGATCTCTGATACTTCATCATCATCCAACTTTAGTTCTTTACTTAGCTGCAAAAATTTTGTCTTCACTTCCTCCTCTTTCAGCGAGTGATATCTCGCACAAATCTTTCTCCATAATAGCATAGTTGCATGATCTCCTGTAACATTTAGATTCATCTTTATTGCATTTTTTAACAAGGTTTCAAACATATCATGCAAAATAGGATCAGTAGTTTGGCTAAGTTCTGTAAAGGAAGGGTCTGGTCTCTCCCATTTCACTATTTCAATAGGCATGGTCTTTTTTACGATGGAGTCACCAATCTCTGCAAGCTAGAGATAATAAAATTTGAAAAAGTAAACACTGGACTTCTCAACCAAGGCTATGAGAACCAGAACGGAGTCGCCAATCTCTAAGTAGCAGAGAAAATTAATAATGTAGCTTGAAAAATTAATATGTTCTTCCTCTTAGTTGCCAAAAACATAAGCTAGGAACCTAAATGACAAGAACTTTCAACTTTCAAAACCTTAAAACTCTGATATGTAATAGAATTCTTTTAAAGACACAGAGTCACCAATCTCAAGTACAGATAAAAATAAAACTAGAAATAAAATCTCTAGCACTGATCTTCTTTCCAACGTCCCCAGTGGAGTCGCCTAAAATCTGTTAGTAAACAGATTTGTCCTTTCTTGTTTCTTGTGGAAATATGAATCTTAATGCTTGAATGATGAACAAAACCTGCTTACAATAGTTGAAAAGCCATCTTCTGATGACTGACTTTTCTCTGAATTTATAGGTATAGCTCCCTATGTGAATGATTTTCAAAGAATTATGTTTGCTCCTAAAACTAACACGTGGTATGCTCTTAACCCGAGAGAAGAAGAGGAAACCAAGTTTCACCCAGGCAAGTGAAACTCAGGCAGGGATCTAAATGCAAGGGTGTTATGTTTATGATATTCACAATCTTATGACTCCCACAACACAATAGAATGAAAATGTAGTTTATGGAATGCAAATGAAGTATGGTGATGCAATCTCATAACCAGTTATAACTCTCTAATTATTTTACTGATTGGTTAAATTGAAAACAATGAAATAAAACTCTTTTCACTCACTATTATCAATTCAACACAATGAAACAACATCACATACAGAAATGAAAAAACCTCTAACTAGTTCTTCTTAGAATATCCTACAGCACATCCTACTGAGTTTATTCACATCTTCGAAAACAAGGAATGAAACATCCTTTCCTTCCTACTGCAACTTAGACGAAAGAGAAAGAACCATCTAAATAACGAATTGGAATAGAAAATCATTGACATAAAACACTTTCAATTGTCTCTGCAACATCAAGTATTCTACACCAAAAATTTTCCGACCTCTTCATTATCAGAACAATATACATTTATAATTCACTGTGCTGAGAAGTTTATCAGTCATAGATATCCAATAGTCATAAGAATAAATCACGTCTTCCAGATCAGAAAATGAAATGTTTATACATAAAAACATTGTTGGCACCATCTTTAAAATCCTCTGCAAACAGCTCGCATGTAGGTTTGAATTCTGACCGCTGATCTCCCAGTTACCCGTTTGATCTGAATGGTTGTGTTTTAATTTTGCATTACCTTGACGATGCTTAAATTCCCCGCCATGTGTTAGCATATCGTGTTTTCATGAAAATAAACCTCAGACATTTCCAAAGTTCCAAAAACATGCCAACTATCCGATCAAAACCTCAATGAGCTTAGACCGTTGATTGAAAACCTTTGTATCTCATTGTCATTGGGCACATGTCACAACCTCACATTTTTGCAAAATTAAAACTCATGCAACTTCACTTTCCTGAAAACATGATAGCCACTGGATCTGATCACAAATGAATGAGCACTGTTGATCTTCATTCTTTACCATTACCATTCTGTAAATATGCGTGTCACAATTTCATATTTTCACAAAAGATAAACTCCTTGCAACTCTATTTTGCAAAAATGCGCCTGCCGTTAGATCTGCTATCTGAAACAAGCGATGATCATAGACCTATGCTCCTCACAAAGGTCCACCATCCTGGACATGTGGAAGCATCTCACATGATCGCATGATAGTTCTCTTAGTCATGCGATCTTGCGACCACACACCTACCACAGGGCTTTGATTGTCTTGTCATTGACTTTTCTTACCTACTCGAACCTGCATTGTCAATGTATTACCCTACCGGCCAATGAAAATTGGACAAGTCACCACCCAAGGACCCACCACCAGAGCTAAAAGCCTCTGCTTAACCATTTGTCGCATGATCACATGTGGCTAGGAAGACCTATGTGATCATGCGACCAACCGCGAAGTGTTAACTGACACCACAAACCATTTAGAACTTTCTTAACTAGGTGGGACCCTCCTCTCCTTCACCTTTCACATGATCGCATAACACTTTTTTAATCCATGCGATCATGCGACCACTCTCTTACTGGCGCTTGATATAATATCAAATAACTTAAAACTTTCACTTGCCCAGTCTATGTGATCGCATCTGCGCTGTTAGCGTACGCGGGTCCCAGCAGAGCATATTCACCGGCCCGAGTTCCCATTTTGCATTGTCACATGATTGCAAGGTATTATTTTATTTCTTGCGATCATGCGACCGCTTTGAAGAGAAGCACTTTCACCCGTCACTTCTATGTATGTGGGTCCCTCAACTTAGAACATGTGCTTCATTAAACTTTTTAATCCCGTCGGCTTGTAACTTTGTCATTTTTGAACCAATTCACTTGCCATTGTTTTTGCAGTGAGCTTGTGAGAACTCAGAGAATCATGATATGCATCTCAATCATGCAAAGTATTAACCTTAATTGACTATAAAAGATATAGGGGATGAGCACGAACTTGACTCTGTTGCTCCTTGAATTACACGTTCAACACTTCTTTGAAACATACACAGTCAATAACCATGATACTTATGCACATGCCTCTTAACACTATAAAGTTTGGCTTCATTGCATCTATTCCATTGCATTTGAGATAGGTTTGAGAACTTAAAAGTGCAAGATATGTACATAGCTAGCTGTATAGATTGCCTCATAATACAATGACCGAGTCCCAAAAACATTATACAGACCATTGATACAATCAAATGATAATAACTTCACTATTTAAATGATCACTGGTAATAGAATGAACCCACCATATACCTCAAAACACTAATTCCATCAAAGGAGGCTAGTCATAATTTAATCTTTACTTATCCTGAATTCTGCTTCTAACATCTTCAAAGGAATGCAATGCTATTACTATCAATAAACAATATGTCTTCTCAGAGTGATTACCTTAATCATCTCTACACTAAGAAGCTCCCAGTGAATTGGATTTAAATAATGAACTTCTTTCAAAATTACCATAATAAAACCTTGCCCAAAAAGATTTCAAATGATCTTCAATGCAATCCATTCCATGATTGTCCACACTCTGCTTTTTGCAATGTACACACTATTATATAAAGTGAAATTTGAATGATTCAATGCTGATTCTATCATAACATCCATCACATGAAGAGTCCTCTCCTGATTCTTTTGAATGTCTGAAACTCAAACATCATTCCTCTTGTTGAAAAGATCATCAATAGAGCACCATTTTCTTTTCCAGGTTGGGGTCTATAACCTACCCAATGTAGAAAGACCTTTAGAAAAACCCACCCGGCTCAGAGAAAGAAAAACAATGATAGGGAAAACTGGCAAAGAAAACCTACCTAAGAAAGACTTAGACCTAGACTCAGACCACATGACTCCAATATTGCCAATAAAAATGGGTGACTGAAAGTCAGGCAACATAAATGAACAAGATTGGGTAGACTTCACCATAGGGAGGTATAAGGACAAAGTGTTGTGTGATGTCTTACCTATGGATGCTTGCCATATCTTATTGGGAAGACCGTGACAATTTGAAAGGCAGGCCATCCATGATGGAGCCAAGAAATCCTATACATTTAAGAAAAATAGAGTTACATTTAGAATACAATCCATCCTAGAAGAAGGTGAGGTGAAGCCAACAAGTCATAATGTACTCATGTTGGGAGAAAAAGAGTTCCTAAACACCCTAGAGGAAGTTGAAGGAGTGGGCTATGCTTTGGTGTTGAAACCTAAAGAAGAGAAAGAGGTGAAGAAGCCATATGTACCCATAGAGGTTTAAGAGTTATTCGGATAGTATAAGGACATAGTGGCTGATGGAAAACTATCCACCCTACCCTATAAAAGAGCCATACAGCATCAAATAGACTTTATACTAGGAGGATCCCTATCTAAAAAAACTACCTTCAAAATGGCCCCACAATAGAATGAGGAAATTTCTAAAAAAATCCAAGAACTACTTCACCAAGTTCTACTAAGAAAGAACATAGGTCCTTGTGTAGTACCCATTGTCCTACCACCAAAGAAAGGAGGAACTTGGTTGTTATGTACATACTCTAGGTCCATTAATAGGATTACCATAAAGTATAGGTTCCCAATCCCAAGAATAGAAGACTTCATTAATTGCCTAGGAGGAGTCAAATAATTTTACAAGATTGAGTACCTTTAAAGTGTATACCACCAAATAAGGATCAAGGAGAGGGATGAGTGGAAAATTGGTCTCAAGACCACAAAATTCCTATATGAATGGTTAGTCATTCCCTTTGGGTTATTGAATTCCCCTAGAACCTTCATGAGGTCAATGAATGAAGTGTTGAAGGACTTCATAGGTAAATGGGTAGTGGTATACCTAGATGACATCATCATTTTTAGTAAGGACAAGGAAGATCACTTGATGCACTTAAAATTTGTGTTGTAAAGGTTGCACGAGGAAAAGCTAACCATCAACCTAGACAAGTGTGAATTCATAGAAGATGAGTTACTATACCTAGGCCTTGTAGTATCATAGGGGAACTTGAAAATAGACACTAGTAAGGTAGATTCAATCATAAATTGGCCTACACCTAAGTTTTTTATAGAGGTGAGAAGCTTCCATAGTTTGGCATAGTTCTATAGGAAGTTTATAAGATAATTCAGTGAGATTAGTGCACCGGTTCTAGACATCATCAAGGGAGGTATGTTATCTAGATTCTAATGGATTGAGAAAGATAACAAGGGTTTTGATTGAAGAGGAAGATAGCTACCCAACCAATCTTAGTGCTACCTAGCTTTGAGAAGTTACTCACTTTTGAATTTGATGCCAACAATATTGCTATAGGAGCAGTCCTAAGTCAAGAGGATAAACTGGTAGCCTTCCATAGTGATAAATTGAGTGAGGAAAAGAAGAAGTACTCCTTATATGATTTAGAGTTATATGCATTGGTTCAAGCCTTGACAAAGTGGGGGAACTACCTCATCCCTAAGTAATTTGTGGTGTACACAGATAACCAAGCTTTAAGATTTCTTAACTCACAAGACAAGCTAAGCCACAAACACATGAAGTGGATATAATACATTCAAGACTACACATTCACAATTAGGCATAATAAGGGACAACAAAAAAAAGTGGCAGATGCTTTGAGCTAAAGACTCTTGAAAATCCAATCAATCCAATTGAGGAGCATTGGCATAGATAGCTTCAAGGAAGTGTACTCGGAGGATAAAAACTTCTCAAGAGCTTATAAGGTATGCAAGGACTTTCAAAATCAGTTCCATAGTGAATATTCTGATTACATTCTCCAAGAAGGTCTTTTGTTTAGGGGAGGGAAACTTTGTGTGCCTAGAGGTTCAATGAGAGAGAAACTCATTCAAGAGAAGCACAATGGATCATTGAGTGAACACTTTGGTATACATAAGACCTTAGAACTAGCTCAAAGATTATACTTTTGGCCTAAGATGAACCAAGACATCAAAATGCATGTAGAGACTTGTATAGTCTATTAGAAGGCCAAGGGGAATTTGTCAAATGTAAGTTTGCAGTATCAACCACTTCCAATCCCTAATAGACCTTGGGAATTTCTTAGCATGGATTTTTTTGTAGGGTTTCCCAAGAAAAAATAGGGTTTTGATAGCATATTTGTGATTGTAGACTGCTAGGTTTTCCTCTGGTAGGGTTTTATTCTTGAAAATATTCTTAGTCGTGCCCTAAATATTATGTTTTAGAGTTACCTTTTTCAAGAACTTAAGTTCTCAGTATGCACGTGGCTTTTATCTTTTCCCTTTCTATCTCTTGATCTCAGAATGAAATTTTTAAGTATAAGTTCATTTGGAGATTGGATGACAAGGTAAAAGTCTTGATGATCTTATGGTTATCTCTCAATCTCCAAATGACCAGTGGTTAGTTCCTTTATCTGGAAATTTGGCAATAGGGTTTTCTCCAAGTCTCATGACTTTTGACAGTTAAGTCTTGGCATTCAGTGATCTGGAAAAATAGTCTTCTCTTGATCTCATGAGATAGAAGTTAAGTCAAGTATTAATCAGAGATCAAGCGAAAAAGGAAATGGGTTTTAAAAGAAATAGTCATCTCCGAATCTTGTAAAGTGAAGGTGATACTTAAGTTCACTCAAAGATTCAGTGATAGAGTATGGGCCTTAACCATTTTGTGTTATCTCCTAATATCTTGATTTTGACAGTTAGTGACTTAACATCTGGAAATCTAGAGAAAAGGGTTTTCTCTAGGTCTCTAGGTCTAGCAATTAAGTTTATAAACATTTGGTGACCTGACAAAAAGGTTTGAGGAACTAACAGTGTGTGATATCTTCATATCTCCAAATGATTAAGGGTTAAGTAAATTTATTTGGTGACTTAGTGAATGAGGTGATCTCCTACTCTCGTAATGCTGGTAGTTAATGGCTAAACATTCAAAGATCTAGGGACAAGGCTTGGATAAGTAAGAAAGATAGTTATCTCCTAATCTCATGAAGTAATGATCAAGTTTTGAAAACTATAGAGATTGGGCAAAAATCATACATGATAAAAAGGATCAAGGGTTGGCGCTTAATCTCAAAAATTTGACAGGGTTAAGTCAAGTATCCAGCAACTTAAAGAGATGTGTTATCTCCAAATCTCTTAATATGACCAAGGTTAAGGCTAACATCTTGAGATTATGATTTTTCTTTGGTCATTGAATATCATAATGAAACTAAGGTTAAGGAAAAGATTAAGAGATCACGATATTTTCTTTAGTAGCTTGTTCTTGGGATATAACCACAATTGAGCCTAGCATTCTGAGATCATGAGATTATGGTTTCCGTTGTGATCTCCAGATAGTGTATGGTTTTGTTCTCGTAGGTGATAAAATAAAAAGTGGTCTTGACATGGAAAATATACTTTTTTGAGATAGAAAAGTAACTGTTATGGACAATCACATTTTAGTTGAGGTTTTTGACAGTTTTCAAGGGCTTTTAAGGCATAAAATAGTAATCATGGTTTATTACTTTCTTTCCAAAAATTGAATGCAAACTATCAACTTCATACCTTGTGGCTAGTGAGGATTTGAATTTCTTTTCATGTTGAGTGAATGCTAAGGTGACTAAGGGAAGATTTGCTGTGATTTTGGCCAATTCTTATCATTCATTGTTAAAAGATATAAAGACAAGGCGCTCCTTATTTACACTTATCATATTTTCAGTGAGCAATGAGAAGAAGAGCAGTTGCAGAGAGTGGTTTCATGGAGCCTATTTTAGTGCAAATTATAATTCAAAGAAGGAAAAATGAGTAATCCTAAATCTAGCTGTGTTTCATCTAGTGAAGGAGAAAGGGAACAAGGAGATGAGCATAAGGGGAAGACCAATTATTCTAAAGATTTTATCACATTTCTCCCAGGTTCCACACAAAATAAAAAGGTGAGTGATGAAGCCTTCACCGATTCTATGCCAAATTGTCGGGATCTAGTTACCTCTTCCTGTTGGTTTTTGTACCATTTAAAAAAAATATTGCTATATGTAAATCCTTTCTATTTTAATTTATTAAGTAGATGGTCCTCTAGGTTCCTTGGTGGGGTGTTACAAGAAATAAAGGCAATTCACTGAATCATGTGAGGGAAGAGAAAACTAGAACTAAATAAAGTAACTAAATGATCTAGTGTTTTTTTCCTTCATAATCCTTTTCCAACAACAAATTAGAATGTAAACTTAAAAGTCTAGAGACATTTTTGTCACAAAAAACATTATAAAATTATAATGTTTTATGAATTTGAAAATAACAAAAGATGCAAAGTATAGAGTTTCTACTTTCTGTATATTTTCTTTGAAGATGATGAATAACAAATATAATTGATGCAGAACATCCACCAATTAGACCGCTACAAGGACTTCCTATCACAACCTTGACAGTAAGGTTCCCTATCCTTATTCAATCATCATATCCATAAGGTCATCAAATTGATTAGAAGTACATTAAACTCTCACTCTTACCATTCACTATAGGAGTCTTACCAACTCTTCCCTTTTTAGCTTGCATCAATCTGTTGCTACAAAATTTGATTACCCTTCATGATAGTCCTTCATTATCCCTATTCTTACAATGAACATGCATTTAAATGAACCTTCACCCTGCATACAAGAACTCCCTTTCCATGCCATTCAATAAACAATTCATTCATCCATTTAACTACTTGATCACTCATTTTAATGGATAACAAAATAAGTTTATGACTATCCACATTCAAATAGTTTTGACATACCGGTACTCAGTCATCAAAAACTTTCTAACATGAAATTATTTTCAAAATATCTTTGGTGATAATCCAAAGAACTAGGTTTTATGAAACATATCTAAAACTTATCCCAATCCAATAGTTAAATATTGAGTTATGATCCCCATACAAAGACTCCACCTTACTGTCAAAATACTATCAAAACAAATAATCTTTCACTATTAAGCCTTCTAGGGAATCAAATATCTATCATGTTCCTTAATACAAGACCGATTCCCCCTGTAGAACTATTTTCATGCACTAATAGAGAGACTGAACAGTTGCAAGAATATATAAATAATATGTCTAGATCTACTATCTATAAGAGCACGTGTCAGTCCATCCTTAATATCTTGATTAGCATTAGGGATGACATTCTTGGTACCACTCCCTATGCCCCAGATATTATAGAGGCCATACTTGAGAGGAAGAGACAAGATGTTAGCTTTGGTCTTTCTCTTAAGGAGGTAAAGGCTTTAGTGCCTAAAGTGACCCTAAAAGGGGAATTTTTCCCATCCTATGTAGATAAAAATTATGTGAAGGGGTATCAGGTTACCAGGTGTGAGGATCCTACTATATCAACATTGATATACCCTAGATTTCTAGCTGCCCATGGTCGTTATCCAAATAACGACTAGATTCCACTATACTTTGCACCACAAATTTTTGCCGAGGTTCATTTAGGTCATGCTGTTAATTACACTGATTTTCCATCAAATCTAGGACAGGGGCGTGGCAGGCTTGTTGATAGAGATGCTTTTAATCGAGTTGATCAAAAAAGACCATACACAGGGCCATTGTTGGTCAGAGGGCACCTACTATAGCTCCTTCATTGGGTCCTGTTGTAGATGATGTTATTCGTAGCACCCAGCTTTGAGTTGTGATTGATAGTGTGGGGGACATTGCAGCAGCTGCCACATCCATATATAATGATCAGGTTGGTCAGTACCTGATGTCTCGATGATACTCCAGATCATCAGGTGGAGCATCTGCTAGCAGTACCGTAGATGACATGTACACTGCAACAAGCATCCCTTCACTTTCTAGCCTGGACTGGCTTATAGGAGAGATGACACATGTGACACTGACTAGCTTGGCTAAGGATCTATTGGATGCATATGCATTTATAGAAATAGAGCATGATATCCCCATATCAAAGGTTAGATCTCATATAGGTACTATTAGATATGCCCAGCCACATCCTTCTCACCTAAACCATGGCCATAGTGGCAGTGCTCATGAGGATCCACCTACTAACCACTCTATTGCTACACAAGGAGAGGCACAGTGTACAAACCCTTCAGTCAGTGCAGGGCATCAATTCTCTGATGTTGTCCTTAACGATGTTGAGTTTAGCATGACCACTACAGGTTATCTAGATTTATTGACACATGATGATATGACTTCCATGCCAGCTCATTTGGTTAGTCCATTGCATTCATCATTAGAGAGGTGTGTGTGGTCTACTCATGTTGCAGATGTAGATTTGAGCTTGGACCAGACACAACAAAATCTTGATACCTTGGTTGATAGGATTGAGGCTAGGGAATCTGAGTACTATCAATTTCCACCACCTACATAGGTATAAATCATATTATATACATGTATTTAATGTTACAATTAAACTTAAATTTATTTTCAAAATTTCAATCAATTGATATATATATATATATATATATATATATATATATATATATATATATATATATATATATATATATATATATATATATATATATGTATGTATGTATGTATGTAGGTATGTATGTATGTATGTATGTATATGCACATATATATATATATATGATATATATTTTTTGTCTACTAGGATATGCCTCTTGTTACACCTTTGGGTACTGATCGTTTATGTCATCGGGACTCACTCGATGATGACATCAGTAGTGGATAGGTGAGGTGTACACACTTTATAACATGTTTTCTTGTACAATATTTTAAATTAAACTTAAGATCTTTGTACAATGTTTATATATTTTAATTTATATATCTCTTTCTTTGTAGGGATCTGCACATCCTTCACAGCATGATAGTCACTCTGGGTGTGACCGCTTAGTGAGGAGTCGACATAATGAGTCCTAGGAACTTTCATATTTGATCAGAGACATATTTCATATTATATATATATATATATATTCACATGTGTTTGATGAACTATATTTCATTTCTAGACTCTACATGACCGATTGATGTGTTTGATGTTATATTTCATTTCTAGACGAGCTTTTGATAGAATGTTTGACACATGATTGTTTCATATTTACAATACTTGATCTACACACATGATTGATCTTTCATGCATGTTATATATATACTTTCACTCCAGATACATGTGCATGTGTGATGAACTTGTAAATTTTCAATACTTTCAATAGATTACATACACATGTACATGTTTAATTTAAATTTGATGAACTTGATTTCAATAGATTACATACATGAATGATGTTTGATTGTACACATGTTTATAATGAAAGTTATGAATGATGTAAATTTGACACATGTGAGCTATATAATTGAGGTCCCTAGATGTTTCATTGAATCTTACTTATATTTAAATGTAAATTTAATAATAGTTGTGCACGTACTTTTAATTTAATGTTGTTGTACTTCAAGTAGATTTTATATTTAAAACATGCACGTCCTAATGTAACACATGAAAACTCAATACATACACACATTCATATTCCAAAGTTAGAGTACTTCATATTCAGGTAGATAATTAATATATCATATCCACTTGTAAGACATAAATTTGAGATCTATATATTCTTAATTTTTAATTTAATTCAAGCTCCATTCACTATGGGCACCAGTAGGAAAGAATGGAGCTAAGAAAAATTCTGGTCTCACCATTGAAAAATTTAGTTCAAATCATATTTCATGCATGATTTAGTCCACATCAAGTGGTTCATCTCTCTCCTGAATAAAATTTAATATTCTCTCATGGTCATCAGTATCAAGTCTCCACTTACGAATGCCATGTCCCGTCATAGGAACAAGAGATAGGATGGTGGAAATTACAAGATGACTATACTGATAAACCTTATTGTTAGGTTGATAATCAATAAAATGAATCCCGTGTTTAAGTATTTTGGTTTTCTTCAAATATGTTCCTTGCACGACAACTGAACCTGCACAATGTGTTCCTCAATGTTAAATATATATATCTAGATGTGATAAATACTAACCATATAAAAAAACTGAAATATATTACTAGAACCTATGGGAAACATAATTCCATCGCTTGTTTCATTCTGTGTTAGCTTCATCCTCTCCTTGGAGAAATGTAATAAATAGTAACTAACACCTTCCACATATCCAGGCTCTGCTATTACTGCAAAAATATGTCTTGCATTTAAAGTGAACTTTTAATTTTAGGAACTTGTAAATATAAATTATACAAACTTTATTTAAATGAATTGAGTTTATGAATCCTTTTAAAGATGTACATAAACACACACATACCAATTTTGATCAAACCTAAAATATGGTCATAATCTGTAGAAATCAATGGAATGTCGTCAAAGCTTTCACCCTGAACATCATTTGTGTTTGTAACATCTAGTGGAACCAAATTCCATTCACTAACATATCCACATTTTTGGTTGATACATTCATCATAGTTTTTAGAAATGCAGTCATAACAAAAGTATGAATAATCTATAGTGTACAATGACCACACATTACTATCTGTACTCATAACTAAATGTAGGGATCTTTTTTTGTCTACTCTCTTGCATCCATGGATTGATCTTCTGTCAACACCTGAACAATAGAGAGGTCACATGTAAAAATTAAAGACATATAATTTAACTCAAATAATGATCAATAAATTTAAAATTAGCACCTGTTATCTCCCAGAATACTCGGGAGGGTATGATTTGATTTGATCATGATGATGTGTTATCATGATTTGGCACCATAAAATACATCTTGCACCACCCAACTACATCATGAGCATTATTTATATGATATCCCTGATAGTCCAGTTGATACTTTCTTAAAGCACATTTGATACAAGCTCCTGCACCATCATGCTCTCCCTTTCCATGTCCACTCTCAAAGAAATTCCAAATATGTGGTATCTTTTGGTATCGATGATATCTACATAGTGTGTAAAATGGCCTTGCTGATTTAAATTGTGCTGCACATCCATCTGACCAAACAAAATGCTTTTCAATTTTGATGCCTTTGTTTTCCAAATATCCAAAAAATTTCTTAAAGCAATGCTTGAAAAAATGTATGTCATGCTCTTTATCATCACTAATGTAAAAGTGATATTCTTTCTTTATGAATCATGCTTCATATGTACTTTCAACACCATCCAAATCTAATTGTGTATGTTGATAAGACACATTTACCATGATAGTCACCTGCTCTGTATAGTAGTATTCTGCTTGAAGTTGTTTTTGAGATACAAAGGAGTATTTCTCTGATAAATCAACAACCAATAAAATCATTCCAATTGGAAAAGATTCTTTTTGTATTTGGAATTGTTCTGCCTACCATTTAGAAAAAAAAACATGTCGTATGTATGGTTGAATCAATTTATGAAAATTCTCCATTAATGTTGCAATAGGTATCTCATCTTCTACATATTCCAACCTTGTTGATTCTTTCCTGAATTTTGTTTCAAACTTTATGTACTTGTATCTCTTACATTTTATCATCCTCATCATGTCAGTATCTTCAAGTCTCAAAGGAAATTTAGCCAAATCCCCACATGTTTGACAAGTTCCTCTTATGCAATCTATTTCAGGTATTTCATGATCAATTGATTTGTTACATAAGATTGATGTTATGAATTGACTTGGATGTTTAGGAAAATCATTTTGAGAACCACCACTTTCTTCTATCATCATTCTAAACCCTTGGTAGTAGAGATCAAATTCAATGTGATATTGACAACAACAAGTTTCAAAAGATTTATTTATCTTTACAAAAAATGGCTTTAATCTTTCAAACATTGTTTGTCCAATCTTAATGTTAGGATTTGAGTTACAAAATGAGAGATACAATTCATGTTGTGTGGTGTTCAACCAATGTTTTGTGTTCTGGAAATATTCCTTAGGCTTAGTCCTCTTCTTGATAATGTCTCTTGTATTTGGTGAAGGATGAGTATGATCAATCCAAAATGACGTAACTAAGTTCCTAACTATTTCATTAATTCTATCAGATTGAGGAGCTCTACACATTAGTGCCCAATTGCCTTCCAATGTAGTATCATCCAAATTGATTCTTCTTTTCAAATAGCGTGTCATTGTCTTCCTACTGTACCCGATCTGAGATGAAAGTGAAGAAATTTGTCTTCTTTGGGACATGTTTTTATTTAAAATAGATTTCAGTATCACTCTTCTTGAAATGGACCTATCTGTAGATCTGGTTGTTTTTCCAATGGAATGAAAACCTTCCTTAACACTGTCAACAATATTTTTTTGTACGTTACTTGATTTTAACTTTTTCAAACTTGCATCTACACCCAAAAATTTTAATGGCTCTTTTAACTCATCTTTAAGAAGTGTAATTGATAACAATTGAGTTTTTTCAAGTGTACCAAGATTTTCAAATTGTTTCATTATTTGCTTAGACTTTTTATTCAATGCCCTCTTCATAATATTTATGGGTTTTTCAGCACAATCTCTCAATTTTTCCACATCCATTTCAATTAAATGATCTATTCTTTTACGATTAATTTTTCTCTTCAACTGTTGGAGTAGACTATCATTCACATATGTTTCTTGCACTTCCACTACAAATAAAATAAAATAAAAATATCTTAATATCTCATCTTAAGGGGACCTTCATGAAATAAGTATTTACAAGCTCTTGAACATGTCAAACAGGTATAATAATTTATACACTAATGAGAGAAACACATACTTGTTTGACCTTGGGTTGATTCAACTTGGGATGCCCCTTGTCCAACATTTTCATCATCAAAGGCTAGATGTACACAACAAAAACAATAACTTCTTAAGGGGAAACACCCAAAATGTATATTCACCAATAAGAGACTAAATCAAGATAGTGAGAGAGAGAGAGAGAGAGAGAGAGAGAGAGAGAGAGAGAGAGAGAGAGAGGATGTGTACTTGTTTGATATTCTAAGTGTTGTGCTTGTTGAGCTTGCGATTACCCTTCTCCAACTTTTGAAGGTTGGGCTTGTTGAGCTTGTGATGACCCTTCTCCAACTTTTGAAGGTTGGGCTTGTTGAGCTTGTGATAACCCTTCTCCAACTTCTGAAGGTTAGGCAACTTGTTGAGCTTGTGATTCTTGAGCATTTCCTACATGTATGAAGTATAAATTATTAAACAAAAACTTTTGAGTCTAATTAGTTCTAATTGGGTCTAACTAGGTTCTAATAGGTCATATTAGGTCCTAATTGGTCCTAATTGAGTCTAGTTTGTCATATTAGGTCCTAATTGGTCCTAATTGAGTCTAGTAGGTCATATTAGGTCTTAATTGGTCGATATTAGGTCATAATTGGTCATATTAGGTCATAATTGGTCCTAATTGAGTCTAATAGGTCATATTAGGTCTAATTTGTCCTAATTGAGTCTAATAGGTCATATTAGGTCCTAATTGGTCCTAATTGAGTCTAATAGGTCATATTAGGTCCTAATTGGTCTAATAGGTCATATTAGGTCCTAATTTGTCCTAATTTGTCCTAATTGAGTCTAATTGGTCCTAATTTCAAGTCCTAATTGGTCCCAATTGAGTCTAATTGGTCATATTAGGTCCTAATTGGTCCTAATTGAGTCTAATAGGTCATATTAGGTCCTAATTGGTTCATATTAGGTCCTAATTTTTCCTAATCGAGTCTAATTGGTCCTAATTTCAAGTCCTAATTGAGTCTAATAGGTCATATTAGGTCCTAATTGGTCCTAATTGAGTCTAATAGGTCATATTAGGTCCTAATTGATCTAATAGGTCATATTAGGTCCTATTTTGTTCTAATTTGTCCGAATTAAGTCTAATTGGTCCTAATTGGAAGTCCTAATTGGTCCTAATTGAGTCTAATTGGTCCTAATTGAGTCTAATTAGTCCTAATTAAGTCTAATAGGTCATATTAGGTCCTAATTGGTCCTAATTGAGTCTAATATGTCATATTAGGTCCTAATTGGTCCATATTAGGTCATAATTTGTCCTAATTGAGTTTAATGGGTCCTAATTTCAAGTCCTAATTGGTCCTAATTGAGTTTAATAGGTCATATTAGGTCCTAATTTGTCTTAATTGAGTCTAATTGGTCATATTAGGTCCTAATTTATCCTAATTGGTCCTAATTGGTCCTAATTGAGTATAATAGGTCATATTAGGTCCTAATTGGTCCTAATTGAGTCTAATTGGTCATATTAGGTCCTAATTTGTCCTAATTGAGTCTAATAGGTCATATTAAAGGTCCTAATTGGTCTAATAGGTCATATTAGGTCCTAATTTGTCCTAATTTGTCCTAATTGAGTCTAATTGGTCCTAATTTTAAGTTCTAATTGGTCCTAATTGAGTCTAATTGGTCCTAATTGGTCCTATTTGAGTCTAATAGGACATATTAGGTTCTAATTGGTCGTAATTGAGTCTAATAGGTCATATTGTGTCCTAATTGGTGCATATTAGGTCCTAATTTGTCCTAATTGAGTCTAATAGGTCATATTAGGTCATAATTGGTCTAATAGGTCATATTAGGTCCTAATTTGTCCTAATTTGTCCTAATTGAGTCTAATAGGTCATATTAGGTCCTAATTTGTCCTAATTGAGTCTAATAGGTCATATTAGGTCCTAATTGGTCCATATTAGGTCCTAATTTGTCCTAATTGAGTCTAATAGGTCATATTAGGTCCTAATTGGTCCTAATTGAGTCTAATAAGTCATATTAGGTCCTAATTTGTCCTAATTGAGTCTAATAGGTCATATTAGGTCCTAATTGGTCCTTATTAGGTCCTAATTATTTCTAATTGAGTCTAATAGGTCATATTAGGTCCTAATTGGACCATATTAGGTCCTAATTTGTCCTAATTTAGTCTAATAGGTCATATTAGGTCCTAATTTTTCCTAATTGAGTTTAATTGGTCCTAATTTTAAGTCCTAATTGGTCCTAATTGAGTGTAATTGGTCCTAATTGAGTCTAATAGGTCATATTAGGTCCTAATCTGATGCAGGAGCATCCTGGGTGTAAGAGCAATCTTGCATCACCCAAAAATATTTATGTTTTTATTTTCAATAAGGGCTATTTTGTGTAGAGCTGCTATTTATGGAAAGTTACTATTTTTGGTAATTTTTGTATGTGCTTAGAATGATCTGATTTCTTTGTTGGAGGTTCATTTTGGTCATATAAGTCTGCCAGTAAAGTTTCATTGCCAGATCAAGTGTATATTGGAAGATATTGAAGATTTTCGGTATTGGCAGCAAGGTACAGAAACTTTGAACTCAGTTTTGAAGGCTTTAGAGGCCCCAGATGAGGTTGAAAATTTGGGTGATGGGTGCTTGCGTGGGTCAGGCTTGTAGAGCGCTTCGTGGCATTTCTGAAATGGGGTTATAATAGCCGATCGGGTCAACTGGTGATGACTTATGGTCTTCGGAAGTTGGGCCGCTTGAAATGGAAAAAAATAATTGTCTTCAAAATTTCTGTTCAGGTTTCAAGGGTTATCTTGAGCCGACTATGATGTAATAAAATGTAAAATAAAATAATTCTAAGTTTGGTCGGCCTTATTGGCTAAAATTCTGGAACCTTCCCAGGCGGTGGAAAGTTGCCTATACAAGGAAGGCTGTATTATTGTCTTAGGCAGTTCAGAATAGTTCTGGGTAATGGTTCGAGGCTTTGTCCTATAGAATATTGTAAGGGAATGCCCATGTGGCTTTGCATGTTGTAATTCTAAAAATTTGTAATTCCACATTTGTGGAGATAATAAGAAGCCAATTTTCTGTTCTTGCATATTATTGTTGTTGTTTCTCTATGTCTGTTATGTGTTTGTGGTATTAAGGGGAGCACCCTTCATCAAGTGGTATCAGAGCAGGTTTTCTTGAGTGTGTAAACAGATCACTGACTGTGAGGCAGTTTGCACCAGGACCGTGGTTAGGGTTTCAGCGCGCATCGCGAAAATGCCTCCACGAAGAGAATGTGGCGGAAGAGCTGGTGCTGTAACACCTGAGGTTAGAGAGCTGTAGAGACAAGTGCAAGCATTACAAGAAGAGATTCATAGAGGAATGAATCTTAATGTCAGAGATGAAAGCGAGGATGAAGCCGAAGAAGAATATCAAGAAGGAGAAGTTGAAATTGTGAACCAGGAGGAAGAAATACTTTTTCGGGCGATTTCCAAGATTGGGAAAAGACCTAAGATTGAGGTTCCTACATTTTCTAGAAATCTTAACCCAGAGGAATTGATCGACTGGATCAATGAATGTGAGGAATATTTTGAGTATGAAGATGTTGAGGATCCTGATAGGGTCAAATTTGTGAAGGCCAGACTGAAAGGTCATGCGAAGATCTGGTGGCAAGAAATTCAATTCGAGCGAAATAGAAGAGGGAAAGATAAAATCACAAGATGGGATCAGATGGTGGATAAATTGAAGCGACAGTTCATTCCTGTTGATTATGAGCTTGATCTACTAAAGAAAATGCAAAGTTTGAAGGAGGCAGGAAGATCTGTTCAGGAGTATACAGAGGAGTTCTATCGACTCCTTATCAGAACAGGCCATGCAGAAGCTGATAAGGAGAAAGTTGCCCGATACCTTAATGGGTTAAGGCCAAGCATTCAGGAGGAGTTGAATTTGGTTCGAATGAACAGTATTGAGGAGGCATACCAATTTGCCCTAAAAGTAGAGGAAAAGCTGAACAAGAAGTTTGAGAGCAGACAAAACGGAAGAGGTCACAGTGGAGGATCTAGTGGACGGTCATATGGTGGCCGAAATGAAGATCGGAAAAAGAAGGATGAGGCCAGTAGCAGTCAGAATCAGCGTGGAAATAATTCCAATCGCTTCCAGGATCAGAATAATAGAGATCAAAGAGGAAGAGGAAGAGGACAAGGATCTGGAAGAGGAGGCTTCCGTGGAACATGTTTTCAATGTGGAGAAGAAGGTCATAGGGCATTTGAATGTCCTCAGCGCCAAGGCAGAACAGACAGGAGAAATGAAGGCCAGGCCAGAGTTGCACATGTAGATGAAGATGCCAAATCATCAAATTCTGAAGATGCTGAAAGAGGAGAAACGTTGATTAACAGAAGAGTCCTGTTGAGTGGTGAGAATGAACCTGAGCAAAGGAGGAGCCTGTTTCGCACCAGGTGCAAGTGTGAAGGTAAATGTTGTGATGTGATCATTGATAGTGGAAGCACTGACAATTTGGTGTCAGAAGAGATGGTGACAAAGTTGAAGCTCAAGAGACAGAAACACCCACATCCATATCGGATTGCCTGGGTACAGGATGACCACAAGGTCATGGTCAATGAACAATGCCTAGTAAAGTTCAAGATTGGTGGATACCAAGATGAGGTATTGTGTGATATCATATCTATGGATGCATGTCATATGTTGTTGGGTAGACCATGGCAGTTTGACAGATGTGCTGTACATGATGGTCATGTGAATACCTATTCCCTGACAAAGGATGGAGTGCGACATAAGCTAAAACCATTGAAGGAGACCGAAGAAAAGGTATGTGGTAATGCAAGGATAACTTTTGTTGATAGAATAAATTTTCTAGATGGTATGAGGCATGAGCATGTATGTTTTGCTTTAATTCCAAAAGATGGTAAAGAGGAAGTAGAAGATGTTCCTGTAGAAGTTGCAGATTTGTTGAATGAGTTTCAGGATATTGTATCTGATAATGTGCCTGATGGATTACCACCAGTCAGGAAGATCAGTCATCAGATGGACTTGATCCCAGGAGCGAGTTTGCCGAATAAGGCAGCACACAGAATGACACCTGCAGAAAGTGAGGAGTTGAACAGACAAGTACATGAACTGTTACAGAAAGGATTGATCCATGAGAGTCTGAGTCCCTGTGCAGTACCAATGGTATTAGCACCAAAGAAGAATAGAGAATGGAGGATGTGTACAGATTCTAGGGCAATAAACAAGATCACAATCAAGTACAGGTTTCCATTGCCACGAATGGATGATATTATGGACTATTTGAGTGGAGCTGTGTATTTTTCAAAGATAGATCTGAAAAGTGGATATCATCAGATTCAGATCAGAGAAGGAGATGAATGGAAGACTGTCTTCAAGACAAAGGAAGGACTATATGAGTGGTTAGTCATGCCTTTTGGGCTAACCAATGCACCGAGCACTTTCATGCGGCTCATGAACGAGGTTCTGAAAGAATTTCTGGGCAAGTTTGTCATTGTTTACCTAGATGATATTTTGATCTTTAGTAAGACATTGGATGAGCATATGATGCATATTCATATGGTATTTGAGAAGTTGAGAGAAGAGAAATTGTTGATTAATTTGAAGAAGTGCAGTTTTGTGAAGAAAGAGTTAGTGTATTTGGGATTTGTAATTTCAGCAGAAGGTCTAAAAATGGATCCAGAGAAGGTACAGGCTATCCTTGAATGGCCTACTCCAAGGAGTGCTACTGAGGTAAGATCTTTTCATGGTCTAGCTAGCTTTTACAGAAAGTTTATCAGAAATTTTAGCAGTATTTGTGGACCCTTGACTGAAACAATGAGAGGGGATAGAAAAGAGTTTAAGTGGACTAAAGGAGCAGAAAAGAGTTTTCAATTATTGAAACAAAAAGTTACAGAACAACCTGTTTTAGCACTTCCAGATTTCAATAAGGTGTTTCAATTAGATTGTGATGCTAGTGGTACTGCAATAGGAGCTGTTATGAGCCAAGAAGGTAAACCTGTTGCTTATTTCAGTGAGAAGTTAAATGATGCCAAGAGGAAATATTCTATTTATGATCAAGAATTTTATGCTACAGTTCAGGCATTAAAGAAGTGGAGACATTATCTGCTTCCTAAGGAGTTTGTTTTGTATACTGATCATCAAGCTTTGCAATATTTGAATAGTCAAGGAAAGTTGAATCAGAGGCATTTGAAGTGGGTTGAGTTTTTGCAGAGTTATACATTTGTTTTGAAACACAGGAGTGGAAAGTCTAATAGAGTTGCAGATGCTCTTAGCAGAAGGCAACTATTGCTGACAGAAATGCAGATTGAAGTGGTTGGGTTCAAGGAACTCAAGAATTTGTATCCAGAGGATCCTGATTTTGGTGAAGATTGGAAAGCTTGTACAGAACCTGTTACTCTAGACAGGATGAAATGGTTGGATTTCATCATCCAGGATGATATGCTATTCAGAGGGAGTCAGTTGTGCATTCCACGAAGTTCTATGAGGGAGAATCTCATCAAGGAGAAGCATAGTGGAGGATTGGTTGGACATTTTGGTCATGATAAAACCCTTGGTTTGGTTAGTGAGAATTATTATTGGCCACAGTTGCAGCAAGATGTGAAAAAGTTTGTACAGAGTTTCCAAGTATGTCAGATGGTGAAAGGAGTGAAGCAGAATACAGGATTGTATCGGCCATTACCTGTACCAGAGAAGTCTTGGGAGGATATCAGCATGGACTTTGTTCTTGGTTTACCGAGGACACAGCGGGGACACGATTCAATTTTTGTAGTAGTTGACAGATTTTTGAAGATGACACATTTTATTCCCTGCAAGAAGACTAATGATGCTGTTCATGTAGCAGAATTGTTTTTCAGAGAAGTAGTGAGACTTCATGGTTTGCCAAAGACCATAGTTTCAGATCGGGACACTAAGTTTGTTGGATATTTCTGGCGTACGTTGTGGAAGAAGTTGAAGACAGATTTGAAGTTCAGTTCATCACATCATCCACAGACTGATGGACAGACAGAGGTGGTGAATAGAAATTTGGAAAATTTGCTGAGATGTTTGGTTGGAGATAAGCCAACAGGATGGGATTTGATTTTACCACAGGCAGAATTTGCATACAATAATTCTGTCAACATGAGCACTGGTAAATCACCATTCCAGATTGTATATGGAAGTAGTCCAAGAAATGCATCTGAATTGAGGAAAATAGATAAAGGAGAAATAAGTAGTGCTGAAGCTGAGGATTTTGCAGAACACTTGAAGAACATCCATGGGGAGGTGAGGAAGCATATTACCAAGATGAACGCACAGTATAAGGCTAAGGCAGATGAGAAAAGGAGGTATAAGGAATTTCAGGTTGGTGATGAAGTCATGGTTCATTTGCGGAAGGAGCGGTTTCCAGTTGGTACATATAACAAGGTGAAAATGAAGAAGTTTGGACCATGTAGGATACTGAAGAAACATGATTCAGGAAACGCATATGAGGTAGAATTGCCTACTGAGCTAAATATTTCACCAGTGTTTAACATCTCAGATCTGATAGAGTATCATGAAGGAGGTGTTGAAGATGAGATCACAACAGCACAGTGGAGTATTCCAGCAACTCGTTCAGACACTAAGGAGATCGAAGACATACTGGACAGTCGTGTTGGTAGAAGCACAAGGAATAGGACATATGAAGAGTATTTGGTCAAATGGAAAGGATGACCTGTAGAAGATTCATCGTGGCTAACAAAGGAGGAGGTTAACCATCTTGGTTTTCCTCTGCACACCTGAGTCATGACAGGGTCACTTCTCAAATTACCCCAGGTGTCTGATGCAGGAGCATCCTGGGTGTAAGAGCAATCTTGCATCACCCAAAAATATTTATGTTTTTATTTTCAATAAGGGTTATTTTGTGCAGAGCTACTATTTATGGAAAGTTACTATTTTTGGTAATTTTTGTATGTGCTCAGAATGATCTGATTTCTTTGTTGGAGGTTCATTTTGGTCATATAATTCTGCCAGTAAAGTTTCATTGCCAGATCAAGTGTATATTGGAAGATATTGAAGATTTTTGGTATTGGCAGTAGGGTACATAAATTTTGAACTCAGTTTTGAAGGCTTTAGAGGCCCCGGATGAGGTTGAAAATTTGGGTGACGGGCGCTTGCGCGGGTCAGGCCTGTAGAGCGCTTCGTGGCATTTCTGAAATGGGGTTATAATAGCCGATTGGGTCAACTGGTGATGACTTATGGTCTTCGGAAGTTGGGCCACCTGAAATGGCGAAAAATAATTGTCTTCAAAATTTCTATTCGGGTTTCAAGGGTTATCTTGAGCCGACTATGATGTAATAAAATGTAAAATAAAATAATTCTAAGTTTGGTCGACCTTATTGGCTAAAATTCTGGAACCTTCCCAGGCGGTGGAAAGTTGCCTATACAAGGAAGGCTGTATTATTGTCTTAGGTAGTTCAGAATAGTTCTGGGTAATGGTTCGAGGCTTTGTCCTACATAATATTGTAAGGGAATGCCCATGTGGCTTTGCATGTTGTAATTATGAAAATTTGTAATTCCACATTTGTGGAGATAATAAGAAGCCAATTTTCTGTTCTTGCATATTATTGTTGTTGTTTCTCTATGTCTGTTATGTGTTTGTGGTATTAAGGGGAGCACCCTTCATCATAATCGGTCCTAATTGAGTCTAATAAGTTATATTAGGTCCTAATTGGTCCCAATTGAGTCTAATAGGTCATATTATGTCCTAATTGGTCCATATTAGGTCCTAATTTGTCCTAATTGAGTCTAATAGGTCATATTAGGTGCTAATTGAGTCTAATAGGTCATATTAGGTCCTAATTGGTCCTAATTGAGTGTAATTGGTCCTAATTGAGTCTAATAGGTCATATTAGGTCCTAATTGGTCCTAATTGAGTCTAATTGGTCATACTAGGTCCTAATTGGTCATATTAAGTCCTAATTGGTCCATATTAGGTCCTAATTAGTCCTAATTGAGTCTAATTGGGTCTAATTAGGTTTAATTGAGTCTAATTGATCCTAATTGATCCACATTGGTCCTAATTTCAAGTCCTAATTGGTCCTAATTGGGTCTAACTAGGTTCAAATAGGTCATATTAGGTCCTAATTGGGTCTAACTAGGTTCTAATAGGTCATATTAGGTCCTAATTGGGTCTAACTAGGTTCTAATTGGTCATATTAGGTCCTAATTGGTCCTAATTAAGTCTAATTGGTCCTAATTGAGTCTAATAGGTCATATTAGGTCCTAATAGGTTCTATTAGGTCCTAATTAGTCCTAATAGGTTCTATTAGGTCCTAATTAGTCATAATAGGTCCTATTAGGTCCTAATTGGTTCTAATTAAGTCTAATTGAATCTAATTGTGTCTAATTAGGTCCTAATTGGTTCTAATAGGTCATATTAGGTACTAATTGGTTCTAATTGAGTCTAATTAGTACTAATAGGTCCTAATAGGTCCTAATTAGTCCTAATACGTCTTAATTATGTTCTGATAGGTCCTAATAGGTCCTAATTAGGTTCTAATAGGTCCTAATAGGTCCTAATTAGTCCTAATAGGTCCTAATAGGTCCTAATAGGTCATATTAGGTCCTAATTAGTCCAAATATGTCCTATTAGGTTCTAATTGAGTCCTATTAGATTTTATTGAGTTTATTTGGGTATAATTGGTCCTAATTGAGTCTAATTAGGTGCTAATTTATTATAATTGAGTCCAATTGGGTTTTAATAGGTCATAATTTGTTCTAATTGAGTCTAATTAGGTGCTAATTGGTTCTCATTGATTCTAATTGGGTCCTAATAGGTCATATTAGTCCTAGAATAGGTCCTAATTAGTCCTAATATGTCCTATTAGTCCAAATAGGTCTACAGTTAAGTCTAGTTAGGTCCAATAGGTACAATATCACATTTACATGAACATTAAGAAAAGTCTTGACCATCAACTTAAAATATCTATCTAGAGAAACATCTTAGACATACCTTATTTTTGACGATGATATCTTTTTCATGATTCTTCACGTATTCTTTGTTTAGTCTCTTCTAAATAATGTCGTGTACTTTTTTTTAGCCTTCTCTTTTTATTTCCCATCACAACTTAGAAAATTATTCCGTGCCAAAATGTCTTCCTTCTCCTAAATGTGAATTATTTTATAGCTTTCAGATTTATGAAATGAAAAAATATACATTTATTTATACCTAATCCTTATGAACCGAAAATGCCACCAAAAAGGTTGACATAGGTTTCTATCGAAAGTCAAAGTTGACTTTTGATCAAAACTAACTGACTTTCTATCGAAAGTAGTTTAGTAATGGCTAAAAATTGCATTTTTCAGCAAAGTACTTTTGATAGAAAGTACTTTTGATTGAAAGTCAAAAGTTTCGATCGAAAGTCCTTGGTTTAGGCCATGGTTGCAAGTTTTGAAGAAATTCTAATAATTTCATGGCTTCGGGCCTCAAGTGTGCTGATCAAATGGAAGAATAAGAAGACGTCCTTTTGCATACAACAAGTGCTTGGAACTAGCTTTCTAACGATTATATATTTGACTATTTTTAAATTTATTATGTGTATGGTTTTTGACATTAAATGAATGTAGGTTTTTTATCAAATATAAACCTCTGAGTTTGATGTTCAATGAAAAATAGTAAAAAAAGGAATTTTTTTTTTTAAAAATAACAGTGCCCTCCATATTTGAGTCTACTTTCTATTAAAAAAATAAATTGAAATTCGATAAATACACAATAAATTATAAGCTATGTAGTCAAGGTACATCAAAATTATTGTTTAGTCAACTTCAAACGTTAATAAAATATGCAATAATAGTGATAATGTCATCAAACCAATTGCATGCCCTTCGTATGGATGTTACAAAACTAAATTTGAAAGAATCGCATTCATATCTATTTTACAAAAAAATTATGCTCTATGAAAATAGTGTTACAATTTGAAAATGACATTTTCAACACCATACAAGTTTTCGTGGGAGAAAGAAAAAACCATTCAAATAAATTCAAAAAAAATAAAAATAAAATATTTAGAATCTAGAAAGAAAATCCTAAAAGACTTTAATTTACTTCATCCTCCGATTTTGAACGGTTCAATGACAATATGCATCCAAATCTGAAAGTTTTTCTCAAAATGTAGAGTTTAGTGTTCGTTCAAGCAAAAAAGTGTAACCCACTATTGTGGGTTCACCCTGGGTCAAGAATCAAATAATTGAAAACATATTTGTAAATATAGTAGAATATATATTAATTTTGTGGTTAAGTATTTTATATAGATCCTATGGTATATAGTAAAATTTTGGTGGTAAATTTATACATCTAGATACTTTTCATAATTGTGATACTTTGCATAATCATGATGGCATTATATATTATGCTACAAACATCGTTATGCTTGATTGGTTCGTTATTCTAACCTTAAGCCATCCTTATTCATTTACAATTATAAAATACCCATTATGTGTTTTAGAATTATACAAAATGGTGAGTTTGTGGTTGTTCTTAAATTTAATTATTTATTTTGAATTTTCATATTAAAATAAATATGAAAATAAAAGCAGGAAGTAAATGATAGTTTTCGTATCGAGAAGGATATTTAGTCGATATATATATATATATATATATATATATATATATATATATATATATGTATGTATGTATGTATGTATGTATGTATGTGTGTGTGTGTGTGTGTGTGTGTGTGTGTATAGATCTATATATATGTATATACATACACAC